>JAKDFA010000020.1:0-617738 GCA_036971435.1 Dactylellina sp. 'tibetensis' | reverse complement strand
TTAAAAAATTTTATAAGGATTTTATTATTTTCTAAAAATCTTATTTAAATTACTATAAAATTCTTAATAATTAGATAATAGTTTAATTAAAAATATTATTAAATTTTTATAATATAATTAATAATAAAATATTCTAATTAATTTTTATTATAAAATTTAAATTATATATAAATAAAATTATATAAACACTATATAATTTTATATAATTATAATAATATTTTTTTATTAATTATATAAAAAAAAACTATTAATTATATTATAAGATTATTATAATTTAGGATATTTTATACTTAATATATTTAATATTATATAAAATTAATTTCTATTTTCTTAATATATATATTAATTTTAATATTTAAAATAAAATTTATTATTATAAAGAAAATAAAGATTTTAATATTTTTATTAATTTAAAAAAAGAAAAAGAAGTTTAAATAGTACTTTAAATAATTTATATAAATTTATTAAAAGTATAGATAATAATATTATATTATTAGCTAGATAAGTAGAATAGAGCTAAATAGAAAGGTCTCTATCCTATAGGAATATGGAGTTATATTTTTTTCCTGATGTAAATAATACTAAAAATTTATTTAAGGATTCTAATATTTAGATATATTATATAGGATTTTTTATAAAAAATAAAGAAAATTATTAATAAAATATTAAAAAAGGGGTTTAAATACTAGACTATAAATAAATTTATTAAAATATATTAAAATTTTAAAATTAACACTAACCATTAAATTATTAATATATTAATATTAAGATTAAATATACTTAAAATTTTTTTATTATAATATTTTAATTTTCTTATTTAGGTCTACTAACTTTTTAGCGTTAGCTAATAGTTTCTAAATAGTTTTCTAACTTCTCTATTACTATTATCTAGCTTTCTAGTAACTTTTGGTTTTTCCTGATGTATTTTAAATATTTTTAATAAAGAATGAAAAGGCGTTTTTATATATTAAATTAATAGAATTAATATATATATGTATTAAATAAATATTTATTTATAAATATATTACAAATATTGTAAAAATATATTTATATATGTTAAATCGCTATTATTAATATATATAGTATATATTAATAATATATTTAGAACTAAGAATATTTACTATTTATTATTTTATTTTAATTAAAAATTTTATTTTTATCTTCTACTTTATTTATTATTAAATCTTAGATCATAATCCATTCTATTTATTATACTACTAAAAAGTTTAAAAAAAAATCTTCTATTATATTATTTTCTATCGAAAAAAGCGTCACCCATTCCAGCATATAGAGTGGGGTGGGGTGGAATGGTTTTTTACCATACCATTGACAACACTATTCTTAAGAAATATAATCTCCTTAATAAAACCTTCCATCCTAAAAAAAGCTTGATGTAGGAAGTCATTTCTTATATTTAACCTTAAAGCCTTAATGGCCTTAGGGCGATACTTAAGGACAACACACTTTTTGCTAATGTAGTATTTAGCAAACTTTATAAAACTTCTATAAAAAATATAAATTTTTTTTAAAAAAATTATAACTAATAATAAAACCTTTCTTTTTATTATAATAAAGAAACTATCAAGATTTAATACAACATCTAGATGATTATTACTTTTTATATCTTTTTCCAGTTCTTATCCTTCGCTTTGCTCAGGATAGTCGTATCATCCGGGTACCACATTTGATAAAATTACGTTATCGAGGCCCCGCCTTTTAGCTTTATTTTTTTAAAGAGTACCATGCTCGCCGCCCGCTAATTCATAGCATTAGACAATACTTTGCAATACACAAGTGACAAATGAGGCCTCAATTAGAGATTACCCACGTCACACCAATTCGGTTCTATCGACAAGGAACAACAGCTTTTGCAGATTTTGGCGCAGATGTATATGGCAATGTGCAGATTACTATTCCCCCAAATACCCCACAAACTGTATTGACAATTCGTCTGGGCGAAAAAGTTGACGCTACGGGCAAAATTGACAAGAAACCTTATGGGAGTATCAACTTCCGCGCCCTAACTATTGCGACGCAACCAGGCAAAGCTATATATCAACTTCGAATTCCTTTAAAGCCACGGCACGAGAACCCAAGGTCAGTACGCACACCATTTGAGATTGGCGAAGTTACGCCATTTCGTTATCTGGAGATCGACAATGCTCCAGCTGGAGTTAATGCACAGATGCTTTGCCAACTCTGGGTTCATACCGCTTTTGATGACGATGCGAGTGGATTTCAAAGCTCAGATGCAACACTAAACGCAATCTGGAAACTATGTAAACATACGATGAAAGCTACTACTGCATTTGGTGTATACATAGATGGTGAGCGGGAGCGTATCCCTTATGAGGCGGATGCTTATATCAACCAGCTATCGCATATGGCATGTGATGCAAATCCTGAAGTGGCACGGTATACGATCGAACATTTGTTAGCGAATCCGACTTGGCCGACAGAGTGGAGCTTGCATCTGCCCATGATGGCTGCCGTTGATTATATGCTTACTGGGGACATTGCAATATGTGATGGCAACTACGAAGCGCTAAAAAGCAAATTGTTAATGAATAAGGCGCGGGAAGACGGTTTACTCTGCGCACTAGGTATCGTAGACTGGCCGTCCGGGGAGCGTGATTGCTATAACAATGGAGATGGAGAAAGTCAGGTTGGGCCAGAGATCAATACCGTCGTTAACGCTTTCTATTATCATGCGCTTGGTAGGATGGCTATTATTGCGCGTGCATTGAAAAGAGAATGTGATGCCGTCCTCTTTGAGAATACTGCAAAACGTGTTTTCAGCGCTTTTAATACCGTGTGCTTCGACCTGGAACGCGGTATATATGTTGATGGCGAAGGTTCCACACATGCATCGCTCCATGCGAACATGTTCTCACTTGCCTTTGAACTCGTTCCATTGGAGCGCAGAGATGCGGTTGCCGATTTCGTACAATCCCGCGGCATGGCATGCAGTGTCTACGGAGCTCAATACCTTTTGGAAGGGCTCTTCAGAGCTGGGAGGGACGATTATGCTGTCAAACTGATGATCTCGCACGGTGACCGGAGCTGGTGGCATATGATTGAACTTGGTTCTACGATGACATTCGAGGCTTGGGACGTAAAATACAAAAGAAATATGACGTGGAATCACGCGTGGGGCGCGGCCCCCGCAAATATTATTTCACGTTTTATTCTAGGCGTACAACCTTTAGCGCCAGGATATAAGAAAATGCTCATTGCTCCTCAGCCAGGTATTTTGCAGTCGTTTTGTGGTAAAGTTCCGACACCCAAGGGGTCTGTGATTGTGAACTATCGGAATGGTGCCCTTAGGGTACAAATTCCTGGGGGGACAACGGCCCGTATTTCGATCCCAAATAGACACACTGGTACCCCACATTCACCTCAAGTCACCATTAACGGGAAAGAAATTTCATTTAGCATAGAGAACAACACCGTTGTTATCGATGAAGTCGGGTTGGAGAATGTTATTGTTGATATTTAGCTAATATTACTTTTCTTCGAATTAAAATCATAGGAAGTCATGGGTTATATACCTAGGTAAATACTAAGATTCAACCATCTAGTATAGAGACGGAAGCTCGGCTAATACTATTAATACCATAACAATATTGATATCGGAGGTCCTGTCCTATTTCTAATAATATGCTGCAAGTCGGATTCGCAATCACCAAGCCACGAGATTTAATGTTTAACATTGAATAATTACTAAGTTTGGAAATGAAGGCGTATACAGTGACCCCTATACCATATGCATACCCTGCAAACCTCGGATTACAGAGTGCTGATCACACAAATGCAGGTCATCACAACCCCATTTATTTTTCACAGACCTTAGTTGGCACAAATGGTCGCTTTTGAGTATCTTTGCGATCGGTTAGGTAATCGGACCTAGGAGCACATATATGTTCGTAGCTTCAAAGGATATAACGACAAGGTAGTTGGTTTCCTACTCTTCTCAAAAGCTGTAGATTATGAACACTTGCTCATGAGGACGAGATCTTTATGCAAGTCTGAGCTTGTCTTAATTTCGCCGTGCCATGAAGATTAGCCATTTTAGCCAGAATACAGGTTGGCGGCAAGGCCAGTTCCGTGGATACCTTTTTTCGCTTCCACATAAGAAAGTTCTCCAGCGCCATGGGTTGATCACCGTTGGCACTAGCGGCATGACACGCAGAATTAAAGGCTAAAGGCTTCAATGTTTGGAAAGGGACGCCTACAGATTTGAGTTCGTCAATTTGTATTTTTTTCAAAGAATTCTTGTAAGAGCCCTCATTTAGAACCTAATAAAAACCGCCTTTGATATCCCTACGATGACTGAAAGCACCAGATTGATATTTCGCGACATCTATTTATACCTTAGTTAAACAGCTCGGTTGAAACGGTATTAAAACGTATGTATAATCGCTAGAGATTTTGGCCGAAGCTAAGTTCAGCCAGCCTCGCTTGAAAAAGTAAGTTCCAAGACTGGAAACTCGTAATCGTGCTGTGCTCAGGGTCGACGGTCTTACATAGTTTACGCTAAAGAGATATAGATCGTCTGAATCTAATCTAGAGCTAAGTATCTTTTAGATCAATGTCGAAAATATCGATATCTACAATGAAAGGGCTGATTTAGCCTGCGAACTTTAAAAAAAAAAAAAAACGGAATCCGAACTTAACTTTTAAACACGGACCGACCAGCTGCAGAGCTGTCCCCAAGCCCGCGGAATCCGGAATCCAGATGAAACTTTGGACAACCTCGGGCTCGAAAGGCTTGTTTTGACAAGCTTTGTTGGCCAAGATTGCCCGGATCATCTGCCAAGAATGGCTAGAAATTAAAACCCAATCTGTGAAATTAAAAGCAAAAAGCTGGGGAGAACTTCCTCCCCTGGGATATCTTTTAAAATTAATTTGAGCTTGCGCATCTTCATATTTTCCAGGATTTATCAGTTATCCGTATGACCGACACGAAGGATTTTCTACCAAGCTTGTGATTTTATACACTGCTGGAGCTATAGAGTATCATATTCAAGCAGTTTGAGGGAAATTACTCGAATGGATAAAAAAAATTATTGAGTTTCTTCTCGAGGGCATCGCGCCAGAATATTGATGACAAAGAAAGCTTTCATAAGGAGAAGAAAAATCGGCAACGAGGAAGGAGGGAGTTATAAAAATAAATATTCGATTAGTCGGTCAAGTATAAAAAGCAGTGCCCCTGCTGTTATTCTAGCACTTAAGTGTTGTATCGTCAGTCTTATGTTTCAATAAGACGCGCTACTATAGATTAAACCGAGCGTCTATAAGTGGCCTTGAAAACTATTATCGGTACGGCCTTATTGGCAACCCTAGCGGTTCCTACATTAGCCTAACAGACGGTTTATGGACATACGGCGGCATTGGCTGGTCTGGTCCGACATCCTGTACTAGCTAATCCGTGTACACTATGAAAATGGTAAGCCACTCTATTTGACCCAAACGGTACCCGTGATGTCGACTAGATGTTAAGTATTGGCTTAGATTGGTATAGCCAATGCATCTAGGAACTGCTACCACTACCGCCACGACGAAAACTTCGAAAACTATTACGAAAGTCGTGACCACGGCTACCACGGTTACCACAGCCAGGGAAATAACATATACCGTGTCAACCTACACAAAATTGACACCGCCGTAGCCTCCTGTCCAAAAATTTGCTCAAGAATATTGCCGTTCAGGGTGGGCAGCAGCTCAATCTTGGAACGCTGAAACCGAGAACGACGGTTACTTTCTCAGGAACAACAGTATGTACTTACTAATTCTCCTTGTGAAAAGTTAAGCCAACTTCTACTCAGTAGACTGGCTAACTGGCTGACCATCTGGCGATTCTGCTGAAATTTGGATATTACTCTTAGACCAGTCCTTTAATCTCGATCGGAGGCACTGAAAGATCCACAAGCTTCCATCAACTAGGTTCAAGCAGGCTCTGAATAGTTTACAGTGTGATCTAGCCAAAATTAATATTTCCGCTAGTTCCTTTTGCAAGACATTACGGTCACCTACCAAGAAGATCGTATCACCGTTTCCGGGGATTCCTTGGAATTGTGGCCGCACAGCGTATCACTTGCATTAACTCACATGGTCTCTCTATTGGTTGCGTCGGCAGCAGTACAACCATTGGTGGCGTTACATCCCTCGATAGTACTTTAACCGGTGGCAGAATGGCTGTCGCATCAAGACTGTTTCCGGCGCCACCGGTAGCTTAGTTTCAAATATTCTCTTTAAAAACATCAAAGTATCTGGAATTACAACTGCGGGCATTATGGTTGATCAGACTTATGATGGAACTGAAGGACAGCCAACTAACGGTGTTGAGATCTCAAATGTCAAGTTCGTTAATGTTACAGCTATACAAGAACCATAATAAGTTCGGCAAAGAACTATTATATCTCGTGCGGCACTGGAAGTTGTTCGGGTATCACATTTAGTGGAGTCAAGATAACCGGTGGCAAGGGTGACAGCTGTAATGAGGGTAGCCTTTGCTGAGGGCACCCATAATGTGGTAGTTTGGGTGTATTTTAATTTGAAGGTATTGGGATGTATTGCGGGCTGGTATTCAGATATGGCATTAGTCTGAAAGCGCAATTGTCGCGGATCAAAGGCCAAGCGGCTGAAGATCCGCTTTCACATAGAGAGAAATATACAAGAGGACCATAAAATTGCATCACAAAACCCATTTCAGAACTCCTGTTGTATATCGATCGATTTATAACATACACACAGTGTTGAGTATGCTCTCAATAACTCTCGTCATTTCAATATATATTTACATATTCGTAACTGGTGATAGTTTTGCCTAAAATCTGCTGAGTGCTTGCTTGATTTAAGCAGCTTCTTGTGCGCCTGGATCTACGGAGCAGGTGGTTTTGGGAGGCAAGTACTAGATTTTAGGAAAACATCATTGCACTGTTATAAGTTTGATGAGTTGAGTTAATCCGTTCCCAAGCTTATGGCGATATGTTGTACGAGACGGCGGTCTTCAGAGACTCTAGGACACGGATTAAATGGATATACAAACTAGGTTTTTTCTTTGAGGGTGTGAATTCGACTACATCGAGAGTTTTGGTCATGTAGCTTTAGCAGCTATCGCGTCGAGGTATTATGATTGATTTACAAAACTATATATATATTAGGTACTTAGCTCCTGCTGGAATTTGCTGAACATTGGGTGTTTAAAACGGGTTTTATATCTCCAACCATGCCCCTTTGAGCTTTAGAGACTGTGATACCTGAATATAGTATTATACGCTTGGAGGTATTTTAGTCCTTTGGCGAATACGGACAGGTCACGGGTAATAACGTATTACAAACGCAAGAAATCGGCTTGGCAACTTCTACATTGATATAATTACGTATCAACCTTCCGAGACAATCTAGATTGTGGTGTTAGAAACTGATGGAAATGAGAACAAAGGCGATTTGGAAATGCAATTTTCTGGCAACATGGCGGATTTCTTATTCAGAGAAAGCGAATTTACTTGATCTGTAGCAGCAGCATTTTTTTAGAACACTCTCTGCAGGGTAATCGGTTACACGGTCCGTATTATAGACGCCAAGCTTAGTCTTAGTGAAAATATAACTGCCGTACACAGAAAGCAAGTAGGCACATGATTGCCGAGTACCTACAGCCCTTGTCATGAAACATGCTCTTGCACATAAATAGCCGCGTCATTGAGGTGGTTTATCAGCTTCTAGAGGGCGAGTAGTGTACGCATTGTGTGTTTTGAAGGAATATAAATTTACAGATAGTCTTTTCATAAACAGTAAGAAGCTGTAGCTATCCGAGGATTATACAGTCCCACGTTAATATAGTTTATTTCTGCCGTTTTTGAAATGGTAAATATTATTGCAGCGGTCTCGGTTGCCTGTTGGGCAGCATTTGCTGGTGAGTTGTAAACCTAAACTGGGATCATATGTTATTGTCAGACACAATTGGCGAACAGATTGCAGGATTTTTCTAATGTTTCTTCTTTTCTTTGAATAGCTGCGGCTACCACGGGCCAGCCCGGCCCTAGACCGAAAAATATCGGCTTCATAGTATGGCCATTTTGGGAACCAATGGACGTCTATGGGCCTATAGAAACTATCACGGCGCTCGGCTTCACTCAGCCTGTAAATATCTACCTCCTCAGCGCAGACGGCAAAGCTCAATCAAGCCAACCTTTTGTTCCGTTTGCTTCCAAGGCAAATATTTCAACTGTCATTCTTACGGATGCCACATTTGCAAACCCGCCGCCCCTTGATGTTGTAATTATGGGCGGCGGAGGCGGTACGAGAAACGCTACTACTATGGCACCGGTAATTGAATTCGTCAAAGATGTATACCCATCATTGCAATGGGTTATCTCAGTGTGTACAGGCGCTACCATTCTGGCTCGGGCTGGTATTTTGGATGGTAAACGCGCGACGACAAACAAGAAGGCCTGGGCCTGGGCTACTACGTTTGGAAACAGGGTTAGATGGCAACCAAGCGCTAGATATGTTAGAGATGGGAAGGTAGTGACCACGAGCGGTATCTCGGCGGGTGTGGATGGCATGCTCGGATGGATCGAGTATGTCTGGGGCTCGGATACCGCTACCTCGATCGAAGTTGGGATGGAATGGACAAGACTAGGCGCCAACGAGGACAAGTATGGCAAGTATTATGGCCTTGTGTAGATACCATCCCTGAGGAAAGTTGTATGGACGTATATTTAAGTACTTGTATAAAATACTCACGTTGAATAAATCCTGGCCATGATATCGGTGGCCGATATATATGAGCGCCAGACTGCCAAGACAATGCCGTTTCGGGTAGCTAAACAGGGATGGCCAACTTGGGGGTCGAGACGAGATCGAAACTTCGTTGGGACTTGCATATTACCGAGATGCATTGCGTCTGCGGATAGCCGAAAATAGGGTGTGTGCCGAGTACGCGAGCAGTTCCTCGACACTCTTCGATATTCATCCATTTGCTGATGATGACGACGATGCTTCAGCCTGAACATAAGCGGCAGCCATGGTTTCAGGGCAGGCTTTCCCCGCGCTGTTTCCTCCACGATGACTAGTGGACTTATCTAGTTCCGGTTCAGCCCTGGCGACCGACAAGGAAGCATCTCCGGAATCCAACAGGGCAACACAGCGACTTCCTTGCATCCATCAATCCCATGGAGGGTGCGCACATTCCACCAAGCTGCACTCTCGGATAGAGATATTCCGAATGTATGTTTACTGTAAGTATCCAGTTGGGGCGTAGAGCGTACGTATGGCGACGTGGATTTGAAAGGCGGAAGTATAAATTCGGTCCTTTTTGGCTTGTTCTGCTTAAGGGCTTTCCGTTTATTGTCTTAGCACTCAAGTATACTCTTTGGATAACCAATCGTTCGATGTTTATCATAGCTCAGACAGCTACTAAGGCCATGTCGAAATTTTCATCTACGGTCCTCATCCTCACCCAAATTCTCACCCTCTTCTCCTCTGTCACCGCCATCCCTGGGATTGCATCTCCCCGCTCCAATGTCTCGAAGCCTCATGCTATAAAAAACAAACTCGTTTATCACCCACCCGATAACTACACAGATCCTCGCGTCTTATACGCTCGCACCGTCCAGCTCCCCAACCGGGATATCCTCGCCACTTGGGAAAACTATTCTCCGGAACCACCACCAGTTTGGTTTCCCATCTGGCGCTCTAAAGACAATGGTGATACGTGGGCTGAAATAGGTCGTGTACAGGACCAGGTGAATGGCTGGGGTCTCCGATATCAGCCTTTCCTCTATGTTCTTCCAGTCTCCTTTGGCGGTTACCCTGCTGGGACTCTCCTCTTAGCCGGGAGCAGCATTCCCCATGACCTCTCAAAGACCAAGATTGATATATATGCCTCTCGTGACAATGGCAAAACCTGGAAGTATGTCTCCAACGTTGCTATCGGTGGGGTGGCAATTCCTAACAACGGGTTAACGCCAATCTGGGAACCGTTCCTCACGTATAACCCACACAACCGGAAATTGATCTGCTATTACTCTGACCAACGTGCCAACGAGACACATGGCCAAAAAATGGTACACCAGACAACCGGCGACTTGAGAAAATGGGGCCCAGTTGTCGACGACGTGGCCTACCCCGTATACACGGATCGGCCGGGCATGCCCACCGTCGCCAAATTACCGGACGGTCAATATATCTTTGCTTATGAGTATGGTGGGGGACCGGGGTTCACCAATTACCAGTTCCCGGTGTACTACCGCCTCTCCAAGGATCCCGAGGCATTTAGATTTGCACCCGGTATCCAGCTGAATACCACTGATGGGGTGGTGCCTAACGGAAGCCCGTATGTTGTTTGGAGTCCATATGGTGGGCGAAACGGAACAATAGTAGTGTCATCGGGATGTTGTAGTGAAATTTACTTGAATAAAGGGCTAGGCAAACCAGGAACACCATGGTATAGAGTCACAACCCTGGAGCCAAGAAGTTATACGAGAAGTTTGACAGTACTGGAGGGTGATAACGGGAGGTGGATTTTAATTGCTGGAGCAGGCAAGTTGCCACCGAGCACGACGAATAATGTGACTATCAGTGTCGTGGACTTGGGGCAATATCATGTTTGAGGCCGGATCTTGGTGTATGTACAAACTACTATTAGAGAAAAATACAATTGATGAACTCTCTTGTGGCTATGGTCTACCGTGTCTATAAAAAGTAAAGATTAAGTTTGCATGTAAAGTGAAACCTAAACTTATCTTGGCGTATTGATAGTTTCGCCTGATTTTAATGCTATCATTAGTGCGAATAGATGAGATGACTCTATTGGTCGAATATTCAACTGCTGTAGAAATTCTGAATAGTGCTTTAAGATCGTACTCTAGAGGAGCTGTATAGCTACAGAAGGAGCAAATACGGAACATAATTAAAATGATGTAATATTGGAATAGGTACTCGAAATCTTAATTTTGCGTATTGGAGACTCGACAGCAGCTGTATTTGCCCATAGGCTTCTTAAATGCTGTTGAAGATGAAGACTAAGGTGTTGGCAAGAGATTATAGGATTAAAGTGACCAGCTGACGAGATTTTCTCGAAGATCCTCTTCCGCAACTTCCACAGAGTGCCAGTTTTGGGGATGAGGCTGAGAGGCCAACGCAGCCCGATCCTGGGTTAGATTGCTGGGGATAATAGATAAGTTTGAGGAACCCAAATCGCCCATGCTTGCGCCTCTATTGATGATTAATGACCGTCCAGGTAGCGGGTTAGGTCGCAGTGTGTTTGCTTTCGATAAAGAATGAGAGTTCGACCGTGGATTTAGCATGGTTGAAATATTCGCAACATGAAAATCGCTGGTTTGTCGGTCTAAGTTGTGAAAGCTGCGGGTCCGTTTCCATGAAGAATCATTACTTTGCTGCCAGGTCATTGACCTTTGAGCAGAAGAGCGGTGGTTGCCATGGTGTTCAGCATGGGCCATCCTATGTTCTCCTTCTTCGGTTACTCCCCCACAGTTTGAGTCCCCGAGGGCTCCGCCTTGCCGCTGCTCTCGGTCACCTGCCCATCCACTCCCGCCAGAAAAAATATTTTCTATACAATCAACAGCATTTAATTCGCCTGTCTGGAGTTGCCACGATGCCGCTAGGGACTTGCGGTAAATGTCCTGGATACGATCCCGTTCTCGGGAATGCGCGGATATATTTGATAGGTCGGTTCCATAAGGTGATTCGGTAGCTTGTATGGAATTTGCTTCGATTGGATCTGACGTTGAAGGTTCGCTCATTACTACCCCGGCTATGCCAGAGAATACTTGAGCTGGACGAAGCTCAGGTCTATTGAGTTTATTAGGATACAAATGCACGGACGAAAGCTAGGGAGTTGGGACCAATGTCGTACACTTTGAAGGTCGAATCTCCAGATATCTGCTTGAGCTCCGTCGATATCTGGACAGTCGAGTTGATTTTGCTTGCTTGCATCAGATACCGTCTACTCTCGCGCTCGCGGCCCACATATTCAGCAAGGTTCAGTTCTAACGTTCCAAGGATGATCCTCTCTCTACCACTATATTCTTGGATTATCTCAAGGTCGAGGTAGACCGGGGAGAGCATTCCACTGCGATCGACGGTCATCTTGACCACTAGCTCTTTGGTGTATCTCCATGTTACCCGATGTTCTTTGATTGGGATTTTGCTTGTTCGACCCCTTGATTCCGCCAAAGGAGAGTCGCGTATATGCCATTTGACATATGCTAAGCCGCTGACCAAGGGGACATTATTCAGATCGTGGACTTGAAGCTTGAGATTGAAGCGTGGCTAGAGACAATTAGCCAACGTTAGGCTGTGTACACCGGAGGCTTGTGGCTAAGAATTGGACAGACATACCCGTCGGGATTTGGGTACTGAGATCGTTGATGAATTACGAACATTAGCGCTGTTGGCCTCCGAGTGTGTGATGGGACAATATCGGAATTGAAACTTACCAACGAAAGAATGCATGACACTTGTTGTACTTGCTCTACTTGCTGTACCTGCTGTGAGCAATGATAACAATTGGGTTGTGTTGAGAGACTATGGGAAAAGAGCTTCAACCTCCTGGCGTAGAATGTCTGCGTTTGATCGTAAACGGTAGTGCCTTAATCATACGGTCAATTGAAACACGCTGGGATAGTTGTAACTACTTAAGTAACTAGTACTTAGCTGGGACGACTCGTAGCAAGCTGGCCCGAATAACACATACTTAAGTACTTAATTACCACAAGCGATAACCAATCTAATACGGGGGGAGACGTTTCGGCTGTTTCGGGCTCTCTGAACTCCGACCGGGAGGTATGCCCGGAAGGAGGGCAGCCTACCCCCGATTGTCTAAGCACTAGCGCACAGTGCTTGGTAAGACCAACCTCGATCGCGATATCGATATATCGCCATATGCGCCATCGGTATACGCATATTTGTATATAGAGGTAACCCTGATACCAAGCTAGCTAGGTGGTTGAGAAACTATAGCCCGGAGCCGCCTTTATTTTCTACGTCATGACAGCGCCTCTAAGTTTGCCGGAACTGCTGGCTCACCCTGGAATGGCAGATGTGATCGTGCCGTTTGCACCAACAAAGTCAGGGCTGGCAGAGGTGGCCGTAGGAAGAGGCGGTCCCATCAAGGTTTGAAAACGCCCCAAAATTCTGCGTCGGCAGTACACCTTTATCTAATTCAAAGGATTCTTTCTAGATTAACTATGAATTACATGGCCACGGAGAAACGAAACTTGTATTCATAATGGGACTGCGTGCCCCATTAATCGCATGGCAAAGGTCTCACTCGGCCGCTAGCAAACCTTTAACAATCTCTAACTGTAGCTCTCACCTGTAGGCAGATCAGATATTTTGGACATGAGAACGGGGGTGAATTCTCTATGCTTGTATTTGATAACAGAGGCGTAGGGGGCTCCGATAAACCGCTTATGAGATACTCCACGTCAGAGATGGCCGATGATGTGATTGTACGTCCAATTGAAGTTCAATACCCTCATTACAAAATCTGATAACAAAACACCGTAGGAACTAGTGAACCATCTTGGATGGACCGGCGCCAAACAATTGCACGTTATTGGAGTCTCTATGGGAGGTATGATTGCACAGGAATTTTGCTATCGGTACCACGACCGAATTGCATCGGTTGTATTTCAATCGACGGCGGCGGCGATAAAATCAGAAATTGTAAGTAGGGAAAGATGCTTGACCATTAGCGACAACCGCTTCCCTCAAGTTACTAAGTAGTCTGTTTATTGCGAAAGCCCTTTTTTGAAAATATAAAACGGAGGGCGGCACTCATCAAACCAAAAACACTCGAAGAACGGCTCCAAGCGACAAGAGAAACCCTATTTGGGCAAAAATATATCAACGCCCCAGATGAAATGGGCATATTTCCAACCAACGCGGACCGTTTTAATGCTGAGGAGATCTGGAAAACCGAAAATGTTGTGCAACCACCATTTTTGGCGTTTCTATCTCAGTTGGTTGCCGCTGGTTGGCATTCGTGCAGCCCAGAGAGATTAAAGTATATAGCGGATAATATAGACTTTGTCTTAGTCACGTATGGACTACAAGATATAATGATTGAGCCGTATGTCCCTCGCCTAGCCGGTCCGATGAGGCTTTGTGTCCTACACAACCGATCTCAGATAATTTGACACTTAAACAAGTTTCTAATATATTGTCTCCTAGAGCGCATTCGAAATACCTAATTGAGAAGCTCGGCCCTAAAACTAGGGTTCGCGAATTTCCTGATGCTGGACATGTTCTTAGTACAGAGCATGTTCATGAGTACAACCAGATGGTAAGAACGTTTGTAGAAGAGGCTGCCAGTGCCTAGCTGTATAATATGAAGTTATAAAGGGTGAGATAGACCGCATTAAAAAATTTACTATCTATAGTACACAATCGTCAATCCAAGTAATTTGTACATGCAGATAAGGGGCCCTTGGAATAGGCGCTAGGAGGAGAGTTTCAAGACCATTGAAGTCACAATATTCAACGCATTTTCCTAGTATGACGCGATGCTTTTAGCTTCTTATGCCAGTGGATCGCAAAGGGCTACCCCTCAAGGTGGCAAGGCGTCCCGGTACAAGTGCTCTTTCGCGGTTTATTCTAGGATCAGATGTAATTATAGCTTTATATTCGGTTTGTAAATACCACCGGGGTTCTTGATTCAAGACGTTGTTTTGTCGAGAAATTCTTTAGCTTCGTTTATTTTGCTGGCAAGGTACGGGCTCCCTCCACGGTCAGGGTGGTTGAGGAGCATCAACTGCCGATGATTCTTGCGAACGTTGGCTTTTGTCAAACTTCTCTCGCTATAGACAGGAGATCCTTAGCACCAAGATATCAAACGATATGCTTTAATTCTCGAGTTGTTTGCCGCACCTTAATGAAAGTATGAGGGATGCTTCCCGTCGGTTCATCCGAGAATCAAATCCGCCTTTATAGAACTGTTTACCGAACCCTGGGCCAGCTCCGGGGATGGCCTTGTATTTTCGTAAAGCTTGAAGACTATGCAAATCATGATAGATAAATCGGTAAGCTACAAGTAGCGGAGGATGGGGGGATTTGGTCTTTCGCTGGTTGCTTACCCAACACGCCCCTAGATAGTCCAATGAAGCTCTGGTTAGGAGATATCTGAATCCATAGGAAAAGGTACTTACGACGAAAGCGGCGGCAGCGACTCCCACACCAACCAATACTACATTCATTGAGGCCTTTACGTCCGTTGATAGAACGGGTGTCGTTGGTATTTGTTAAGAGAGCCGAGGTGGTTGGCGGCTGATGTCTTCTCGGAGCATCCACTATGAAATGGGTTTTTTTTGGGGTTCTCGGCTAGCCACAGGAACGCCAAGACCATACCTAAACTTATATATTTCGTCGTCGGAACTTAAGCGATGCCGTCTTGCTTGTTCATTCTTAGTAGACCAATTTTCATCGCTATACCGCCTTGTTTCCCACTCTCACTCTTACCATGAAAAGCCGAATATTACAGACACCCAATGGGCTCTCGAAACCTCTCGAAACAGTTTACTGTATTTGCAGACGACCAGACACAGGGAAATGGATGATAGGGTGTGATGGCTGTGACGACTGGTTTCATGGCGAATGTGTAAACCTTCAACCGGCTGACGAAGATCTTGTGGATCAATATTTTTGTAGGAACATGCTACCGTCTCCTCTTATCCCAACTCAGAAGTTTGTGATGCTAACTAGAGCTTTTTGGTAGGTCCCGACTGCCAGGAGAAAGGCTTTGGCAAAACAACTTGGAAGCGCAAATGTCGACTGCCATCATGTCACAATGCCGCAGCCGTTGCTGGTGACAACCCTTCAAAATACTGCACACCTGACCACGGGATAGAATTTTTTACATCAAAGCATGCCTCAGCGGACTACACCAAGGGGGAACTATCAGCCCTAGTACGCGCGGTCAGCGACGCAGCAAGCTTTAAAAAACTTGGGGACAGTGTTCCCGCTCCAAGAAGCCCCACCAGTCGCTCCAAGATCGAAAACCTACTGGTCCGAGACGTAGAGAAACTTGTGCCGCAGAAAGAAGCAGTCGAGCGTCAGAAAAGCCTAATTAACTCTCGATCTAAGTTTATCAGTATGGTCAAAGATCGCCAGAAACGCGTTGGGGACGAGCTTCGTAGCGAGGGAGATCAATCATCTAAAGGAAGCAAGGATATATGCGGCTATGATATTCGCCTTGCTATGGATAACGAGGAGTTTGCAGTTTGGTGCGAAAGCGAAGAAGGCCGTACCATGTATTCTCAGGGTCTCATTAGTGGCCGCGACGGCCTATGCACAAAGAAAAAGTGCGAGAAGCACAAGTATTGGCTTCGAATCGCGATGGAAGATCTCGAACTAGAGGAGCGCTTGGTTGGCGAAAGCTCTACCGCCATTCTAGGCGAAGAAAATGAGCTTCGACAGAGACAGAATACCAAATCATTGATGGAGAACCAACGATCCAAGTAGCCTTAAGGAGCTGCTGTGGCTGGGCTCCGCTCTCCTGCGTTGTGTTGCGATCCCGTTTGCTCGCGACGAGGTAAAGTCTTGGCAACTATCCAATCGAAATGGTTTTTTTTGCGAAATTTGATTTCTTTTGCTTCAAACGACCCAGCTTTCGATTTTTTGCTTGCTTCAGCCTCCCCGCGATAATGAGGTATGTGGAAACGGCGCATCTGGCAATCTAGATAAAAGCGCACCGTCTGCTAACGCTTACAATAATCCAGGATCGAGACTTGCTATTTCTGTTCGCACCCGGTGTACCCTTCAAAGGGTATTACCTTCATCCGTAACGACGCAAAGTCGTTTCGTTTCTGTCGGTCAAAATGTCATAAAAATTTCAAGATGAAGAGGAATCCGCGAAAGGTAGAAAGATCTGATTCCCGCTTCCAGACCACAGCTAACATGAATGATGTGATCCTGTAGCTTAAATGGACAAAATCTTTCCGTAAATCCGCAAACAAAGAGATGGTGGTCGACTCGACGCTTTCCTTTGCCGCTCGCCGCAATGTTCCTACTAGATATTCCAGAGACTTGGTAGCGACAACGCTCAAAACAATGCAGCGAGTTTCTGAGATACAAGCAAGGAGAGAGAAGGCATTCTACCAGCGTAGAATGGCAGGGAACACGGCAGCACGTCGTGCCGCAGATAGGAAACTTGTCGACGAAAACCAACACATGCTACCAGAAGTCAGAGCTAGATTATCACGATCTGGGGCTGAGGCTGAGGCACCACTAGTCGAAGAAACAGAAACCGCATACGCAATAGCTTTGCCAGCGAGGAAGGAAACTCAAAGATTGAGGCAACACGCACAGACTCGAGATTCTATGGAATTTTAGCGATGATTTATCGTTGTTACCGCCACCAAATATTCCCATCGTGTCGGTGATACCTGTATTATTTATCCTGCAACAGACATGTATGATACAATTATGGCGTAGAGGAGTTAGGCATCTGAGCTTACGTACCTATCAATATCGATGCATTATGATTCTTGTTTTCTCTTCGA
The DNA here is from genome assembly GCA_036971435.1 of Dactylellina sp. 'tibetensis'. NCBI lineage: Eukaryota > Fungi > Ascomycota > Orbiliomycetes > Orbiliales > Orbiliaceae > Dactylellina > Dactylellina sp. 'tibetensis'. The sequence goes on along the minus strand of JAKDFA010000020.1, from coordinate 600,207 downwards.
TAACATAAAATAAACTAGCAAATGTTGATAGATGGAACATATATATTATTATATATTTAAAGATATAATCGCTGAAGCATTGTGGTGAATTTCTATATATATTCTATCGCGAAATGGCGTCCGTAAATTGTGATTGTATAGGCCTACAGCATGTCGGGGGGGTTTTTTTTTCTTCTTCAAGGAGCCGCATATTGGGAACCGAAGGCAAAAAAAAAAAAACTTAGTTATCAGACCAGACGACATACCAACGCCGACCAGTTCCGCTGCTTTCCTACAATCTCATTACATTAATTTCTACAGCACTGGTCACCACACTTTCCATGCATCCGCGGTAAAAGGTGGCTAGGTAGTTAGGAAGAAGAGTGGACCAGCAAAACAAGAGCGCCAGTGGATACTGTTATCTGACGCGATGATTCCCTCGATCCGAGCACTGACGCCCGCTACCAGAATATATGGTCCTTCTGCACGATTCCTATACACAAATAGGCACGGTTTATATCGCCATACCACCCCAGGAAATAGCTGGTTGTTTTCACGGGGACGTGATAACGCCAGTGCCTCGTTCGGCACCTCTCGATACAATTCCGCTCAGGCCCCACAAACCCCGCAAGACTCACCAGAAAAGCAACCTACTTCCAACAAAGATTCCGAAGATACAAATAAAAAAGATTCTAAAAAAGGGGACCAACCGGCAGAGCAAACCCAGGAAACCGATGGTAAAACTTCGAGCCAAGAGGCCTCTCAACCTGGGCTCTGGAGCACTAGCGACCCCGCCAACAATAAAGGAAACGATAGTTCCAAATCCTCGAGACCAAATGAAAATGAAAATCGCCGTCAGAGTAACAGCAACGGTGGCTTCCAAAGGGGGCAGTATCCCGGAGGAGGGCCCGGTGGGAAAAAATCCGAATACAAGATGGACCTACCGTCACTATTAACTTCTGCCGTTGTTTCTTATATCCTCTATAGAACGGTCGTCCCCGGCGAAAACACCAGGGAGATCACATGGCAGGAGTTCCGTACAACCTTCTTTGACAAAGGTCTTGTTGAAAAATTAACTGTTGTCAACCGTCTGCGCGTCAAAGTCAGCTTGCACAAAGACGCTACCTCGCGAGTGTACCCCGACTCTAATGCGGCAGCGGGGAACCTTGTCTACTACTTTAGCATAGGTTCGGTTGAGGCTTTCGAAAGAAGGCTGGACGATGCGCAAAGGGAGCTTGGTATACCTAGCTCTGAACGGATACCAGTAGCTTATAAAGACGAAATATCATGGTTAGGTACATTTCTGTCTTTCGGTCCAACATTACTGCTCCTTGGTACGCTATTTTGGTTTTCGCGACGTGCATCCACCGGCGGCTCCCAGAGTGGTATATTCGGCATTGGCAAAAGCAGGGCGAAACTCTTTAACCATGAGACCGATATTAAAACGAAATTCAAGGATGTGGCAGGTATGGACGAAGCGAAGGAAGAAATTATGGAGTTCGTAAAATTTCTCCAGGAACCGGGAGTCTACAAGAAACTGGGGGCTAAGATCCCCCGCGGAGCAATTCTTTCTGGTCCACCAGGTACTGGAAAGACTTTAATCGCAAAAGCTACTGCCGGGGAGGCCCAGGTCCCCTTTTTCAGCGTCAGTGGCTCCGAATTTGTTGAGATGTTTGTGGGAGTAGGTCCATCTCGTGTGAGAGATTTATTCGCCAAGGCAAGAAAGAATGCGCCTTGTATTATTTTTGTGGATGAGATAGACGCAATTGGCAAATCCAGGGCGAAGGCGAATTTCGGCGGCGGAAATGATGAAAGAGAGAGCACGTTAAATCAACTTTTAACGGAGATGGATGGGTTTAACACCTCCGAGCAAGTCGTAGTATTAGCAGGAACCAATAGACCCGATGTCCTTGATAAGGCTCTCATGCGTCCCGGAAGATTCGACCGTCACATTGCGATAGATCGTCCAACTATGGAAGGCAGGAAGCAGATTTTTCTTGTGCATCTGAAGCGTATTGTCACAACCGAGAACTTGGACGAACTGGCTGGCAAATTATCTGCCTTGACTCCAGGTTTCTCTGGGGCAGATATCGCGAACTGTGTCAACGAAGCTGCTCTAATAGGTGAGCTCACTTGCGGCAATTTTTAATCAATCTTACTAAATAGTGCATTGCAAATAGCGGCACGGAAAATTGCGGATTCTGTGAGTTTGATACATTTTGAACAAGCCATTGAACGTGTAATTGGCGGCTTGGAAAAAAAGTCTTTGGTTTTATCTCCAGAAGAGAAGAGAACGGTAGCATATCACGAGGTATGGTCTCTCTATTCAATTCTCATAGACAGGCTTTCAGAGATCTAATGAGATATACAGGCCGGACATGCAGTTTGCGGTTGGTTTTTGAAGCACGCAGATCCACTTCTCAAAGTTTCTATCATTCCTCGTGGCCAGGGAGCTCTCGGCTACGCTCAGTATCTACCTCTAGGAGACTCGGTATGTTGGTAATGGTTCTTCCGTTTTCTGTATCACCGGGCTAACTCGACGCTATAAACCTAGTACTTGATGAATGTCTCGCAGTTAATGGACCGTATGGCGATGACTCTTGGCGGCCGTGTCTCAGAGGAGCTTCACTTCGATACTGTTACAAGCGGTGCTAGCGATGATTTCAATAAAGTTACACGAATGGCAACAGCTATGGTGACGAAGTGGGGGATGTCCAAAGATATCGGTTACATCTATTTTGAGGAAGATCCAAATCAACTGCATAAACCATTCTCCGAAGAGACGGCTAGAAAAATCGACACAGAGGTTAGGCGACTTGTTGACCAGGCGTACCAGCAATGCCATAATCTCCTCACCGAGAAGAAACGAGAAGTAGGCTTAGTAGCCGAAGAGTTATTATCGAAGGTTTGAAAAACACATATCCGTTGATGTAAACAAAAATACTAAGCCGAGTACAGGAAGTCCTTGGACGTGAAGATATGATTCGAATTCTAGGAAAGAGGCCTTTCGAAGAACGAGATAAACAATTTGAGAAATATTTCCACGGAAAAGAAGTCAGCGCCCCACCTCCTCCAGCTAGTGAAATGCCCCCGGAACCGGAACCCCGCCCGCTATCCGCTTGAACTTAGGAAAACAAGAACAAAATTCTCCGCTTTCGTATTCATCTACTCCTAGGGACCTTGAAGCTCTACCGGTTCTATGTAAATACTCTTTTTATTGTTTTTTAAAACAAAACTAATGGTGGGCTTTACGCATGAATATCTGTATATAAATGAGAGCGCTGTCTTGAAACGAGTGTACATATATGGCATCACTAAATATTCGATCTGCCGGCGCCCACATGTGATTCCTCCGAATCTTCACTTTTCTTTAGACTCCTGCTCAGGGAAATAAAACCCACCATCCCTGATTGACTGCACCCGTGGTAGAAACATGCTGACATGTTTTTGGTAGACTTTATAGTCTTTGTACTTACCTGTTGTTATAAGCTCCGTAAGCCAAGTAGATCCCTACGACGTAGCCTGTTAGAAGGAAAAGCTCCCAATACGCCCACAGTTCAAGATATTTAGAGAATTCATTATACCTGGAATAGGAGTAAATACCCCAATGCACCTGCACCAGTCCAATTGTATACACTATCGGATACTGTAGTCTCTGTCAGAATTCGACAGTAGGAGGCTCACGAAATCAATTTCTTACCGAATGCTGACCACTGGTACAAAAGGACCCAAAACAGCTGTTCTCCAACGAAATTCGGGTGCTACAAAGTGAATTAGCGGGACAGCGAATGCATTGAGGTTCGAGGGTTTTTGGGGCTTACGCGAGAGAATGCCCATAAGCCGCTGTATAGAAATCCACGATCTAGCTCCGCTTTATCCCATCCCGCAGGAACTTTGCCAGTGTCTTTGTAGCTATGTTTGGCTTGGTGAAAGCCTTATCGCAATTTCTCCAGTCAGCTGATAGAGGCCCCCAGGTATTGACTATTTGAGATTCATACTCCACTGTTGCTGGTCAGCAAAAAACTCAAGAATGACGGCAAGCATCATGCCTCTGGAAAATACAGTGTCGGCTATAGTAGCAGCCTCAAGTTGAGGGAAATTTTTAGCAAGGACCAGGAACAGGTAGACTGGTGACGTTATTGCTAGAAGGAGAAAATTCTGTCCAAAGCTAATAAAGGTAAGATTCATGAGAAAGAAAGCAGGCTGTCCGATTGTTTCTTTGATGATTTCCCATCTGTAGTCTTCAGTTGACCACTTGTAGCCACCTTTTCTCCAATAGTTAAAGGTCAATCGAATGCTCCATAATGCGGCAACGACCGCTGCAGTGTTCGCTCGATCACTGTGGATATTGTTGATGCTAGCCCAGTAAGAATAATGGCAAACATAAATAGCAGGCAGAATACTCCATAGCCGGTCAACCTGACTAAAATTTCTCGTTGCCTCGGAGAACAAGAGAGTGAAAACCGAAAGAGCGCAGGAGGCAAGGATACTGGTTGCAAATGGATCAGTATCTTTATAGGCCTTCTGAAATGGTTGGTTTCCGTTGATGACTTCTTGGAGGTTGTGAAGGGCGACTTCAAAAAGTTGAAGAAAATTGGGAGGGGTATGGGCAGCATCCTGCACCTGTGAATACGAGGGGAGGGTAGCCATTTTGTGAAGTATCGCGGACGTCTTTGCACAGTTTCGTAGGCCGTGGTCAAAGCTTCGAGCTAAAATAGTTGTTGGAAAACTAAAGTTCGAAAATCCTAGTAGCTGGTCGGTTCGGTGACATCAGTATAGTACCACCACATAATGTCAATGGTATGGTCGCCAAGACTACCGAATCTCGGTTACCAGCCGCCCGCTCCACATCATACAGACATTTGCACTATTATTTCCAGAATTACAGCTGCATATTAATATAGTCTATCATATAAGTCCGTTCCTATAGAGAACAAAAAACATCACAATCACGAAAGCCCTGTGCCCCCAAGAAGAAGAAAAAGAAAAGAAAAAAGAAAAATCTAAAATAATTCTGTTTGAGTATCTCTACTGTCAAGGTGAAAACAAGTTACTAGCTTGCATTTGCTGCTATGTACCGGGCACATGTCTGAAGTTTATATGTTAGCGTTTTTTTATCTATGAATACCATTTCACAGTAATCTTACCTGTCTAAATTGATCAATCCGTAAGCTAACCTTGGCATAAACTTCCCGATATTGTTCTAAGCTTTGATGGACAACCGCCTCTTTTGATAGTTCCCCGTTGCAAATGCGCTTCATGTTGAGTTCCATCTGTTTTAGACAACCGGAAGTTTAGTAATTTATTGTCTGAAGTCCTCTTGGGTAAAAGAGCCATCTATAGGGGTCTTACTTCTTTTCGAAGGAATGGTTTGCTCAAGCTCATATCCGAGGCAATGTTGTCATATGCCTCAACGAGCGCTACACCCAAATTGCTGGGAACAAAAATATTGTTGCCTCCTCCACTCTCGTTTCCTCGAGCGTTACCGGAAGCGGCTCTACCGCCTCTCCCTCTCCCCCTTGTAGAACCCCCCCTCCCAGACGCAGCAGCTGAACCTCTCGAATTTTTACTTATGCAAAACACATACTCCCGCTGCTGGATCTTCTCAATGTGTTCCGCCATTGTGGCGTCCGTTCCAATTCCATTAGCATCCATAAGCGCTATCAATTCCGGCTCGGTAAGATATCCGGGTGCCGTAGTTTTACCATCATGCATCGTCACTTCATTTGGGGGGAATCTTTCGCCTTCTTGGTATCTTGGTAAAACCTGTGAAGATTCCCATCTGTCCCATGGATAAACGTCAAGGTAGTTCCTTTCGATGACTGTTAACCCGGAAGCGTGAAACCCTTCGCCGCCATAGTCAATATTTACAGTATTCGTCTCACCGATAGCATCCTTTGAGCAGCATGCTAGGAAATGACGAACTATAAACTCATAGACCTTTCGTTGGTCCGCATCCGATAACGTCGTAGAAGTTACATATGCCACGGGATGGATCGGAGGGTGTGCCTTGTCGTTGTGCTTTCCTCTTCTCGGTTGCTCAAACTCGCCATTTAGGAGACTAAGGCGTGGAAGTAAAAGTGAGCGCTCGTTTTCACCATTGCTGAAGGAAGCAATATATATTCAAAGTTTTTGACATTGTGCTTACTTTTGCGAGTACGCCCCCCAACCCCAGTTCCCAGTGTCGTCTTTTTGCTTTCCAATTAAAGCCTGGAGATTAATTGTCTGGTCGTATTGATCAGTCTCTGTTCGAGGGTAGCTTATAAAACCCGATGTATACAGTGACTCGGCAGCCTATAGCTATGCTTCAGCAGAATATTAAGTAAAGGATAATTTCCTTATGATAATACCTTCATCACCCTTTGAGAATTCATACCAAGAAATCTGCTACCCTGCTTTTGAAGCTCCACAGTCGTCAGAGGGAGCGGTTTGCTGTTACAGGCTATTAGTACTATAGAACCGAAGATGGTCTTAGTGAATGTTCTTTTACTATTTTCTCGCCGGCTTTCTAGCAACTGACTTGACGAGTGCGGTGCTGCTTGTCATGCAACTTTCGAAAAGTAAGATCACCGACATTCTATCAAATAGTCGTGATCTATCCCAGTTGAACGTCGTGGTTGTATCATCGCGGGTATGCATCAGTTTCAGATACCAGAATGTTTCTGGTACGAAGTTCTTAACCCTCATATAACGATCAACAACAAATCCAAGGGTAGGAAATTGACAAGAGCCTAAGAAGCGTTCCTGTTAGCAGATTACGCCCAGAGATGGCGGTCTGACGTACCATAGCTTATCAAAGCGTCAGGTTGAAGGCCGTAACGGCCTTGGAGCTTTAGACTTTGGAATCTTGTTAGAGCAGCTCCTATTCTTAGATCGAGCTCCATACGAGCCGCCACCGCCAAGGCCTGTCTCTCATCGAGATCCTTGGGGTTGTTCGCAGCACGGATAACATGTCTGACAGAAGTTCGAAAGACTTAGCACAAAATAGCATGTTAGTTCTGAGGGGGTATGGCTCACGTCTTTTCGATGTTACTAAACTGGGCTCGCTTCACTTCCAAAGAAGGATTGCCGCGTTTGGCAAAAGTTCGAACCTCTGTTCCGATATATTCGCCCTCTCGGTCACAGTCTGTCCAAATGAAGAGGACTGTGGCATTTCTCGCCTCTTTTTGTATATTATCAGCAATACTTTGTTTGGACTATTGGTCTCAGCGTTAGCCCTAGATCTAATAACATATCCCAAAAAGGCTTACTTGACATGCCTTTTCGATATTTTTGGTTATCTGCGCATCAAAAAGCTCCACAGGATCGCAGTCAGACCATTTTCGGTACCTATCGATAAAATCGATTTCTTCGGTATGGCCCTGAACCGCCGTCATTGTGACATGGGAATGGCCCCATTGAGGAAACCGATAGTCGAAATCATAGTTTTTGATATACTTGTTGTTTGTGTTTCTCTGTGTGACCGCAAGATAGTCAGTAGACTACACCTGCTATAAGCCGAGTCATGTACATCGTACAGTGGTAAACCGTCCACCGCTGAGATGGCCTGCGACTGCCTTGGCGACAGAGGACTTCTCTGCCACGCAGAGAACCCTAATCATGGTGTATCGTGCACATTTATCTAGAAGTAGGATGACGAAATGAGATGTTTATGAGTTCATAGCAACAACCAGGAGCTATAAGGTGCAGGTTTGCTCAAGCTTTTGCGCCTGGCAGCTGGGGATGTTCTTTCTCGCGTTGCATCTTGGTTCTCAACAAGCAGCAAAAACGCGTTTTTGTGCCTGAAAATTGCTTCTTTATCAACATACTTGGGCAGGGCTAACGGGAGGCTGCTATAAAGTATTAGAATAGGGCACCTGATATCGCTGAGTCATAGCTAAAATGCTTCGATTCTGAGCTAGCCACATTCTCCTATAGAAATTAGGACATGCGGATAGCCATTCGACTACATGTAATTCGTACAATACCAGTATTGTTTTAAAACACTAACCATCGAGACAAGCAGGAATGAAATTGCTTTGGAAGCTATCTTTTTAGATACAAAGTGGGAAATATTTCTGAGACATTGAAACTATGAGAATATATATTGCTGTTCGAGACCTCTCCTGAACTATGAACCACGAGCATAAGAACCGATCGACAGTAAAGTGGGATCGTAACTAATGCCCCGAGATGTCCCACGTTTCAATCTCTATCATGAGAGATTGCTGCTGCTAAGCGGGTTCTGACCAATCAACCTGGTCTGCAGTCGGAACCCCCCCAGTTGAATAGGCTACACGCAACCGGAGTCTCAGGGGTGGCTATCACAAAATGTAAATATTAGTAATATTCGCAAGAATTGAGTGAAAGTTATGTTTCTCACCTTTTGGCTTCCTTGCACTCTCATTTGTTGGGTTGCCTCGCCTTGAGGCTGGAGTTCTGTGCTGCTAATAGGCATCAACTGTAGCTTTTGGCTTTTCGGGACAGCTGCTTGCAGAGATATCGCTTCTTTCGATTCCGTCGGGCTCAAGTTTCTAAACTTAGCAAGTATTGCAACAAGTCCATCTGTGTTTCGTTGTAAGCTCAAAGTAATCAAAAGATCGCCCTTGTTGTATACAGTATGACCGCTCTGTGCAGCTGCTGGAGAGATTTGAGGAGCAGGACTGGACCCAATATCGCCAAGAAGGCTACTTGAGGATGGGGCTGACGTATTCAGGGTAGTTGCTCCAGAGCCACCAGAGCCAAACAAATCGAGAATATTATTTACGGAAGACGGTGCTGATTGTGCCTGTGGCTGCTGTGAGGCTGGAGCCGGGGAACCAAATAGGTTGAGAATATCTGCATGACCATTAGCTTGTGAGGGTGGAGGGGCCGCAACAGCTTCGTCGTTGAATAAATCCAACAAGTCGTCGGTACCAGATTTTGGTTTCGCAGGCGGTAATTTGCTCTTTATTTTTTTGCTTCCGGAACTGGATTCATTGAGGGACCTGTCCTCGGTTCGTGCTTCGGGAGGTGGCATCTTTTCGAGAACACCGCGACGAACGCCATCATAACCAAAAAGACTGCCATATTCTACACTTCGCTGCTGAATTTCCACATCCAGACTATCTGAGCTTGCTGTCAAAACCCGTCGCACCCTTTCAATTTGGCTCGAGTCCGTTATTCTAGTCGTAAGTTTCATCAAGCTCGTCATGATATATTCGTGGATCACATTATTGACGTAAGCGGATTCAAGAATTCCAGTTAACAGATCAACAATATCTGATTCCTTGACATCTTGCACTAATTCCTCTTCTTCATATGCACCGCCTTTTAACAGAAGATCTCCGTATTCTCCGATAACCCAAGCGCCTGCCAAAGTTAGAGCCTCTTGCGTGATATCTGTGCGTAGAGCCGAATATAGCTTTTGAACAGAATAAGTCTGTAGGTCGGGAGTGCTGGTCGCAATCAACCGTATGAAACTAGAAAGAATTTGTTCCTTAACAAAATTACCCGCCTGAAGTGAGAACAATCAGCAACCCCGTAAACTCTAGCATCTTAGTGAAAACAAAGCGATGTTTTTCACGAACCAATTTGAGCACCCTCAAGACCGTATCGATATGCCAGCGTTTGTTCGGCGCGAACTTTTCTGCAGCGAGGCAAATTTGGGTGGTCATGGCGGGCTTGAATTCATTGTTTGCAACCTCCAGGAAGGCTAACAGTTCTCGGACGAGAACCCGGATGTTACTCTCGTTTATCAGCGTGAACGATAGATCCAAAGCTCTCCTTCTAATAGAGATATCGGGATCCCTGAGACAGTCCAATATGGTATTCCGGTGCCGCTGGACTGCATTGGGCTCGAGATTGACAACTTTTATGAGCGTGTTTAGCGCAACGTAACGGATATTGTTGTCTTTGTTGCTCAAAAACTTTCCGAGAATATTGATACCAAGAACACGCAATCCGCTATCGGCTTCAATATCCAGAATAGTGAGCACAGCTTCGTAGAGAATTGAGTTTCCAACATTTTTGGAGGAATCTGTGTTTGTGGCGACCTGGGCTAAGATGTCGTTAATTTGTTCGGCAACACCAGAGTCTCCCTTGCCCATAACCCTTAGTAATTGGAGTATCTTAACTTGGAGGAACGGGTCCGTGATTCCGGTAACATCGTGCTCGGGTGCGTAGCCTGCTGTAGTTAATGCTTTTAGTTGCTTGACTAGAACGGGAGTATATTGTTTAAATTGTTCGACAAGGTCCGAGTCATGAATGCAAAGCTCGATTATTAACGTTAGGCCACAGAGAAGAACGCCATGGTTTCGATCTTGCAATAAAAGCTTCGTCTTCTCAATGAAATGTTCCTGTAAATCCGGGACCTTGCGAATGATACGCATCGCACACAGAGCCGCCTTCTTTCGAATATACGGATTGGCGGTTGACAATAAACTTTCGATCTCCTGGAATAGGTCTCGTGCCATCTCTGTTGAAGCGATATTGCCCAAAGTACACAAAGCTAGCCCGACGACATACTGATTGCTGTGATTGAGGTCGCTATAGAATACGAAGTTATGATTATTAATAAAGAGTAATCCTCATGGCAGTGGCAACCTCTCACATACTTCTTTAGAGAATTCGTGACTAATGTCAATACTTCTTGGTTCTCATCCAATAACAGCATGGTACCTAGATAACCTAGTCGCTTGTCTGCAAAACGAGGTGATGCGAGGAGCTTGAGACACTCGATTTGACCGAAGTGTGTTCTTTCACCGAGGGTGAAGAGATACAGCAACTTTGCGACATTATTGCGTCTAGATCCAGTTACCAAGAAACCCAAATTAATACACTAAAGCCAAGGATTGGCGAAGGGGGTCTACCAATCGTAGGAGGGGGTGTAATACCGAATAGAGGAATCTGCAGACTCCTCTCGAAATGAGGCTCGGATTGCTGCGCTTTCCTTCTGAATGACTGCTCTTTCATCGGCAATAGTCTTGGAAGCGCGGACGGCTCTTATGAATTGCTTCACTATGTGATGGCAAAGTTAGCCGTGTACAATGAATATTCTTGAGGACGCTTACAGGAGCTCTGTGAAAAGTTAAACGCCATCCTGCTAGTGTATAGGAACGCCCTTAGCGACGGGGTGTCTTGGCTCTATGTGGTCTCAATTCCTATCGTTCTGGGAACACCTCTGGCCTCTCAAGCCGAGTGCTTTGGATATATCTGATCCCTGTCGTTGTCGTCGTCTTCAAGCCTTATGTCCAGAGGTGAATACGTCCAGGTTTGGCTACTACACTCTCCGTTGTCCGTCAAGCTGGGTGTACCAGAGAACCCGTTGAGTGATGCGCTTTCGCTAACCTTCCAGCCTATAACGATTCAAGGGGAGAGAGAGAGACCGAGTTGGATATCCTAGAGACTAGCGCAAGTGGTATACGCGACGTGTATAGAGCTGAGTAGGTGCGGTTGTGGACTTGCTGATTAGGTGTGAGGCCAGGTTCAATGTGGGCTGGACATGGAGCTTCAGGTTTCTTCCGAATTGGGTTGAGCTCGAGAAACCAACACAGGATAACCACACAATCTTGTGATCTGGCTGTACTCTATCTCTTGGATTTTGTTGATTCAAACGTTTTCTTTTCTATTGTCTTTGCCATGACTGGCTTCTCTCGACTTATTGTGTCTTTTTTGCAAAATAGGATTTGACACACTATAGCTTGTAATAATTTTGGGAAGAAAGAAAAAAAAAGGAAAAAATGAAACGCTGTAGGAAACGCCTATTCTGAACAGGAATTAAAGATAAGATCCATCCCTCCCCGCATCGCCAAAAAAAAAAAAAAAAAATTTTTTAAAAAAAAAGAGAAGAGAAAAGGTCTTTAAAATATGTTACCGCCGAAAAAACCAAGTTTTGCGTCTCTTTTATCGTCTCTCATTTGAAAGCGTAATCGGATTGTTTATTCTTCTTGTATTTCTTCCTCCTCGTCTTCCTCATCCTCCTCATCAACAAGATTAGTTTCTGGATCATCCCTATCGTCATAATAAGCTTGGTCTGGAGCAAGACTGCCGTTGGTACTGGAAAGATGGTTCAAGTGATTTCTGAGCTTAGCTACACCGGGGCCGCTAAAGACACAAAAAACAGCCCTTTGATGTTCATTGAATTCTAACAGCCACACGCATTAGCACTATTTTTATTTTCACCAACCGCCTTTTGCATCATGGGGGAAGATTTCACTTACCAGCTGGTGGGGGTCGACAGAATCGTGTTAAATCTTTGCGGAGAAAGCAGACTACACCTGTCAGACTCAAATGAGTGAGTTTGGTGCACGAGTTGATCAATTCGTGGATACCCTAGACGTATCAGATCATATTAGAAACAACCACTAGTACATACTAAGGGGTCGAAATATCTTACATCGACAGTGAGGTTGGTACAATACGAGAGATGAACCCGCTCCAAAGCACATGGGTGTGCTCTGGTGGAATTTACTAGCGCCATTAAGGATCTATCTGTAATGTTGCTACATTTGACTAGGCCAATTCTCCTGAGCTTGGGTAGGGTTGCAAGTTGGATGATACTCCGATCTGTCAGTCTTTGGCAGCACGCAAGATCGATGTATCTTATTCTGTTGCATGACCGTATCAGACCAATAATAGCCTGATCTGTGAGTTGAGTGCAGTGACCAAGGTGTAGATAATGTAGGTTCTTGGTCAGTTTTGTTATAGCAGCGACCGCTCGATCAGTGATAAGTCTGCACTTTGCCAAAACGAGATTGCGTAATCTAGGCGCAATATCGACGATGTGTTCAACGCTGTCATCAGTTAATTTGTCACAGTTGGTGAGATCAAGTATTCGTAAGCTCTCGTAGGGTCGTTGAGGGATCCCGGTAAAAGCAGCGTCCGTTAATAGATCGCAATGGCCAAGCCGAAGTTCTCTAAGATGTGATAGCTTCCAAAATATATCGAGGACGGCCTGATTCGTGATCTTGCTGACCTTGTGGAGATCGAGTTCGAGTAGATTCGGGCAATATTTTGTGAAGGCCATGACACTTTCATTTGTTATCTGCTCGCATTCATTCAATTTAAGCTAGTTGGTTTAGTCATGTTAGCTAAGAACTCAACCAAGGAATGACACATTTATGATTTGATGTATTGGGGTACTAACTCTTTTGAGATGGGTACAGTTCGCCGCAACAGCCACCATGGAAGCATCTGTAGCCTTTTTACAACCGGTGATATTAAGTCCCTGAAGTCTTTTACAGTTCCTCGCGATGACGTTCATAGAAATATCGGTAACATCGACGAGCCCGGAGAGATCTAGAGCTAACAACTTCGGGTTGTTCTCCAGGACGGGCATGATACTCGTATCGGTGACGTGGGAGCAATTTGTTAGGGTCAACCTCTCGAGTCTGTTGCAAGCGGACAACGCCAAAACAGTCCCATCGTTGAGCGTTTCAACTAGAGTTGTGAGATTCAGGCGCTTGATCAATGAGGCATATGGGAAACTGGGGTGGTCCGTTTGAATCGTTCTTGCCAAGGTTTCTAAACTTTTGAACTTAGAAATGTAAGGACGAATCCACAACAGTTCGACAGCACACCTCGCCCACGATTTGCAGACGAAGACACAGGATTGGAGATCTTGGGGTGAGGCAAGACGGCCGAAAATAGCGAAGAGAAGTTCCGGGGGTAGATAGGCGGTTCGAGATACTGTCATGTCTTCAAATTGCTTCAGCTCTTCGTCTTCGGTATCCTTGCCATCGTCCACGATAGAAGTCGAGCTGTCATTTGCGGACTGTTGGAAAAAATCGTTTTCCAGCTCGTCTTGTACATTGCGTTCTGGACTTCCAGTACTGCTTGAGTAGTCATAACGGTTCGGGTCCCGTGCGGACTGGGTTCTTGGGGACGCCATGGTGGGAATGTTGGCTGGTCAATGCCTCGGCGACCGAACCGTGAATTGTACGTGGGGGAAGAGAGAGAGAAAACTGTGATCGAAAAAATTGTCGGAACTGCGGAGGAGGGAAGAAAGATATTCTGTCTGTCTCAGTAGGTGAAGGATCCGAGTAAACGTCGAGGAGTCCGGTCGAACAAGCGAAGGAAGCGTGGCTATGGGTGTGTGGTGTGGCCGCCTTCCGTGTGAACTCGCCTGGCCTTGGGTCAACGAGGCTCGGTAGTTCGAGTTTTGATGAGAAGGAGCAATGGGCGGCTCCCCGTTCCAAACGGCAGCCGAATATGAATCAAGGTTGAACGCAAGTCTCGGAGCGGATCAGTGTTGGCAGGGGTACGCTCGATGGCGAGGATGGGTTGATACAAGTCGATGCACGCCGGACCCTTTTGTTCTTTCTGGGAGGCGGATTTTTGTGGGCGGGGCGATAACCAGAGAAATCCTGCGGTGGTGGTTTGTGGTTAGAATAACGTGAGGTAAGCATTTAAAAGCTGTCGGTTGGCTGGCCTTCTTCTGCTGCTTAGCACTCTGACAATCCCAAAAGCATACCGAGGACTCGAGCAAGCCTGGCCTGCATATTTCATATATCTAATGTAATCAATCTAATTTAATGTCTTTTTTTAGAGAGGAGAAATAAGGCTCCACTTCTCGGAGGTTTTATCCTTCGCAGCGTGATCCTCTGCATAAGTCTGGACATGTGTATTCATATTCTTCGGTTGTCACGCATGTGCATTTGGTTATATACGGGCTGTCATCCCTTTACACAGGAAACATTCATCGCGATCCTTAAAGATCTTTTCAGCCCTCGTTCGTTCGTTTCCCGGCACATGGCCATTGAGAAAGGAGGGGGGAGAAGAGTAGGCTAGAGAATATATATATAAATAAAGACAAAAGAATAAACCTGAAAAGCCGACAGCAACGTTCCCATTGACCGATTGATGCTACAAAAAGGCATGGCAAGCAAAGTAAGGAAAGGGGGAGATCATACGTAGTAGGAAAAAGGACTTTAGCTTTTCGGTTGAAGATACAACGTAACAAGATGGAAATACACACATCCGACTGATCTAAGAACCTCGGAATATAGTCCTGGGTGAGGATCAGAGGAAAATCCGTGTGAACCCAGGTACAGGTAGAAAGGAGACCGAGAAAGTAAGAAAATTGAATATGATTTGAGTGGGAAGTATCCTATCCCAGGAGTCTCGCCTAAGCAACCGGAGGATCGCCGTCACGATGCTTCGTTCGCGTTTTTAGTTATTTACCCCCCAGGGTCGGGAAAGCCGATTCGTCAGCAACATTCAGGCCTCTGCCACCACGACCGCCGCGGTATTCTCCTCTGCTAGGACCGTTGTTGCTGCGAGGTGGGCGGTCTCCACCACGGTCTCCACCACGGTCTCCACCACGGTCTCCACCACGGTCCCCGCCACGGTCCCCGCCACGGTCTCCACGAGCCCCCCCACGGCCCCTGTATCCACCTCTATCGCCTCGCTCACTGGTGCGTCGAAATCCGTGGTCAAGTTCGAGGAGCGACTTCTCTTTGCGTTGTTTCTGACTCTTCAGCTTGGTCTTGCCACTGGTGATGTATTCCTCGTCCTCTTCTTTAACCAGTTCCTTAGCAGAAGCCCACTTCTTATCACCTCGAGAGCCTTCATTCGGGCGACGAGCTTCCGGGAGCTCCTCAACGGGAGCGCGAGACTCCAGCTCAGCCTTGTACTGAGCGTAAGGCACCGTCTTGTCTTCTTCTGGTTCCGGCTCTGGGACTGGCTCCTCAGTGGCTTCCGGAGCTTCACCTTCAGCAGCGGCGACAGCAGCGGTAGTTTCTTCAGTGACCTCAGCCTGAGCAATATTCTCGCCAGCCTGTTCATCCTTCCACTCGCTGTTGCCCTTGTTGCTGCCCCAGCCTTGCGATACTTGCTTGTCGGTATCACTATCCACCATCCATAGTATACTAGTAAGCGACTATATTTCTCGCCACTGAAAAAGATTGAGAGTCATTTAATCGGAGGAAACCCCACTGAAAAAGACTTACACTCTATCGGTCGCACTATGACGATCGAACTGACGGCCTCGACCTCTACCGCTCCCTCCGCGCCCACGTGGCCCACGGTCTCCACGGTCTCCACGGTCTCCACGGTCTCCACGATCTCCTCGATCTCCTCGCTCTCTCAAACCACTGGATTCACCGGTAGGCTTTGATCGGTTGTTCTCACGACCAGCTCCTCGATCATGGAAGGCTATTATTGTAGTTAGAATAAGCTATAAGCTCTACAGAATATTCAAATCTTCGCCATGCTTGCAAAGAGCTTGAAACATTGGCATATAACCAAGGGGGGGTTATCATAGAACCCATTTTAAGATTCCAAAGTTCACAATCTGAGAGAGAAGGACAAATACTAACCCGCTTCGTTTCCATCGCCGCGAGGGCGTCGGATGCCACCACGGCCAGCATCAACGGTGGTAGTTGCCTTGGGTGCATCAATCTTCTTAGACGTTGTGGTCTTCTTCACAACCTCCTTGAGTGGCGCCTTTGGCGTATCGTTCTCATCCTCAATGTCATTACCTAAAAATATCGCAAGATTTCAGATAACATTAGAATTTACTGGCCATAGTCTTCGTGCATGGGAACATCTAGGCTAAGAAATGCTTATGTACCAAGGAGATCGAACGGGTTCTAAGTTGTCATGACATAGATGTTAGCCATTGATATGCATATATCTAGATAATACAGATTATTGACGTCTATCGCATCATTAGAGTCCTAAGAAACTCCCGACGACTCATCTGATTGTCGAAACAAGCGTTCGACCGGCTTTATTTGATATATCTATCTCATTTTTCTTCTTGTATTCTTTGGGACCTGTACCAGGAGCAAAGGAAGGGTAAAAAAAAAAAAAAAAAAACCCCTCGCACAAACTAGGGCTTAAACCAGGTTTTTCTTTTGGCATAAGACTTACTTTTGAAGCTACGCCTGCCATTGTGTTTGATTGCTGCTCACGCCGTCGTGAGGCTTCAGACGCTTAGATACCGCAAAACGGAAAAAATTAAAAGCTGGGAACCCGTTGACGGTATGAATTGCCAGTCGGGCTAAAGGTGGGCTGGTATGGTGATGTGGAGGTTGGATCGATGGAATGCAAAATGTGGGTGGATTTTTGGAAATGATTTGTGTGTTTGTCGGTGTGTGTGGGAGGATTGTGTGGGTAGATTGTGTGTTGCCAAACCCAAGCGAGCAAGCTCAGCCTAATCGGATGGGGCAACACAGACAACACCATTGCTCGCTACAAACATCCGCCTTTCCTGCTGCCCCTCAGTTAGCCTGTTGCATCTGCCGCGGGGATCCATAGCCCTTTGCATGTACATACATACCTTTGCATACCTCCAAAAAAAACCTAAAGCGGCTTCTCCGGAAG
The DNA here is from genome assembly GCA_036971435.1 of Dactylellina sp. 'tibetensis'. Taxonomy (NCBI): domain Eukaryota; kingdom Fungi; phylum Ascomycota; class Orbiliomycetes; order Orbiliales; family Orbiliaceae; genus Dactylellina; species Dactylellina sp. 'tibetensis'. Next base: position 582,942 of record JAKDFA010000020.1, on the reverse strand, counting down.
CTACTCTTTATCTGGCGCTCTTCTTGGCTGGTTAATGGTCCTATCTATCCTCAACGGCTAGGCGTATACCCTCGGTCTAGTGTTCCATACGAATCCGAAATTCTTTCCCACTCTATATAATGTAAGCTGGGGGGAGTTGAACGAGGCATGTAGGCTGTGATTGTTTCTAAATTTCGTCGAACAGGTCTATGAGATGGAATATTCATTGCTACGAACTTATTATATTGGAACATTGAAGATGCCACCAAAAAGCAGCTCCTGCTGGCACAGGTTTTTATGGTATACATTCAATTTAAATATGCTTGCACCGCTTCCTAGGTCATTTCCAAGATGTCAAAAAAAAAAAAAAAAAAAAAAAATTACCAAACTTGCCAACTGATTGAGAGAGGCATCTGGATCACCACGAGGCAAAGCAATAGGAGAAGCAACATTAACGTCGCCAGGTAACCATTAGCACAGTCAAGCTAGCTGAAAAGTAAGCAAGAAGAATTTACTAGGTCAGGATAAAAGATAGATAAAAAAGGCTTAGTGATATAATACTCAATCGATAGGAGCCCTTTTTACAGACAACAATTAAAAAAGCATGTGAATAATTGTAACCAAGAGCGAATGAGCGAGCAAATGCATTTGCGAAAAATGAAAGGGAATTGCAGCCAGTGTGGAAGAATGACGAAATGTTCTTGCTCACACGAAGCCGTCAATCCGATGGACCCGCTGTGTAACAAAACAAAAAAAGAGAGAGAGAGAGAGAGAGAGGGAGAGAATGGATCCGCAAAAACAAAGGGTTTAACTTGTTTAGAATCGGATAGTTGACAGAGGCGACAACGCGGAGAACAAACAGATGTCCCCTTGGTCTGATCACGGAATATAGACAGCAACAAGGATAGGCCGTATCGTCATGAGAAGGATCCGTAATGACATCTAGTGCCTGCAGTAGATCGTTTAGAATGCTCTTCAAGAAGCATCTCGTCTCTTTCCCTTTGACATGCTCTTCACTCGCTTCAAGAGACCCCCAGCGGATGCTTCAGTCGGGCTAGTACTCGTGTACACCCTATTATCCGAAGTAGCCCTGCTCATTCCGGGATGCGATGGTGCCCTGTCTCTATTCACTTTTCTATCCTCCTCAGCTAATTGTATGCTTTCCCCCTTTCTATCCCATGCAGAATCGTAATCGTCGCCGTATCCGTTTCGACCCTGCGAGGCGCTCACCTTTGTAGATCGGTTGATAGGGGGTGGTCCACGGGAGGGCGATGTGGGGGTAAATGGTCGCTCTGGATAGCTTTCATTCGTAGGCGAATTCGACTTTGATGGTTTATGCCTTCGGTCAAATCCCGGTGCAACTCTGTCCGTCCCATCCCCGGAGTTCGGTTTTTGCGATCCAATACCGCGAAACTTTTGTGCAAGCGACTTTTTACGTTGTAAGCCACTGCTGTCTTTCCCTGCTGATGTGACTGGCCGCAGGACCTCCTCCTCGGCCTGCGCCTTCTCAATAGCTTTCTTGGTTGCTGGGGTACCTTCTAAGAAAGTCGATGTTCCCAAGCCTAGCGATTCGTCGCCGTGAATTACAGCGCGGTTGACTGGATCGAAGGACAGTGCTCGTTTCGAGTTTGGCCGTGTCGGTTCGGAAAGTTCGTCTACAGCAGAACCTCTCCTCCCAGCAGCAAAATCCAGGTATGCTTCTGGGTCTCTATTTCCAAAGAGGTTATTGTGGTCGGTAGGTTTTATGTCGAAATCAAATCCGCCGAGGACATTGTTCTTCGATCCTTCCGGGAAAGCTTGCATGGGAGCCCGGCTCTTGTTCTTGTTTCTATGTGGATTGCAAGCGTCGAAAGGGCCATCGTGATGAAATACTGTGCCATATTGTTAGTTTTACTGCCAATGAAATATTTGTTTCAAACTGGTTAAAAACTTACATCCAGCACCATAGATACCGGTGACATCGAGCTTGTCAATGATATCAAGCGGAGCAGCCACTTTTTTCCGTTTATCTGAAGCCTTTTTACCCTTATCGTCCCTGGATTTATCATCACCATCTCTCTTGCTCTTTTCCTTTCGCTTTTCTCGTTCGCGCTCACGCTCACGTTCTCGTTCCTTTTCACGGTCTAGAACGTCCATTGCGGATGATTCAGAATTGCTTCTCTGCCTGCCCTCTCTTCCTCTGGAAGACCGGGCCCCACTCGCACTAGACGGCTTCGCACCAGACGATTCAGCTGAATTCTTATGGGCATGGAATGGAGGAATTGGAGGTCCACGGCCGGATGGTCGAGGTGGGCCGTTTAGCGGGCGAGGTTGCGGCCCTCGCGATCTGTTCTCAGCGTTCATTGATGGACTTGGTCTGCGTGGTTGCTGTGGCTTCTTTTCAGTATCTTCGATGGTGAGGTTGATCTAAATGTAAAATGCGAATAATCGAATTGTGCGCAGGTGTTAGCCTCAAAAATGCTCGCAGGTTGAAAAAATGAGCTATGACACGTGTTTGGTCGCCCGAGCTAGGTCCAGCTTTATACTGTAATATGTATATTTGTGCCTGAGACCTTTTTCTTCTTTCTTTCTTTCTTTCATTCATGGAGATGGTGACCTACCAGTAGGGTTTCTGTTTCATTTCTAGGGGTCGCTTGCTGCTGCGAGCGTGAGGAGGCAGCCTGGGTCGGATTGGCTTGACGGCCATCTCCTTCGGCGCCAAAGATGTCATGATCATCGTCGGCAAAGACATCTAGAAAGGGATTTTTGGACTGGCGGACAGATGGAGAAGGTAGATCGGGCGATGATGCCGATACTCTGTTTCGGAATGGGTTATTTGAAGCAAAGGGGTTGGTCGGGGCGAAGCCTGGCGACGGTCTTCGATCTGTAGAGGCGAGTCGATAAGCACAGGTTAACTACCATGGACATGCCAGAAGGGTATATCATGCGAGTGGTATTAAGACCCGCGGAGGTTTAATCATATTCGCCGCTGGCATGAGATTTCCGGGAGACAAGATGTCTCCCATGTCGCAGAAGTCTCATTGCGAAACCGCGCCAGATCGAACAGCAATTTAGGGGAGCTTCAAACATGAGCGACAGAGAATCGGGCGGGAGCATCTCACCTATTGGCGGCTGGGCGATAGACATTATTTTTTATCCTTATTTTGTGATTTCTACCAGTAACGTCGGCAGTATTTAGCGATTAGGCTCCTTTTCTTTCTTTTCTCCCTGAGTGCCGACGGGGCGTTTGAAAAGTGTGTTGATACGAGACGTCCGGTTTCGACGACAACCGGGGTAGAGAAAAGAGAAAGCGAGAAGGGGAGGTCGGATTGATAGAGCGATAAACCAACGAGGCGGATACGAAGGATGAGAAAAGAATGGAAGATCGATAGCTGCGGCGATAGTCGATGGGGGAGAAGGCACGGAGGTGGTAGAAGGCTGTTGTTCTGTTATCGTGGTGAGACGATGAAGAATGGTTTCGATTCAATTCAACCGGCGAGTGAGAAGGGCCCTTTCACGCACACACACCCTCTCTCTTTCGTTCTCTTTCGGTCACTCTGTCTCCACAATCCGAGAGGCAAGGAAGGAAGGAAGGACTTTGTCAGGTCAGTTCGGTTTGGGATAACGACTTTCTTACTTGGTAATAGGGCCGGTGGGAGAGAGAACGAGCGTGAAAGGGATAAAAGGAGGTGAGGATCGCATGCATGTCTTTTGGATGCATGCATGCCAGCCTTGGTTTGTTCACAAAATGCTACCCCAACTTTGCCATCCGATAGCAACTAGCTGAGCTGCGAACCAGGAACCCCCCCAGCCGATGGTCTTCATTCATTCACTTCATGCATTTGCATTCGCTTGTCCGTTCGTTCTCGTTCATTCGCCTGCCAGCCGTGTCTTAGGCTAGATTCTTATGGAACGGTTTGGAGAGGGAGAGCAGGCACGGCGCCATCTCGAACGCCATCATCCACTCCCGTTACCATACAAAAAATATTATCAGATCTCCTTGCATGATAGATTGCCTGTTGACGGAAGAAATGGTTGATGAATCAGGGGACCTTGGTACACCTGGGGTTGCGCTAGGAATGAGGTCCCTGAGCCGTCAGGCAGGACCCTAACCAACTTTTTTTGTAACCACTGCCCTTGTCCGGCTCTATCTGCGCAGTGGTCGCCCGGCCAGCTGCAATTTAAGCAAAGTGGTTTCTCTAAGGGTCTGAAGCAAGCTAGCAACTTGGCCCTGCATGCACTTTTCACGCCAAAGGGGGGTAAAAGATTCGATACGCGACCGCAAGCCATCTGTGAGCTAATCGTTTTGGGAGACTCCAAAAAAGGTGTTATTAGTCTCCTCTTAGCCGGGATAAAATGGTAAAATCAATCTCATCAAATCAGAAGATCGGATCTTTCGGTTTTTGAAAGGCTCTCACGCTTTAGTGACATCACGGGACATATTCTCATTGATCCCAGCCTCAAGAATTAGACTCTTGTTCGTGGCTGGCTGTCCGGTTGTCCCTTTGTCAGTTCTGTGAGCTTGCACTCCCGCGTCTAATTATTAGTTATTTAACAAAAGAAGTTAAGATTCGAATCGAATAAAAGGAAAATTCTACATTGACAAAAAGATCATTTCGTCTGATCTTTGTATCGTTTGTTCGCCCTTGAACAAGAGAGAGAGAGAGAAAAGCATACACACAATCAAAATAGGACATAGAGAGCACAATTCTACAATCAATACCATAAACGTTTGGTTAGCTTTGTTTTGTTGTTTTGAATAAGCCACACCGACTTTTCTCCCTCCCGCACATAAAACTGTCATTTGGAAATCTTAGAACCTGACACTCACCATGCTCAATCCAAGAATCATGCTGATCCAAAAAAAGCAGTTCAATAATGTCTTTTGCCTGCTCAACCAAGGTAAACTCTGCAGCATGACAATCGGTAGTTGCAGCATCTGGCAGAAGAAGCCATATCCCCGGACCTTTTTTACCAAGCAAAAGAGTACCAGCTCGTGAAGGATGGAAGACATCAAAAACGTGATGAACGTCGCAATCCCTCTAGAGACGTGCTCACGGGATGCCCCGTACACATGCCGCTTGAACCAGTGATGGACAGGAATATTCCACTCTCGCGAAAACTCGAGCCAGTTTGAAGAGTTCCACCAGTCACTATCACATACACATGAACAGGGGTATCATATCAGAAATCTACCAAAAAGGAAGAAGAGGTTCCACAAGGAGTGCACATCACTTACGAGTAAAACCGTCGGTCGGCAAAGCGTGTAATCTCTGCAAAAGCGCCCAAGACATACTCGAAAATCACAAGAAAGACGAGAAGGAACGAAACCATAAACGGGAAGAGCAGCATGTTTATGCTCTCTCCCAACACCAACAGCGCATCCGATACTGTATGTTGTTCTTGCAAACGGGCAGTCGCATCTCTCATCTACACTTCCTGATTAGATACGCATTTGGACATGGAAGGGAGCCCTCGGAAATGGACCTACTACTGGTGCAATGAATTCTTCTGACGTGAGAGTCAGCAAGAATACACATCCAAAGACAGCTGCAGCTTTCTCAGCTACGATGCTCCACCTAATCCTCGGGGTACGAGGATACTCGATCTCATAACAAAGCGTCGGGCAAAGCAAGTAATCTAGATAGTTCGACCAGGTGAGATTTCTCGGATACTGTGTCATTCCCGTAGGCGAAGTGAGTTCGTACGCAAGCACCTCGCGAAGAGCCGTGTCTGCCTTCGATTCAGTGCTCAATGTATTTTCGTCTAGCTGGTGAAGCTTTCGTTCGGTTTCACAGAGGTGCCCGTTGTAAAAGGCATACGAATGCATCTTCATTAGAAGTACGAGCGTGTGTAGCGTGAAAAACACCTGGTGGGTCCTATAATATTTGTTAATCACCACGACCTTCCCTCCTTTTGGGCACAGAGGGAATTGTAGATCAAGATATACATACCAAACCCAATGACGAGCAAACGGCCAATACACCCATATAGCCAGCCAAATAAGCTGTAACATGTATTGGCAGATATACCCCCCATTCCCCCAGCCGATATCGAGCGGTCTCGACCTCCAAACCTTATGCAGAGGAAGAGTAAGGGAGGTACTAGCAACCATCAAGAGATCCGACAGAGCCAGCACCTGTAAATCGTCCGTGAACAGAGAAAATATCGACGTCCGGAAAACCCGACCAGTCTCCTTGATGTTCCTCGCCCCTGTTGTCAAAACCATAATGAACAAGCCGACCCAGAAGAGGGAGAAGAAGCCTCGAAAGTCACGGTGCTGGGACTGCGGATCGAAATGGCTCACTCGCTCCTCGTAGTCCACCGTTGGGAACAACTTTCGCCGCTTCTGCTTTTTCGCATGGTGGATCGATTTCATCGACGGCGGCGCATCCTGAGGCAATGGGGTCGACCGGCCGCTCGATAGGGTATCGTCATCGATGAGATGGTTCCCTTCTGGCTTGAGATGTGATTTGGCCTGGCGGGACCGGAGACCGAAGCTTTCCGGCAGGTCGAGTTTACCGTTTGTTCCGTTGAGAATGGACGTCGTGGTCGCGTCGGTGAATCCGTTGAAATGTGCCATGGTGCACTTATGGCTACGAGCGTCGCATTACCGAGCGTTATATGTACAGAGATGTTTTTGTGTGATGGTATCGAGGAACTATTCCTTTGGATTTAAGAGTAAAGGGGGGAACTGTATAAACCATGGAGCGCTAGGTCGGAGAGGGGTGGTGTGAGAGGGTCCAGGTCCAGCACAGAATGTGTCCTTATCTTTGCGCGACTGGAGTTACCTATGTAAGCCTAGAGAAAAGCATAAGGATATTTGATATATACATAATGGCGCATAGAGTCAGTGATTTAAAAAGAGTAAATCAAAACTCTCCGGCACGAAAGAATACGAAATACGAAGAGCTTATGCACGGGTGTTCTAGCTAGTTTCGGAGCTTCGGTAGCTTCACGAGCTGCTGAATGTTCGCTTACGTCATATCGATGCGGTCTCAGGGTGTTGCCAAGCACCATACGCATTAGCCGCATGAAAAAGGGAAAAAAAGGAAAGGTACCAGTGTGAGGCTGATTATTATTGGGGATAAAGTGGGTTATAATGTACATGTGAAGATCTTATTAATAATGTTCTAAGGTTGGCCAGCAAGAGCAAGCAAGCACCGGCATTGGTACTGATATGACCAAAAAAAACAGTGCCGTGAGATTTGCATGAATCAGGATTTCATAGATGCGATAAAGCTGTCGAGGTTCAGCTCGTCGTACTGATTCTCGTCCCACAGCTCGCCAATATCATCTAGTATACCCTTATTGCCCTTCTTGATCGGGTTTCCGTCAATATCCATAACTTCGTCTCCATCACGACCATCCTTCTTGTCCCCAACATCTACATCGCCAAAGTTGAACAAGTCAAGCAGCTGGTCGGTTTCCATTGTCGCCAAACCGGCATTCTGCTGGTTGACAACCGTCGAAGCAATATCCAGTTTAAATCGTTGTAAACTAAGTTTTGACATACTCGTTAGCATGGTAATCCTGCAGATCAAGTAGATAATCTCATTTCTTTTTCATGTTTATTCGTGAACTTACTTCATAATCTTTTCTTCAAGTGTACCACGTGTGATGAGTCTGTAGACATTCACAACCTTCTTCTGGCCGATTCTATGTGCGCGGTCCATAGCCTGCATGTCCTTCTGAGGATTCCAGTCATGTTCAACAAATATTACCGTATCAGCACCCGTCAAATTCAGGCCCAGGCCTCCAACATGGGTGGTGAGCAAGAGCACGTCTATCGAAGGATCGCTGTTGAATTTAGTGACCATGTCTTGTCTGTACCGGGGATCTGTAGCACCATCCATTCGCAAATATGATACTGTTGGCAGTAGCTTCTTCAAAACGTCGCTCTCCACTATATCCAACATTTCCTTTAGCTGACAGAATATCAGCGCACGATGCTGACTGATAGCATTCGATGCGACTGCAAAATCATCATCCTTTGCAGAGGCCGTGGCACCAATACCGCAATCGACCAATAAGTCTCTCAGAGCGGAGAGCTTTGGGGCGTGAACAGCATCGCGTACGGACGTATTATCCTGGGCCAACTGCTTCTGAATAGCCGCATACTTGGGGTGTTTCTCGTTGAGAATGAGGGCGGGCGAATTGCATAATTTCCGCATATACTGGAGAGCCTGGAATATATGCTGTTTGGCTTCCTTCCCGCCGCCGGATGAGGCGGGCAAATCCTTGCTCTGCTTTTTGGAAAACTCCTGGTATAATTGTTTTTGAAGGTCGCTTAGGTCGCAGTAATAGTTTTGAATGATCTTAGGAGGTAGATCGTCAAGCACTTCCTCTTTCAGACGTCTAAGAACGAACGGTAGAACTTGTTTGTGGAGAGCTTCAATCGCGAGCGCGCCAGCTTCCTGTTCCTTCGATGAGCTCTTACTGTTGCGGCTATTGGCTATCGGTTTTGCGAACCTATCCATGAAGACCTTTTCAGTGCCTAGGAATCCCGGCATTAGGAAATCGAAAAGAGACCACAGTTCGAGCACATTGTTCTGAATCGGTGTGCCAGAAAGTATCAACCTATGGTTAGCCCTTATCTTCTTAACGGCCTGGCTGAGTTTCGCTTTAGAATTTTTGATAATATGGCCTTCATCAAGAACGCAATAATTCCAGTCGTGCTTAGAGATGTGCTCCAGGTCATTTCGACAAATATCATACGAGGTAATCACGATATCAGTGCTTCCGAGGGCTTGCCTCAATTCTTGTCGTTCCCCTGGGTTGCCAACATACACTAGAGTGGTGAGGAATGGGGCGTATTGCTTGATTTCCTGCTGCCAGTGACCCGATAGGGTCGAAGGACAGACAATAAGTGAAGGCATTCGCCTCGTATCGAGACTCTGTGTCTGGCTATGCTCTTCAGCCCGGAGGTGGTGATCGCTAGCCACGATGCAGATAGTTTGGAGGGTTTTGCCAAGTCCCATGTCTATTAATAGAATATTAGTTTGTGGTATTAATACTTGGTTGGGATGGTGGTATACTAACCGTCACATAGGATTCCGTGGAGGTGGTACTTGTTTAGGAAAGCAAGCCAATTGACACCTTCTTGCTGGTAGGATCGCAGCTCGGCTTGAATAGAAACAGGGAGGTTGAAAGGCTCCACCTTGTGAACATCGAGCATCTGCGCAATGAATTTTCGCTCCTTGTCACGCCCCTTTAGCAGCTCTTCGGGGAACCCCGGGGGGTCTGGGATACCGGCTTCCAAGGGTACGAGCTTTATCAAAGTAGCAAATGAGGTTGTCGCTAGGCGCCGAATATCATTGTCTGAATCGCTCATTCGCCCGAGAACCGGGACAATGAGGAAGATGACAAAGGGCAGAATATCCGTTTCCATGGCTGATATTAAATGGTAGATTAGTTCGATACCGCCCTGTCGGGTTCTGACGTCTAGACCGTTTGATACCGATGGTAGTATGTCTGTAACCATAGTCTTCATTCCCTCAATCGTTATTATACTGCAAATCGTGGCAAAGCACTTTGCAGCCGCATATCGAAGTACCGAGAATCTTGATCTGAGCGCCTTTATAATATAAGGGAACAAGGAAATAATGTGTGAGTGAAGGTCTGAGTGGAACTTGGGGAGTAGAGCCCGGATTGTAGATAATCCATCGATTATTTCTTGGCCGAGGAGGCTGTCCTTCTCCAATATTGATTCTGGGAGCTCATCTCCTTTGAAGCCAGCGATGAGCGACTGTTCCATAGACTCTAGCAGGCGAGGAACTTTGACAAACAGATCCTTGCCAAAGTCTAGTGCAAAGTGATCCAATGCTTCTTTTGCGCCGCGCCGCTTTATCCTCGCCAACCTCGATTCTCTCTCAAATTTTGTAGGATCTGCGTGATCCTTTCTGTCTTCTTCCTTTTTGAGTGAGAGAATAGAAAGCTCTAGACTTTCATTAATGTGGAACTCTGGTGTCTCAGATGTGTCAACAACAAGGAAAGAACAGAGGTTCTTGGTCAATTTTTCTGCAACAGGCGCACGTCCTCTCTGTGAGCACATGTCGACGAGAACAGCTACCGAATGGGCGGACCTTCGCTGTAAGTCTACGTTCTCTTCTGCCTTGACACTATCCATTACACCACGGATGACCGGATTCAGTTTTTTGGGGAGAATTTGCGCTGCAATCATGGCGCCTGCGGCAGCTGCGACAATGCGAATATCCCTCACTTCCTTTGCATTTCTAGCCTCTTCAATAGCGTGGGCGGCCTGGTTCTTTGCATCAGTCAGGGCATCAGTGGCCAAGATGCGTTGACCGGAAGGCATGATCTTTTTCAGACGGTTGTAGTCTTCCTCGACTACCTTCTCCGCATGGGCCAAGCTAAAAGATTCTGGTCCTGCATCTGCTTCTCCCTGGACAACAACTGCAATAGTGGGAGTTTTACTGGGGTTCATTTTTCCGACATTGATAAAGGTGTTGAGTAAGTTATGGCATTGGGATCGCACAATCTTCATGTATGGCACAAGGTCTCTATAGACTGGCGGCCGCTCGGAGTTTAGAAGGTTCTCAACCTCTCGCGTGAGACACTCTTTCAATTGGTTTTCCGTAGTAGTCTGTTTGAAATATTCTTCGACGGCCATTGCTGCTACCAGCTGCGTTGACGAGTACGGAGAGTTTAGATAATTTATGACGGTGGATGAGAACACTTCAACGGTTGTTTCAAGAGGCCAAACACTCATCGCTTTACCGAGAGCTTTCGCCCCGGATATTTTTGTCTTCATGATGATATCGTAGCCCACTAGATCGACATCACCTTGCATGATATGACCATCGAGATTATGCGAAGCCATCTGTGAAGGAGGGATATCTTCAAATTTAGTGCTCTTCTTGCGCCCACGGCCTCTCCCGGGCCCTGATTTCTCTTCGGCGACAGATGTCTCTGCCCGGAGGGGTGGTCGCATTGTCTGAAGAAATGTCTGGCCGGAAGGTTTGATGAAAAGTGACATATCCATGGGGTACGGGTTTCGTGGTATACCGATTGGAGTCATCAGAAGGGTGATTAGAGGATCGACATGGGGTCGGAACTGCGAACTGAAGGCATATGCGTCTTCGTTCGCGTACTCTTGGACCACCATAAGCCATAAATTTAGTGACAAGTCGAGAACAGCCTCATTTCGTTCAACCAACAAGTTCTGGAAGATCAGTCTCAGGGCTCTTCCGTCCACCCACCCTCGACTACCGGATCCCTGTATTCCAAGGAAGGTAAGCAAAGCGCGAAGGACAGCACTTCTAACACTTGTGATCGTGTGACGTAGGAATGGGAATAGTCGAGGAACCAAAAGTGAAAACGATTGCCTATAATACCAGTTAGCAAAGGGAAGGAAAAGAAGAAAGCAGGTACTGAAGAAGGGACAAGTAAAACATACGAAGGGTCGGTTTCTGCTTTGAGCCTCATTGTTTCGAGGACTTCTGGGAATGAGCACAACTTGGCCAGAAGGTCCATAACATGGCCCGTGGATGCCGTCAAATCGTCTTTTAAATGAGACAAACATTCCCAGACTACACTAGTAAGATCATCAACAGCGTGTGGCCGTAAAGACACAAACTCCGCTGCAATTGGAAGCATTGTTGCTGCACTCTCAGCTCTAACATCATCGTCATGATCTCGGAGACCTTTCATCACAGCAGAAACTACGCCATCCAGTATGTCTGGCTCTTCGACGAAGAGGTCACTTCGGACGACGACAAGGTATTTCAATCCTAGCATACCGCCATGGCAAATCTCCCAGATGGTTTGAGACATGTCTAGATCATCTTGCATGACCATCCGTCGGAGGATCTTGTATACCTCATACACAGAACCTTGAGGAATGTGCTTTAGGAGAGCACCTAGTGCTTGAGATGCAGCCTCTCTCACCGGAGCTACGACCTAATGATGAGTTTAGTTCAAAGGGTATACTCCCAGGCCTACAAGAAAAATTTTTTCAAGGGGTAAGCTTACGTTATCCGCGGCATAGTCACTAAATCTGTCGAGAACAAATATACAGCACAGGCGGCAGGCGATATTATCTAGCCAACGTTTGTTTGATGCATCGTTTTCTTTTTTAGTGAGGCCCCTGGTACGTCCAGCACCAGGACCTTGGTACCGGATAAGATCACGGAGTGCCATCGCAGCGCCGTGGCGTACGATCCAAGAAGGGTCGAATAGATCAACTAATAAGATATCGGCTAACCTTTCGAAAGGCCATACCGAATCATCTGCCTCGACTTGCACCGTTGATGAAGGGGGTAAAGCTGGGCCTTTGTGCTGAACAACTATCTTGCCATCGTCCTGGGGAGTCTGAGTATCTAGACTGAAGTAGTCGGCGGGCCCTTGAGCGCCTTCGGTGGCACCTTGTTCTTGTTTGACAGGGTGGGGTGTGGGATCATCTGGCAAATTTTGGGGATCAGAGCTAGGCCGTCTGTATGCCGGCGTGGAAAGATCGACGACCCTGACCTTATTTGCGTGGCTCTTTGCATTTTGCTTTGCTTTGCGCTTCATCATGTTCTGCTGCCGTTTGCTCAGAGCAGAATCGTCACTACTTCCGTTGCCTTGCAGTCCAGCTGATAGCAGAGGTTCACGTGGCGACATTGTGGAGTGCACCACAGGAGAAAAGATGGCGGCGGCTTTGGGTTGGTTGGAGACACTGGTATCAATGCGAGGGGTTTGCGGAATGGCATGAGCACCAGCGGTGGCAAAATCTCTCTCTTCTACGAGGTCATCATCGAGGTATTCACTAGCCATACCAAGGGTATTGCGGACGTTTTGTTTCTGACGCAACAGGCGTTCGGCTGGGTCTAGGTCTGCTAACGAATAGTCGTATTCTTTGCCCAGGCTGCCCAGTAGCTTTGTACCGTTTTTGATCACAGATTTGATGTCGAAAGTCTCAAACTCTAGGTAATCTTTATCCGCATGGGCGGCAAGTTTGCCATCTTGAGTTTTGATAGTCGGGGAATCGTCATTGTGGTCTTCTTCCTTTTTGATAGACTCAAACTCCGGCACGGGATGCGTTTTGTCGGGATTCCAAACGTCGGCATGTTCTAGGATACCACCGACAGCCTTGGAGGCTGCCATGCGGGTGTCCCATTTTTTCGAGCGGAGATAGGGCAGAACCCGACCTAGAAGGTTGAAGACTTCTTCGGGATGGCTTTTTTGGACATCGGCAAGCTGAGATGCTGCAGTGTTTCTCACGAGAGGTGTCGACCCGGTTTCGAGAAGGCTAAAATAGATGCGAAAGAAGAAGAAGATGTTAAATTACAGATGAAAGGAAGAAGAAGGGAAAGACTCCCTTTTCTTTTACTAAACATAAAAATCCAAATTTAGAAAGACAAAGAAGTGGGACGTGGGGGTAGCATACGTGACGAGTCTATCGAGTCTGGACATCTTTTTTGTGTGGTTTTTTTATGATATTATTATTAGATTAATATGGTTTAGCACAAGTCAGACATAACCGCGCTGTTTTAATTTTTTTTCGGATTGTCATCAGCGGGTGCAAAATGATGGTGATGAATGATGATGGTGGTGATAATGATGTAATGATATATTGATGATTGTTCTTTTTCCTCTGTCCTCTTTTTCTCTTCTTTATTTCCTGCAATTCGATTGATATTGATATTGTGATGATGAGAATGGTGGGATCGGTATGGATGGTCCTATCAAGTGTTGCTGCGTTGCGGGTGAGGTTGAGATGTGTTGCGGGAAGGTTTGTTTGTGTTCGTTCATTGGGCCGCGAGACAACACCCACACAAGCAAGCAAGCACACAGCACAACGCAGCGCAGCACAGGCAGCAACAGTGGCAGCAGCAGCAGCAGCAGTGGCGAAAGGGGAGAGGTGGTCGTGTTCTGGGGGATGGCCGGGCTTTAACTATCAAACATCCCTCTATTTTATACTACACCTTCTTCTGCCCGTTCTCCAGGGGATCACCCCACCCCGTCCAATCACAGTCCGCCGCGGCTTTTTTTCCTGCCTCGTCAATATCTACGTGAACAGAACAGAGCATATTAGATCAGATCAGATGAGAGCAGAGCAGAGCCCCGGCTGGATCCTCACGCATCGACGCTAAGGCTGATGATAATTATCACGGCCATGACGATGACGATGCTCTCCCCTCGCGCCCGGGGTTTTTTGCCATCCGACCAAAAGACGCGTTGTCATCCCGGATGAGAAGCTATCCCTATCAGATCCATCTAATCACCATCCATCTCTCCAACCAGCCAGCCAGCCAGCGTTGTTCTTCTTAATTCCCGTGTGTTGTCTGGCTGACGCGCTTTTCGCACCTCGCAATGTCAGCTTATTTTATGGTGTCGACATGTTCATTTGGCTTCAAACCATGGGAATGATAATATACTAGAAAGTGCCTACAGCTCAAGCACTTGGGTGCTTGAGTGGATACTGAGGTATAAACGTGGAATTCCAAAAGCCCTGCTATGAGGCTACCGTAGCTGTGTGTGCGAACATTGCGTCCCCAGTCACTGTTGACCTCTCAGCAAGATGGAAGGAAGCTATTAGCTGTGGTGTTATCAAATCAGCTGCAAGGTACAGCACCAGCCAGCGTGTACAGCGAGTGGCATACCTACCAAGTACTTAAAGGACAAACCTATTTACCTTGAAAAAAGAACTTGTCCAGGGAGGGCTACGACATCCGCTTCAGCACCCATCACCATCGCCTTACACCAGTCAACTCCATCGACGGAGAAGACCACTTTGACCGTCCCCAGGAGCCGCTCTTCCCCCCGCCCCCCTTCTCCTTCCAACCCCCCACGCCCGCTCGGTCTCCCGTCCCAAAACAACCTGATTCTCGCTACATCACATGATCGCCAGCTCTTCAGCCAAAGGCCGATAGGATCTCAGCCAGCTGCCATCTCGAACGATTCCCGAGCGGCATCCTTCAACCTCTAATTTTTTTTTAAGTTCCAACTCCACCACCCGTCCGTGCTCCTGTTGGTTCCAACAATGGCCTCAAGCTACAATCACATCTCTCAGCCTCAGGCCGCCCCGTACGACCCTTCCTATCAGCCGTACGCTTCCCCGAGCAACCAGCAAGCTGCACCGCATTCCTCGTCCCACTACCAATCTCAGCCATACGCTCCGAAACAAAACACAGCTCCTCCCGGAACATTTCAACCGGGAACAAAGATCAAAGTCGGATCGCATAACTGTGTTGTCGACAGATACCTTTCCGAAGGTTAGCCTCCAACCACCATCGGAAGCTGGGAATAGTTCCGAAAACTTTTGCTAAAATGAAGGACCCATTCCTGTGAATAGGAGGATTCGCCCATGTATACGTGGTTAGGATCGATCAGGTCGTCGATGGAACCGACATTGCTGTTCTCAAGCGGGTCGCCGTCCCAGACAAAGATGCCCTCGCGAATATGCGCACCGAAGTAGATACTATGGTAGATACATCCATCCATTCATTCATTCATTACGCAACCTTGAAGCTCAATCGGCCTTTTCACCTAACTCATTAACAACAAAAACCAAACGCGGGCTAACGACGAACGCGTCTGTTAACGGACTAGAAAAGGCTTAAAGGACATAGGCATATCGTAAAATACATCGACTCTCACGCGTCACACCTGAAGGGAGGGGGCTATGAGGTCTTTCTCTTGATGGAGTACTGTGCAGGTTAGCTAGGAGATGACAATTGCGTATCCATACTATTTCAGCTGGCTAATTCCCATTGAATTCTTCTGTAGGCGGTGGTTTGATCGATTTCATGAACACAAGGCTACAACACCGACTGACTGAACCAGAAATTCTCAAGATATTCAATGATGCAGCTGAGGGTGTCGCCTGTATGCATTACCTTCAGCCGCCTCTTCTCCATAGAGACCTAAAGATTGAAAACATCTTGATCACTCCGGAGCCTCGGATGTACAAGCTTTGTGACTTTGGCTCTTCTGCTGAACCACGGCCTGCCGGAACCAATGTCTCCGAGTGTCGAATTATCGAAGAAGATATTCAAAAGCATACAACGCTGCAATACCGTTCTCCGGAAATGATTGATGTTTTCCGAGGCCAGGCGATAGATGAAAAATCTGACATCTGGGCTCTCGGGGTGCTGTTGTACAAGTTGTGTTACTACACAACCCCATTCGAAGACCAGGGCCAATTGGCTATCTTGAATGCCTCGTTCAAATACCCCCCATACCCTCAGTTCTCCTCGCAGGTCAAAGGCCTCATCGGTTAGTGCTGCTCTTTCCCCTTTCTCGTCACACATTTTGACCTATTCATCTAACAATATTACAGGTTCCATGCTTCAAGAAGACCCCCGAAAACGCCCTAATATTTACGAGATAGTTAGCACAGTATGCAGGTTGCGTGGCAAGGAGGTTCCGATAAAAAATGTAACGTCCCCAGTCCTTCTTGTTGCTTCAAGCTTGAAATGCTAATGGCTTCCATTTAGATTTATAACGGCGCAAACCGTAGCAACGCCTCACTGCCAGCTTCCCCACCAGTCGTCGTAAACCAGAGTGCCGTTCTGGTAAAGCAGGCCCCCGCACCTCCTCCAAAAACTGAACTCCCACAGATCCAGCAGATGAGGCGGGGCCGCCCGCCCAAGCCAGACTCTGATACCCCAAGAAAAGCACCAGCTTCTACATCTCGCGGACCAAACAGCAAACTTACCAAGGATCCCTTTGCAGCGCTTGACCCGGCAGCGAATGAAGACGACTTGTCCTCTCGATTTCCGAGCGTTGAACAATTCTCTTTGCTTCATGATCAGGGCGCTAGATTTGACTTCGGCTCATCATCGCCAGAGAGTCCTCTGACGAACAAGAATGACCTGAGCACTAGGGTTATGCGAAAGCTGGCTGATCAAGCCTTCGATGAAATGCCTACACTCACCACGTCAAGATCGCAGCCTCCGCTTCCTGAGCCTTCCAAATTATCTTCCAGTGTATCTCCACCAGAGTCTAGAAGGGCTAGAACCGGCACAGCAGATGTAGCAACATCCTCCTCATCCTCATCATCTCCCTTCCCTTCCTCCTCTTCCTCAAGACCTGTTATGATTTCCCAGGGAACCATGACAAGCCCATCGCCAAGTCCATCGCCCCTACCCCAAAGTGTGAGCGGCAACAGGTTTCAATCAAAAACAGGTAACCTGCCGCGAATCGAAAGCATCTCAGCTACAAACACAGCGAACAGTGCCTATATGAGGCCGCCGATAGGAGAACACCGATCATCGTCCACGTCTCCTTATAGCCCAGCGAATCTCGCGAGAAGGTCCTTTGAGCCACCTAGACCGGTTTCAACGATCGGTTCGCGTCCCCCACCATCCGGGAAAGCGCGACCGAAAAGTAACCATATTGAGTCTAATCTCGACTTTTTGCGCAATCTGGATTCTTCATCTCGAACGAGGCATGTCAACCAAGTCCCGCCACCAAAGGTCGAAAACAATGTAACGGGACGGTCCAATTCATCTGCAGTGTCGGAGCATATCGAATCCAGCGTGGACTTCCTCCGCATGCTGCAGCACGAATCCGATGCTTCAAAGGGTGGTAAGGTTGACAAACGTGTACCCAGTTCCGCCCCGGCTGGTTCCAAGCACAAGAAAACGCCATCAGTTACGCTTGTCAATACCAAAAACAAGCTAGCAGGCCGTTTCAACGATGCATTCCGTCTATTCGAAACAGGAGCTTCCGATTCTAAAAAGGGCAGCAAGCCCTCAAGTCCAAATACGAATGATTTCCCGTCGGAGGATCAGTTATATACGGACCTACAGGTCAGTAGTTCGGAAATACCACCGGAAATCCGGCGAGAGATGGAGAAACGTCAACTTCAGGAAGAAGAACGAAGAGTGGAAGCCGCCGCTGCCGCATATAAACAATCACTTGCAGAGAACGGTCCAGGCATACGCCCTTCAAGACCCAGAGCCGGATCCATACAACGGAAAGTGCACGCACTACTTAGTGAAGAGGAAAAGTCACCAGCCCCGCGCACTGCAGAAGGATACGGCCGCTATACGGATACCCCAACAGCGAAACAACATGAAGTTTTTGAGAAACAGCTTCAGGGGCTATCGGTAGACGAGTCAATGCCTACTACAGAACCCGGCACATCTCCCCCAGAGTCAGTACCTTCTGTCAAATCACTAGCGAACCGCTATGCAAGACCGAGGGCAGACCCCCAGGCTGGTCTTCCCGCCGAATCTACAACCACCGCCTCCACAGCTCGCCAAGGCCCCCCACGCCCGGGCCCGAAGCCCGAGAAGCTGAGAAGGCTCATACCCACCGAGCCTCGGCCCGATTTTGGCTACGGATCCCCGAGATCTGACGTCAGGGAGTCACCGGTGCAAGACGGGTCGCACTCCGGCTTTAGAAATAGAGACGATGAACTTCATGAATTCCGAAAGCGATACCCGAGTCTTTCCGGAACAGAGTTTGAAGCGACATATTCCAAACGGTGACGGGATTCAAGAACAACATTGCGAAGATGTCTTTATCGTCGGTGTTATTGACGAGCTCTTTAAGACCCGCCAAGGGCGTAAGATCGAACGCTTTCCCTTTTGATTATTGGCTGTTTGCAATCCTTGCCGCGATTTCCTACCTTCCTTCCTTTTTTAGCTCAGCGATATCCATCATTTTCTATTCTAGTAGCGAATTCTTGTATATATAGAGCCTCCTGCGATTTGAATCTAGTCACGAGAACAACGGTCGATTGATAGGATTTCTAAGATTGTGGGGGAAAAGCGCAAGCTGTGTTTGAAAGAGTACCAAATAGAACAAGCCGTCTTACTGTTTTTTTTTTTTTTTTTTTTTTTACGTTTTTCTTCCGTAATAGCTGTGAATGGACGCATCTTCATTGGTGGTTGCCCCCGATTGTACATACAGACATGAAAATAATGTGTGAGAACGAGCCGGGCCGGGACCTGCTTCTCGTCCCGTCCGACGAAAACGAGACAAAGGGACTCGATGCGCAGATACGAAGAACCCGAGTGGGCGGAGCCTGCCCTTCTTGCATGCGACATTTGTATTCTTATTTCGTCACTGGCGAGGAAAGAAGGGTGGAAAATATTGCACGCCAGGCGGTCTGACAGAATACAACACGGACAACACGCCTGTTTCCGACAAGCGGTTTTATTACCTTGGTTGAGCTTAGCCTCGTTCGCGGAAACCCATAGTGGCCTACCTAACGAAACACCCAGAGGAAACCCAAGCATAGCGCGCTCCTCAGAATCCCGTCGTCAACCGAAAAGAATCCCGATCGAAATAGTCATGAAAAACCATGGTCCCGATATGAACCACAGGCTTTCAGATTCGGATTCGGATGCCTTGTTCTTCCTCCCAGCAAAAGGAGGACCTCACGTACATTACGAGAATTTTATTCAGTCTACTATCTCTTTTCGAGAAATATACTTTCTAGCAAGGTATCTAGCAGGTACCTACCAAATTCCGATAACCCAAAGCAAAAGAGCTTCACGAGCTCTGGCGAAGCAAGAGTCAGGTGGCGGAACGGCTGGCACCCCCTTCCGTTCTCGTATGGAGAACATGATTTGCAACCTAAGGAAGCCATAGCAGAAAGACTGTCGCGTGACTGGCCACACATGAAGCGAGAACTGGTTTTCTTGTTTTGATAGGATTGGGGCGTACCCCGTACCTACCAAGCCCAGCGTAGCTCTGATTCAGCCTGATGGAATGGACAGGTTTCCCAGGATCATTTGAGGACGACAGATCCATGGAGAGAGTCGCAGCTGTTGCCATCTCGCGCCCCTTGAAGCGGTCTGGTCCCGACTGAGTCGAGGTAGGAAAGAAAAGCTGCAGATGCCAATCACTCGAGCACACGCATTGCAGGCCCGGGCTGAACTGCACCAAACGTGGCCCGCCCGAAAGCCGATCTACCCCAGATTTTCTGCTGGATGGATGGCTCCCTTTTTTTTCGACCACGCTTTTCCTTTTTTTTTTCTAACAGGCCTCTTCAAAATGGTTCCAGCTCGTGGGTTCAATCCTGGGTCTGGAGCTCTGAGAGGGTCCAGCCAGCTGTCGTTCTGGTCGCTCGTGCAGTAGCCAGACAGCAGCATGATGTGTGTGCGGATGGCTAAGTCAGGGAAGATAGGTCTCCGCTATTCCATGCACCCCGGATTTTTGGTTTCTTTTTCCCTCCCCAAAGAGCCGGGTTCAACGGTTTTTCTGGGAAAAGTGCAGGCCAGATAGATCTTAGCTGGACGAGAATGAAAAAATAAAAAATAAAAACCGAACTAACAGGTTAGAGGGGAGAGGCATGAGGCATTTCCATGTGCGCGCGTCCACGCAGACCAGCCGGCCGCTGCCACCTAGCGCAGCAGGCAAGCAGCAAGCAGCAGCAGCACAGCTCTCTCGTTATTGTGCTGCGGTGGGGACTTGTTGGCCACGTAGTGTTCAACACATTGCGGGGAAGCTTTCCAGGGAGGTTGGCATCAATCACACAACATGCCGTCACGGGGTATCTTTCTAATCTTATACCACCTCTAATCGTTCCAAGATTGCACAATTCCGTGCTTCATTCCGTGCTTCCGGCTCCGATACAAAGAGGAGAGAAAAAAGAGGAGGGGAAACCACTCATTAATATTTCTTACTCGATCGAATTCCACCAACTTGCCGAGCTCAGGACTTGATTCTATTTTCTGCTCGTTTTCCCAGACTAGACCTATATAGCTACATTTCGCGACCCATCTGGAAACAGACACACAAACAGACAGACAGACAGACAGAGAGAAGAGAAAGAAGAGGGAAAAAATTTTCATTCACACACATACATGTACGCTTGAGTGTTATGCACAGATGAAGTATGTCTGTTTCGTAAAGGAGCATGTGTATGTAGGTTCCGTGGTCTCCCCTTCTGGTTGGCGGCTCGCGGAAGTGCAGGCTTGCAGCCGTGAGCGGCGTCTGAGGAGCTCGCCCGAGATGTCAAAAACGAAAACAGAAAAACGCCTCATAGAGCTTTTTTTTGTGGTTCTCTCCCGTCTCACGTTTGCTTAGCATAGTCCGGGGGCTCTTTTCTTAGGTGTGCACTATGAGTTTCAAGAATTCGAATCGGGGTTTTCTGTTGGGGAGAAATGTTATTTTTTATTTGGGAGCGATATATATAAAATTATGCACGGGAAACCCCGGCTGCCCGGAAAAAAAAAAAGGAAACAATTTAATAAAAAAAAAAAGAGAAAACTTCCCATATTGGCCATAACGATCCATATGATGATAATGATGCTCGAATGGTTAATAAAAGCCAGCAATGATAGCAGAATTCAATCAAAAAATTCAATCAATATATATAAGAGAGTGGGCGTGGTCGAACCCGCATTGGTATCAAGATGTCATAAGAGAACGAACAGTTGGGGGTGAACACAAAATGTGAAAAAAAAAAACTTAAGAATTTCTTGTTAAGGAAAGGAAAGTCAAAGCTCGCATCCCGAGTTCGCCTAAAATGTGGTTTCCATTCATGCAAAGGCGACCAGACAGAAAATGACAGGGTACTCCTGTTGAAAAAATCATCAGAAAATAAGGGAGAAGACAAATAGTAAAAATAAAAAGAGGAAACGGGCT
Organism: Dactylellina sp. 'tibetensis'; assembly: GCA_036971435.1. Lineage (NCBI taxonomy): Eukaryota > Fungi > Ascomycota > Orbiliomycetes > Orbiliales > Orbiliaceae > Dactylellina > Dactylellina sp. 'tibetensis'. Next base: position 561,432 of record JAKDFA010000020.1, on the reverse strand, counting down.
CCCGCTAGAAGATAATGGTAGGAAAGCCCCGCGAAATGATTCCCCGCTATAGCAATGCATCTGTCGTTAAAAAAAATAAGAAAGAGAGAAAAAAAAGATAATAATGTACAGAAAAAATATCCATAGTTAAAAAAGGTCCTCGATATCGAATTTTGCTCCTAATATGTGATGTCAAAAGAAAAAGGATATATCAAAAATAGAAAAAACAGATAACTTTTAATTTTGCGAGTTTGATAAACCGAGCTATGCCTGTTGGTGGTAAACCGCAATTGGGTATATTTATAAGATAGCGTTGTTGAATGCTGGAATTCGTCTGTACAAGTACGACATTAAACATTGATTGATAATTTTGTAGGTCGATATCGAATGCCGATACCGGTAGATCCATAACCCCCCCAAGAAATACTCGAACTCTGTCCGATGATGCCGACGTCTTTATTCGTTCTTCATCTCATGCTGCTTGTTGGAAAACTCGTAAATGGATTTGGAAATTGCAGAGGTCCCATCATGTACGGGTCCGAGAATAAGTCCACCGTCCAGGAACCAGTGCTGTAGTACTGTTGAAGCATGCTGTCGTTGCTTGCCGCTGTATTTGGTACTTTCATCGATCCCGATGTTGCCCCTGAGGTCGGTGGTCCACCATCTGCGGATGAAAGAGCCGGAAGCTGCTGCATTTGCTGGCCACTCGTCATGGGTGGGTTGCGTCCGGCCAAAAAGTCGGCGCCTGGCAAAGAAACTGGAACGTCATGCCCGTCGATCGGATGCTCGTCGTCATCCTCAGCGTCGTTCTCGTCGTACATTTCCGCATCGTACTCTTGATCTATAATCAGTCATAAGCATATGATCCCGAGCATTTTTATACACCCTGGGTACAAATAAGGAAAAGAATGTTGTCTTACCCAGTTTGTCCATATGAGCCTGATATTGTTGAGGGTACAAAGTTGCCAGAGATGCCAGGTCAGGAGCATGCGAGAAGCGTCGTGGTGCGGATATTGGAGATGGTCGAGCGAGGAAAGTGTGGCTCGAGCCTCCAATTGCAGGAGACGGCTCGGATGTTACAGGCGAAGTCATTTCCACGGAGACCGACGGGGATGTCACTTTTCTTCCGGGCGAGTGGCCTATGCTAGCTGGCTTTTGGAAGAACGAGGACTCCGATAGTCGTCTCATTTTCTTGTAACTACTACCTAGTTGTCCCATGTGCTGGTTGTGAAATTGATGTTGAGATGGTCGTCCTAGCAATCTTTGGTGCAATGCCCTCTGAACATGTGGTGGATGAGGCGGGAGAGAAGGAACTGGCCCCGCAGGAACAGCGTCGTTATCCGTAAAGGCCTTGAGCTCAGCATGAACGTCGATGCGCTTTTCAAGCAGAATTCTTTCCAAGAGAGAATTCTTGTACCGCAGCATTAGAACCTCGTCAGCCGCACTGCGAGACGATTGCTGGAGTGTTGCCAGCGTCTCTTCCTGCTGCTTGATGGTAGCCTCAAGATGCTTAATGTACTCTGTTCTACGCTCCCGGAAAGCTATTGTACACAGAAGGGTCGGGTTAGTCCTTCTTTTTCAGACAAAAAATACAACCAACCGATAGCCTTCCTCTCCAAGACGTTGAATAAACCTCAAGGAATACAAGACTGTCGGATAAGTGGCCCATCTTGCAAAATAAGGCAGTCTTACCTGCTTGTGCTGCTCTGTTTCTCATTTTTCTCTCCTCCTGTGTCGCATACACAGGCTTCCGGCCCCCCTTCCGCTTCTGAGCAGCGGCTGCGTCCGGAACTGCGGTGCCTTCCGGGGAAGACATCGACGAGGATGGAGAGCCAGGCGACTCCTTAACAGCAGCAGCCATGTTTACTTGTTATGAATACCCTTCTAAAATATTTCTTTCGAGATGGTTTTCCTCCTCTTCAGATTGATGGCTGTCTGCTGAGATAGAACCCTTCACCTCGTGGGAACTACGGGCTCTGCAGCCTCGATCAGTTCACACCAACAAACCGATAACCAACAGCGGGCGGGCAGCCGCTGAATAGACCACGATGAAAAAGTTGGCCTAGAATGATTTAGGAAGCTCTTGTTAATACCAGTGCCATTAAAAAGACGGGAAGACAGTCAACACTGAAAAAGCTGGCGGATCTTCTATGGGAAATGAATGATAGAAAACTCGAGGCCGTAAAGGGAATGAAAAAGAGTGGATGTTATAAACGATTATGAGGTAAAAAGACGAGATGGCATTCTTTTGTTCATCCTCTCTAAGTATCCTAGGCCAGATGGTTTAGGTACTATTCTCGCTGCACTTTTGCGACTTGCTCTGCTAGGTGTCTTCGCGGAGAGAGTAATGTTTCTTTTGGCCAGTGTATATACACAAAAGAGAGTCACCGTGATGATATTGCGGGGAAGAAGAAAGCAATAGGCTGCGGACCAAAATATTTAGGGTAATTCACAAGGCGGTTGAGGGTGAGGGAAGAGGAAGAGGGAGCATTGAAACGCAGAATAGCATGGCGCTTTGTCACCAGAGACTCGCCGTACATGCAAGGGAGGGGCATGTCACACCTACGTACTTTTTTGCTGGCCAACTTTGTGTTTCTTTCTTTGCTGTCAATTCAAATTGATTTTGAAGAAGGTCGGATTTGGTTGTTTCCCAATCAATATTCTTTGTTCCCACAAAGCCGAAGTTATTCTGCCTGCTCTCACACACACTACAAAATCCCCAAAAGAACCAGTGAATGGCGGCAGCAAGCGAAATAGACGACTTTCCGCGCGGTTGGTTTGCAATACAATGGGATGCAGGTACCAGAAAACCCTTGGGGAGGCTCAAAGAGAGATAGACGACCGGTACGCGCAAGAGATAGGCGAAAGGGAAAAATAAAATAAAATAATTTTATAATCGAAAAGAGGTCGATGATAGCAGGTTCAAAATCAGTTTTGGAGTGTAATGAAAACGGGTATGGGGGAGCAAAAGCTGGGGAACTGCGCAAAGATAAGGAAAGCCTGTTACCAAACCATTTGTAATTAGCACTAGAACAGAAGGCAAGCCAGATGCAACTGTAACTGAGAAAAATAAGAGCAAAGGAAAGCAAGCGGGCAAGCAGGCAAGCAGGCAAGCAGGCAAGCCTTTGTCACCTTGGCCCCTTGTTTTCCTTACCACTCTTAAATTTTCTCGCTAGATGTGACTAAGAAAGCGGTGGATGGGGTACGTCCGGAGCAAGTACACACAAGGTCAAAAGTAAAAGAGGATCTCGAGCATTGGCAGCTTAGCTGGCAGCTTTGTGCTCGTGGTAAGGCCGCCTACTGGTTGGAACGCTTGTCTAGCTCCAATGTCCCGGGAACAGACCAGCCCATGGCTATAGGCCCACAGGCGAGAAGAGCTCATCACTTGATTCTGGGTGACTGACTGACAGCTAATTAGGCCTTTTCACTGCATCCAACAAAGAACAAACGAACGCACACGCACAAGACCTGAAAAATCTCGTCAAGTGATTTCTGGAAAAGCTCGCTAGTATAATGCCTTTTCCGAACCCGATTTCTCTCTCTCTCGTTCTCAGCTCCCCAGGGTTACTTTGACCCTGTGCGTTGTTGTCTCGGCGACTTTTTTTCTCCCTCTCACTACTCGCTCTACATCCTGAGATCCTTTTTCATATTATTTTTTTTCGATCGAGATCTGAAGTGCTAGCCGGGTCCCGAGTATATAAATCCCTCTATTCGGGCACCCATCTGCTCATTGGAATTCGCCTTGAAATTGATATATTCTCAAACGCGGACCGTGATTATATTTGACGGAAAAGGGGAAACCGACAAGAGGGTTCGGTTGACCCTCTCAGTCGGATCTCTCGTCATTGCTGAAAGGCTTTGGATGAACGCCGTTCAATATTGCCAAGGCTTTTAAGACGCCGTCTTGACGATGTCGAGCTGGATATTTTTACTCGTTCTGTCGTTAGCGCAAGTTGGGGCGACCCACTACGGGAAGGCCAACCTGGTTCCCTGATTTTGCTTTTTCGTGGGAACCTTCGAAGATTTTTTTTTCGTTTGTCGCTTCCCTTTGGCTCGTTGCAGTAAAAGCGAAGCCGCCGACGTCGATGGCCCGCTTAGCTGCTATGATAAAGTGGTTTCTGAAGAAGATCTGGTTGATCGTTTCTGTGGCACAGGGCAGGCTATCTCCTCGGACCCGGTTGCCTTTCCCTTTCAAACCTGCCAAACGATTTCTCTCATCCCGCATTGAGAAACCGACACCGTTCCGTCCTTGACGCACAGGGCGTCCAGGGCCGTCTCTCTCATTCCCTAGCATGAGCAACCGGTGGCTGATCGACTGGTTCCGAAGAGCTGTCGTTGATGATGTATTTAATTTGCCCATCTCCAAAGAGTAAAGCAGTTCCAAGTTTTGTCCTTTGTCTCTCTCTTTCGCGCAGCGTGGATCGCCAAACGGGTACGCCCCTCACATTGATCCAGAAGGAATGCATGGCGCCTTTAATATCGATAGAGAGACAGGTTGTCTCGTCTAGAGAGGCTGCTGAAGGGAAAGGTTCGGACATGGCCGACAGAAAAACATTTTTTTGGTGGTGCAATGCATCCCTGCCGCATCAATCCCCCGCAAAAGAAAGCTCGAAAGTTTGACGATTTGATTGCGCTGAAAGACGTGGAAATTGCAACTGCCGCGAGGAGGTGTCTCCAAGCGTGGCTGAAGAATGCCAAAACGACAAAGCACGAAATAGTGAGCTAGAGTATCCGGGGGAGTGAAGGCGGTTCCGGTCGAATTGACGAACGAGCTGGAGCATCGATCACATGGTCAAGGCCTGGGATTCTGGTGGTTGGGCATGCAATAACGACATGCATGAGGAGGGGACGACGCTAAGGGAGGTTGAATGTATCTTTGCTTTTCTTCCCCGCAAAAAGGCCAAGCCAAGGCAACTGTGGTTTGCAGGAAAAAGAAAAGCCCCTCACAACGCACAGATCACCCAGTCACAACAACACATCAACACCACCACCCGGCTCCAGCCAACGACGACATCACAGACCACCACGGGCAGCTACCATAGCTACCACAGCTATCATGTATAAAAAAACTTTCCAGGAAGAGCGCCGTTTTGCATGAAGGCCCTTTTTATTCCTGCCCAACTCAAGTGCTTCCAGATAATCTGCTGGGTGCGGCTCAATAAATTACTGTCCCTTCTTTCAGCGGGGAATGAAGCTTACTCCAGGCACCATCTCTCACCAATTGGAAAGAATGCACCAATTTGCTGGGCAGGATCGGGGGTGATCTGGTTACTAGATCCGATGAAACTGCCAGGCTTGCTCTCTCTCTTCTTCTCCCTTTTTTTTTTTTTTTTTTTTCTTCTTCATTTCCTGGCTGACGGCTCGCTGCTTCGGTTTGTGAAATACGATGTCAGAGGTGATTCGGCTACGAAACACAGCCATGCGATTGCGCAATAAGACTGAAATTTTCGCCGGGCGGGACCTGAACCGTCACCGGAGACGCGGAAAAAGCGCTGGCAACATTTGAAGAGATTTTCCTACCCCAAGCCAACAACCCTGGGAGGACTTCCTCCCTTTCTGACAAGCAAAAGAAAGGAAAGGGTAAACGTCTCAGCAGAAACCAATCCTTCGAGAATTAAACCCCGACCCCGGCGTCGCATGCTTAAGCGATTGGCTGTTTGGTCCGCTGGGGCTAACACAGACATCGACGCGATGAGAACATTTGCGGGACCCTGAAATATCGCGTTCGATCCGACACATCCTAATGCTTGAGGGGTTGACGCAAATTGGCCGACATTGTGACATTTTGGGGTTTAAATCAAGCACCGAAGGTTGCTATTAGACAACTTTTCAATGAAAGTTTTAAGTGTATATCAGGTTTGCTGGTGTTTGTGTGTGTGTGTGTGTGTGTTTGTGTGTGTGCACCGTCATACGAAACCATCCCATACCTCTTGAACCAAGGACATATAAAACAAAAGGTTTTGGCAAGTAAATATGTGCTTCAACTAACAAAATAACAGTACTCCAAGCCATTCCCATCTCCAATTAATACCCCAAAAGTCGCATCATTTGCCAGTTGCAGCCGAAGCAGACACATATCGTGGGCTTTAATCAACGATGCGGGCGATAATAGTCTAATGTTATGATCCAGGGGAAGGCATCTTGCATTGGATGACTTTTAGGTTTCCGCCTTTTGCAAATTGATTGTTCGACAGGTAATGTCTTCGATGTTCTTGGCAAGCACAATTGTAGCTGCAAGGGATCGGAGTGGAGTATTTCTGATCTCAGAAGTCCGGATCAGTTCCGGGAAGCCCTTCCTCGGCTTCGGCACGTTCTTGTTCCAAGATACTCAGTGGAGAAACAAACCTGCCCCAAAATATGGGAAAATTCCGCATTCGTTCGGAGCCCTTTCGCAATGTTAGCGCGGCTGTATTTCCTCGATCACCGATAGCTTCGATTTGTTGAAGGCTGTCCAAAATTTGAGCCTTCATAATGCCTCACAGCCCTATAGATTCAAACTGGGGGGTCGTCTAAGGAAAAGTCATTCGAGCTGCCTGCCTGAAACGTCTTGGATCTCCTGTCCAAGAGTTATCCCTATGCCCCTTAACAGTTTTCATCTGCTATTTCAGTGTTATAATTCTTTGCAAAGCGACCCAAATTTGAGTTTACAATTAATATGAGCATATTGAGCAGGTTGGTTCTATTCTGTAAGGGTAAAAATTCTAAAGACGTACTGTCAATTTTGGGTAAATATAAGAAATATAGCAGGCTGTTGTTAGAGTCTCCAAGAGTTCACAATTTACACTTTGCGTTCCATACTATAAGATATTATCGGAGAGTCCCGATTGTAATCGAATATCATCTGTAATAGAGTATTACAAAGGAAACCCCGTGATGGTTCAATCCAGACCACGGTCTGGCCAAAGACACGCCAAATTAATGGATGTCTCGAACCCCACGATTCCTAAGAGAAATCCTCGATATCCCACGCTTGATTTAAGATTTACCAATACACCGGCTCAAAAATGACGTCTTCCTCCCTAAGAAAGCATCATACTGACAAAGAGGGGGGTGCCACCCAGGGTTAGCACATCTACCTGGATATGGAGGTACATAGAAGATACATCTCCGGAAGTACACCGTGGATTCCACAAACCATTTCACGGCAATACGCCCTGTAGTCGACCCTTGCTACCCAAAATATACCAAAGAGTGTGTGCGCCCTGTCAAGCGTCGTCAGATACGCCGACAGGTATCGCGCCGGGTACGCGGGCCCTTGTCCGCCCGTTAGACTGTCTAATAACGTGTCGAAGCTCTACAGTATGCAGAAATTCCAGCAGCTTGAGTAGATTGACGGATGAGCCTCAGATGCAATTGCCCGGTTGGCTTTGAAGTGTTCTTTAAATGCCGATTGGTCTTTTTCACTCAGTATAGAAATTTAGGGGCTAGAAATATATTATCCAGATTCACGGGTGGCCAGATTCGCCAATAGGAGGCCCAGCCGACATCAGGGAATCAAATGGCTGGCACTGCGCATAGCCTTTGTTTCCATTAATCCGGTAATCAAGGGTATTAAACATCGATCGAGAATTAATGGATAAATGGCTGCTAACCGAGTAGCAACCTCGCCGTTCAATTAAGCTAAACATTCGAAAAAAATGAGTAATTATGCCGGATTTTGTTGACACGCCAAAACATAAGGAACTTTGCCTTGCAAATATATATGGCTATACACCAAGTATCGCTATCTGCTACGCTGAAATCTAGGTGGTTAAGCAATTAGAAGTACAAAAGTCGAGTTACAGCCTTTTATGGCATAGGATTTCTTTTAAATAGTGAAATCTTGATATACCAAGCCATGCATGTGTTACTATTGTTTGAATGTATTTATCTACCGCTGGGTCAAGCCACAGATACATGCATATCGGCTATGAACTTGCAACAGAACAACACACTAGATAAATTTATCTACGTGCTGGTAGGGTATGGTAACAAGGCATCTAAAGGCCTAGTAATTCTCTAACACAAAATGGGCTCTATCCGCTCTTTCGTACTCCCCGTGCTAGTACAATTGGCTTGATTCAAGGGATAACAGGAAGCGTTCGGATTTACGTTCTGTTGTTAGGCTGCCCTTGTTGTATTCTGCACCGATATATTTAAATTCTACTTTCAAAATCACCTGAAACTACTGATTTTAGAGGCATATACTTTATAAACAAAGGCTTTTTAAATTTAAACAGAGAAATAGTAGTATGAGAGATGATTATCAATCATGTAAAAGATTCGTTATAAAAAATCTTGTAAACAAATAACTGAATATTGTTTGACGACGTATTGGGTATCACGCACCCACACATCAGTCAGAGATATCGAGTACCCTCGTTCTCAAAGCGATAACTGCCAAATCAAGCACGAAAAAACTCTCGTTTCTATCAATAATACTTGGCTTCCAATATGAGTGGTCAGAACAGTATCGAAAATGTTGGCTACCATCAGGAAACCGGGTCGAGCCACCATGCGCCGAGCGAACAAGCCTCACATATCTCCCTTCCCATGGAAGTGTCTCCTCGCACCTTTCATCCAAAGACATTTATTCGTCCGAGTGTGCCAGAAGACTTGCTATCGAACCCTTCTATCAATTCGAGTGCCGTCAAATCAGACGTTTTTATAACGTCGCCGTTCCACATCGGTGGCGGCTCTGTTGCCGGCAAATTGAATGTCTCCATCATTGGCCCTGATAGTAGTGATATACAAATAAGCCGGGTGGCCGTAGATCTAGTGGGAATCGAAGGTAAGAGGTCTCCCGTAGCCCCGTTAGAAGCAAAACTAATAATGTCTAGAACTTTCATGGAGCCACCGTCGAATATTCCTCGCCCTTGCCATTGAATATATTGACGACAACCACCCCCCTCCGTCCAGTATTTTGCGCCAGGATGCTGGCCCGGGGCCATTCTGGGGTGTCAAACCTGGGGAGGAATTTTTTCCATTCAACATCGATCTGCCTCTCGACGTCGGGGCTGGTACCTTCAGCTCGGCTGGTGCCCGGATCCGATATGTCATTTACGGGTATGCCAGATTTAAATCCCTCCGCCCCAAATGTTACTTGGTATCCCTCGCTTACCCGTTGAGCTTCACAGCACCATCTTATTTAAAATCGGGAATGTCAAGTTCCTGGTTCGATGTTGCCGCGATGTTGCGATAACTCCTTCTATTAGCGAGCTACGAAAGACTCAATCCGATTTCGACCATGAAATTAGAGTCTTCGAGGAAAGGTCTTTCGCTCCCACTAATGACGGTACCTTGAAACTTACGGCAAGTCTAAGCCGGCCATACTGGTTTAGCGGCGGGTCTGCATTCATTGACGTTTTGATTGAAAACGACTCGCCATTTCGCATCGGAACAATTCGCATTCGACTTGTAAGCTAGAACCAGTTTTCATTTCCGAGTATGATACTAAGCTACTGCATGTAGGTTCGACATATTACTGCCTACAAGAATGCTACCAACGAAGAGACAGGCTCAAGTGGGTATCCGCGAAACCCGACCTGGAGTGAAAAGAAAACTATGGCAAGATCGGAGCTCAATGCTGGGACCCGCTGGACTGGTTTAAAGGGCAACAGGAAGGATACTGTTACATGCGAGATTGAGATTCCAAAAGGGCAATTAAGTATTACACTAGGTGAGTTGCAGATCTCAAAGCTAGACCGCCACTAGCCGGTCAAAAGTCTACAAGGCGGGAAAAAAAAAAAAACTAACATGGTGCAAAGGGAAACTATTCGAGGTCAAGTATTTCCTTGTGGTGACAACCTGCCCAAAACTCGAGTCTGTACCCATACCCCACATACCCTGGTCAATGAAAAGCTTGATTGACACCAAATTTAGTCCCCATCGCAAGGTTAAGGCGGTGCTCCCAATTCGAATCTTGCATACGGTAAGAAAATTTTCTATAGGCCAGAGCTCCCAATTCCACAAACAACCCCTGCAATTGACTAATCAAGTCCTGCGATGCGCGTACACAGTATTCGATACAGGAAGCGTTGATGTCTGGTCTCGGCAACAAACCGAGTTTTTCAAGCTTCTCAGCAATCCGATGTTCACTTCCTACCCAGCGCCCTTCAACTACAACCACGGGTAGTATTATCCGTGGTCGTTACACAGACTCTGAGTTGTCGCAAGCCGAACCCACTCCAATCACAGACCTTAAAACAAACCATGTGACTTCGGGTATAGCAACTCCTCCAAAAGTGGGCCACCAGGGTAAAAACAAACAGCCTATGGAGAGATCAGAAGAACCGCCCGAGACCGCATCAACCAGCAGCCAGCCCTTTTACTCAATTGGCTCATATATACCAATGATGCGAAAATATTTCTCAAAGAGCTAGTTATGTGATGGCTTGAAGCATCGTGGGGTGCATTTTTCTTTTTATTCCTCTTTCTCGTTTCTTATACTTTTCAGAGGAGAATATGCGTTCAATCAATAGGCTGGTAATAGATAGACCAAATGATCATTCATTGGTCTTGATTTTGCTAGTTTTGCTTAGGATGGCCATTATGGATCTCATATGCGGTTTCAACTCATCATTGCCAAACCCTAGTCTCCTGGATATGAATAACCTTCTGCTGTGCATCATACCCGTTCCTGACAAAAGTACCAAATATTTACCGATAGTCTCTCTGTTCCGGTCTCATTTGAGAGTGCTTTTGGCCTGCATTCTTTGGCCACGCTGCATGCCACCGACTTGTTCTATCAACCGGTGATTAGATCTCTATATCGAAAATAGATGCCCTAGTAGATATTCTAGGCGAATTCTGTAGCAGCGCGATATAAATGGGACCGAATCGCTTGGTATATCGTGTCATACAAGGCAATAGAACATTACTGATGTGTCAGCCCGTGAAGTTTGTGGTCTTCCTGCTATCCCAATCCGGGTTATGTCGTTGTGTTTATGCCGTGGGAGTCGGCTCGTCTCTTCCGCTACCACTGATACTCATTTTCATAACCCCATTGACAGGCACAGAACTAGAAGGAACAGAGCTACTCGCACTTGTAGCATCATCGACCGGAGACTTGCTGCTTTCTCCGGCTGTGATGGCGGGCAGTTTGGGTACGTTTCTCCGTCCGCCTGTATTTTCCAGCACCTCGTCGACATCTGCTCTCAATTCTGGGAAGGAGGTGTTGATCTGTTCTGCTAGTACGTCGCGGAAACCCTGGAAGGCGCGTTGTTTCCCGTTGAGGTATTGATTCTGCTTGATTGCCAGCTCGACGAATTCACGCGTGTAGATGTCTGGATTCCGGCCGTGTTCGACATATCTACACCAGTTAGAATTCTTCTACTCGTGGACGGTTGGTACGGTATAAAAAGGCCTCACCCGATGACTTCTCGAGGGATCCATAAGTCTTTTACATCGTCAGAGGCCTGTTGCAAGTGGTCGAATTTTGTGACAAGGTCTTTGACTTGGCTGATGAGGATCTCGGCTGGGTTAGGGGCATCGTTGCGGTAGGTTGAGACAGCGAGCTCGTAGAGGGCCTGGATGACGGATCGGAGTTCGTTATCGACTTTGTCGACGGCAGATGTGGAGGACCCTGACGGGTTAGCTGTCGGAGTAGCTGTCGACATGGCTCTTTCTGGGGGAAGTGTTTGGCGTGGAGGTGGCGATGGAGAGAAAGAAAGGAAAGAAGGACGCGGTCCGTGTTGTCGATGAGGTTGCCAATGTTGCCAATGTTACACACCAGCAAAAGAGCTGGAGCGGGCGGGTTTCGTGAATATAAGAAGCTCAATGGCCGGAGCCTCGGATATCAAATTCGAGAGAGGAAGCCTCAAGCATTGGCACGCTGTCAGACAGCGAAACACCAATGCGAATTCAATCGAAATCGCAGGTGGCTAATAATAGCCTCTCTCCTCTTCAGCCAGCCAGCCCCGCCTCACCATGGGTGTTCCGATCCCTCGACGGAAATGTACCTACAGGGTGCTGCTCCCACTACCAATACGATCCGTTCTTGTTCTTCTATCGATAGCGGAAGAGAAAGCGGCCCTTTTCAATTAGTTTTCTGATTACAAAACATAGAAGGGGATGTCAAGATTAAAAAGCACCATGAAACCAGCGGATTTGACGGTTTCTCAACTCTTTCTCCGTCTTTTCAGCATCGTCTTATACCCCATCCATCGCGACCCCTAATCCACTTACGCGGCAGCTCGAAGGGCCATTCGCGTGCTAACTACCAGCTGCAAAAGCTCCAGCAGCCTCACCAGCGCCCTGATCAGCATATGCGTCTCCAGGAGTAGCAACGCTAGCTATTACCAGCCTTCTCAGCCGACACTTTCGAGTTCACCGACCTTGATCCCAGGAGCACCAGCTTTCTGCCCACAATCTGCCATCCCTTGGTGATATTTTTGAGATCATCTCAATATATCTCGCACGGTCGCACTAAATGATCAACATATCGGGAACCACAACTACCAACAATGGTGGCAGGGGCCGAAAGCTATCCACGGGCTGGTCCCTGGCCATAGCGCGGACTCGCTTTGCCCAACGCTATCGATCAAGGTACACCTCCCAGATGCTCTTTATATATATTCCTGCTAATGGGAATTTTTGATATATAAAGTACTAATAGTGGTATTGGATTTACAGGAGTTCTCGCCCGCAGGGTAACAGCAAGCTTACCGAAACCTACTTTGACAGGCTTCCAGTGGAGCTACTGGCTCAGATATTTGCCCAGGTCCACGTCAACGATCTGATCTCGCTGCAATGCACCTCTCGATCCTTCCATGACGTTGTCGATGTCAATTCCGCACTCATCGTGCGCCAATACATCAAAGTGCACTCCTTGGCAATTCTTTCCAAACTATTCCCACCATCCGTGATACCATCCTGCAATAAACCACGCTACGATGTGAAATACATTATCGGCCTGACTCGTCGTGAGCAAACATGTCGCGAGCTCTCGGGCTATCTCACCGAACGTATCCTCGAGCGGAGCCTGAACACTCCGATCCAGCGACTGAAACCCAAGACACGGTCCGTAATGGAAACATGTCTCACCGAAGAACTCACCGAGCGGATGATATACGTCCTCTACTTCCTGACTGAATACGACCGTCGCCGCCAACAGACACTCGAGACGCTAGCTACCCATCGGAGCCTCGTATCGTCTCTACCCACGAATAACAGCAATCTCCCCCACCCGAGTCCGACCCGTGCGGAACTATTCCACGCTTTCCAAATTACAATAATCAACTCGCTGGCGGATAACATTCTCATCCAGACACACCATACCATGAATCTCCTCGTCAAGCACATGCGGCTCTCCGTCTGCCCGACACCCCCACACCAAAAGAACGATCCCTGGATCGCCATGTTGCTCCACAAGTCGGGATTGGGACGGATCACGGACTTTTTCGCAGCAGACATGCCCTACGCCAGCCATTCGACCCGAAAAGCGTTTGCTAGAGCCATGCAGAAGGATTTCGACGAGTTGGAAAAGGCGACGACGGCGGGGAGCCCTGTTTCCGCAAACGACGTGGATAGGGATATCCCGCCGCCGATTCGAGAGATTTGGTTTGATGCTGCGTATCAGGTGATGAAGAAACGTCAGCTGGAGCCTCATCCCCGGGAAGGGCTTGCGGTTGGGATGTTTGGGGGGATTGTTGTTGATGGTTTGGTCTGTACTGGGTGCGTAGGCTGGCGGTAGAGGCGTTTGGTTTCAGAAGGATGAGGGAAGAGCCGGTCTGCTTCCTTTTGGACTTTGGGAAGTTCTTGCATTTTATATGTCAGAAAGGGATTATATATGCTCAGTTTGTTGGATTCCCGGTCATTCAGGTAGCGTTACGATTGTGTTATGATTAGAAATCGGCGTTTTTGGTTGAATGTTAGCGAGTGCGAGCAGTGTCTACCTTGTATCTATCCCTCGTGGAGATACGTGATTGTGAGTATGAGTTTTATACCATTGAAAGAGCGATCGAGAAAGTAAAAAGATAGATGTCGCGATGTGAAATGATGATTTTCTATTGCCAGTTTAATAAGACGCGATGGCCTATAAAGCTATAGAAAAAACAATCAAACTATACTAAGACAATGCCCATAAGAAAAAACCATCGCTGGTACCGATAATATCAATGTATCCGTCTTGCCTAAACCCTTACTGATATCATGAAACCACAAAAACATACATCAAATACACGAAAATACACAATCTGCACTCAGCAAAAGAAAAACCTCATGCCGACACTGTTGTACACGAACGCGCGCATCCAAACTAAATCTACTCTTCAACCAAAAAAAAAAGTACAAGCATATCTTACATGTGCTCAATTGGGTCCTCTGGAAGCAGCTCCTCTCTAGCCTCGATGGGTCGGTTCGGGAAACAAGCTTTGAGTGGAGGGTTGATGATTTCGTTGAATAAAAAGGTTCCGTATACCAACAGACCGAAACCCAGTAGCTGGAGTGGGATAAACTTCTCCCATCCGAGACCGAGAGAGACAACCCAGATGAAAAGAGTTCTGCAAGTATCGATGGTCGAGCGGGAAGTGGCGCTGACAGATCTTGTGACAGAGATACCGAAAAAGTTGAAGGCACTACGGGGGGGACCTTATTAGTTTGAATTCGTTTTCAAATAGGGAAATATGCATCATACCCAATCGAGACCATAATCAACAGACTGCTGACAAGGACATTCTTGATTCCCATCTCTCTGAATCCCTCTTCAGCATCAAAGTACCCATTTCTTCCAGCTTCGGTAACACCAATGGTGAAGTGTAAGAAGACGATTCCGATGGTGGTCACGCTGAATCCAAAGATGCCCTCCCATCCAACAACCTGAAGTGGTTCCATGGCATAGCTCTCCAAAATGTACTCCTCCAAGACAAATTGCGTCGCCGTGAAGACTTGCGCACCAGCAATCAACAAAACACCGATAACCGATCTGAGGACGCTAGCTTCAACCTCCAACTCGTGCGGTTCAGCACTCTTGAATAGAGCACCCGCGAGTCCAACAACGGCAACACCGGCGACGACAACGAACAGAGCGAGCCAATGGAAGAGGTAGAGATGTCGTTTAAGAAAGATAACCGAGAAGAGACCGACAAAGAGGACCAGGGCTCCCCTAGTCATTTGATAAACTGCACCGATATGTCAGATAAATTTCAAATAAACGGTTCTAAGATATGGCCAACATACCACTAGCAGCGACAAAGAGCAGGCCGACATTCATCAATGTCGTTCCGCAAATATCGCAGACTAAAACCCCAATATTAGCAATCCCACAGTCTTCAGATCCAAATCCCCGTTAAGAATCCACGTACTAGCCGGCAAGCTCAGCAACAAAATCTTGAATCCGCTCAACAATGGTCGTTCCATTGAACTGGCAGTCAGCGCCTTCAAAATCGGGCTGCTGGGCTCCGCAGGGTCCTCCAAGGGTTCGACAGAATCAATCGGTTGGTATCCGTCGGTATTATTTCGCTTGCTCTGGATCCTGAGGTATAAACGATACAATCCAATCACTAGCCAGCACCCCATCTCTCCGATAAACATCTGCAGCGTCTGAATGACGGGTTGTTCAAAGTTCTCCCGTTTCCGTGGGTCCGGGTCGGAGCAGTTGCGCACACATTGCTGGTCCTGCCATTTCGTCAGCAGGGTGTTGGAACAGCCGGTCAACAGCATTCCGGTCCTGATAAGAAGGGTTAGTTGGATTTTGCTCGTAAAGTCATGATGATGATACAAGTGTAGTTGGGGACGTACACGAGGACCAGAATGAGTGGCTTGGACGACATGTTTGTCCGCGATGATCGATCACGCTACGACGCTTCGACCTCCGAGCTGTTTGGATCTCAAAAAACACACACTTTCTTGCTGGCAGCGATAGCACAGAAAGAATTAGAAAGAGTATCGAAAAGTCGGATATTCGAGATGCAAAAATGACGGGAGACGCTTCTTCTTCTTTCACCGAGGACCTCTCAGAGGAATCGATGTAGGAGAAGAGAGGTTGGGCTGATGGATGGGGAGAGAGAGGGAGAGAGATATGCGGGTGACCAGGCGGAATGCCGGTCCATTCTCGCTTGGAGCGCTGCGTATGGCTGGCTGGCTCCCCACGTGACCCAGAACCTCTTCGGCAACACATTTTTTCTGGCAACAAGGCGAGGGCGGGATAGGACGGCAGGTGGCTCGTCAAAGCACCGCCTGACCCAGTCCAGTGATAGCTAACCGCCGGACCTGCTCACTTGGCCAATAGAGCACTAACCACCTCCAACTTTTGGAAGAAGTTTTCTTACGTTGGCACAGCATGAGCTTAGTACTACGCTTTGATCGCAAACTTTGTCAATCTTTTTGAGCATTACGAATCCCTTGTATGAAAGCTAATCCATGTTTTATGCACCCAAACTTGTAGTAATAAACATGATCCTCGTTAGATGTATCTCGCTGTTCTGGAACTTTGAATATTCCGAAGGAGAAAGAAAAATAAGCTGTCGACAAAAATAAAGAAAGAAAGAAAAAAAACACCAGCGCCGAAATATTTCTAAGGAACCGGTAAGACCCAACTCCGTATGTGCAAGATATCAATTTCTATCAGGAAACAGAACCCTTGCCTGCATAATAAAATGTTGAAACCGCCAACCCGCTCCTGGTGTAACCCAATTTTGCTCCATTAGACATAGCTTGCAAAGCTCCGGAAAAATCAACCTGTAAATTAGTCCAGCTACCCCCACCCTCCGCTCGCGGAAAATAAATATATAAAAAATATGAAAAATATAACCCCAGTATATACCAAAAAGTGGAAAATTCTCGCATAAAAGGGAACTCCTGCGTTCTCACATGATGGAGCATCCACCGGTCCTTCTCCTCCTTCTCCCATCATTATCACCGTCAAAGTCCAGTAATGCGGCCTCCCGGGCTCTTCTTCTTCGCCTGCGACTGCTTTGCGTCGAATCTTCGTTTGAGGTCATATGGTCGGACCATTTATCCTCCAGCCACTTTGCGCTTGCAAAGTCGCTTCGAAGCACCAGCTTCAAATGTTGATCCGAGGTCTGCTGCCAGCCATAATAGCATTTCAGATGAATGACTTCGCGACAGGACGGGGCGGCATTGTTGATATTGCTCTTGCTGTTTTTCAGTTCGCTCGTGTGTGTGCTGTTCGCCGTAAGCACAGAGTGAATTCCAGTCCAGTTGACATTGACACAGTCAAAGCAAACCAAGCGAAGCCCGACTCGTGGTTTCTTCGATTTTGGATTGGTGCTCACCCGACGGCGAACCGCGCTGGCGGCTTCCGTCAGAAAGGCATCGGTAATTCGAGCTAAAAATGCATGTTAGTCATTTTTCTAGCGTCTGAAAAAAGATATGAATACTACATACTGTTGTCGAGCTCAACATTTCTGAGAGCCGTGCAACTCTTGATCACTGGGATCATGCCTTCGTCAGAAATGCTCTCGCAAAATGACAGCTGTAAATGCCGGAGGGTTTGGGTGCATGGAGCCTTGGCTAGCTCCAGCAAAATATCGTTGGTAAGATTCGAACATTCCTCCAGATCCAGATGGCTAAGTTTTGGTACTGTCGGGAGCAGCTCCGTGAGACCGTCGTCGGTAAGTTCTGCAACATGCGCCAATTCGAGTCCCTCAAGATTTGGCACATTGTGCGCGAGATGCTTTAGAGCTAGGTCGGTAAGTCCTCGGCATTTGCTGACATTTAAATATTTTAAATTCCGAGCCGGTGCCGTTGTCCGATCGGTCAACGGGTCAATATCAGCCTCAATACCTTCCATCAAAATACGAATAGATTCATCCGTCAAACTATCGCAGCCACCGAGAGCCAGTTTTTCGAGAGTGTTGGATTTGAATATCGATTCCAGCGTCATTTCGTCGTTGATACTCTGGCATTCAGAAGCACGGAGGTCCTTCAGCTGTCCGCATGAGTCTATTATCTTGCGGAGTCCTCGAGCATCCATATTGGAACAGAAAGAAATATCCAGCGTGGTGAGAAGTCGGCACGACTCGGCAATGTGCTTGCAGGTGAGGTTTGAAACAGCGTCCAAGCCGGAAATGTTCAGTTGAATCAAGTTGTTATTATTTGTAATGAGTCGGTGAACAGTGGGCCTGGAGAGCGAACAGCCCTCGAGAGATGCCGAGATAAGATTATTGCAAGTCGTAGTGATGGCGTGGAACTCATTGTGCAGCTGCACACATCCTCTGTTTGGGTAAAATAGTAAGCAACTAGTTATATCTTAATGTCAAAGGTTGGGGAGCCTACCGAAGGTTCAAGTAGCGGATGAATGAGCCACTCAAACTGATGAGTTTGGTCAACTGGTGAGCCGGAATTTGTTTGTAAAAAGTCCCAGTATCGAGAACACTCCAGAGCTGACCATCGAAGCATAGACGTCCAAGGGCTTTGTTAACCTGTAAATTTATCACACCTGTCAGCCTAAGAGAATTTATGGGGGAGGAAATTACACGCGGAGAACTGACCATTGAGCAACGGATCAATTCCTTAGGGTCTAAATGGCTCAAAACCTGGAGGCATATCTCTCCAGGTAGGACTTCCAGGAAATTCCGCGGGACGTTTCTGTGTTGCTGTTGGACAGGAGGAGCAGTTCTCGGAACAGTTGCAGTATTGGAAGCAAGTGCATTTCTAATGATGGCATCCTTCTCAGCAACCCGTGTAGCATTTCGTTCCCCATGGGCGTGACGAGAGCCTGCAGCGAGAGTTATACAGGATACGGAATTTCTGGTAGAGTATTGGGGGTCGTCGGACCCAAGTTCGGCGAGTTGCGGAGAAGATGATGCCCGGCCCATTCGATTTAGCAATCGTCTTCGAGCCCGTCTTTTAACGACGGGAGTGTCGTGAAGCATGGCAGTAGTAGTATCCGTCGACATCTTTGATAAAGAATACACTACAAATGTAAGAGAGAATTAAGAATTGAGATTCAGTCCGGCCCAAGCCAAATGCAAATGCAAGGGCTCTCTCTTTGTTCCAAAGCAGGCACTATTGCTTAGATAGCGAGTGGTTGGAAGTGTTGTCGAGTGTGCGCATTGGCCGCTACCTGCCGAAAGCACAGCGATTCCCTGTTTCGGAACGGACGGGAGCCGGAGAGGAGGAAAGACGATGTTGAGACCCGAGGATTCTAGACAAAACGGTAGGTCGGAAGATATCACAGACTGCCCATGTAGGTGCAGTAATTCTCCATCAATTGGAAAGACGATGATGAGGATTGGGATGAGAACGACGAAGGAAACCAGGAGGCCGCCTGCTTTGTTGGATCGGCCGTTGCGGACTGTTCCGGGGTGCAACGAGGTAATTGTGATGCATTCAACGTCGAATCCAGTCCGTTGCTGGTGAAAGAGCGGGGCACACGATGGCCCAAAATCAAAGGACGGATAAAAGAAGATGCTTCGAAGATGCAGGTGCTCCTGTGCTTCTTTTTTTATTGTCAATTTGGAGAGAAACAGGAAGCTGCGAGATTTAAAGACCCTCACACGCCACTGCACTGATGTTTGCTGTTGCTGGACTGCACCCTGTGCGAGGGGTAACCCGTCGGTTGAGGTGGGTTTGGTGGTTGGCTGTCGGCGTCAAATGCTCCAGCTATATTCCCGGTTGAGCTGTGGATTTCCCTCGCCTCGTTTCCCACGGCTGTTACCTTCGGTCCTTTGGAGATGATCTGCCTGAGCTCCAGCTTCAGCCGAGAGGGACTTATTTTCGACTTTTGGAAGGAAGTCAAATTCACGACCGTTCGTATTCACAGCTGAAGATGCTGTCTCGGAAGGCTGGGCGGCTGAAGGAAAAATGTCCTGCGACGGAAGCTGGGATTCACAGCCAGGGGCTGGCACCGGTGATATATAACATTCATTATAACGACCTCCGACTGCGTCGTACAGAGATGGACCCAAAGCTCATCACCTTATATTATGTAAATGTGAGCAGCGAGATAGTCCGGTAGACGCATGCACGGATTAGCAGGTAACAGCATGTTACCCGACTGGTAGATAACAAAGGCCGGGAGCTCGGAATACAACAGAGATAAGATGGCCCGCCCGTCATGAACCCCTCTAAGGAAAAATGACTTGGCTGCATGACCCTGAAGGAATGGCCATGTGCCAGTTGCCTGTCTTGGGCTTGGAGTTTAAAACCTTGGCCCGACCTCCTCTTCAGGATGTTGCTATTTTTCGCGATTCTTGATATTGGAATGAACCACCCCTTCTGCACAAATCTACATTTCTTGCTTGGAAATCTCCAAAGGAAAAATTCCTAATTGTATATCCTTTGAATATTGAAACCCAGAACAGTATTGCCTTTTTCAACCTGGAAATGGCGGCATCGCGGGGCATGGATGAGCTCTGGCTAGCTAGCTTATCACAAACCCTGCAGGTTTGGACCCCACGCGAGCTCAAGCAAAGATCAGACGAAATTTGCTTGTGACCGTCGACAATTTGAGTCGACACTTTGAAAGGGTGTGTTCCTATCTAATCTCGACTTGGCAAACTACCATGCAAGGGTGAGCTCTCCTGGCGACGCTTCGGTATAATGTCGAAGGGAATGCAAATGCTGCCCCCTCACTTGGAAACGAGAGCGGGGTCCCACGGTTTGGAATGTAGTGGATAGGCATTCAAAGGTCGCCGCAACGATGATATGGCAGATGCGATTCGAGTTCATGCTTCTCCAGGGATTTTGAAACAGTTATGTCTATAGTCGGCGTTTTAATTATAGTTTGGCAACCAATTGGCTGTTGAATATCTTCGTAGGGTAAGAAGCAGCTACTCGAGTCTTGTAATTAGCTATTAGCTCGATTGTGAGGGGACTTGCCATGCAGTCTCACCAATTCGAGAATATACATGAACTATTAGCTATAGTTATAATAATATAAGATGCTGGACGGACGATTTCGATATTAGATCCAACTGGCTGGATTGTAATTGGACCTATTAGATACGAAGACGGTGCAATGCATGTAATTGATGGATCTGTGTCACACGAGCCCCAGCAGCCGTCGCTGGGCCGGGGCTTGTGACAGGCTGACTCGCCCAACACCAAAAATGTCATGCGGCATCTCACCCAACCACACAAAACTCATCCTGTCCAGCAATCAAATCTTCCGAATGGCCATATAGCGATAGCATCGCGCAGCCCACATGCGAATACAAGCCTGCTGAGATGTAAATCCGTAGAGTCCTAAAGGAAAACAAGGCTGTAGGATTATCGTCTTCCCCATCTGATGCTATCCAAAGCATAAATACTATCTCGTACGCTTTCATCCTCTCTATCTCTCTAGCTAAACCCTAGTTCTAATGTAATATATATCACCATGAACAGCGTGCGTCCAAGACCGCACAAGATGCCGCCGTCCACTCGACGAGCGGGAATTCCCGCTGACTCGGAAGAGAGGAATCTGGCGGCTCTCACTAAACGCGTCCTCTGTGCTCACGCGCCGCCAGGGAAGCCCATCGAGGAGGTCCTCCCGGCCCTGAGCAGCTCGCCCCAAGTTGACCTCCAGCTCTATGGCTTCATATCAATCATACTCAGGTTAGATGCAGATGCATAGGGCCAATAGCCTGCTGCCAGAACCGAAAAGCTGATTTGTGATATCGTTCTCAAGGGATTTTGTGCAGTCGTGGTATCAGAAAATCACGCCGGATCACGAATTTATTGACGAGATCGTCCTCGTCATCGCTCACTGCACACTCTCATTGGAGCAGCGGATCCGAAAGGTATTGCATCCGTAGTCCTGCCAGATGACGTGGACATCAAATATTAACCGTTCGAAAACTCAGTTGGATCTCGAAACGCTCCTATTGGAGGAAGCACCTGTTCTTCTCGAGAACCATGTCAAAGGTAGACCTCTGCACTAGATACGCAAATATACTTAGGTGCTAATGCTATTTTGCTAGACTACCGAGTCGCTCTAGAACGACAATCGACTGCTTTGTACCCTTATGCGACAGTGAATGAGATATTCCACAGCATGCAACCCCATCCGGCTCTTCTCTCGTCCCCGGAGAGCGAACGGCTCTACCTGAAGATGCTCGGCTCGGGAATCCTAGCTGCCCTCCTCCCTCCGGAGGATCTGCAGTCCGACTGCGAAAGGCTTTTGGTTCGGGAGATAATTTCAAATATGGTGTTATGGAACGTTGTGGATAGATTAAGCGAGCCGTTCATGATATTCGAACTCATCACCAAGGTATCTATATATATCTACCGCAGCATTGAAAAAAAAAGCCCCATGCATTCAATCATCGTCTAACATTTCACCAATGCAGGTTGTGACGGTGCTCGCGGCACCCAATAAGGTCAAACCAGCCAACGTTGCACATGCAAAAAGCACCGAGATTATGGCTTTCCTCCAAAGCGAACCTCCAGAGCCAATCAAAAAATCCGATGACCAGGATCAGTCTGTTCTCCGCACCCTGTCGTCTACCGCCCTAACCTATCTCGAGCACGCCTACACGTTTATATCGATGACGGCCATCGTCGCTAAACACGCATCCGCATCGCTGATGTCACTATGGAAAGAGCCCCCGCGCGAGCCGCCGAGGCGGAGAAAGCCGATCCTAAAACTGTCCGTGTGGAAAACTTTGGTCACTCTATTTTCGCTTGATAGACGACAACCCTGGCTGCTCGGATCGATACAGCTGGCATCGAAGCCACTAACCGAGCAACCACCAGGGTCCTTGATCGATAAGTACGACATTCCCATTCCGCGATAATGCTGAAGTGATGTTTTTCGAGGGAAAAGGGCCATTCGACGCTGTGGACCAGTCACTGACATCCATCTGTCTCAAAAGTTACTTATCCCACGTTTTCCAACAAGCGGTTCTGAACGAAAAGATCCTTATCAAGATCCTTTCCATCGCTCGAAACACTTTATTCCCCAATGGGACCCTCGCACCTCCCCGCGTTTATCCAACGGAAGACGAGAAGGTGCTTATCCAAAAGCAGGCTGAGCTGGCGATCTGGAACGCTGCTCCGGACTTGATAAAATCAATGTACATGCCAGCCAGTAAGGACGAGCAGCTGCGGGAAATCGGCGAAAGTCTTGCGTTTCTCCGGTCGAGAAGCTGCAACAAGCATTTGATATACCGACTACTGGACCTGCTGGTATCGAGGTTGGTTCCGGAAATGTTGGAAGATTAGGAAGAGCGGGACGGTGTATTCTTTGTTGTCTGTTAGTTTTCTGTATTTTGAGCCGATTGTAAGTTTAACGGATTGTAAACGGCGCACGCACCGCCAACAGTGTCCACGGGAGAGGCGTTCGGGGTTGCAGGTTTTTTTTAGGGGGGGTTTTTTTTAGCATTTATCCTGCTTTGCTGTAAGATTGATTATTCTGTGTGATCAAGTAAAACTATCTTTCTTTTTTCGGGGTTTTTGATGTCCTTTGATCACCGGATGCTTTTGGCGGATAAGAAGGGTTCCTGGTTCTCGGGGCTGATGTATAGATATTGCTTAGCTTGTGAGACCGGACCCCGCACGATTAAGTTCCTTCTCTCATGCAATAAACCACCTAATATCCAAGGTGTATTGTTTAACTCCCATATGGCATTATCCCGAGCTTCCCCTACGCTCCACCTCATACTCCGTGATGGCGTAAACAGCTAAACAAGACAGATGCCTAGGATGGGGCCCTCGAGGTGGAGGGATTTAAAGTGTGATAGTGACCAGACGTGCATTTTAACACGTTTGATGTGTTGGCAGCTCTCTCCTGCTCCCCCCCATCCATGCACTGCAGCCTCTCTCTCTCTCTTCCGTCGAGCTTGGCTTGATGGCTTTGTTTTCGTTTTTTGGTTCTTGTTACTTTTGTACAGGCCGAGATCACAAAAAGGAAAAGAAGTGGATATCCAGATTCCCCACTGAGGCTTCCATGCGATTGAAAGGTTATATTCCTTTTTCCCTTTCTTCCTTTCTGCCGCTTAGTCCTCCTCTCTGCTTGTATTCTTGTGCGTTAGTTGTTTTCCGGGGAACAGGATTTAAAGCTCTTTTTACGGGCAAAAAAGGAAAGAAACAAAGGGCCATTCGAGATTTTTCATGCAAGCTTATCGTCAAGGGTCCTTTTTGGCATGGCCTTTAGGTTTAGGAAAGGAAAAGAAAGGAAAAAAACAAAAAGAAGGGGAAGCTACCTAGGCTAGCTGCTTAGCTTTCCCTGGTTCTCGCACAAGTCACGAGGTGCCGCTGTGGCATAATTCCGCCAGGCTAGCATAATAATACAATAGTGAACTCTTTTTGCGAGAAAGGCTCCGGGAATCACATTTTGTTCCGAAAGGTATAGTGTGATATTCGTAAGATGTCGTTGTCTCTTTCTTTTTTTCCTTTGTCTACCTTTCTCCCTCTCACTCTCCCTCGTCGTGTCTCGCGAAACTTGATTGAGCTCTTCGATTTTCTCTCCCTCAAGGCGCTGAAACCTGGCGGTTGTCTCTTGGTATTTTGTCTCGTTGACATTACCCTCTGTCTCATGCATTAAGAGCAAGATATTATAATTCTAGGGTTAATCTGTAAGGGTATATTTTGAGGAATTCGTTGTTATCCTGTAGGGATATCACTTGTTTACCGCCGGGGCCAGGCTGTACTTTCTCGAAATTGATTATTGAATGGAATGTAGCTTCCGAGATGTTAGCTGTAAAACAGCTCTCGGACTCCCCATGATGTGTCGAAACTTGTACATGTACACGTCTGTTAGCGATATACAAACTCCACCAGGAATATCCCGTCTTGTAACGGTTCAAAGCTAAGGGCATTTCGATTTCTAGCATAAACGAGGAAGAAGTTTTTTTTTTCTCTTGTTTTCTTTTCTAAGAGCGCTAAAGGAATTGCTTTTCGACTCGTATTCTTTATTCGGGTTTAGATACACTAAAATAGAATTTTTGAATTTATTTCCCATTTTTTAGAAATTCTTTCTTTCTTCGAAAAAGGAAAAAGAAATCGTGCAATCGAGAGGAAAAAATGAATCGCAATGGCAACAATAAGCAATTGATATTGAACAGGAAACCAAACAAAAAACTTGTGGGGTACGGATATTACAATGCAAATACAGTCTGATAAGAGTTAGTTAGTATAATATAGCAAACAGTAAAGGAAATATAGGGCAAGAAAGAAAAATAAAATGCAGGTAGCGAGCGAGAAAACAAACAAACAATTAAACAAAAAAATGTTGCCAATCTATGCAATTAGAGAAGAAAAAAAAATAGGCCGTTAAAACAGAGACGAAAAATTATAGAGAACAACCAACGAAAGCACATCTGAGTTTAACTAATAGGACGCCAGGGATATGATCGGGGAGAGGAGGATTAGAAGGAAAGAAAGGAAAAACAACTTGACCCCAAAGTAGAATTTTTGTTTCGGCCGTACATGAAAATGCTTTATAGGAAAAACTCCAACCATCCGCTCATCGCTAACGCCATGATGCCACCTTCTAAGAAAAAATATAAAGAAATATAAAAGAAAATGAGAGGGGAATGAATATAAAATAATCAACAACCTAGACAAGATCGAATAAAAAGGTTAATGGCAATCTGAGAAATATAGTAATTATAAGAGTGAATTTTTTTTTTTGGTGAAAAGAGCTGAGCTTGGTTCCAGAGCGAATATCGATAAACGACGAACAAAAGTGTATATTTGTCGGCTGTTGAAATGATTGATTAAAAATGCTGTAAGTGTTTGCGTATAAAAAGTGTAAAGGGTTGGTTTTCTCGAGTAGCGGGCTCCACTAAGAGTAGAAAGTCGGCCCTGGAATGCTGGCGATTAAAAATTTAAACAAATAAGAGTCGTATACGTCGTTAAATTGTATTATGCAAGACACACATGCGCGCGGGCGCCCCTTCTCTCTAATTGCACGATGCGGTGGCTGTTGGCTCTCGAAGCATGCTGCCACTCGTAGAATTGAACGAATCGGTTTGCATTGGCGTATCGGCGCTATTACCGATCCGGTCCATAAGCTTTTCGACGGTCACAAAATCGTTGGGTTCAGCTGTTGGATTTTGTTTGAGAAAGGTCATGACAACCTCTAGCGCCCGGGTGGCTTCTTCTTGAGAGGGCACGGTCATGCTCCTGGATCGTGCGATCTGGAAGTGCGCTGCTGCAGCGGCTGACACATGGCCCTGTGGTGCTTGTCCATTTTCCTCATGTAGTGCATCCGCTGTTTCTTCTGGGATGGTCGTGTTTGCTAGGTTAGTAGCCATCATGTGCATCGGATGGTGCATTTGCTTTGGCGACAAGGACTCCGAAGCTGATGGTGGAGGCGATATATACACATTCTCTAACAGCCCAGCGGGTATTGTGTGAGATCTGGGTCGGCTTTGCTGCTGGATTGGTGGCAGTTGTCCGGACGAGAAGAGCATTTGGTCATTTGGCGGGAAGAAGGGCGAAATAGGCGTCGTCAAGCCGGGTGAAATGACAACAGGCGTCTCGAAACCGGACGACATGCTTCCGTGTCTGTATTCGGCTTCTCGCACATGTGACTCCTGAGACGAGTTCAAGCTGCCTTCCCTTGAGAAAGAACTGTGCCTCGAGTGAAGCGGGGTGGTGAGCTGTGACCTGATTCTGTCCATGTCCTGAACGATATCTCCTTCAGAAAAGGTCGACAAGTCGTTTTTCAGCTTGAATTTTTCCAAATTCAATTTGAACTGCTCGTTGGAGACCCCGCAGCTCTGAGCGAAGAAATTGGCCTTCTCGCGAATCATCTCATCGGTGAGAATGCGACCTTTCTTCTTCTCATTCTTAGCCCAATTCGAGAGGGCCCGGTCGAAATCAGGGCATTTCCCTTTGGGTCTCTTGATCGTTTGCTTTGGCCCGTCATCAGGGTACAGATACTTTTCTCTTTGGCGCAAAACCTTTGAGACCGTGCTGCAGAGCTAGTTTAGTTCAAAGCTATTCCTCCCCTCGCAGAGAGGGAACGGGAAAAATAATATCAACAGTAAGTCTCACCTTCGTTCAACACCAAACATAGCTGTATTACGCATTTGAGTCAGCTTTGTAAGCAAGAAGGTGGAGGAAAGACGGAGAGGGAGGGAGAGAAAAGTACCTCCAATCTCGGTTTGCTTCACATGAGGATGCTGTTCATGATAAAGACACATCCGTCTTCGGTCAGCATCGGTCAGTGTTCGACGGGAGCTGCCGGTCCCATGATTCGAAGACGCTGAAGTCCTTCTAGTGTGTGCCGTCGAGGTGGCAGAAGGAATGGTGACAGCAGCAATAGGCTCCATCGGCTGAGGGGCCGAAGCTACGGGCCACTGTGGAAATGTAGAATAAAAGCTGTGGGAAGCCGCTCCCCCTCCCGGCGGAAGTCTGTAAGACTGCTCTGGCGGTAGCTGCTGGGAAGTGTCTACGAAGCCGTACATGCCATATTCGTTTGTTGGAGCTGCATTTTGGCCGCAGTCTGCCTGCCCCAGCCCGACCCACGGTCCGCCCATAGCTGTATATTCACCCTCACCACCTGTCGCCTGCTGATCATTGCGGTCTTCCATCATGAATAAAATAAATAAATATTTATCGTTTCTGGCCTCCTTTGCTTTTCGTTGTTGCAATATTAAAAACGACCGTCTCAAAAATGTTATGATCCAAACGATAGCTCTAAAACGTGATAATGCGTAGCTGAACGCGTAGTGCAAGACAACTGCACTTGGGTTCTTCTCTTTTTGCGAAAAGTCAAGTGTCTTGCGGGAAAAAAAGTACTGGCATATGCTTCTAGAAAGAAAAGCGTGAAAGGGAGGGAAGAAAGAGAGGGAGAGTTCAGTGAAGGTGTAAAAAAACGAAAGTCTGGAAGTATCTTTCTTCTTTTCTCCGTCTTTTTTTTTGGTTTCTTATCCAATGAAAATGAAAATGAAAATTTCCAAGACAAGATGACTTTCAAGAGCGAGAACAACGGATAACAAGGAAGAAATTTGGTTCAAGATGATCGGATCAAAGAAAGTAAACGAATCCAGGAAGTTGGGGGGCCCGTTAGCTTGAAAGCCTCCTTGTTCGAACTAGGGACCATTCCCAGACGACCCTCATATTATTATTAGGCTTGGTCCCGAAGAAAAACAGCATATCAAACTAACCCAGAGCTTTAATAATTTGTGTCTGGATTGCTTTGCTCACTTTAACGTGTTCGGCAACGGGTAACTTGCAGGGATTTGGGGGCGGTGGTGAGGTGGTGGGAGTAGGCTGGTCCGTAGGAGGGCAGGCAAAAGGAAAGGAAAGGACCGTCCCTCAAGTTTCCCCTTTCCATACCATACCGAACCGTGTCATCCCTTTGGACGAAAGCCCGAAATACGTCTATCCCAAAAGCTATGATTTTTCAGCCGGATTGATAGCCCCCAATATGTGCAGACACAGACGTCCCAATCGATATGTATGTATGTCCCGTCCGTGTGCATATCGCGCTCTCGCTTTTTTAATTTATTCTTCCGTGAGATGCGAACAAGTCTTTTCCCCGTTGTACTACCGCTATCGCGTCCCGAATCGAATCGAACCGAGCAGGAGGGAAGAAAGGCGAGCTTTGGCTAAACAGCTTGCTGGGACCATCTCGACCGACTCACCGGCGCGGTGAAACTTTCTCTGATTCATCATTTCGTTTCCTCTCATCCATCCTGACCTTGAGAAAAGCAAAAGTAGCGAATAGGCACAGGCCCTCACAGCCTTGGGAGGTGTGTTTGATGGTAAAGGTGGTGTTGGGTTACCCAACTTGAGGACCCATGGCCATACCCATCTGAATACCCCAGTCAATGCTGGACAGGGATACTGTTCCGCGTTCCAATAGTGGCCAGCTCCCCGGCCAGGTTTGGGGGCAACAGTTGGCTCTTGATACCCCAGAACCTCTTGTTGATGCGCTGGATATCTGTAGGCGTATGTACATGTACCAGCAGTTATCTGGATGTACTTGTTTCGTGCCGTGATTGTCTGTACGTTTTGCGGCAGCCGATCATCATCATAATCCTTCTTGTTCTTTTTCTTTTCTTTTCCTTCCTTTGCTTCCTTTTTCTTGGCTCTTTCTGCTTCTTCTTCTACTGCTTCTTTTGCTTAACTTCTGTTCTTCCTCCGAAAATGCCTTTTGGATGGCTTGCCATCAGAGAGAGACATTCGTTCGGGGCGGTGGGGTCGCTTCAGCCGGTCATCTTATTTTTTGGTGAGGGTTGCAATTGTATCACCTCCCACCCCAAATTGCTGGATACCGGCTGCCTTCCCGATACCCTGACGGTGGTTGTCTTAAGATTACTCGGAGATCAGACCCAAATTTCCTTTCTGCTGGGTAATTGAGGCGTCTCCACCAGTATCCGGGCGTTCCCCATCATCATCATCATCATCATCAGCAGCGTATCAGGATATCACTAGCATCATGATGCTGTCATTTCGAAAGCTCTTTGTGAAGCGTTAGATTTTAGAACCACGAAACGGAAAGGGAAGGGAGCGCGAAGGAAAGGTGCACCAGATCATTACCCGTTTCGCAACCACTAATGGGAAAGGCAGGATCGCGAGATGCACCAACCAGACTTCTTCGGCCCTCTGTAGTCATGCAATTCTGTTGCTGCTTGCCACTTGGTGGTAGCGAGAAAACCTGGTGTAGCCGGCAGCTAATTTAGCACAGGATTCCATCCAACCCACCCGAATAATCGAAAGGTCGGTCGGAAATTTGATAGCCCAATGGGAACCGATCGATTGGGTGAGCCCAGTTTTTGATGCGAAGTCCCTATCGGCAATCTAGCGTTCGCGAACCTTGGTATTTTCCCGGTTCCCTTTCGGGTAGTTTTCTGGGATACCAAAGGTTGGACGATGCATGAACGAAGACGTGCGAAGCACAAACTTAGGCCTCAAACCCAACCACTTGGAAAGGAACTATAAAAATAAAACAGAAAATATCGGGCGGCCGCTTTCCACAGCGTTGGGACGGGCGTCCATCCACTCGAAACTTTGGCTGGTGTCGCACAGCATATTGGCTTTCTCTCCCGCCCCTTTGCCCTTTTTTTTTTGCTTTCCTTCCTTTGAGGGTATTTGAATGATACCCTGTGCTCTCTGCCTCCTCAATTTTAAGTTCGTATTATTTTTAGGAGCTCGGACCAAATGTGTAATCTCTCGTTAGATTTCATCCACTGTCCCACTTTCCCACCTGACTTGTGAGAGGATTGCAAAAAAGCTGAAACCTATAGGTGCCCTCAATTTTATTGCTATTCTGGGCAAAAAAGCTAAAGCAAAATAAATAAATAAAGCCCAATCTAATAATTATTTGTCGGGGTGTTCGCACTCGAAAAAGGAATTGTCGTCGGCAACATCTTTGCTCCAAGAAGACCCCGATAATAGCCCGAGCAAGTTTCAACGGTGGCTCTCTGAACCAAACCCGCCGTTTTGGACCCAAACGGTGGCTCGCAATCAGACGATAACGTTCCGAGTAATGCCCCTTTCAGAACCATTTCGGTCCCAAATCTGCGTCACCAGATGATTCTGGGAGTGAAGAAGCGCGATCTGTCTCGTTTGTCTCCAATAGCGTTCATACTTTCCGGATGGTTTTCGCAGCGAGCTGTAGAAATATGTATCCGAAGACAATAGATAATTGTAGGCGGCGAACCTCCAGCGCCCGCTGTGTGATCTTTCATCATTATCATTATCATCATTATCATTATCATCATCATCGTCATCATCATCAATTGATATTCAACCTACAGGAAAAACCCACCTAACCACCGGATCAGCGAATTCAAGGTTATAATTTCCCCACAAAAGTGACTTGAACAATCGAACTGCTTTGAAGGAATATTTAAGCCTTTTACCACAGGGGAAAGAAAATACCAAAAATGTCGCCCGTTGCGCTCCAATCACCTCGACCAGTGGCCGAGTACCCGCCACACCAAGATTTTAGTCTCATCCGATCTCCCAACCCGAGCCGCTCCAATTTTGATATCCTCATCACCTCCATCCGAGATACCCTTGGTACGAACAAGGAACTTAGATTTGAGGATGTAGATGTAGACGAGCTCGAGGCGCTCCTGCGAGGCTACAAGTCTTCGCGAGCGGAATGGGAGGGGTTTTCGTTCATCGATTTCAGTCGAAACTATACTCGGAATTTAGTAGACAACCTGCATGGAAATGCGAATCTAGTATGTTGGCCGCTTTTGAAAAAATTCATCCCCGATTGAGTTTCATTGTGTCTTGTCTTTGTCTTCTTCTTTCCGGTTTCGAGGTCAGTCTTTCTCCGTCTCTGTTGCTGGACGAGAAATGTGTTGCGGATGAGGTTGAGCCTTGTGGTCCAGACCCAGTGACCACAACACATTTTCCAACCACACAGAAGCTGCACGCTCGCCTAGCTGCATTCCAAATCGGCCGATGGCCATGTGCGGCTGCATACCTCCAGCGCCCTGCATATAACAGAAAGAAAAAGAAGAGGAGAGGAGAAAAAAACGCCCACCTTCTACCCTTTATTCCTAGAAAAAATTCTAAATCGTGCTCCGCATCGGATTTGAAGACAAAATACAGTTTCTAACCAATGGTTGTATCAGATACTCATGACATGGACGCCCAACAAAGCCTCTTTGATTCACGACCATACCAGCGCCCATTGTGTGATGAGGATCCTCCAGGGCCACATTATCGAGACAAGATACGAGTGGCCAACTCCAGGGGTCGAGGAGCCATTGAAAGTCAAGGAAGTAAGGCACTATTACGCTGGTGAGGTTGCCTACATGAATGATGATGTGAGTTATTTTTTTTTATACACCCCTTTCTAAATCTGCTTGGTAGCAAATAAAAAAGTCGGTAAACTAATGTGTCTCTTTTCTCTCTCTCCTGCGCAGCTCGGAATTCACAAGGTGGAGAATGGCGACCCTGACACTGTTGCCGTCAGCCTGCACCTCTACACACCTCCTTACATTGAGAAGAGTGAGTACCTATACCCACCCGCAGGTCCTTGCATCCCGTTTTTCCGTTTTTTGAACTTTACAAGAAAAATGCTAACTCTAAATCCTAGAGGGATGTAATACATTCAATGCAAAGACCGGCAAATCATGCCATATTAAACTTTGTGACTACTACAGCCGCGAGGGCCAGAAGACTAGCAAGTCTTGAATACATCCTCGGGGAAATAGTGCACACCCCTTCCTCGGATCTATTCTTTCAACCCTAAAAAAAGGAATGCAGACAAGCTTGAAGGTTAATACTGCATCGAAGGGTCGTAGAATCCTTTTTATATTTGTTCTTTTGTCTAGCTGCTTTAGCGTGAAAGATTTCTTGCGGATTCACGAATTATGAGTGCTCTCTACTGTTTCAATATTGATACCACTTTTCATGTATGCCATGCCATTGTCTATTAATTGCTCTACTCTCAAGAAATTGATATCACATATAAAGAAAATTATCAACACTTCTAAAAACTGCCAAATCTAAAAGAGCTACTTGCTACGGAAAACACCACAAAGACCTAGACCACTCGAGTCAGCCTGAGAGCCGAGAACACTCTAGCGCGGGGATATATAAAAATAGTAGCCTCTCAATGAAAGAGGAGAAGTTAGGGGGGCGGGGGAACTCACATTCACATTCCGGCACAGGGCAGAGCGTATGTTTTGAAAACCATTCCTGCGCATGCCCAGCATGGCTGCCGTGATTACAGATCAAGCAAAAATTAAACCATTTGTCGTAGGTATCGTCCATCCGCTCTCCTCTGTTACCGCCCCGGATGACTCGCGTGTTCGGAGTGCCCAGGTACAGGAGACAGATGGCACATCGGGGCAGCGGTTTGCCGCAGTTTGGGCAGTCGATGGCCTTTTGAGGGAAATTCGCCTGGGTGGATTGATTGACGGGGATAGTAACCTGTTGGCCGTCTTTGAAACGAGTAGTCGGTATCTCTGACCGGTGTGCCACTTTCTACGTGGTGGAGTTAGTGTCAAAAAAAAGATGCCTAGATTGGGGTTTTTTTAAAAGTTGTATGTACTCACTCGATCGCAAAAGGTACATCGCACGTAGATCTGTCGGGGCAACGGCTCGATTAGAATGTTTCCCTTTCGACTGGTCGATATCTCCCGCCTCTTGATATCAAAGTTGGCACGGATCTGCCAAAACTTCCACCGGTCCAACAGTTCGCGGTAGCTTTCTACCCACAGCTCGACCCTGTGGTCTGTAAAGTACTTTGGCACGGCAAACGAGGCGACCAGTGCTGCGGTTTGCACATCGCCCGTCTTGTTGACGTAGATTTGTAAAAGCTCAATGGCCTTTTCCGTCACACCGGTGAGCAAAATTCCCTCCGGTTCTCCGTCTCGAATAACAATTGCCGTAAAATCATCGATATACGTGCTCAACTACTGTTGTTAGTTGAATTCATTATCAAGATGGTGATTAGTATATACCTCATCGTCCTCCAGGAACCTCAATGCAATACCTAACCGCTCTCTAATAGGTAAACCCGTTGAGCCATCCAAGACGTCCTGCCAGTCGCCGTTGCTAACAAACGCGAAGATGGCACGGCTGTAAGGATCGTCCATATGCGTAGCCATCTCCCGGCACAGATCTTTCCAGATGGTATTCTCCGCAATGCCGCCTTTCTCCCCAGACTGTCTGTGCGAGTTGTACCCCGCCACCGCCGTCGACATGAGTTTCATCTCTGTTTTACCCATCGACAGGGCTTTGATGCAACGTTCAATGTTACCGTGGAACAGCGCCCACCCCGCCGCCTTTTCGAACTGTTGCCTCTTTTCAAATTTTACGAGAGCCTCTTCCAGTTCTTGGTCGGTGTTAAAATCCCACCCACACATGGCTAGACCCAAGATACGCTGTTCAGGATACCTTGTCACCCCGGCAAACTTGAACCTTCCCTTCCGCTTGTTGCCATCATTGATCCTTTTGAGAGCGGTGGAGAATGCCCTTTCGTCGACTTTGGCACCGGGATCGAGCCGCGAGCCGGGTAGACTGGGGCGCCATATACCCAGAACTCCCAGATATGAGAGATCGAGATCGTTGGAGCACATGCCCCCATTGTCCGCACACTCCATGGCACCGTCGAGCCACCGCCACATTTCTGCGAGCTCAGTCTCCTTCTTTGACTTTGTCACTAGCAGTTCGTTTTTCGCGCACTATATCAATGTCAGCCTACACACACTCTCTCTATCACTCTCCTCATGATTTGCATCTATAAAACAAAGGATGTATTACATCAAATTGGTATCCCTGCTCTGCCCTCCTACGCATTGTAACAGATATATCGATCCGAAGGGTATCCCGCGGATCAAACATAAAGTCCTCAGGATTGATAACAGAGTCCCTCCGCGGCAGTTCCCGTTCCCGATGTTTTCGCGGATGCGGATGCGGATGTTCAGGTGCACTCGAGTTTGATTCTTCGTCGTCATCATTGTATCCATCGTGATCGTTGCCTAATGTCAGCGTGTGATTCGGCTCTGCGACGCTAACATGCTTCGTAGACGGTTCGTTAAGGATCGTAACCGTCTGACCGTCCGTTGTTGCAAAATTATTCCGGGCACCAAACGTGGTGACGATCGGGTTTGTCTGGACGGTATATGCTGTCACGGCACCATTTCGCGCCAGAGTGATCACTCTAAGATCCGGATTTGAAGCGCCGTCTGAGACCCAATCGAAGGATGTCATTGTATTTTCATATCTCATCGGTCTTTTAAACGGGGCTATATCGGTATTAGTCTTTGATTATACAGGAAAGGTAGTGATGGGGGTCGTTACTTTCGGAGACTTTGGTCACAAATGGCGACTCTCGATGCGTCTTGTCGGCCTCCAATTTTGACGGATCCTTGAACCTCGCAACAGCAGCTACCCCTCCGATCCCTTCTGTCGATGCAGGCGTGGCAACCTCTGTCCCCAGCTGATATAGATTCAAAACTCCATTGGTCCCTAGCACACCAAAAGATGCGGGGTTCTCCCTCGCGTACCGCAGACTATGAATCGTCAGGACAGAATGGGCCCTACCCATGCCGTATTCGTCATGTATCTTTGGAAAATTGAGGGCAGGCTCTTGCATACCGCGGCCGGCAAACCGCCGGTCCCAGATCGCCATATACCCATCCTCTGAGCAGGACGAAAAATGGTTCTGATTCCTATCGATCGTGATGCCATGCACCATTCTCGTAGGGAAATTCAGTGCAGGAGGACCAGAACTATCCCTCAGATCAAAGGCGCGCAGAAACCGCTGCCCGACACCAGCAAGCAGCACATGCGGCTGGTCGACGAAGAATTGAATCGCAGAAATCATCTCAGAGGGTGCCAGCTGTTTTTGCGGCTGGCGGGCCGATATAGGATTCCCCCGTATGGATGAAGGTGTACTGGGAACATTCGAGGGGGAGGAAGCCGCAGTGTTCCATTGCGAGTTTACATCCCAAATGTTGAGGCAAAAGTCGTTACGGACCTTGTCCAGTCCGATAGCAAGGACTCCTGCGCGGGAAAAGGCGACAGAATTACACCCTCGCTGGTGTTTGACGGGGAGGGAGATGGAGTTGTCTTCGTTCTCGCCGGATCTCATGCGCAGAATCAGCGCTTCTCCGCCAGACTTGCCGACGGCGACGAGGTCTACCATTATTAGCGTTATTATTTTTTTATACAGACAGATTTTATGAATATACCTGGCTCCAACGGCGACCAGTCAAAGCACTATAAAAATTAGTACGTATCAAAGTAGGGTTGTACACAATTATGGATGTGTACCTTGATATGAGGAATCTTTTCCTTCTTGTAGACCAATTCATGGTGCACCGCTTCCGGTCTTTTATTCTATTTTCAATTCAGAACCAAAGCGAGCATGAAGAGCGATCTGGAGCATACGTTAAAGTCCTTGACATCGTACAAACTGACGTGCGTCTCCTTTGCACTGATAGTCATAAACTGCTGCGCATTAGTGTCCGAATGGGGCGACCACCGGATGAAATCCGAGACCGTATTCATCTTTTTTTTAAATTAAAATATATGTAAACGCCCAGGGTTGATATTTGTGTAGTATAAAGCTCAGATGGCAGTGCGTTATAAATGCCCTCCCCCCGCTTAGCTATCTGGGTAAAAGGTGTCTCTGTGATAGTAGACTACGTTCAATCCGGGGCGGACGGCATGATTGATATGCAAGAATTATTAAATAAACAGAGACATCAGACCGAATAGAGATCCGGGGGGCTTCCTGTATAATAGCGCGTCGATTGCAGCGCCGGTACTTGAAGCTTGTACTTTTGTTAACGTTATCTGTTCGTGTGATCGAAAAAGTTAGCGGGATAGAATATGAATGCGTGGTATTGCATTGCATTGCCACCCCTCCAATGGACTCACCTCGCCGTGCTATCTGACCACAGACACCCCAGTTGAACCCCGCAGTTCCAATATCGCAGAGTACGGAGGGTATCTGTATATAAATATATCAATCACGGTGTCAACGGGCGGACGCTAATTCAATTGATAACTGATTTTGTGCATTTGATAATCGCGTTGGCTGGTTGGTCGGTTAGCTTAACCGGCCACTCTCGCTTCCCATCGCCTGTCTGCGGCCACAGTTTTCCGGCGCATGAAAATTTCAACCTCGACGATACCTCAATCA
The DNA here is from genome assembly GCA_036971435.1 of Dactylellina sp. 'tibetensis'. Lineage (NCBI taxonomy): Eukaryota > Fungi > Ascomycota > Orbiliomycetes > Orbiliales > Orbiliaceae > Dactylellina > Dactylellina sp. 'tibetensis'. Next base: position 525,011 of record JAKDFA010000020.1, on the reverse strand, counting down.
CCATCCATCCATCTAGCATTTTCGGCTTCAGGAAAAATGTCGACAGCACAGCCGGTCCACCCGTCACGGGCGCCAAACATCCCCGCAGACAAGAAGCGCAAAAGGAAACAACCGAAACAACCAAAACCCCAACCGGCATCAACGTCCCTCACCCGCTCGCAACTGCGCAAAAAGATCCGCGACCTCACCCGTCTCCTCAACGCCTCGTCGTCGGTATCATCCTCCGGCACTCCAGCCCACCACAAACCGTCCAAACTATCCGCAGGGACGAGAATAGACCACGAACGTGCCCTGGCAGCGTATAAACTCGAACTCAGCACCCAACAGACATCAACCAAACAAACCGCCCTCGAAAAACGATACCATAAAGTCCGCTTTTTCGAACGGCGGAAAGCCACCCGCGCCCTCGCCAGACTACACAAACAACTTGCCTCCTCTTCCTCCTCGTCGTTTCCCCCATCTGAGGATGATGACGGCGATAGGGAAAAGAAACTCCTCGAAGAAAAGATACACGCCGCAGAAGTCGACCTAAACTACATAATGCACTACCCGTCCCTCGAAAAATACATCTCCCTCTATAAATCCGGCGAAGATAAAGCGACTAATGCGAAACGGCAGCAGATACGCTCTGAAGTAGAGAAGCGGATGCAAGACGGCACGCTGGAGAGAGGGGAGGCCCTGGTAGCCGTTAATGCCGCCGAGGGGTTCGGTGGATCTGATGGCACGAATAAGAAGAAGAAGAAGAGCAACAACGATAAAAATAAGAAGGGGTTATCTGAGAAAATGGATGAAGACGAGCAAGACGATGGGAGTGATGGTGGGTTTTTTGAAGTTTAGTATAGCGGGCATTTTTATATCGGTTTGTAAGAATAGACAGCAATGGCGGCGGCGTTACGGTGCATTCAAACTTTCTTTCGCATATATCCATATCGGTACTATATATATATATTTATATACCACGGTTTTAATTCAATATAAAAGGTTGGATTGAGAAGAACAGCTATAGTACAGTTTACAATGGCCAGAAATACCAGGGAATAACCCCAAAGGAACGCCTCAAAAGCAAAATCAAAAAATCAAAAACGAAGAAGAAGAATAACCCATCTAAAAGAACAGGAGATTCGGTAATACACCCCATCTAACCGGGATCCTTTCTTTTGTTTTCTTTGTCAACAAGTAGATGCATGCCAAACAATACCTCGCCGGCAGGAAAAAGAACTCCAGAAAAATCCAAACCCGAAAGATACTAACCTTGCCCCTTCTTTTTTTCTTCCTTCTTTTTTTCTGTAAAGCAAAAGACCATATGGAAAGTTTTAGGAGAACGAATGTTTAAAACAAGTTCATCCCATCCCAGCTCATTGCATTCGGATTCCCGTCATCACCAAGCCCCAACCCGCCATTAACCCCATTAACCCCAGGACCAACCCCCCCACCACCGCCATTCATACTATTCAACGTCATCCCGAAATTCGCCCAATCCCACTCAAAAGTCTGGTTCAGATTCCACAAACTCTGCGGCACAAACGGACTCGAAAAACTCTCCTGGAAACTCTTCGTCAACGGACTCATCTCGTCCCCTTCGCTCAGCTGTGTCGTTATCGTGCTCGGCGTGCTGTAATTGAACGTGAACCCTTCCATCCCCGGCACGGCTTCCGAGGGTGTATGTTGATCGAACGGCGTCTCTATGGGTGTGTGTAGCATGTTGTTTCGAATGTCGGCCGTGGACCGCTGCGGTGTCATGTGCAGTGGATTCGACGGCGACCAGGTCATATATTCGTCCTCGTCGGGGACCTATTAAAAAAATCTCATTAGCATCCCTTCGAATAAAAGAGAAAAAGAAGATAAAACTCACTTCTAACAAGGTATCGACTTTATCATCCGACTCCCGCATCTTGGACGATCCGGTCTTCTTGCGTTTCCGCCGCATCAACGTCTGCTTCTCCGCGCGCTCAATCGCAGCCTGTGCGAGCCGCACAAACTCCTCGGTGATATATATCAACTTTTCAAACCCACATCGCATCCGCTCCTGCTCATCGATCCGGTTCAAAAAGGTAATAACCACACTCATCAGTTTAAGGTCTGTTTTCGCATTTGCGTCCTGCGGGTTCTGTAACACGTTGGCAAAGAGAGTGATGAGTGCCGTTACGGGGTAGTAGAACACCAGCCTGCTGAGCTCGTTAGCACGTTTTACAACATGAGAAGAAAGAAAGAAAAAAACTCACCAGACACAGTTGATATCGTTCTGGTTGACGTATTTGAGTAAATGGATCGATGATCTGGCGGCAGATACAGACAACGCGGCGCTGGAGAATACACGCGGATTCAATGGCCGAGTACTCAGGCCAGACACAGCATACTGCGCCAGCCGGTTCGTCCAATAACTGTGCGCGATGGACTATATACTATTTTAGCTTTTATAGAAAAAAATATAAAAAATGAAAGAAGAGAGAGATCAGGTCTTACCATCCGGTGAATCGTGGCCAGACAGTTAAAGTAGGCGAAATGCATAAGGACAATAGGCATCGTGGCGTCCTGGTACGCCTCTGCGATCTCATGCTCGGGTCTAAAATCCAGCGGCATCGAGTCCCTCCAGTCCTCCAGCTCGCGATCGAGGTCTCCAATGGTATTCAGTAGTTCGCCATCACTCTGTTTCGCCGCCTTTGCAGAGTACAGTTGCATGTATACCCGGCTCTGTATCTGTGCGAACCGGCAATTCCGCCGGAACAGGTTGACTCTCCCCTTCCCGCTGGCGAGGGTAATCATACCCAGTCCGTCAAAGGACTCTTCCTCGGGTAACTCGACATTGACGTCCTCATCGTTGATCGTACTCGGCCGGCCGCTTCTCAGCGCGATATCCTTATCGATCAGATATGCGATCCAAAAGACACGCTTCCGATGTTCGGCTTCATCTCGCCCGAATCCAAAAGCATCCGCTCGCCGGTGCAATCCAATCGAAAAGGCAACCCTGACCGCTGCTGCTATGATGTTGTACAGCGGTTGTGGATTCGCTGTCCCCTGCAGAAACAAAGACTACACCCATTATTAGCACACATATCAAGAATAATAACTAGTAAGGGAAAAATACCATTGCCAACAACGCCTGTATCGAATGAATGTCCGTATTCTGCAGCGTTAAAACAGGAAACAAACACATCGCATTCTGAAACAGCTTCCACCCTCTGGAATCCTCGTCGACAGAATGAACCTTCAATTTGGACCCGCGTATGCGACTGCCCATCGCCAGCACCATGTTGAGTGAAGCGTACCATCCGGACCCCTTGGGCGGACTATCCGAGTATTGTTCCTCGAGAAGGCTCTCGAACGTCTGTTGGTGGTATAACGGGAAGAGAAGATTAACGGTACTAAAGTATTCTATATAAAGTTGTAAATTTAGTAAACAGATAGATAAAAAAAGAATAAAACTAGGAAGGAAAAGGGTAGGGTACTTACCATTGGCATAGGCGAAAGCTTCAATTTTCGAAGGCAGGGGATTCTGCGCCTTTGTAGCAAAGACAGCATCCCAGACATCCGGTCTCCAATGCTCAAACTTGTGATCGGTCTGTATCAAATTGACCAGCATCTTTTGAAAGGCCTTATCCCCCGTCTTGGAATTGACCCACTGGATCCCCTTTGGCGAGAATATCGAAAACCCAGAACTGCTGCCGATGAACCGGGTCTCGCCGCGAGCGTTCGTGACGAGACTGGACATCTTGTCCGACAGAGACTCGGATTCCTCTTCTTCCTTGGAGACATCGCTGGGACTGGACACGCAGAATATACCGCCAGAGTTGGGTGTGCCGTTCGAGGATACGGGACGCGACAGGAGCTGATTACACGGGGAGTTGTTGTTGCAGTTGTTGCCGCTGTTGCCGCCGCCGTTGCTACCGCCTCCACCGACGGAATGTAAGCGTTGGGCTTCGAGGCGTTTTTCGAGCGTGCCGAGGTCGGTTTTGGAGTCGAATTCAGGGAGGACGCCGGAGAGTTTGAGGAGGGATTCCATGCGGGTCAGGCGGTTCTCTAGGCTCTCGACATATTTGGCACTACACAATTAGCCACTAAATCCATATATATACGTGTATAAATGTATATAAGATTAATTCTACATGATAAAGACATACCCTTTCGGCGGCTGGCGCTTCTTTTCGACAAGAGTAAAGACGCATTCGGTGTGGTAGTTTTGGCAGTGCGAGCACGCGGGGGTCCTGCCGTCGCATTTGATCTATAACCGGTCAGCGTCCTCTACGATATAGATATAATATAAATATCTGATAGGTAAGCTAGATACCTTCTTTTTCCGGCACTGGTCGCAGGCCCGGGCGATGCGGCGCCGCTTAGAGTCGCCAGCATCATCGTCGCCAGCAGAGGCAGCGGGGGTAGCAGATAACGAGAGCAAGGGTTCGGCGGGTTGTGCGGCAGCGACGGCGACGGCGTCCTTCTGATGCTGGCGCTGCTGCTGGTGGTGCTGGTATTCGGTGGCGGATAATTGGAGGCTGGAGCCGTTGCGCGAGGCCGGCGGCGGCGGCGGGGAGTCTGAGCTGCTGGTGGTGGACTGGGCCATGTCGACGTCTGCTAATCGAATGCTAATCGAATGCTGCCCAAAGATGCTGCTGCTGCTGCTGCTGCTGTCGGATCCGCTCGGTTCCGACTGAAGAAGAACCACGCAAAGAAAACAGAAAAAGAAAAACAGGCCGAAAGGCCCGCAGAGAAGAAAGATTCGGAGTGCTCGAGCAGGTAGGCAGTTATCAAAACTAAAGGTAAGGGAGAGAGGGAGACAAGAAAAAAAAAAAATAGACCGAATCCAAAGGACTGGCAGAGTTCGAGCTCTGGCTCGTGGTGGCCGGGTTTTAAATTCTGAGTAAGCAAAGCAGCAGAGCATCCGCATCCGTCCTGTTCGATCCCATCGAGTCGAGGGGTTTCTCTCTCTCTCTCTCGCTCTCCGCCTGATACGATATACGACCGAGCTACGCGAGCTGGTTAGTCCCGGCGTCGGAGGTCAATCCCACGCCGACATGAAACGCCCGTCGGCCGGTATCTCCGCGTCCGCGCTCTCCGGCTTGTTTTTGACAGAAAGCATCATCTCGACCGAGCGGGAGATGATATGATATAGAGGACACGGTTTAAAATGAAAGAAGGCTTGCATATGAGTCCTCGCCCAGAGTTGAACCGATGCAGGGTCCCTTTTCCACTTTCAACCTTTTCTGTCATGTGAAGCTCTGTCCGTGTCGTGCTACAGTAAATACATCACTTGGGGGAGGATATAACCTGTGCGAGTTTACTGGTGTAACCGGCTGTTCAACAGTCCCGGCGTACGTACAGTTAGTTCATGCACAATGACGGCTGCCGCAGCACTGCCCGTTCGCAATTTATGATTCCACATGATTCATTTGCTAACTATAATTGAAACTGGCATTGCAATCTTAAAAGATAGTTGTGCTTGCGTATGCTCGATCAAACAAACAAGACGAACAGACATTAGTAAATGAAAAGAAACAGACATTAGAAATGAAAGAACATTAGAAAAGAAAGAAAACAACAACAGGACAATCATTAAAAAAAGGAATGAATCAGATCGGTCGTCAATATGTTACATGAGAATTTCACACACAATAAAAACAACTATATAAAAAATGAGCGTTAAAAAACAGCTACGCTTTGGACAGAGCTCCCATCTCCGCATCAATCTCATCGGGATCACTCTGCGTCTCGGCATCCGATGTCTGTGGTGACAACGTCTGCGTCGAACTCGTAGCATACCATTGCGACTTTGATCTCCACAACCCGTCCGGCCCCAACGTAGCCACAGGTGACGAAGTAATAGAAGACCCGGTCGAAGACGACGACTGCTGCTCGTGCCGACGTTGGTACGCCGTAATGTGAAAGTCCTTTTCGGGCACCGGCATCGACGACGACACTAACACCACAGAAGACGCCGGCGAACGGGGACTACCCATCGTCAGACTCTGCGGCTCAGGCGGACTCCTCTTATTCAACATCTCCCCAGGCGCGTTCTTCAACTCCTCCAACGATCTCCACGGGTTCCAATCCTGCTGATCTGGAATCCCCTTTGCAGAAGGAAACTTGCTCTCATCATCCATCGCACTACTCCTATAACCTCTCAACGACCTGAACGGTGTCGGCGTCACCGAAATCTCCGGTGGGAGAACTCCAATAGACGTCGACAGCGGCGGTTCTTCTTCATTCTTATTATTATTGTTATTAAACTCGTTGTCCCTGCTGCTGATCTTCTTGTCAGCAGGAGACCGCAAATGCGGGTTCGGTGTCACATCTCCTTTGCCACGTACGCTTCTATACCGGGGGGTAGTAGTTCTCTGAAAGGACGCAACGTAACGGTCTATAGCGGGTATGCTATCCCACGCGTTATTCCATCCGGCCATGCCTCCTGGACTCCCACTGTATCCGCCAAGCGCCTCCTCGGTCTCAAATTCTTCGGCTACCGGTTCAGGACTTTTCTCTGAAGCTGGTGACCGCGCCTCTGAAACTGGAGAGTCGCCGGCAAACACACGGGTCGGTCGAGGGGCGTCCTCACGCTGCTCCCAGGGGAAAATAGGGTTAGGAATCGGTCTCACAACGGGCTTGGGGGGAAGCTGGAAATTCAAATTCGGGGGCGGGGAAGCGATTCTAGGGGGCACAAATAATGTTATAGTCTGCTCATCATGATCTTGGTCCCATTGGTTTTCATACACTTTACTTGGCCAATTATGGGCTTCAGGTCTTGACCCCGGCGGCGGGGAAAACCGTTCTGCATTCCACTGCTGGATTGGAGCCTCAAAAGCTAGCGGCTCCGGCTTTGGCTGTTCGTAGTGCTGTTCTTGCACAATGGTGGTGGGGAAGGGGGGCATGGGTAAACTATTATTCTCAATTCTGTCAGGCATCTCTCGTGAAAACTTGCGACCTTGTTCCTGCCAATGATTATGTATCGGCTGGGGTGAGTGCAATTGGGGCGCTTCATACTGTCGTGGAACATTCTGCTCTTCAGTCTGCTGCTCTTCGTAATTGCTTTGATATGTATAGCTTGGTGGGGGCTGCGTCTGCGAGTAAGCTTCGTACGGTATCTCTCTCGGTACGTACGGAACTGGCTCTCTCGGTAAGAACACAGGCAGCGGGGGGGATGGTGGTTGAGCTCGCTGCGGAGAAGGGGGGGCGGCATCGTGGTAGGTCGGAGGGTTATATTGCGACCCTTGATAACCAAACCGAAATTGCGGGTGCTCAGGTTGCTGTTGCTGTTGCTGTTGTTGCGACGGCGGCTGCTGCTGTTGTTGCTGCTGCTGCTGCTGCTGAGAAGGAGGAGGTTGGTGGGGGCGGCGTCCCGTGGGGCTTGGTGGGTGCCACACGGCTGCTTTGCCCGAATTGCTATCAAACGAGACGTGCTCGCGTCTGAAATTCGGGTCGTACTCTGTAGGCCTGGGATTTGGGCGCTCAATGTCTTCCAGTGACCGCGGGGTGCTACGCTTGGACCCGGGAGCCCATTTAAGCGCTGGATCCTGCTCTGTCAACTGTCTGTAGTGCTTATCCCAAACAGCCCACCACCTGCCCAACATCTCTCCGTAAGGAGTTGACGGGTTTTGGTTTCCAACCGAGCGGCCAATGGCCCAAGGTTTTCCGGAACCAATAAAGTGTGCCATCGTGATGTTGGACCTGTAATGATTGTATGCCGGAACATATCTGGAGCAAGTTAGTCGTTGTCTTCTTTGGCATGCACGTGCGGTTTATCAAACTCACTGGTAGTGTCCGGACGGTGTAACGTTATAGACAAAAGAGAGTCTGTGCCAGTTACTAAAGTGCTGGTTCAACAAGCCCTGGTCGGCTCCGTCGAAGGAAATTCCTCTTTGCGCAAGATTAAGCAGTGATTGGTAGGTTCCCTGATCTGGTTTCAAAACCATCACACCCTATAAAAGATGCATTAGACACTTTTCTTCTTTTATTTTTTTGGAAATTATAACACTTACACTGTTGAAACAATCCGGCCAGCCGATATCTGGGGCAGCGGCAAATGGCTCGGTGATGTCAAAAAGTTCTTCTGGTGCCCTCAACGCAACGATATCGGCGTCGACGTACACAATCTTTGAGAATTGTGTCAAGCTCCAGAGGTGGATCTTTGTAAAGGCGGAAGACAGATCAAGACGATCCATCAAGAGAAGGTTTCCGTGAGCTGCGTTGGTGATACGCTCGACGGGGATGACATAATCGTAGAGCCTCTGCAATATATCATTAGTCGAGATCAACCATAAAAAGTTAGAGTCAAATGGATAACGTACATGGAGTTCTTGCTTGGTGGCATCGCTGAGGAATTCTTCGGTGGCGAGCACGGCGAGTTTCCGTGTAGCCCCGCCATCACGGAGCGAGTGTGCTAGGACTTGTGCGCCTGTAGATAGGTCAGAAAATTGTCCGGTAGAGTCAATGGAGTAGGTATCTTGAAACTTACCAGGCAGATAGCCATCGGTCAACAGCAGCTAATTCGGATATGCATGTTAATGTTTTTTGTGCATTTGAGTTGTTTGGAGCACTGGGACCAGCAGCTTACAGTGCAGTAAACTTCCGTCATTTTGACGGTAGTAAGAAACTGATTCTCGGAGAATTTGGTAAAATGTGTATTTTATGTATTTCTCCTCGACTGAGCGATGAGAGTGATTTTCAATCGCTTCAAAGCACTATATCGTGCCGGGACAAGATGTGAGGTTCTCTCTTTTGTCGCAACTGGTTGAGCAACGCAATTGGGCAGCAATTTTGGTTGGTGTCGTCAGAGTGGGTCGGGTTGGGTGATTGGATGAGCCGCTACAAGAAAAAAGCCGACCAAATGATTCGCCTGCGTTAACGGCTGTTTCCCAAAACGAGCGAAATGTAAAAAACGGCTTCAAGAGAGATGCAGAGAGAGAAAGAAGCGAAACTCTGAACGATGAGGAGAGAGACAGAGAGCGAGAGAGAAAAAACTAAGGTGAACAAAGTGAAAAAAGAGCGGGAGAGAAGGACGATGGCGAGCGGAAATTATGCAAAAGACATAAGATGCAATACTCGTTGCGTAACAAAAAAAAAAACTATATCGCCAGTAGCAAGAAGAAAAGAAAGAAAGAGGAAGGATTGATATTGATAATGGAAAGAAAGATAACGGGCGGAACAAGCCACCACCCTCGTAAATGTGGTACGATGCAAGGCTAATGGGGCAGGCTAATAATAACCGATACGATGGCGATGAGATAATGCCGCACGCCCAATATCAAAAAACGGAGAAGGGTTCAAGAGAATGAACGAGATGAGCGGGATGGAGCTCGGGGCGGGATGAGGGCAGAGGGAAGGGAAAGATTCTCGAAGGGAAGGCAAGACCGCGGGACGGACGAGAGTATTATTATGCACAGGCATTATTCGATAGTAATGATAATAACGACGGTGATAATTAATGAAAGGGCCTGGCTGCTCGAGCCGCTTGGTACTCGGATTTTGGTGAGAGCGAATGTTGAAGATACGGAGCGTGTAGCTTCTTCATGCCTGAGATCAGAGACACGGCAGGAATGACTGGGATGTGGTCTGATGGGCAGGAATTCAGACATCCATCAGACATCCATCAGATATCCATCCACCCATCAATCAATCAATCCAGCAATCCATCACGATCAAACATCCGTCAAACATCCATCAATCGAGCATCCCACCGCTCTGGTTTGGTTTTCCTCAACGCCAAAGCTGCAGGGCTACAGGCGACATACAGCCAGCCCACAGACAGGGCAGGGCAGGGCAGGGTCAAGCCAGTCAAGCCAGGTTCAATTGTTTCCGATTGCATTTGGTGGGCACACAGAACAGACAAACAGAACAAACTTACCTGATAATTCTACGCCAAGTCCCCTGGTCGTTATAATTCCGTTATACTTGGGGGCGGCCATGGTGGTGGTGCCCTTCCGGATTCCGAGTGCGAGAAGTGCTCTTACCTGTCTTTCCACACGGGCCGATGAAACGTGGGGTCCTCCCTTCGAGGAATTTCAATTCAATCCCGTCCGATGCAATACCGCAATCCAATTCTTTAGTTCGTTCCGGTTCTCAGACCTGTCACAGCGTTCTGTAATCTCGTTAGCAGTTAGCAAATACCTCACCGAAAAGTTAGCAATGTGCTTCTGCAGTAGAGCCAGAAGAACAAAAAAAAGTAAACCGGTAGTGTAGAAAAAATCAAATAAAAAAAATATGATGTTGAGGAAAGGAAGAATCCAATTCCTGAGGACCAGGCCGAGGCATGCTCTGTTATATCAGCGTCCGGTCTGACCGTACGCGCTAAACTTGCTGGCCAACTTGCTAGCCAACTTTGCTAGCTGGCTCGTTTGGCTGGTCTGTCTGATTTGTCTGATCTAGCTGGGCTGGCTCGCCCCCTCCTCCTCCTGCTCCTCCTGCTTCTTCTGCTCGCCCTTTGCCTTCCGCTCCTCTTCCTCGATTCTCCCCTCCTCTATTCGGTGTTTTTTTTTTTTTTTTTTTTTTTTTTTTTTTCGCTCACTTCCCCTCTTCTCTTCCCTCTTCCCCTCCTCTCACGTCCTCTTCGCTATCTTCCCCTCTTCGTTCATGCATCAATCGCCTTTCTCGGACCGTTCAGCTATATGCATTGCCAACAATCGAACGGCCCCTCCCAGGGAACGCCCCGCTCCAACCATCCGACGCAGGTGCCATGGTGACGTCGGAGAGCCTGTCGAGGTCTGAAAGCCTGTCCGGGCCCTCCAATGGAAAAGATGCCCACTACGGCCCCACTCGTCATGCTGGTGATCTGTCCGCCAAGATTAATAATGTTTTGCCTCTTCTCGCATTCAACATCTTATCGTCGACCCTTCCAGTTGGCTCTATAAAAAGCGTTGAGGACCCAGGACTGCTGCGCTGTCAAATGCAATTTTCCGATAGTATACAGCTTACAGCTTACAGCCCTCGCTCGCGATAATGCAATTGCAGTCGAATCGATCCCTCTCGTCTCATTCTTCGAGGTCAAAGTATGCTTCTTTCAATGCATTGCATTGGCTGCTCCTGCTCTTTGCATATTGAAATTTCGGATGGACCCTTGTTCGTCTGATATGCACGTCTTGCAGAAAGCAAAAAAAAAAAAAAAAAAAAAAAGAATCTTCAGAATTTTAAAAAATGATACATATTTTTATTTTTTCAACCTCTGATTCGAATTCGAATGAGATAATTCGGCACTAAAATGATATGCAGATAGCATACAATCTCGTAACATGCACATATGCCGGCGTGCTTCAATCACGCAACACATCAACTACATTGCTCTCTCTCTCCCTCGCTTTCTTGCTTCTTGCTTCTTTATGGAATCAATTGACGCCAGGGATAACACGGGATGGATGCTAATTAATATCGCACACGCGAATATCAAATGCCATTGCTCACATTCTCATATCAGGCTATTTTAGGCTAACGCTTCTAGATAACATACTAATCACATCATGTATCCGTACGTGTACAGCAGCACTACACTGTCCATCCGCCCGAATAACTATTACCTAACCATCTACCTACCTCTAACGAGGTAGTTGGTATACGCTAATACAACAGGTCTACAGCAGATACAATAAAGTGCAACGGTAGATTATACGTTCAACGGTGAAACTCCATCCGCACTTCCTACAACCTCCATAATCACCTCCCAAAACTTCGCCACATTTACCTTTTTCCCAACCTTCACCTTGACACCTACGACCGGCTCGTCCTCCTCCCCGTCCTTGAGCACCTCCAGCCCTTCGTGTCGGTTTGCATCTGCCATATCCTCTGGCCGCCGCATAATTGTCCGTCCAATCTCTTTCCCGTGCAGTACAACCTCTACACTCCCTTCCTCGAATTCAAACTCCATCCCGAGCTCTTCTGGCATCAACACTGCCACAGCTAGAGGATCGTGGAGGGGTGGTCCCAGCGTCATATCGAACATTCGGGCATAGGTGCCCGCGAAGAACATGAGCAGATCGTGCAACATTGTTCTGAACGGCGTAGCTGTAGTTGTTAGTAGTGTTTCCCGGACATTGTCCGTGCAAAGTACCGTATGTGTCAGATCCAACGGGGCAAGAAAAATCTTCCCAGATAGAGCGGGGAGCGTAAAGATTGAACTCGCAGATTCCGGATCACACTGTCATCCAAACCATTAGCCTCGCTCCAGCCAATGCCTCTTCATGGTCATCATAAGTAGACATACGTAAATGTTAAACTCTGCCACCTTTGTGATGTTTCCCAATGTGAACGCCCCACCCATGATGCTTATACATTTAATATGCGCTGCTGTCTCCGGAAAGGTAGCGAACATTAATGCTGCATTGGTCATCGTGCCGGTTACGACTAGTGCACAGGTACCCTTCTTTGTCACCATGATTGCATTCCGCATCGCCTCTGGGGCGCTTGTCGTCTGTGCTGCTGTCAAAGGAACAGGTAATAGATCGGTCCCGTCGATGCCGGTTTCACCTACAACCCCATTATATTGGACCTTTGTTCGTAAATAATCTACACAAAATAAGGGTTCATACCGTGAATATCGGGCGCATGAATGGCGGGACGCATAAACGGCTTTTTGGCACCCGGGTACACGGGGACGTGGGACTTGCCAAACGCTGTGAGAAGTGAGAGGGCATTGTTGGTGACCTTTTGGAGGGAGGAGTTGCCGTGGACGGTGCTAATTCCTAGCAGGTCAAAGTGAGGATGTGTAGCGGCGAGGAGGATGGCAAACGCATCATCGTGGCCTGTTCTGTGAATTAGCCTAGCTATTTTCTCAAGGTAACTTGATAGATCCAGGTGTTCGAAAAACAGTGGTGTTACCTGGATCGCAGTCCAGCCAGATGGGCGTGCGGTCTGGGACGGCCATTCTAGATTAGATCTATTCTAGGGATAATCGATAATATCCCAAGGTTGATTACTTTTTTTTAACAGATTCAAGTTGAGAGAGGTAAGCTTGGAGCTAGAGCTCCAAGACATTTTAAAAAGTACCTCCCCACCACTAGTTTCAATTGGCCAGTCGAAAAAAGACCCCGCGATGCCATTTTTGTTAGAAATCTAGAATTTTGGACCTTCCGTGGTGTTCGTTAGCCGGTCTTCCAGCTATGCCGCAAAGACACGCGTATAATCCAGCCGGATAACATCCGACCGCTCCGGCCCTCTTTTTCTTCTTCTCCCTGAGATGACCTCACCAACGCTCCCACGATGGCCTTCCCCTGGCACATGAGAACCTTCACTGCGGACGAGAAGGAGCTCCGTCGTTCCGCTCTCGATTTCTTCGGCATCCTCGGCGTCTTTTCGACGTTGATACTGGCAACGGCGATTGTCTGCTGGTTCGGACATGTCTACCGCTACAATTTCGTCTCTGGCCGAGACGGTAGCCACAGAAAATCTCTGTATGAGCGGTGGGCTCGTTTCCTCTATGTGTCCGACTGGTATCTATCCCGGCCGCTGGTCAGAACCCACCGATGGACCACTGGGGTCCGGAAATCCTGGCTGCTAGGCGGACTATGGCTGGTCTTTCTGTCGTACATGATTATCACTGGCACGGGAGACGACTATTTCCACCTCACGAAACGGCTCGGGCATACCGCAGCGTCGTTCCTACCGGCGCAATATCTACTTTCGTCACGGTTCATACTCCAACGGACAGCGATCTTAAGTTACCAGACGCACGAGACGCTCAACAAAGCCCACAGATGGCTCGGGCGGACGATATACGTTCTCGTAACGTTACACGGCGCTCTCTACATCAACTACTTTATCCGCGCCGATCGCCTCGATCGCATCCTTTACCAGGATGCATTCTTCGGTATCACGGGATTGCTCATTATGAACGCCATCTTCATCACCTCGTTACCCACATACAGACGCCACAGCTACAAAACCTTCTTTAGCGTGCACCAGCTCCTCAGCATCCTCATCCTCCCCGTAGCTTGGTTCCATATCCATTATATCCGGCGGTACATTTTAATCGCGGGCACAATCTACGTTATAGACCTTGTCGGGCGATCGCTGCTTACCCGAGAGGTCAAGATGAAGATTACCCATGTGTCCTCCACGGCGTTAGATTTGCGCGGCATAGCTGGATGGCTGGTGTCCCCTGTTACTAATACTAATACTAGCAATGGTAAAAGAGAGGCTAGGATACCGGCGGGATCGCACTACTACGTCTACGTGCCGAGTATGCCCCGCAGCAGAGGCAATCCGTTTACGTTATCCAGCGCGGATGAGAAGGACGGGGAGGTCAAGTTTCTAGTCCGGATACGCGACGGGTTTACGCGGGAATTGAGGGATCTGGCGGACAACTCGGTCAATATGACGCTTGAAGGACCGTATGGGATCGCTGCGGCGGGTGTGGGGTTTGCGTGCTTTGATGGGTTTTTGTTTGTCTGTGGTGGGATTGGGATTACCATGACCTTGGCGGTGCTTAAGGAGTTGATTATGCAGATTGAAGATGGGATGAAGAGTGTGGGGAAGGCTGGTTCGGCGAGGATTAAATTTGTCTGGGCGGTGGGTGGGACAGAGGATGCAGCGTGGCCTGTGTCGGAGCTGTTGAAGGCCGGACCGATGAGCTGTAAGCCTGATGTTGACATTTTCGTATCAACGGGGCAAACAGAGGAAGAAGAAGAAGAAGAAAGAGAAGGGGGGAGGGCGTCTGTGGAATTGGATGATTTGGTGGAAGATTCGCAGCAGAGTTTGCTACCCACAACGGAGCCGCATGAAAATACCAGCAGACCAAAATTACAACGGGATGACGGGGATGTGGCGGCAACTGCGGCGGCAATCGAGTCGTTGAGGTACCGGTACGCCAGGACGGATATTACCCCGTCGATACAGACGGGGCGACCGAACCTAGCTAGAGTGACGGATGATTTCTGCAGGGAGATGAGGGGCGGACGGATTGCGGTGTTTGTGTGCGGGCCGGAGGGGATGGGGGTGGATGTGAGGAGGGGATTGGAGGGGCATTACGGAGAGACATTGATCTGGCTGTGGGACGAGAAGTTTTGCATGTAATGTTATTATTAGCAGTCGTATAGACTTTGGGTGCCATCGGTGATAGTATATATACCGAGTAGTAATTTATTAGCTCGAGTAAAGATATAAATATAATTAAATGTAATTATATGGGCAATCGTTGGGGCGATGTGTATGATGGAAAAAGTGTTGCATGACGTTGGATCGCGGGCGCGAGGAGCGATGGTTTCTTTTTTCCGTCCATTGGCAAGGCAGACTCGCCTCGCATGCTTTTCAGATCCTGGCCGTAGTGGTCTCTCCCATCCGTGCTCGAGCCGATGGACATATAATAAATACTCAAGTAGTAAGTACCGTTTGCTATATTATCGTATTGATCGTATTTAAATTGTGACAAAGGTATTTATTTCGAGGTTCGGGGAATAGTAAGCGGTTCTTTTTTTACCAGCCTTCGTTCGAATTCTGACTGCATGAAAAGGCAGTCCTCATGCAAGGAGGCCACCCTTCAATCTGATATCTCCTTCTTTGACCTCCTCCTCCTCCTCCTACAGATATACACATTACACATTACACATTACACATTACACATAGCTATATACGTACATAACGTACATAACGTACATAACGTACAGATACTGCACATACCACGTACGTAGGGAGGGACACCGGAGAGGGTGCTGGTAACTCGTGGAAGGTGATTGATATATGGTGGTCTCTTATTGGGCGTGGCATCCCCGTCCGTTTGTTCGTGCAGCGAACACAGGATCTCAAACGCCTGGCAATATCCTCTGACACGGCTCCGAAACTCCACCACCACATCCACCACCACGACTACACACCATCTTTCCTTCCACTTCCTCTTCCTTCTTCCTTCCTTCCTCGACGGCTTCCATCGATCTCGACTCCATCGCCATCCTCGTCTGTCTCCGATAATCCGGTTTATCGATAGCTTTCCGGAGAGATATATATATAAAGTCTCGTCTGGGGCCCTTCTCGCGTGTACCAAAACACACACACACACACACACACACACACACCGCAAACACAACGTCCGCCCTACTTTCGATTGCTGTCAGCCGACTTTTTCTATCCTCCTTATATCGTGCGCTGCCGAACAAAATAAAATAAAAATAACGACCGCTCCATAGAGAACCCCTCCCGAGTGGCCGCTTCCGGTCATCTCATCCGCCCGCCGCCATGAATCCAGCAGGCCAGATGCCTCCCGGCATGATGGGAGGAATGGCCATGTCTGCAGGTCCAACCAACGCCCAACAAGGCGTGCAGGCTACCATGGCTGCCGTCATGGTCAAACTGAAATCGCAGCCGCAGCCGACGGTCGGATGGCAGGCTGAAATCCCCCTCATGGACCGCTGGAAGATCATAAACCAAATGTAAGTTACTCGAAAGGCCAAAAAACTAGATTGATGGAGTTGGCGCTGATCCGAGTTAGAGCGAGCTCGTTGCGGCTCGTCCAGGGCGAACTGGACGCTCCCAGAGCGGTCAAGATGGCCGAGGCATTTGAAGACCATACCTTTCACCACGTCTCTTCGAAAGTATGTTTTTTCTTCTTCTCTCAACAACCTCATATTTCTCAACGCTGACCACAGCTTCTTTTTCTTTCTTTCTTTCTTTCTTGTAGGAAGAGTACATTGGCGCCTGTCGTGGCAAGATGCAGCAGATACAGGAGACTCGCATGCGCAAACAGGCCGACACCGAACAGCTCATGCGCGACCAGCGGTTCCTCAGCCAAAACTCCCAGATGACCCAGCAGCAGCAGCAGCAACTCCTCATGGCCCACCAGATGGGCCTCCAACAGGCTCAGAACCAGGCCCATCAACAAGCAGCTCAGCAACAAGCAGCTCAGCAGCAGGCCCAGCAGCAGGCTCAACAGCAAGGGATGCAGGGTATGGTGAATCCAAACATCACCGCCGCTGCGATAATGGCGAATCCTACTTTGCGAGCCCAGGTCGCCCTCGCCGCCCAGCAGCCTGGCCTCATGCAGCAGAACCAGCAGATCAACCAACCCCCTGCCAACCACCCCCTCCATCAATACCGCAACATGCCCAAGGAGCAAGCTATCGCTGAGCTCTCCAAGACCATGTTGGCCCAGGCCCAACCCCAACACATCAGTACCATCCTCGCCCAGCTCGGTACTCTGAGCGAAGAGCAAAAGGCCCAGTGCGAGAGACTCAAGATCACGCCCGTTGAAATGTTTTTCCGAAACGCCGCCGCCAAAAAGCTCCTTCAGACCAATATCATCCCAGGCGGTATACCCCCTGGCATACCCGGTGGTGGCATACCCGGTGGTGGGATGCAGCCCGGTGCTGGCGGGACCTCGCAGCTCAACCCCCAGCAGATCGCCAATCAGCAGATACAAAATCGGCAGGCCCAGCTCGCCGCCGCCCAGCAGCAGCAGGCTCGTCTGATTCAGGCCCAAGCCGGTCTCGGCAGAGGGCAGCCCCTCAGCCAGCAACAGCAGTTTGACAACAAGGTCTTCATGTCCGACGTCCAGTCCTATCTCAAGCAGCAGCAGCAGCAGCAGCAGCAGGACGGCATGGTTCCGAAGCCAGGCCAGCTCCGACCGGGGATGCCCAATTCCACCATGCCACCTCAGCAGGCCTCTCAGATGGCTACCATGCCTCAGCAGCAGCAGTTGCTCCTCCTCCGACAGCAGCAGCAGGCCGCACAAGCGCGCGCTATGGGCCAGCAGCAGTCTCCGCCCCAGCAACAACAGCCTAGTCTCGTCGGCCAGCACCCTTCACCGACCATGAACCTGCTCAATCAATCCCACCGTCCCGGCTCCGCTACCAGCCAGCAGGCCGTCCAAGCCGCTCAGGCACAACAACAGCTCAACCAGGCTCGACTCGCAGAGATGCAAGCCCGCCAGAACCATCTTCAACAGGCACAGCAGCAGGCACAACAACAGCAGCAGCAGCAGCAGCAGCAGCACCAAGCGGGTTTGGCCCAAAGACAAGCCAATAGCATGATCCCGCCTGGTTTCCCCATCCACAAGTTCCAAAACGTAGCTCCGGAGCAGCTACAGCAGGCCATCCATACCTTCAACAAGCAGGCGCATATTCAGCAGACGCTCGCTCAACAGCAACAGCAAGGCCAGAATCCGGCAGCCATCCTCCAGCAGCAGCAGGCGGCTCTAAACGCCCAGAATCAATTGAGGAACTCGATGGGTGGTACTCCCTCGCAGCAGCAGCAGCAAATCGCGGCTGCTCAGAATGCCCTGTTACAGAATCTTTCCGGCCAGCAACTCAATGCGGGGATGACCGCCGAGTTGGCGCAGAAGATTCAGCAGCAAAAGATGTTGGCTCTGCAGCTGCAGCAAAATTCTCTGGCGGAAAAGTTGGCAGCTCAGTCCGTCAAGCAGCCGGGGCAGGCCGCTGCAACCCCCCAGCTACAGCAGCAGCAAGCTCAACAACAACAGCAACAACAGGCAGCGCAACGGGCACAGCAGCAGCAGCAGCAGCAGCAGCAGGCTCAACAAGCGCAACAACAAGCACAGCAGCAAGCGCAACAGCAGGCTCAACAGCAGGCGCAACAGCAAGCCCAGCAGCAAGCCCAGCAACAAGCCCAGCAGGCCGCTCAGCAGCAACGGCCGCAACTTCCATTCATTCCCGACATTCAATTCCCGCCCTCCTTCGATGCTATCAAGTACCCGATCAATGCCGTCAATTTCCTCAAGAAGAACTTTCCGCAACTCGAAGTTCCAGTCAACAATCTGCCAAACTGGGGTGCGTTTAAAGAATGGGGGAAACAAGTGTCTCAGGACGTTGCATTGAGGGTAAGATTTTAATCTCAGAATCTGAGACAAGTTTATTGGCTAATATTTATTTCACAGGTACGGCAATTGCACTTTCTCCACATCCAGGAAATGGCAAAGAAGCAGTCATTTGTTGGACCGGCGCAGAGTCAGTACCAGGAGTTCACGACCCGATTGAACGCCTCGAGACAGGCCCACCTCCAGCAAGCGCAGGCTCAAGCTGCACAAGCACAAGCACAAGCTCAGGCTCAAGCTCAAGCTGCGGCAGCCCAGCAGCGTGCTCAGGTACCACAGATGTCGCAACCCAAGCCGGTTGGCAAGCAGCCGACTCCGCAAGCGCCGACGCCAAAGATGGCCCAGCAGTCAGTTGATTTGACCCAGCAGATGCAGCAGCAACATCAACAGCAACAACAGCAGCAGCAGCAGCATGCCCAGCAACAGGCGCAACAGCAGGCCCAGCAACAGCAACAGGCTGCCGCTGCCGCCAATGCAAGAAGTCTAAAAAGGTCGGCAGAAGAGTCAAACGCCCAAGCTGGGCAGGGTCAGAATCAAGGGCAACCCCAGCAGCAGCAGCAACAGCAGCAACAGCAGCAGAAACAAGGTGATTGGCAGACCTTCTTGCAAAAGTTGATGGTGATGCCACCGGAAATGCAGCAGCAACTCCTGAATCAGCCAAAGATGGCACAGTTGCCAAACGAGAGAAAGATGGAGATTACCAAAGTTATCGCCTTGAGTCGGACAAAGCATGCGCAGAACGTACAAGCACAGGCACAGGCTCAGGCGCAGGCACAAGCTCAAGCTCAAGCCCAGAACCAGAGGTCCGCCGCTCTGCAAGCTCAAGCACTCGCCGCCCAAAACCAGAATCAAAACCAAGCCAAGCAACTGGAACAGCAAGGAAGGCCGCCGACAGCTCAGGTGATGCAGCAGAAACAACTCTCACAGCAGGCCGCAGCTCCGGCTGCCCCTGGTCCTCAGGCCGCTCCTACCGCTCCTATCGACCCAAAGCAAATTATTACGAATAAGGAGCAGATACAATTGATCCGACAAGAGGAGACCCAGAGAGCATTGGCACGTCCCATCATCCCAATGAGTGACGAGGTCAAAGCGGTTATGAAGCAGGCAGTAAAGGAGTCATCAGTGGCGCTTCTTAGAATGGAGCAGTGGATGCCAATGTTTTTGATGTTGCTGCCAGCCGAGCGCATTGTTCGAGAACTTTTCCAGACGAGGGCTATGGTTGCGACGCAGTTTGAGGACACGGCCTTCCAGGTCACCAAGGACAACTTTACAATCACACCGGAAGACCTGGAGGCCGCCAAATCGCAGATAAATCGGTACTTTAATTATGTCAAGGCGCAAGTGCCCCGTTTGAACGAGCGGCGCTTGAAGGCCGGTCAGCCGCCGATCCCCATGACGGCCATGCCAAATCTGCAACAACTCCAGCATGCCAAACAGCAGCAGCAGCAGCAACAACAACAGCAAATCAACGTCGCCGCCGCAGCTGCCGCAGCCAGCCAGCAAGCAGCCGCCAAAGCACCTGTCCCAAACATCAACCAGCAAGACTTCCAGCAGAAGAATATGCACCAACAACAGCAGGATATCAAGCAGCACGCTTCGCTGCCTCCCCAGCCGATGGCCGTCAAGGCAGCTGCCCCTGCGGCTCCGACACCTCCCATCCCTACAGCTGCGCAATTCCCACTACACATCCCTCCCAGGAAGAAGATCAAGCCTGGCTCCGAGTCACCGTCCGTTGCCAAAGCACCCAAGCCTGAACATAAGCCACCTCAACAACAACAGCAGCAGCAGCAGCAGCAGCAGCAACAGGCAGCCCAGACTGAGGCGAGTGCTATCGCCGCAGGAAAGCAGCCGGTGCCCAAGAATCCTCTGCCCCTCGAGTACACCCATCGCTGCATCGTCAAGACATGCGAGTTCCACACCAAGGGTTTTGCAAACCAAACCGATCTGCTCAGACATCTCAAGGAGGACCACAAGGATGACATCAACCGGGTGCCTAAGCCGACACCGCAAGATGCTCAAGCGATCCGCGAGAGGGAAGCCGAGATGATTGAAAAGAGGAACAGACTGATTACGAACCCCTTGGAGTACACGCTTAGCAGCGTTGCCGAAGCGCTCGGATTGAACAGGGACGGTACGAGAAAGATCAAGGAGGAGAAGGTCGAAGAGAAAGATGCGGGGGCTTCAGCTAAAGCGCCAACGCCAAAGACATCATCCACACCACAGTCAAAGACACCATCTAAAGCCACGCCGTCAGTGCAAACCTCGCCAGGCAGGAATTTTGATATTAGAGATGTTACAGAGAAGAGCGCTGCTGGTCTCCCGACGCCACCGTCGCTCGGATGGGACGACAATATGATCAGCCCGACAGTGATCCACCAGGCCTTTGAGGGGCTCGAGGAGATTACAGATCTAGTTATTGACGGTATCGACATTAGTATGATTCTGACACCGGACGACTCTGACGATCTCTTTGATGATTCTGCCGATGAGCTAAAACTGCCGGGTACGCCGCCTATTCCGGCAACCACGCTCCCAGAAGCCCGCAACGGCAGCGATGCGATGGAGATGAACGAGAGCGAGATGAAGGACTTTGAGGTGTGGAATCCATTTGGCATTCGCAATTGCGGGCCGGTTGGATTGCTTGAGGATCTCGGGTGGGAGATTGTGGATTTGCCGGGAAACACGAGCGGGAACAGCAGTACACTGAGTGGATGGGATAACAGCTTTTTCGAGCTGAGAGCGTAGTTTTCTACACTTCTTTCTTTTTTTTGGAGAATATGCACAACGACAACTGGGATATTAAAAGTGGTTTTTTCTTTTTTTGGTATTCGTTTTTTTTTCTTTCTCTTTGCATGAGCTGGGTAAAGTCTGATGGATACGGTGCATACGTTCGTCATTTGCATACTTTTATTATTATTGTTTTATCGATATCACACGGCGTTGGAATTAAAAGGGTGGATGCGATGCATATGCATATTGGCTTTTTTATTTTTTATATCTTTATATCCTCTTTCGAAATTTTCTTCGGGATGGTAATTGTAGGGTTGTAGCTAGTAGGAAGGCTAAAGAGTACCTGCGTAGGTTCAGTTATTAATATATTCGAATTTTACGTGACTTTTGATACTTGGACCCTTTTTTAAGTGGTGGTGAAATTTATAGGCTGAAGCTATATTCCGTGCTGTATATGAAAAACTTAAACGAGCATATACGGGGTAGGTACAGTGTAGTATAGTACAGTACGGTATAGTATAACCTTCGACTACAACTAGTAGTTGGTAGTTCCACTAACCGGTATGGAATTCGAATGGTAGTTCAACTGTAATATAATCCTATAACTTAAACTTTCAAGGTTTTTGAATAGACGAAGAGAGAAAAAAAAAGGACTGAGAAAGAAAAAGTTCTATCCATGAGGGCGACTTTTACATCTTTTAGAATATCTAGCTGGTTGTGGTGTAGAAGACCTTGGTTTTGTCTCATCGTTGTCTTATACTAGATACTCTGGATTAGGTTGTTCCTGTGACCTTTCTTCCACTAGGTATAGATGCACCTATCGTTTACAGTTGTATACCAGCCTCTCTTCTATAGAAATTATACTCGCTTTTGGCCGTTAGTTTATTTTTGTTACCTACTTGTATATTGCTGCTTAACGGTCGTCGTTTAATGCTCTATGATATTACGTATATATGCTAATTGCAAGTAACTTTAGAGAGACCACTTTTCCCATACCCCTATAGGATTTAATTTCAAAGAAGAAAGAAACAGAATTCCCTATATGTACAACCCGTAGGAACAGTAGTAGTTGCTCGAGAAATTTTGAAAAAGGAAAAGAAAAAGGAAAGTGGCGCCTATATAACCTCTAGACGTCACTTTGATCAGGTAAATAGGTTTCTAAGAGAGGAAAAGAAAAAGGGAAGTAGAAGAATAGAAGATTTGTCTTTTCTTCTTTCTGTTTTTTTTTAGTTCCCGAATGATATTAAGAGTATATATAAACATCCGACAACTAAAAAAAAGAAGAAAAGAAGGAAGAAGGACATGTGAGAAGGATGTGAAGATACGGAAAGAGTAAAAGAAGGATCTCGAGTTCGACTTTTCTTAAACCAGACGATTTTATTTTTATGAATTCGGAGTTTCATGTCGTATGATTGTGTGCTGGCGGGATATTTTGGAAAACGCCGGAGTGATTAAAGTAGTCAGAACCCATCTCAAAACCTCAGTCATTATCCCGCAAATCCCGAAACCCTCCACATCCTCCTCTTTGTGAAGCCATCCTCCCTTCCGCCACTGACCATCCAATCCAATTCCTCCCCTACACCTCCCTCTCTGAGCCAAAATTCCTTTTTTTAAATCGTATTTTTTTTTGTTCAAAAAATTAAATTTAACGGGTCTGGAAGTAGTCGAGGAGGATGCTGCGCTCGGTAGACTCCTCACCCCAATCGCGGACAACGACGCAAGAGCAGTTGACGACCTTACGGGGGTTGCCTTCACGGTCAAGTGTGCCTGTAGGACGATTAGAATGTTTTCTTTTATGCGGTTTTGATGCGGTTTTCGGTAGCTTCTAGCGAGGGCGGGAGAAAATGTTACAGGAGGGTAATTTTTCCCCGTTGAATCTGGCATTTATCGGTGTCGTGTGGTAATTTCGCCTGCCCGAAAAAATACCACAACCCCACACAAAAATATATCGCAGAAGGAAAAAAAATAGAAAAAAGAATAAAATAAAATTATATTCGCAGGGAAAGGGTAGATTTGTAAAAAAAATTTAAAAGGCAAGTGAAAAGGGGAGGTCGTAGAACTTACACAAACCGGCCCATTCGCCTAGCTTCTTGCCATCACCGACTTTGATCAACGGAATCTTATGCTCAGCACAGAGCGCCTCAACGAGCTTCTTGTAGGCTTCCTCCTCGCAGTTCTCGTTTAGGACGCACATGTGGGCCTGTCGTCTGTCGAGGGCCTTGGAGGCTTCGCGGAGCCCGCGGGCTAGGCCGTCGTGGACTAGAGCGTGCAGGAGAACGCCCTTGAGTGCGTCCTCGACGGACATGGAGCCCTTGGCTGTGGTGCTGTCGGCGGCGACCTCGATCTCATCGGCGGCCTCGACGGCGGGGACATCTTCTCCGTCCGACTTGTAATTGTTAGCTCAATTGGCAGACTAGATGGATGGATGGATTGAGAGAGAAGAAAAGGGAAATGTTGTGATGGCGGGGTGTATCTGGGCATACCATCTTGGAGTGTAGTAGTTTAGTTCGAAGAGGGTTTTATAAAATAGAAGAGGTGAGTGTGATGTCAAGAGTTCCTTAAAGGCTGTCCCCGAAAGTGTGGTATCGTAAAGAAGGAAAGAAAAGGAAGAGAAATCAACGGTTGATGCTAGCTGGTGTTCATGAAGAAGAAGAGGAAAAGAAGAAAAAAAAAGGCGAAAAAATTCGGGACCACACAAAACACACACACACACTCAATTTTTTGAGGTGTAGCATCACGTGAGCAGACAAACCCGTCCAACACGCCTGCAAATTGCGCAGAAGGGCTGCGGAACCCTAACAAAGCTTCAACACTTCTCCGGTTCTTGATGATTCCACTCTCATCGTGACTTTTTCCAGAAATGATCACTATGGGAGTTTGAGTCTACTATCGGGACGGCATCTACGGAGACTATCTTTGAGGTCCTGCGTCTGTGGGGTTGTGCGACTTTATCGGTGGGATGCGAGAAACCCCGCATTCTACGGTAGTCGAGATGACATCCTTACGCACATGTGCCCGTTTAATTTATAATTTATAATTTTATAAGTATATATATCGGCTGGAATGTTAAAACACAAACGGCACGAGCCGCCATTTATCTCGCACGCTGTCCTTGCCAAACTTGCCCTCGTACCACTTTCTCGTGATTATAGACCCGAAACTCAGATTGGCAACCACAAACACCCAAACGTACAGCAGCGTCTTGTTGATCCACTCGTCTTTCGGCGCCGCGACGACAACAAGGGAGCCGTAGATGACGCATTCGGCAAGATAGTGCGGGGAGAAAGTGTAGGCGAAGAGCGGATGGATCGGTAAGGAGTACTTGACAAGCGACGCTAGATGGACGTGTGCATCGTGCTGCAGTCCCGAGGCGATAAAGAAGAAGGGCAGTGCCAACAGTGTGTTTATCCTCGGCGGCTTGAGCAGGTCGGAAGGGTGGAGCAGAGGCACGTTGTTGTTCAGGCGGAGGGTGTCGACGCCTTCACACCAGGTTGCGAATCCCATCACCAGGTAGTGCAGAATGCCGGCAGTGTAGATGAGAATACTCATCCGCGAGGATCCGGGCTTTTGAATGTACACGGATTCGTAGAACCGGCGGGCGGACTGCATGGTCATGCAGATGATGGTGACCAGAATGGTTTCAAAGGATTGCTGTCCAGCCGGACCGTCGACAACCCGCGGGTCCGATGGCGACGAAGGGGAGTCATCGTCCAGAATGATTCGGAGGACGGAGCCGTGGGAGAGAATCTGAACGAGCCAGAAGAGCTGGACGGCAAGGGAGAGGCCGTAAAAGTGGGCAAACCAGGAGTGAGGGACCTGCAGTTTAGCCAGGAGGTTGAGTGCTTGGTCGAACAGTCCGTCTTTCTTCACTCCATAATGCTCCTTCTCCTTCTTATGCTTCGTGTCTTTGATCTGATTCTTTCCGTAAGCGTAGAGCTTTCGGGCAAACGGCGGAAAGGCGTTCAAGGTGACCACCTGGCGCTGTCGTCAGCTTATACGCAAGAAAAAGACGTCGACGGGAGGACGTACGACGAGGATGGCGTTGAGGTAGAAGAGACGGACGAGGCCGCTGGGCGAGAGGTCGACTGACAGCATGATCTGTCTACATGTTTTTACCGTAAGTGTACTTGAACGGAACAGGTTTGTCAGAGGTCGTTATCTTTCGGTTTGATATCGAGAAAGAAGGTGCCAAGTGAATCCGGGGTTGGTTGGTTGGTGTCGTGTGGGGAGGCCGTAAGGGGCTGTGCTGAAGAGTTCGCAGGGGGGGCGTACACCGCAGAACTAGAGCCGGACAGGGCCCACCCTGACGCTCGGTCCCAGCGAAATTGAAGCTGATAACTTTTTTGATTGCAGGAGACTGTGTCCTTGCTCTCCCATTCGATCGGAGGAAAAAGATGGTGTGTTTGGGGAGGAAAAGTGCAGCCCCTCTCGCTATTTTGTATCCCAAGCGAGCCTTGGAATTGACGGATTGTGTGTATTCATTTATTCATTCGGTCTGCGATGCAGGTGGAGGGTAGCAGCAGCAGCACCACCACCAAACGGAGCAGCAAACGGAGCGAATGGAGGAAATGGTAGCCTGCGCCGCTTGCTGGGGAGGGTCACCAAACTAAGACCGACTTGCCCAAACCGAGGCGACTAGTCTGCTGGGACTTGACTCTGTTTTAGTTTTCCTATTTTTTCTGTTATTTCTTCCTATTCTCTACTGTTACCTTTTTTATTTTTTATTTTATTTTATTTTTGGTCTGTTTTCTCTCCTCTCTCCTCTCCTCTCTCTCCCTCCTCCTCCTGAACTAATTAGCATCATCGTCCATTCGACCGGGCTGCTTTCCTTCCAAAACACCACAACACAATCATCCGGCCTGTCGAATCCAGCCATCACCAGTCATCGCCATCTCCCTCCTCCTCGTTCCTTCGTATCCTCCATCAAATTTTCGACATTCAACATTCAACATTCAACATTCAACAGACACACCCACACCCTCTCTGCGTGTTGTATCCTCGTTCGGCGTAGTATCAGTAGTATCAGTAGTGGTAGCGTGTTATTTACCGCGTGGGCTCAACGGGAACCAGAATATCTGCCTCTAAACAGCGACATCCTCTCTCTCCCTCTCGCCTTTTCCTTTTTAGGCCTCTTCTTCTCGCTTCCCTCGTTGTCTTCTGCCCTCCCACGTGTGAACATATCGTCGACAAAACTTCCAAAAACGGACCGGTCGGGGAGCAGCATGTGGTGGGCACGAACGGGGCTTCGGTATCCATCATCAGCTATATGACTTCGACCGTGTCCTCCTCTTCCTCCCAGCCTCATGGTATGAATGGTATATCCTCCTCACTCTGCTCGCCCGACGGCATCACCATCAATGGAAAACTGCCCTCCTCCATGAGTAGTGCACTCGGAATTAACGGCGGCACAGGGCAGCAGCAGCAGCAGGCTTCGTCGTCGTCGTCGTCTTCTTCGTCGTCTTCCACTCTCCCCACCCTCAACGAGCCTCCCTCCAACAATCACAACAATCACGACTCGGATTCCGAGGCCGAAACCGTAGTTCTCTCCAATCCTCGGGGCCGGAGTCGCAGTAACCGTCCTCGTAGTTCTGACCGATCCAACGAGGAACGATTAGCCCCGTCTTCTCGCTCCAGCAGAAGACCCAACGGCGACTCCAAATCCAGGTCCGACCGGGACAATAACGATGATGCGTACTCCTCCGAACTCAGTTCCGCTCCCTCATCTCGTGCTCCTTCCTCCAAACGGCCGTCCGCGAAGGATCCCTCCCGGAAACGGACCGCCTCGCCTTCCAGACTCACTCATTCCCCTCCCCGTAGGAAAATCCCAAAGACCCAGCACGAGGACGATGCTGATAAGCGTCGTTCTCTCAAAAGGAAAGTCCGGGACGCTTCTCTCGAACGGGTTATCAAGAGCGAGGACGATTCGCCCAGAGGTGTTCGGATAAAATCCTCGCCTCCAATGTCTCCCCCTCCCGTCCCTCCCAATTCCAATGGCACCAAGCATTCTGCAGCCAACGCCTCTGGCACTCCGCTCTCCCGCCCCGGACATTCTCGCAAAAGAAGTGTCCCTCATACCGAAGCCTCAAACCGTAAGACGCCGAGCGTCGGTCCCTCCTCTAACAACACCACCAACCCTGCCAACACTGGCGTCCACAAGCACCACAAGGCCAAGAGGTCTGGCGGACGGCCTCCCAACCTCCACTTTCACGACCACTCCGACAACGAAGTCAAATCGACCTCATCCTCCAGATCAAACTCTCCTCGCGTGGCTCACAATCGTAGAAGACGACCATCTATATCCGGCCCGGCTGCGTCTCCCGCTCGCCTGGTCGGTCCTGGTCACAAGATGAAACGTGACAAAACTGGTAGAAATCAACTTCACAAGGTTTGCGCCAAGGGCGGACTCGATGAAGCGAAGGCTTGTCTGGAAGCCGAACCCGATCTTCTCAACGATGCTGACAATGCAGGTTACCTGCCGATTCACGCTGCCGCACTTGCGGGACACGATGACATTGTAGCCTGGCTGATCGAAGAAGGTGCAGTTGTTGACAAACCGGCCGAGGATTTGTCGACGCCGTTGCTCGATGCTGTCGAAAACATGCATGTTGATGTCGTTAACACTCTTCTCGAGCACGGTGCCGACCCGCGCCTTCGTAATAAGGCTGGCCAGTCGTCAACCGACCTTGCGATGACGATTCGTCAACAAGCCGATGATGCCGAGGAAGAGACCAAGATGGCTCAGATCGAGGAGGCCCTAAAAGCGGCGATAGTCAAGCTGAGAAACAAAAAGCGAGCCGACGATGAGGCTAGAAAAAATGAGAGCAGCTCTTCTCGTGCTGCCTCTGTCGCTAGTCCGAGCCACTTTTCGCCTCCTCCTCAGTCGAATCAAGCAACGACCAGCAGCAGCCGCCGGAGAATGGGTCGTGGGGAACCAACCAGAAACGAGTTTCTCTGGCTGGATGCCGGAAAGGGCGGACAAGCGAAGCTCAAACAGGCATCTCGAGACGGCGATATGGAAATGGCTGGAAAACTGCTGGAAAGCGGGATCGTGCCGGACCCGGAATCGATGATGTTGGCTGCTCGTGGTGGCCATCTCGATGTTTTGAACCTGTTGGTTGCTTTTGGTGGTGACAGCGATCCGGACCCGAAAGATGTTATTCGGCAACACACAAAGGACAAGAGCCAGTTTCCTCTCGTTTCCGGTGAAGAAACCCCCCTCCTCGCTACCATCGGTCGTAACAACATTGAGGTTCTTAAACTACTCCTTAGGAGCGAGTCTATGAAAGAGCCCAGACGCCTCGATAGCAGAGGGAGGACCTATCCAGAAATCGCACGACAGCGGGCAGGTGAGAATTGGGAGGAAGAAGTCAGGCTCCTCCAGGCAGCATTTGATGCAGCTGGACCCCAAAAGTCGAAAAAGTCATCTAGAGAAAAACTCGACTCTTCCTCACCTGTAGTGTCCCGAAAGGAGTTGAAGGAGAAGGAGAAGGAACGAAAGGCTGAAAGGAAGGAAGCCAAAGCGGAGGAAGCAAAGAAGGCTAAGAGGCTTCGCCGCCGGTCTGCTTCTCCTGCTGCATCTTCCGCCATGGACGATACAGCTCCATCTGAGCGAGAAATCTCTCCTGTTATTGCACGATCCAAACTTAAGGATCTGGACAAGCAGAAACGAAAAGAGAGAACTGTTGAATCCGACTACTCTGCTATCAGCGATAGTAATGCCACCGCTGACGGAACCAAGACTAAGAAGCGCCGTCTCGTACTGGGTAAAGATCTTGCTACAAAAGCCGAAAAAGAGGAAAAGAAGGAAAAAGTAAAGGAAAAGGACGAAAAACCGGTCAGGAAGCGCACCGACGAAATGGAAGTCGACTACCCACCAAAGCGAGAAAAGGAGAAGAAAAAGAAGGAAAAGCCACCTCCGGAAGACGAGGATGTCGAAATGGCCGACGCCCCGAAGCCGAAGAAGAAGGTTGCCGATCCCGAACGACACACCAAACGCGAGCAATCGCTTGACAAACGTCAGCGAGAGAGCAGCTCTAGCTCCAACAGACCTATCGCCAATGACCACATCAACTCTGACGCTGACGCCCATACCAAAGCTGACGCTATCGCTGCGAAGAAGCGCAGAAGAATGGAGGAAGATGCGGATGTCGCACCAAAGACAAAATCCAAGGAAGACCGGCAATCCGAGCCTGTCGAAGGACGAAAGTCAAAGGAAGAACGGCTAGCCGAGCGTGAAAACCGCCGACTCGAGAACGAAAAGGCGGCAAAACTGAAGGCCAAAGCTGAAAAGGTGGAGAAGGAAAAGGAGAAAGAGAAAGAGAAAGAAAAGGAAAAGGAGAAGGCTTCCGCCGAGGTTATTGGCAAGGATTCCGACGAGGCTGCTATTCTTGAAAGAAAGCGAGAAAAGCGGAAGAGACGAGAAGAGGCGCTGAAAGAGCAGGCCGCCAAAGAACTCGAATCCTCCAAACGTTCCAAAGAGCGAGATGCTGCCACCTCTGACATTGAGGGAAAGAAATCCCGACAAGAAAAGGAGCGTGCGGTACAGAAGGATAAGGACGCTATGGATGTCGATACGGAGGTCCAGCCGGTTAAACGAAGGAAGCCGAGCGGCGACACCGAAGCCACCACTGAAGAAATTCCGGCCAAGGCCAGGAAACGCAAGTCGAATGGTGCCAGTCCCGCACCATCTGTTCCTGATGATAAGAGCGGCGCTCGCCATCTCACCGATCTCTCAAACGGCAAGAGTAACCGTGGATCTAGCATTCGCGAAGAAATCAAGCCCAAGACCGAGCCGAATGACGACCAGATGATCACCGAAGAACGCGAACGCGAACTGGAGCGCCAACAGCTTGAACGCGAACAGAAAGAGCAGGAGCGGAAGGAACAAGAGCGAAAGAAACAGGAGGCTGCGGCGGCCAAGCAACAGGAAGAGAAGCGTCGCGAACAAGAACGTCTCGAACAAGAAAAAATTGCTGCCCAGAAACAAAGGGAGGAGGAACTGCGCAAACAGATGCAGGAGACCATGCGTCGGCTTGAAGCTAGACTTGTTGAGAATGCTGCACTCGTTCAGTCTCAGTCTAACGACCAAGCGCAATCCCACCAAACTAGCATTAAAGCCCGGTTTGACGAGCAACAGCGTATCAGCCGACTCCCTTTGATCTATCGAGATGCCGTGATGGCAGACAACAAAGACAAGTTTGCAACGAACATTTGGGACGACTTTTGCACGCTGTTGCCGCTTTATGTGGTGGAATCTGGACAACAACAGGAACATTGGGTCTCGAACGCACAGGCTTGTTTGATTCTCGGCTGCCCGCAGGACCTCGACTTGACAAAGTGTAAGCCCCCGTAATTCCTCTTCCTTTGCTTTTTGGATTTGTAGCTAACTTTTTTATAGACCCAGCTATCGAACGCCGAGAGGTGACTTTAACAGAGAAGCAGGCGTTAAAGCAAAACTTCCATGCTCTCCATTCTTTCTACAAGGCGCCGAAAGACTTTGATTTTAATGTCCACGAGGAATCGGTTCGACAAGAAGCCGAGCAAAACAAGTTCCTGGCCCTCCCAAATGTTTTCTGGGTCAAAGTATCCGAACTCAATAGCATCCTCCACTCCGACCAGCGTTTCTGCAACATTGTCAACCTGTATATGCGTGGCGGCCAGCTTCCTCAAGCCATTCTCTGGATTGACGATGGGACCACCATGGACACACAGCCCTGAAAGCCCCACACACCTCTTACCTATTACTTGACTGCGATAATAATGCAATAATACAACTCGCACCCGACAATGCATCCTGAATAATGGCACTACTTCTATCTCGTTTGATTTTGTTGTCTTCTTTAGCGTCCTTGAATGATATTACCCAGAGTCGACGCCTTTTCTACTACACCTTGTTCCACGATTACTATTTCTTTTACTTTCCATGTGATGGAATACCCAATGCCCCGATTTTTGATAATGCTTTTTACCACTCCTACTCCTTTATTATGCTTTTAAAGAACTTTTTGGGCGTCCTCTTTTTCTTCATCTGATGCTTTCCCTTTTTTGTTTTCTTTTCTGTTTACCGGGGTTTTTTAGGTTGCTTTGATTATACTTTTTTCTCTCTTTTTATACATGCATTGTGCCAGAGGTACTACTTGGAACCGAACTATACGATTAGTCTGGGCTTCCTCATGTTATTTTTAAACCATAGCCACACACACACACACTCACAACTACTACTAACACTACAATTACTACAATTACTACAATTACTACAATTACTACTACTACTACATACTCTGTCTACTTTGGTATCCTTTGAATCATGTTGGAATCTCCTTTTTCTCCTACGTTTGTCTTGACAGAGGGCTGGGAGGGAGGGATAACAATAATAATGAAATTCTTGGATGACGAGGAAACTCTATCATCCATAATTAATGATATCCAATGATACAAGTATGCTTCGTTTTAATATTAGGAGGTGTATATGAATCTGCGTGCTATTCTCACAGGTTATACGTACTTTGTGTGACCAAAAAGGGAAGTAATGATATACTATTACGATAAATAACTAGTGGGAAATAAAGTGACCTAGTTACATTGTAAATCGACGGGAATATATGAATATATTGAAGATAATGATATGGTTCGCTTGATGAAAACATAGTAACACTGAACTAACCTGTTACTTATACCTTTCTACTGCTGCTGCTACTGCTACCGCTACCGCACCTAAACCAAACCACTTGAACCTGGAATGATAAGGGAAAAGACGCATACAATCAACTAGTCAAACAGACCGCCTTTATCGCCATTGTCTCTTTCGCCGCTACCGAATAAATCGCCTTTATCACCGGACGCGCCTCCCTGTTTCTGACTACCACTACCGCCGCTGGGACCACTGAAACTCTTGGATCCAGAGTTCCCGGCCAGGAAGCCACCGCGGTTCTTATCGAGTGTATCGTCGCCCAGCATCCATGCAAACTGTGACTGTGCTAGCGAACGGCGAGGTTTTGGTGCGGCGGCAGCAGCAGCAGCAGCGGAAGAAGAGTTTCTGGGCGGAGGAGTTTCAGATACAGATCGTGAAGATGTGTGTGACGGTGGTTTCCAGAGGGGGAGGCCTGTGCTCTTCTTGGGGAGTGGTTGCGGCTGTATTGATGGTGGTGGTAGTGGCGGTGGTTGGGAATGTGCGGTTGGCTCTGTAGCTGAGGATATTACCGCCGCTGGGGCGAGTGTGGTTTGTATTATTGGAGGAACTGTTGCTGCTCCTGCTCCTGCTCCTGTTTGTGCATGGGCATCCGATGCGAGCCCCCCGGCGTGAAAGTATGTTGGGAACGGAGGGGGTTTATTAGTTATCGGTGGTGCTCGCGACGGGGATGTCGGTGAGAGTGGTGGTATAGCGGATACATCCCTACGAGGCCATAACGGCGGTGAACTTGCAGCGGTTGGCTTCGGAGGGCTACTTGCTGCTGCTGCTACGTCAGGGACCTTGTTCAGCCACCGTCTATCCAGCGCTGTTCTAGAGTCGAGCAGACAGTTGCGAACATATTTGACCCGTTCGATGGCATCCTTGCGTGCACTATCCAGCTCTCCCTGCTTTTCCGAATCGACCCCATCGAGAACTTTAATGCTTTCCTCCAGAATGGCGCCGAGCACGGTCTGGCGCTCCATACTGTCTGTCCAACGCTTGTATATCTCCCGCTGCTGCTCTCCTACACCGGCTGATACCCGACGAACCTCGCCCATAGCGTCGCGGAGAGCTCTATTCACACCCCACTTTTCAGAACGGTCTCGCATTTTAGACGCAACATCGTGTACTAGACTCTCAATGTTGTTGAGTCCCGTGAGACGCGGAGATGAGAGGAGTGCCCCGGAGTTTGACTGAGGCGGTGGAGTTGACGAGCGGATGTATGGTTGTGGGTTTGGGTTTGGGGGTTTCGAGGTGTGTTTTGTGATTAATCTGGATGCAGTGGTAGTGGAAAGGTCGTCACGGAGGTGGATCGCATCTTTGAGGAGCGTGAGGGGTGGTGATGAGGTGGGGAACTCGTAACGCAGGAGGAGGGTTAGTGCTGTCGAGTAGTCTGCCTCCAGAACTATCACACCTGTTAGTATGTAAACTTGCATCTTGTGATTTCTGACGTACGTTTCCAGCGGATACGCAACATCATGGCGACGGCGATATAGTCTACTATCTGCAGAGTGGGGTCCTCGGCAAAGATGCCGTCCCACAGACCAAGCGTCTCGTCGAATGTGAATTCACGACCAAACATGAGCCGGATCCAGCGACTATCTATGTTAACTATGGTCTATACTTGATGAGGGTAAGAACGTACATGAGGAATATTTGAGGCAGTATTCCGAGCTGGTCGAGGTGGTATGCCAGTTCCGGGTCGGCAGCTCCGAGTAGGCCCTCATGGATGTATTCGCTCTTCCGGATGATGGGACTGCTAGTGGGGAGGCCGCCGACGGTCTTTTCGTCACCCTGTCCTATCTCGTACCACGATTTGGCAAACAGCATGATCTTTTGAAAGACGGAAAAGGCATCGTGTTCCATGTACTTCGCATCTAGCAGTTCTTTCATAATATCCTCGTTTTCGATTGTTGACGAAAACACGGAGACAGAGGTGAACCCGTCGTCGGACTTTTGAACGCTCGCATCTCCGTTGAGGGCATCCGCGTGGACAACCCAGTACACAGGGGCGGCAAGCTCGTGCATACCCTGGCGATAAGAGATATCCGGGTTGAGTCTGCTCCAGATGAAGAGAACGTTGGAAAGTGTCACTTGAACGTCGGCGGACCGAAAAAACTCCGTATCCGGATACGTTCGATCAATGTCCTTCTGGATCTCATCGCGGAGCTGCTCATCGAGACGGAGGGAGGTCCAGGGACTCTACGCATTTTCGTGAACAAGTTAGGCTTGAAAGGAGATGCGAGATGAGTGCTATGAGTGGACGGTACCGACTCGTCATCTGCCAGAGGATCGGATCCGGCAAATCGATCGGGATCTTGCTCGCTGGAGAGCGGGCGAACATATTTTGCTCGGTGGGCATCGTAGGCGGAGCGCTCCTTTCGAACAGCGGCGAGGAGGATGGACAGATCGAGTTTATGGCAAAGTAGAAGAGACTATGCTGTTAGATGTATATATGAAACATCTTTAAACTGGAAAACGTACCTTCCAGAGGAGCGACCTTAAAGCATCATGGCCGAGGCCGTGCGTGATGTTGAGGTCGGAGAGGGAGGCGGCCTGGAGTGCCTCGAAGGACGAAATGGACTTGAGGTAGGCGGTCCATTGCTCTCTGCGGGGTATTAGCGATAACGACAACAAAGAAAGATCACGGACAGTAGCGTACCTGACCTGGCTGATATCCTTCATCTAGCCAGAGTTGAGAGCCGTTTATATTTGAAAAAGCTAGTAAAATGTCGAATATCCGATGCTCCGGAAGATAAAGTGAAGTATCAGAGACATCGGGATAAATCGACGGGATGAGAGTGATGGTTAGCAACCGCTGCAAGGTCATGCACCCGCTCTGGCACTAACCGATTCGAATCAGACATCAAACGAAAGCAGCAGAGGCAGCATCAAGGTTCAGGACGTCATTCGCCCACTCCACGACGGGGGTTAAACGAGGGTCTTCTGACCGGCGTCACCGAAAACAGGCAACGATGCCCAGATCAACGGCCTGCCTCTCTTTGACGAGTGGGGAAGCCGGCCCTGAGAGGAGGGTCCCAGTCGACCTGGGATACATCCCTGCGGCCCATGATGGCATGTCGTTAGAGATGCAGAGGGGATTTAATTCCTCCATCTGGGAAATCGATACAAGGTGCTCTCCCGCGGTGGTTATCTTTATATTCCGTCGAATCTGCCATTCTGACATTTGACTGCAAAACTCACATCCACTTTTAAACATTCGGTGATTTTTGAACCTATACAATTATCTAGTTATACCATCAATACAGTAATAAATAAAATGGGGTTGGCCGGTTTCGCCATAACGATGGTCACCACCGTTGTCGGCGTCGTCTCTCTCAATCTCATGATCCTGGGCGCTGCCTCCTCCGGCGCCTTTACTAAACCTGTTGACAAGAAGAAAAAGGAAGCCCGGCTGCAGGGTAAGTCATTTCATGTCTTTCTTGGTTGTCAGAGTACTAATGTGAGATATTGTAGCGCGAAGCGAACTGTGGGATCTATCGCTACAGCCACTACCAGGCTTCCAGCACAAATTCTACGAAGCCGAAGATGGCATCAAATTGCATTATGTCGAAGGTGGTGATACTTCGCCTGGTGCGCCTCTTGTGATTTTCATTCATGGCTTTCCAGATGTAAGTTGAATCAGCACCTGTTTACCGAACCAGACTAATATTATTGGCAGTCCTGGTTTATATGGCACCACCAGTTGGCAACACCGGCTATCCAGCAAAAGGCTCACTTGATAGCCGTCGACATGCCCGGCTATGGTGGTTCTGACAGTTTCCCCATAGCGTCGGCGACGGCCATCCTCACCTCTCTCACAAACTTCATCCTCGCTATAAAAGGGAAAAAGACGACTGATAACTGCATTCTCGTCACCCACGACTGGGGCAGCGTTATCGGCTTTAGACTGGCATCTGAGGTTGGGTTCCTGTTCACTCGCTGCATTATATTAAATGCAATCCACGTACGTACACACCGCCCCCGATTGACTTAATTTCTGTTCTAACTCGTCTAGCCTTCGCTGGCCATTGAAAATATGAACCGGGCGACTTCGAGTGCGGGAAAGATGTTGAGCACATATATTCGTCACCCGACAAATATCAGACTCATCCGGTCTGCATTTCGCACCATGAAGCCCTTCCTAACCCAACTCAAGTGCTCATACTATGCATCGATCTTTCTCTTGCCGCTTCCGCTCGCCCGTCAGCTGTTCAAAATGGGCGACTTTTGGTTTCTACGGATCTGTAGTAAACTCGCCAAAGTCCGCAACGAAGAAATATACCTAGCCAGCTGTTTGGGTCCCTCGAAATCTGAGGCCGACGGTTACCCGGCATCCATCTACGCTCGACAGGATGTCAACAAGCGAGCAGACGGCATGATTGGATATTATCGGGACAGCCTGGCATTTGGGCGATGGTCAAAACCAGAGAGTCTCCAATTGCTCGCTGCAGCGTCAGAGTCAGAAGGCGGCTTCACGGGCCTCCTCGAGCAGAAGAAGGGTAGCTTCAAGTGCCCTGTTACAATCGTATATGGTGGCAAGGACGGTGCCTTTCATCGCCCGTTCTGCTATGAAGGGCTGGAAGATTACCTCTATCCTTCGAAAGGCGGCGCCGGTAGAAGCTATTTGATTTGTTTTAAAAAGTCGGGACACTGGCCAATGGTGCCGAGCCCTGGAAGGGAAAGTGTGGATATGCTGATTGAAAGTGCACTTGACGGACTTGGCAGCGAGGAGATGAAGGAGCGAGTTTGGGCGGTGGATAAGGAGGTTGCCTTTGAGGTTGACAAGTAGGAGTAAAGCGATTCATTTCCATTCTTGGTTGTATTAACAATTTCATTTTATTTTCTTTGATTCAGAATATGCTTAAATATTGTGATTATTTTTTCTAGTGATTTGTGAAGCCAGTGGGAGAGGAAAAGGTTTGTTCCAATGTCTTACTAAGGTGCAACGAAGTAGAAAGTACACATATTGGTCTCGTATTATCAAGAGGCCTCAAACATCTCACCTCCCATCTTCGCAAGTAAGAGAGACAAGAGCTTTACCTTGTCTTTGAAATGCAGGTATAACATAATATTGTCAATAAGATCTATGATACCATATCTAATTCTGTATATAAGGTATCTAATATATTGCTGTTTAATCTTTCAAGGTAGATTTTAGATCGTAACTCGCTATGTTATATAATCGATCTATTCAAAACCAATTTTGAACTAAAGCGTTCTCTAGCAACCTAGATAATCCTCTAATATAATAGACAACTTGCAAAATATATGCTTATTTAAAAGATTACGCTGGGAGGACTTAAGGTGGAGATTGCGGAGGTCCTTCGAGCTCCTATAATAGATATATATCCCGGTCAATATATGGGATAAGACAGCTCTCATTGGCAAATGAATATAATAATATGTGTCTGCCAACGCATGCGCACACAGGACATAATGTTCCCCGCACAATTTGTCGATGCCAAACTCTCGCAATGCTATTAAACAATTAATTTGATTACTTCCATAATATATCTATATATCAAGTCACCATGTCTACTGATACAACTTCACCATTGCTTCATACTTGGTGGCATTCCAAGTACCAGCTGAACAAGGATAGTGCTGTGGAGCGGGACGAAGTCCGCCGTCCACGCAAATACGTTGTGTCAGTTAGCCTTGCGGATCAGGGACAATATAGGGAATCATTCGTTTACGAAACTATTCCCAGAAATGGAAATAAAATGATGGTGGATCCGGATCCTGAAAATCCAAAGAGCAATACAGCGAATCCGATGGTGTTAGTGATCTGGAAATATCTGAGGGAATCAACATGGCGTGGACTCAATTTCAATACGGTCATGACGTCGACGTCAAGATTCAGTTGACTGATGGCTCAGACTTAGGTCCAACTTCCAACGTTGTGATCCGCCCTTCGAGCATTTCATACGAACTAACAAGCCCGGACATGAAGACCATCATCATCCGAGTCCCATATAAAACTGCGGGTCGAAGATTCTCAGTCGAATTGTCAAACGATATCTACGAATACCGCACCAACGGTAAGGAGTATGTTAAATCAGACGGAGTCGTCATGAGTAGAGAGCCTAGGAATGCCCTCCTCATATTTGCCAGCCCATTCATACCTCAAGAATTGATACCATCGCAAACTTCCGACGATACAAAGGTTCTCAAGCCGGGCAGGATCACCCAGTCCTCTCTCGGACCTCAACTTGCACTGTATTCCAGGCTGGTATATATTGGGTTGAGAAAGATGGCATGCTTGGCAAGAGTAATATCAAATTGCACCCGAATACCCACATTGTCTACTTCGAACCGGGAACTTATATCAAAGGCGCCTTTGAATATACAACGACGAAACCGGACTTTTATATGATTGGACACGGCGTGATATCTGGCGAACACTATGCTTATATGGCAAATACAATTGAAAATTATAGAGCCAAAAAGCATGACGGAGAGAGTCTCAGGATGACTTGGCACCGGCGAGTTGAGGGCTACCAAACCTGGCACTGTATCGGCCCCACAATAAACGCACCACCATTAAATTCAATAGACCTTTTCCCTAGGATCAATAATCAGCCACATCATGAAGAGGATGAGACACACAAACAGTTCATGTCAGATCATAAGCAAGTCGGCGCGTATTATTTCCAGACGGATGGACCTCAGGTGTATGGTGGAAGCATTAGAGATTGTTTCTGGCATGTCAACGACGACGCTCTCAAGCTGTATCATTCGGATGTAAAAGTTCAGAATGTCACGGTTTGGAAATGCCGCAGTGATCCCGTCATCCAGATGGGTTGGAAGCCACGACATGTTTCTAAAGTATATATCGACGGACTTGACGTTATCCATACACGCTATTGCAAGAGCGAATCGGGTGCTCCATCAGCAATTATTGGAGCTTCACAATCTTACAAGGGCGACACTGTGGTGGATGCTTCAAAGAAAATAAGCGCCATAATCAAAAACCTCAGATGCGAAGGCCCTTGCCCAGCGCTATTTCGCATTTCACCGCTTCAAAATTATGACCTGGAGCTTGATACGATTGAAATGGGGCTCGTTGCATACAAAAGAAGCCTTTCATTTGGGGCAAAGTCTCATCGGAACCTGCATTAGCGAGCATGAAAACTGTCTCGTCAAAGGGCAAAAAACGCTGACTCTCAATATCCGTATAAAAAATTGGACTGTTGGAAAGGAGAGGATTTCGCTCAAGGCCGAAAATTGGCGTGATAACCAATTGGGTCAACTTGATATCAATGGGAGTTTTTGGGAGCAGTGGAGCGTGGGTCGAAGTCTTCTGCACAATCTCGAGTAGGAAGGGGGTACTTTCGTTTTACTATATTATGGCTATGATGATATCGATTGATAGTTTAAATAATCCTCTAAGCAGTCAAAGAATTCTTCATCTCTGGCAGTGTATACTAGTTGCCGGTATACCAATTTATAGATCTACTGAAGCAGCTCATATAGTCTACAGTTAGACATTACACCCCTGGAATAGATCCCGGAGGGCTTAGAACAATTTCTATAAACTTTGAAGGGAGTTCCTCTTAGATATGGTGCTCCAATCCCACTTTATACAAGCTCCAGCGACTCTCCCCTACGTCCCTCCAAGTTTCATTTTGAGGAATTCATAGGAAGCAAGAAACCGAGATAAGTCGAAGTCGTCGTGCACTCTTCCACAACCCAATTTCAATATGCACTACGCCTAGGCTATATATATCGTATCTTGGTCGAAAACGAGCGCTTGAGGGAGGGGAAGCTTAGGTTTTTGAGGTTGGGCCTCAGGACCGGAATTGCGCACTTAACCACCTTTTAAACCTTAGCGACCTCCAGCCCAATACTCCAATCAAGATTTTGGCGTATTTGGTAATAACTCCACTATATCATTGATTAACCTACGGAATGACAGTGGTTTCTCGGCCTTGCTTGCGGCAGTAGCTTTTGTAAAGAACAGGTCGATATGATTTGCATCTTACACAAAAATGGGGCACGCATCGAAGACCGACCTCTTGGTAGATGCATGCGTACAATTATGGTATCGTATGAAGACATGGAATTAATCTCAAATTTATGAAGGAAATATTCTCAACTCCTCTAAAGCAACGTTACTGCCTACTGACGCAGCCGAGTGCTTTGCTATCGCCGTTCGGATGGACTTGTTGAGAGTTGCAAAGATGTTACTTGAGCATACCGAAGGCAAATAGAATGACATGCAGTATGGTTACCGCGAAAAAACAGCTTAGGATATGTTGCAGATAGGTTAGGTGACAGGAAATTGTGGGCTTTAATTCCTTTTTTGAACCTCAGCATCGCTATTATGTCGTAATGTTGCAATATCCATTGTTGGTGGGACGACCGGAGACAGTGTACTGTCAATATACCGTGATACAGTCAAGACAATATACAAGGATATTCTGAGGTAAAACTACTCTTACGCTGAATTTGATAGCGGAAATTCTATAAAACTATTTAAAAAAATAAACTTTTATAAAACTATTTATATATGCTAATTAAATATATTGGAAATGCTATAAAATTATTATATATATTAAAAGTATATTATAAAACAAAATATATATATCACTGCCAAGATTACCAAAATTAAGCTCGTTAAAACCATAATATTAAGCATCTATTATATTAAATATCGGTAAAAATTGTAAAAGCATTTTTTATAATATTATAGTAATAATAAATCCTAGTAAGCAATTCATCTATATTCTTGGCCCGGGATATGAGGTTTGTGTTCTAGTAAGATGTAGATAAATATGCTGCTAGATCCATGGTTATGCACAACCGTATGTTCTGTACATACAAGCACCGGCGACAGTGTACTGTTAATATGCCGTGATACAGTCAAGCCAATATACAAGGATATTCTGAGGTAGAACTACTCTCGCACTGAACTCAATAGCAGAAATTCTATAAAGCTATTTAAAAAAGTAAACTTCTATGAAACTACTTATATATACTAATTAAATATATTGGAAATATTATAGAATTATTATATATATTAAAAGTACATTATAGAATAAAGTATATGCATTACTATCAAAATCGCTAAGATTAAGTTTACTAAAGTTATAATACTAAGTATTTATTGTATTAGATATTAATAAAGATTGTAGAAGTATTTTCTATAGTGCTATAGTAATAATAAATCTTGGTAAGCGATTTGTTTATATTTTTGGCCCAGGATATAAGGTTTATACTCTAGTAAGATGTAGATAAATATGCTGCCAGACTCATGATTATGCACAACCGTATGTTCTGTACATACAAGCACCGGCCCTTTCAGTTGTCTCGTAAAATCAGCTGCTCCTTCAAAATGTCTTCAAAGCTCGACACCCCCAAGAATTCAAGGCGGTCTATCCAGCGCTTTTTAAAATTCGACCGCACTAAACCAACCTTTGCCGACTCAAAGCCTGATTCGGAACCGCAATCAGATGCTGCAACACACTCAAAAGATAATCCTCAAATTGACATCTCAAATTGTCTTGTGAACCAGACGGGAGACACGAAGATCCCAAAGTTATCTCGCGAACTCGATGCCGGTCCTTTTTTGATCCCGAAGCTGAAAGAATTGGCTCTAGAAAGAAGGGTTTGTGAGCATTGTTTACATAAATCTCGAAGTGCGAGACACTTTGGGCAACATATGTTCCACGTCCATCAGGAAAAGGCTTTTCAGTGTCCCTGGTGTTCACAGAGCTTTACTAGACCCGATAATATAGAATACCACTGGCGGAATTCTTGTAAAGGTATGAATCTGGATCACCAGTCTCTTGGCCAAAAACACCGCGGCATGAGTCCTTCCAGTAATCTGGATACCCAAAGCATAGAGAAGACAAAAACCGCTACTATATCGCCAAAATCAGTTACCCGGGCTGAGTCTAATATTTACGGTACCACCTCTCAAAAGAAAGAGAAATTTGTATCAGGAACGGAACCCATATCCACAACAACCCCGATAGCAGAAGATTGTAAAGACGTGCGAGGGTATACGGAAGAGCGTGGTTCAAAAATCAGCTGGCTCTACGTTTTGCTACAATATCATTTTTTCTGGTCTCATTTCCAGAACTACAAAGATGGATCCGAGTCACCAGCCTCAATCTCAACATTGGGCCCTGAAAATCGCTCCGATAGTGAAAATTCCAATCCCAGTGGCTTAGCGGATCAGCCAGGAGGTGAGGGCCTTCCAGGGGATAAGGACACGAACACCGTAGCATCTGAATCTCAAGCCCCGGTTCCTAGTTCGCAAGTGACGCAAAAAGGGGTCCTTAAGCGCAAACGCTCTGGCGGTGGCGAAGATGGGGAAGATGATAGCGGGCGTCGGCAGCCGCCGAATCCTTCTAGATGGAGAAATAATAATACTCAGTTCTGGATGCTTGTTTGCCCCTTTGCAAAAGGATACCCCTCTGATCATCCGTCTTGCTTGTTGATTTCGAGGAAAGACCTCGCAGGAGTCAAGTAAGTTTGAAGAAACTTTTTGGTTTTGAGGCTTAGCAGAATTAGATAACTAATTCTAGTGATGGCAGAGAGCACGTTAAACTAAGACATTATAAAGGTGTGCTGCCACCGGCTATTAGGGCGGCCAAAACGTGGACTGCAGTTTTTGACTACTGCTGCCCGGATTGGCCGGAGTGGCTATCCCAACCTCGCCCCAACCCTTGTAAGTACTTGAAATTTAGGAAAAATCCGATATCTTTGAAAAGCCTTACGGTAGCATCAATCAATCCGCGTCCATTAACGATTGAAATACAATACTAAACGTCCGTCGACAGATGTTGATATCTTAAGTTGCCATGAGTATGCAATACAAGGGCGAGTGACTCGTCCTCAGATACCCTTGGCCCCTGCGACTTCAATACCTCTTGCCCATCAACTGTTCGCCCTAGAGCCTGCTACATCTAGTGCTACACCTCATGGCTCTGGGATTGCTAGCCCTGGAACTGTCGAGCAAAACATAGACATGGCAACGATACAAAACGGGCAGGGTTCGTGGGGAACTAACCTTGAGAATAGAGCCGCTATCTCTAATCCACCAGGTTCTACTCTATTGAATGCACAAGAGGAATTTACAGTATCCACGGAAATACCAGAGATGCGATACATAAGCCAGATGCTTGGCCCTCATATCGGGTGGCCGCTGGGGCCTGATATAAGGGCTGAACACGAACAAATATCAGAATCCCATGGAATTGAATTTGGATGTGCTCCTGATTTATCTCTGAGTAAATTATACCCCCTCACGCTACCATATTCTAGTCAATTGAGTAGCAGGGTTAATACCACAGGCTATTCTGGTGTACTTGAGTTAAACTTCCAAGGCCTAAACTATTGTCCTTCAGACCTCCGAGATTTACCTCAAACTGATCTGGATATGCAAGGCCAGATAATTGCTCAGCCTTTAGGTGTATCGCCATTCATTAATAATGGTCCTCTCGCGCTTATGAGGTTGGGTAATTCTGGCTACAACTCATTAACAGCCTCGGCTTCTTCAAGCAGTCAGTCCAGGCTCT
This sequence comes from Dactylellina sp. 'tibetensis', assembly GCA_036971435.1. Lineage (NCBI taxonomy): Eukaryota > Fungi > Ascomycota > Orbiliomycetes > Orbiliales > Orbiliaceae > Dactylellina > Dactylellina sp. 'tibetensis'. The sequence goes on along the minus strand of JAKDFA010000020.1, from coordinate 481,351 downwards.
CAGAGAGTTCTCGTACGAGCATAGAGTCTTCTGTAGAACCATACTTGGTGTATATTGACGCTAAACCTTGTAAAAGGTTTTATTTTTACATATTCGAAGAATTTATTCTGCATTCCAGCCATGGTTGGAAGCTTCCTTTACCGATCCGCCTTTTTCTTGGGAGACTATGGAATTTTATCATGGTTCCCAAGGTCGAGACGAAACTTTAGGATCTCTCGAGATGGTAGCATGCGAATTGGACATGTGGTTTATTTCCAAGGGAGTGAAAAAGGCCGTGCTAAAGCTTAGGTTAAAAGATAAAGGCAAAGGTGTCGCATCTAACTCAGATTCAGCCAACTAGTACTAGTTATTGTATTTTTATTCCTGTTATTATTTTGACTGTATTAAAATGGGCGCATCCTGCATACATAGGTTTGTTATATGGTCACACGCTACACTAGATTTTGAATTGAACTTTTGCCCACTGTGTTCTGTCATAACATCCACTAGATATTGTCAACGGGCTACGGAGGCCGGTTCCCGGCCAATGGGGCTATAAGAGCCACTTCCTGCCTGTTCCTACCCCTTTCGACCCCAAGGATACCACAACCCTTCGACAATATGCCTCTCAATTTCAGATATCGCGAAGCTAGACATAATTTCCCCCCCTATGTCATGTATGCAGCCGTTTAAGACGCATTTTGTTGCATTCTTGAGCTGTTCAGAAGCTACTATTCCTAGTTTGCATCCAAGTATATATGCCCTCTATCTAACCAATACCAGCAAACTAGTACTCTAGGACAAGTAATCTGGGTTTTCTAAATGAGACTAGTTTTCTTATTCTTGTTAAAGATGCTAAGCGAGACAAATGCCGTTGGGGATCTCGGTTACATCGCGAAATTCTAAGAGACGTTGGGATATAGAAAATCGATTGGTTTGTGATTATAATTTTGCAATTAATAGTGAGACTTACCGGTACCCAGGTCATAGATCCCGAATTCGATTTAACTACTGTGAAAATATGTATTTTTTTACTATATCTCAAGTCCCCTAACTTCAGTCTCCGGGAATTTTCACATCAAGGAGTGCTTTGGAGGTGGCCAAAGGCACGCGCGTGGTAATTTTCATCGGCCATTGCCAATAAGGTAGTGACTTGATGATAGCGGCTCAAGAAGTAGGAGAAAATCCCGAACATCCTAAATAAAAGTTAGAGAGGGAAAAAAGTTAAAAAAAGTATTATGGATAAAATAAAAGGCAAAAGAATGATTCGAACTACGATAATCAGGATTCCCGTATCCTCACGGACTACAGTACTAATTGATCGATAAGAGGCTTGTGTAAGGCAGAGCGGACGGGATACCCAATGTTCCTCTTTCAGTGATCGTAGCTGACAGTAAGGGATAAAATATTTTATATATATCTTCCTATTTCGTTAATGCCAGTCACTCTTAATTTTGAAAATTTTATTTTTGCCGAAATTTATGGTCGTGCCAAGAGCTGCTGGGAGCTCCACACGTAGCTTTTCATGAACAAACCTATAATAACTATAACAGCTATATAGAGAACAGTTAGTCTCGTTAGCAACATGGTCTACCAGACTAGCCGTTTTGGTATATCCTTGCCCTCTTCGTGTTTTGTCCCACAAACGGATCTTGGCGCATCATGGATCTGTTTTGGTCGAATGTAATGGATAACTCGAACACTACGACCAAATTTCTTGAACTATCGATATTTAAGCCAATCACCTCGTTGGGACATAATCTTCTATTTATATTTACAAGCCTAAATTCTATCCAGATGCATTAAAGATTTCTTTGCGCTCAAACTTTTGTAAGCACGTATCCACATCAGGATATATCCGTTTCCATTTTCAATCCGGTTTTTTTTTTTACAACAATCCTCAAAGAAAATGGCCCGCCCCTGACTAAGCGGTCCTTAGGACATATAGTAACATATATACAAGTTATATTCTCTAACATTCACAGTTATACCATACAAGAGTGCTAGAAAGAATGACAGGTTAATCCATACTGTTGCAACAAAAGGGGTTAGAGAATTCTTACCTGCCAGTCCAGCATAGCTGTTGGGCTGGAGGTCCTCCATAGCAGGGACTGCATGTTCCGCTTACTGGGAAGCATGGCCCCGTTCCTGGCACTGGGAGAGGAGATGCGATTGCAATACCAACAAAGGCGGCCAGTGTAGTGATAATAGCTGTGGAGATCTGCATATTGTTCTGGTAGTCGTATTTGTCTTAGAAAAACTGGATGCTAGTTTTTTGAGAGATATGCATTAGCTTCTAGAATACACTTAAGCCGAGAGCTCTGCACTTTCTTGCCCCAAAAGCCCAAATAAAAAATATAAAGAAGATTAATTACTTTGCGAGAACTCGAGTATTTTAGATCAATCAATTTGTAAGGCAGTATATTATGGATTTTTGAAATTGTGTTTTGAAACTCGACACAACTAAATAGAACAATCGTCATTATTTTATATTCATCTTGAGCTTGGCAAAGCTTATATCCATGGCACTTCAAGTTCCTTTCCATTGCGGGGAAAGCACCGGGAGTATAGCCGATTTAGCCTGTGAAGCATCCGCTTCCATATTTGGGTCGATAGGCACTTTTACGTATATTACGTATATTATCCGATTTCCTGCTATGTACCGGCTCGATAACCCGGCTCGATAAACTTGCTTGAGTGGAGAATGTCTATAGATTTTAGGATCCGTGGTATCCGTAGATGTTCCTCAATGATACGGTCTAGGAATAGCCGGCTTCATGCACACATAAAAACTGGTTTCTCGCTTGCGTTGGATATAACCCGCTCATCTACGGGTCGCCCGTCGGAAGGGATACCCGGGTAATTCGGCATGTTTATCTGAACCTCAATGCTAGTCATAAGTCTGATAAGCGAAAGGCCGAAAGATCTCAAAGTCGGTTTAACTGCCGGGTATTACTGGATTGGATCAAAAAGGAAATAATAAACGATGATGCAGCGTAGGATGGTTTATATTTGCTCACTGTTACTTTGCGGTCTTCCACGCTTGTGAGTTGAACGTCGGTGAAACCCGCCAGCTTCGACAATTGATGCATGATGATGATGATGATCTGGATAAACGGTTATTAAATCCCGTCGGGCTTCCCGGATGCTTCTCTTTGATCACAGTCTTGCGGTATTGACAAAAGGCTATGCGGCAATGAGTTATGGCAAAAAAATGAATAGTTTAACAATTGCCTCACAATCTCGGCGGGCTATTACATGATATAGATACCTAAGATTTATCCTATAGTCTTTGGATATCCCTTCTACCGTCTTATCCTCTTCTTACACTTTTGCAATAACTTACCATGGCCAGATAAAATATTCTGATATAGACTCTAGTGTGACCATTTGTTGTATTTTGCATAGAGCCACTCACATCTTCGTAGTCAACGTTTATTCTACGAGATAACTCTTTCACAGTCTTGATACTACTTCACTTCATCGAGACTTCAATTGATTCAAGCATCTGAATTTTTTTTTAAAAGTCTGTATATCAACTGCACCCTCCTACCCCTCAATCTAATATCTTCTAATAATATACAAGTCGCAGTAAAATATATCTAAACCCCCACGACACCATAATGCACACGAATTAAATTCCATACTGAAAGAAAAGCTTACAAAAAACACACAGCCCACCCCCCAGACTACTCTGACTTCTTAATCTTATCACCCTTGGCCTTCTTCTCCCTCCTCTTCATCTCAGCTTCTCCGCCGATACCGCCAAATACCAAACCAACACCCATCCATTGCATCAAGCTCAAGCGGTGACCGAACGCAAACACCGACAGGATCATGCTGAACATCTTACGTGTCACCGTCACTGTCACGAGCGTGAGCGAACCGAAGCGAGAGAGCGTGTAGACTGTCGTTATCATTAGTGCTATATCTTCTTAAGGAATGGAGGAATAGGGGAACATACAAATGAATACCTGTCCGATGGCACCGCAGAGCGCAAAGCCGACAACATCGCTCGCAACGTCTGGATTCTCGCCCATGAATCTAATGGCGTCGGTCAATTCGCTGCTCCAGGGGTTGACGACCAACCATCCGGCGGTCAACAGGCTGCTAACAAGGTTCAAGCCACACTGCATCTGCGGTCCGGTAACCAATCCACCGGACGTAGCAAACATGTGGTCTTGTGTCGAATTGGTCACGCCATCTAGTAGTAGGTTGATACTAAGGAGGAGGAGACCGTAGAGACTGCTCGTTTCACTCCCCTTGTGCTTTTTCGCGGCAGAGGCGGGGTTATTGTAGAGCGTAAAGACGGCGACACCAGACGTGACCAGCAGGACGACAATGTACTTGTAAAGTGGGTATCGGCGCTGATAGATTGTCAGGTGCAAGAACATCACGGGGAGTAGTTTGCATGATTTGGCGAGGATGAAAGTAATATAGTCGATATGGCCAAGCGCGGCATATCCAAAAGGTGCTGCGAGGGACGACGAGATGGCAATGAGGAGATAGTAGGCTGCGATACGGCGGGTTGGGAAGATGGGTGGGGTTTTGAGGGTGGGGTGCTGACGGGAGTTGAAGAGGATGTAGAGGTAACCGATAGCGGAGGCGAAGAGGGATTGGACTGTAAGGAGGACTAGGTGAAACTTGAAGCGGCGCTTATCAGGACCATATGTAGTCGTCGTGATACGCTCTTGGAGAAGAGCCCAAGTTAAACTTAGATATTATATGTTAGTAAGATATTGATACGGTCTTGCGTTCGTTCAAAAGATGACATACAAGGAAATGTAGATTCCGGCAACGCAGATGACCAATTCGACAACAGTAGGATGAGTGGCAATCTCCTCTGACACAAAGGAGACTCTACGCGGGCGCTGGTTGAGCGGTTTGACCTTGTCGGTGACACCATTGGTTGGTGAGATTGGCGATGAGGGTTGTGACTTTGTCGGCGTGCGCAGTTCCTGGGTTTGGACCTTGTGAAGCGCGATGTCTTCGGAACTGAGCTGGCGCGGGTTCGGCTGCTTTGCGCGCGCCATGGTTAAAATATTTTATAATGAAGTAAAAGGAAGGTGAATGAGCAGAATACAAAATGCTCCGTCGCAGGTCGATGGGTGATGGGGTTTTGATATTAAATGGCATCGAAGTTGACACCTTTGCAGAAGGAAGAAGGCCTGTGTTGCGCCAGGGGTTCTGTCAGGGGCATCCCGTCAGTGCGGCCCGGAGTCCGTCCGCATTTCCGGGGTAAACACCGGGCCCGGGAAGGTACTTTCACCCTCACAACCTCACCACATTTTCGAGCACACGCCGATGACACTGCCATCAAAGGACTCGGTCGGATTGCAGTTGTTGCGTGCGTGCTAGAAAATATATAAACAATAATTCTACTACAAGAATAAAGCGGTGTCTGGAATCGAGCAAGATATTGTGCCTCTCTTCTATCAGGAGTTTCATATATACAGAGGCTCCATTCGCTGCCCAGTATGAGCAATTGGGCAGCGACTGAAGATGTTTAAAGGCTGGTTAAAATGGCTGTGCCCTTTTATTCATTTTCGCAAACACGGCTTATACAGTCACATGATCGAGCTCTCGGTATTTGAGACCGGAAGTTACTATCGCTAGCTTTACATTTGGACGAAAAAAGGACAAGAATAATAAGGTTCAAGTTCACAAGGATTTTACCTATAACCTGGGATTCCACACTAAATACTCAACTTCCTAACTAATGTTAGTATGGTGCTCAACACACATCCAGTTCCGACTAGCGACTCCGACCTACTACATTAGAGTATTGTGTCAGCACCGTTCGTATAGTAAAATATAATCTTCTCGTTTAGAACTTATAACTGCCGACAGACTGTTGATTTCTAGGTATAAATACGAACATATTTGCTCCATTACTTTCTTTGAAATGTTCCTTATTGACAGCTATTCATTGATACTCACAGAGACGCTCAGTCCTTATTCTGCCTTCCTCTTAACTCATTCACTATGAAGGTCACCGCCTTTCTCGCTACTACTACTATCCTACTCTCGGGAGTAGCCTCCGCAAGAGTTTTTAGCTTATGGGAGGATATCAACTATGGAGGGGCAAGCTGGCAAGAGACACGTCAAGATGATGGCGCTTGTTGTACGTAGTATTGTAACTCTATATTGAATGTCAGTGACTAATAGAGCCCAGGGAATTTGAATGGCAAAGGAGATTCCGCGAGCTCAGTAACAGGCTTCATTGGATGTACCACCTTTTATCGGTAAGCTTACCTACTCCTAAGTCCTTATGTGATCTAACACCTGAACTAACCTTTTGGGAACTAGGGAGCGCGATTGCTCAGGCCCCTCGTGGAAAAACTGGGGCAATGCTAAAACTGTTCCTGACTTCTTGAATGATCACATATGGTCATTCCGCAACCAGTGCTAGCTAGCCACCCGGGGTGACAATGAAACGGGACCAAGAATTGGTAAAAACGAGCACGGCACTAAATTTTCTATGTACACTAGTAGGTGGTCATACGGCCTCTAAATCTACAGCAGATATTATGTTTACACAATACAAGCACATAATTGAAACACTAACTCCTATGTGCTATAAATATCGCTGTATATAAAGTATACACAAGGTATATTCATACTGAGTCTAACAACCCATCAATTAATATTTTACATTGCATTTCTCGCTTTCCTTATTATTCCACTATGGCATAGCTTTTTGCAAAATGTGAAGCATTTCGTTAGGAAAGTCTCATATCGAGCTTTAAAGCATTTAAAGAATTTTTTTTAGAATCCTAACCTTGTTCCTTTAACCATCCGATTAGCTTAAAGGTATCGCCTTGGAGTAGCTGCACTGCCATATAACTGATGAGATTTGGTAAGCTCTCTCTGTCTGCGAACAGCCGCCTTCCCACGGCTTGTATGCATATATGAATTCAACAACACCAAATATCAAATAAGTGACTTTGAACCTCCACATTTATACCCTCCTAATCCACACTATTGCCCACCAAGACCTTTACCACCGCATCGTGGCCATTTTCTGTAGCCAAAAAAAGGGCTGTCTGATTCTCTCGGTCTTTAGCTTCTAAATCCGCACCCTTCTTCAGCAAATATTTCACTACTTTCTCATACCCATTTGCTGCAGCTGCGATAAGTGGTGTTTGATTGTATATGTCCCTGGGTTCTAAATCCGCGCCTCTATCCACCAGGAGTCTCACTACTGCCTCGTGTCCATTTGTTGCGGCGTATAAGAGTGGCGTTAGGTTATATCCGCTACCCTTGTTCTCTATATTTGCGCCTTTAGCTAGTAGTAGCTTTACTGCTGCCGTGCGTCCATATGCTGCGGCGTATAAGAGTGGTGTTCGCTTGTATTCACTATCCTCGTTTTCCATATTTGCACCTCCATCTATTAAGAATCCAATGACTGCCTCGTGTCCATTTTCGGTAGCCCACGAAAGTGGAGTTCGGCTCATGGTGCTACCTTGGTTTTCCAGATTCGCACCTTTGTCTATTAGTGCCTTAACTACCGCCACATGCCCATTTCCTGCGGCCCACGAAAGCGATGTTCGATCATGATACCGATCTGTTTGTTCTATATTTGCGCCTTCATCTACTAGTAGTGTAACGACTGCTTCATGCCCATTCCGGGCGGCCCACAAGAGTGGTGTTCGGTTAGAGGAATCTTTAACTTCCAAGATATTCTTATCAAAAAGGAGAGTTTCCATATATCGTGCCAATCCAAAATATGCTGCAAGGTGTGCACCCTTCGTGCAAGTATGATCGTCCAATATCGAAAATAATTGGTCCCATTCGCTATCTACGAGCATGGCTTGTCTGCAGGCTGCTACGACAGTCTCGCATTGAAGTAAGTCTAGGACCAGCGTTTCCTTGGCCGAAGATACGCGAGCATGGTAGCCCCAGTTTTGGGCAGCATAGCGATATAGAGGATTATCTCTCAACCTTTTCTCTAAATCCCCATAAATAATACTCGGGCCGGCCTTAAAATTGTTGTATAACAAATAAGTAACACAAGCCTCCGTGATAAAATTGGAGGCGTATGGAAGCCAATGCTCCCATGTTTGCTCGAAATATTCTTTTGCTGTATAGTGGATTAGACGAACAATGTTGCTTTTTTCCTCTATGATGATTAAACCATTACAGATATCTGTAATAAGAGCCGTCGATGGGATGTTGGATTGATCGAAACCCGTCGTCTCGGGCTCCACTGCAAGGGCGTGTTGAAGTTCCGTGATAGTGAGGGGCCTGCGAGAAAAAATAATCCAAGAGAGTGCCTTTTCTGCACATTGGCGGGATAGATAAGGCTGCTGCTGTATTATATCCATGCTCTTTTGATAGTCGTCATGATATAAGAGAGTATTATTTGCCCCAGAAGTTGAAGTTGAGACTTTCAAATCATCTATTATCTTTTTGACCTGTTTCAAAGATGTCACACCCTTTAGAGAATTGAGGCGAAATTTGGCGAGTAGGAACCTTCCTAGGGGATTAGCGCTCTTTTCTGTTTAATATAGTGGGACGTTCATACATTCCACTGCATGCCTCAGTAATGTCATCCTCGATGCTACTAAACAGATCCGAATGGTTCTGGCTAGCCATCCTGATTATCAGCGGTAGCTGAGCTTGGACATAACTCCGCACGTCTCCTTCTCGCGCATATATTTGTATCTCTAGCGCTTTATTTCTTTCAAAGACGGCTGTAATCTCAGAAATAGACCTTGAGGTTATGAAAAGGCTTGCCCTAGTTTTGGTCTTGAAATCTAACAAATGGGATAAAAGTTCCATCCGGCAATCACATTCATCTAATGCGTCAACAACGATAAAGACTTTCGAATAAAGATTCGCGACAGATAACAGAGTCTTTAATAGTCCCTCTAAAAGGGGTCGTATCCTGTTTTTTCTGTATTCGTCATAGAGGTCTTCCACGCCATCCGGAATAGAGGGCAAATTCTGAGCAAGCTGTTTTAGGAGACTGGCAAGTAAGTTTTCGATGTTTTGATCGTTCGTAAGCTGATAATTACAGTAGATGTAAGCGATTTTGACAGTTGGATCTTGTTTGAATAATTCTCGTAAGTGTTCAATGACTATTGAAGTTATAATTGTTTTGCCAGCGCCGGGGATTCCAGGGCAGAATAAAGTAAATTTATCAGCTTCCTCTTTACTTGAAGTTGAGGGATCGAGCCATTCACGGAGTGTCGGTGACTCCAAGAACCACCGACCAGTTCCAAGTTGCCGCGCTTTGATGTAATTACTGTGTTCTGATCCATAGTCCCGGGCAAGCCAATCAAGAATTCTCTGGTCCCTCTCACGGTTTAATCCAGACTTTACTCTCTCAACATTTGCCTTGATCTGAGATATATCGTCACGAACTATCATACGTATTAGAAGCCACAAAATAGGGCCATACGCGGATCCGGAGCTTATAGCTTACTCTCGAGCAACTCCTTTAATGGTCGCTCTTGTTCCACGTCGGTCAATTGCACGTATCCCAAAAGTTCTTTTGCAAAAGCCGCTGCTACCGCCGCTGCATATTCTTCCCACGCTTTGTCACTATGGGAATCTGTATAATTACAGATGCCTCGAATGATAATGCAAGAGAAGTTGTTCAACAGACCTTCCAATAAGGTTAGCTTTGTGATAATTTAAGTAGTGATAGTTTGGACATTTTTGGACCTGCCGCTTCCCTTTCAATGCAGAGGACTTGCCCTCCCAAGTCTTTATTCAACTTGTCTCGAAATATAGCATCTGCAATGATTTGGTCCCCTGACGCGATGAGACCGTAGTGAACTCGCATATCTCTCGCCTTTCTCTTCACAATTTTTGCTCTGTCGCAGTATTGGCAGCCACCCTCCTCTTCCTCTTCTTCTTCTTCATCGCTGCCGATATCAGCGGAATCTCTATTGATATGACGATAATCTGCCTTGAATAAGATATCCTCAAGGGAGTCGGACTTCAGGTATTTTGATGCCAATCTTGGATATTTATTCTTCAACTCATCTAGATAGTCGGGTATCCTGGATCCATTTAACTCTTGGTCTGATTCCACAGCCGTCAGTGCCGTCAAGAGTAACGGTGGAGGGTTATTAAGCGCGCCAGTTCTTTTGTAATTTCCGCTTTCAACCTCCCACTAGACTACTCCAGGGGACGAATCCCCAGGGGTACTAACCACGACGTCCCCCAGGCGGACTCCCTTTTTAGGAACCCCTCCACCAATACCTACCATGAGACCAAACTTGATATTTGGAAATGTGCTAATCATTTTCACGGCAACCGAAGCCGCTGAAATAGACCCCGTTTTGCCCTTGGGTAAGCATGCTATAACCACGTTGTGTTTATTGACAGATCCTAGAGTATAGCTATTATCGTCGTTCGAGTTTGGAGGTTTCGGAAGGCTTGGATGCTTCTCATCAAATATTGCCATCGCCGCGGTCTGCTCTTTGGGGAGCGCGCAGACCCATCCTACGGTGTACTCGTTGCGATTTTTTGGTTGAAGAGGTTCTGCCATTATAGTACGCCTTTTAGTTGGCACTTTTAAGCATTAGTATACTTAAGAGGACCGCTGTCCGTCGACCCAGTTCTAGTGTATACAAGTTTTTCAGGGTAGCTGAAGCGGGGCCGGGTCGATTATCTGACTGTGTTGTTTGCCATGGTAAAGGACAATGCAGTGTCCGACCTTAGGCCATGCATAAAATTAAAAGATGAATTCACAAAGCCTTGCGAGAATCCTAGTAATTTTTCTGGTGCTTATCTGCAGTCTGAATCATCGCCTTAGGTAATACCTTTATTGAATTATCCTTTCCCCTAACATTTCTTCAAAGCCTATTCTAAGATTTATTCTATTTTCTTTAGAAAAATAAAATGCTGAGCAAGACTCATGTTTGTTTGGTTGGTGGAGACCAGTAACGAGACCAATCACGCCCACGATAGATAGGTTGCCGCAAGCTTCCCCTCTAAAGCTCACCTCAACCCAACTTTCCCACCAAACAACCTCCCCGCATCCTTCACCTTGAGCACATCCCGATAAGTCAAACTAATCCTAACGTCCTCTCTCTTCGCCACCCCTCCATCCCTCTCAATCTTCCCTCTCGTCTCCTCGTCCAACAACGACCAATTCGCCACCGTACGTTCATCTAACTCTTCATCTGCAGTCACCGACGCAATCCCGTGTAAATGACCCGTATACATCTCATCCGTAGTAATAAGCAACGACAACGGTTCCTGAAATATCCTATACCCGCCATTACCCGTTTTATCTATCCCTTCACTAGATGAGAAGTTTGAATCTACATTGCCAATAATGTGGGTTTTCGGAGAAATCTCCAACACGATATGAGACGCCAGACTAATCGTGCACACGACGGGGAAGTACGCCGCCCCATCTTCGTGCGAGGAGATTCCTGTTCCTGGAGGATACTCGTTTATCAACACGTGATTCGGACGGCCGTGCGGTGAGTTTGTAAAGATCCCCTCTGAATGTAGTACATCTCCATTACTATTCTCCGGCTTTGTGAAGGAAAGTGAGAGCAGACGGTCGATGATGGGTGTTTTTAGGAACTCGGGGAGAGATTTAGAGGTTAAGAGGTGTCCGGAGGGTGTTAGTGGCGCTGGGTGGGGTTGTAAGCGGCGATGGGTGAGGGCTGTCCAGGGGTTCTTCGAAATGTGGGCGAGCAGGGATTCGGATTCAGAGGGGGTTAAGAAACCTGTGTATATCGCATGTTGTTAGGATGCAATATTAATAGCAGTCAAGGTGCCCTTTCAAGTATACGGGAGGAGTACCAGGTATATAGTATGCATTTGGGGGGAGACTTTCGATCCTATACGCCTCCAGAGGATGCAGCTTGACATCAGGATCTAGCGAAGTGATAAATGTGTTGGCATTGACGTTAGACATTGTTGGATCTTTGTGACAGGGATCTAGATCTAGTTGTGTAACTCGACTGCCGCTGGGAGCTTGAACTGGTTTTTATCAGGATACTTTCGGGTACTCTCGGTTTTGCTGGATTCGCAGGCGGTTTTCATTTACTTCGCTAGTTGAAAGTACATATACGGGGTACGTTGCATGCATTTAAGAAGTAGAATTGCTAGTTGGGACGGATATGGATATTTCGGATATTAGAAATGCTTCTACGGGCTTCCATTCACGATGCTCTAATGTCGCCTCCCGGCAATCCCACCTAGGGTCAGATTCCTATTAGAGATATAAACTTTATTTTAAATATAGAGTGCCGGGCGCACGGTTCTGCCGTTCATCACATTACACTTTCTAAATTGCAAGTATACACGCACTATTGTATGCTTATTCATGGATATAATCTATTAAACTTGAACATCGTGACATGCAGAGTGCGTGCGGGCAGTTCTTAAAATTGTCCCTAGGTATAAATCTTCGAGTCCTAATCTATAAGAAGTCTTCTACGTTGATTTCAAGCGTGCTGACAGGGAAACTATTTTGATAAAGTCAGTAAAGGCGTCCAAATATGAGAGAGAGGTGGCGCTTACGCTATCTCGAAAGCCTTCAGCACGGACGGGTGGAGTCTATAAATCCCGGTTAGCAGATATTTCGCAAAAGAAATATGGGGTAAGCTTACACTCCGAAGCTGCCAATGATTTTAGGCTCCTGGTCCTTCTTCTTGTACCAAATGCTGACACCTCTTCCGGGGAAGTAAGTCTCGCTCTGTAACTCTTCGATCCAATATCCATCCTTTCCAGAGTTCTCTTCCACAAAATTGGCTCTCAGCATGGCCATAACCCGATCTAGTAAACCGTGGACGACTTCGAAGCCGCTGGTCTTACCGCACCACGCGGCCGAAAAGTGTCTTTCATTTCTCGATTTCCTCTCATAGCTCTCGTCTTTAAAGGCAACATCGCTAACTTCGAAAACTTTGATGGGCAAAGCATGCTTTCGGTTTTCTCTTATCGTCTTGAGGATACCTGGAAGCAACGAAGTTCTTACAACTTGATACTCTGCAGTCTTGGGATTGGCCAGCTTGACTGCAGTCTTGCCATCATCCTTTCTGTTTAGATGTGCAAAGTTCTCATCGTGCGAACACAGAATTAACGGCATAACCTCGCTCCAGCCAGCCATTGCGCTTTCGAGCCGGATAATATCCGACAACTTGTTGAGGGGTAGCGGCTTAGCTATCGTACCGGATTTTCCAGGAAAGGTCTTTTCTAATTTGTTGAAACCATAGGCGATAGCTACATCTTCCATGATGTCGCACTGATGGAGCACGTCGGCGCGGTTAACGGGGACATCAACGTCTATAAGGTCCTTGTCGGCTGCCGATGGACGAGCGATGTATGACATGCGCTTGAGGTTGGCGCAGATTTCCTCAGCGGTGAGAGAGAGTCCAGTGCAGGAGTTAATGTACGAGATTTCGGCAGTTGTGCTGCGGGGTGTCAGGTCGGGAACCTCTCGGGATTCGTGGTTGTGAGGGGAGATGATCTTGACGGGCTCAACGCTGTTGTGGCGTTAGTACAATATATTGATAAGTGGCTACCTTGACGTACGTAAATGGCTCGTCGCAATAGCCAGAGAACATGGCAACCAGGATGCGGCAGACAATCTCGACTTTGGTCTTGTCGGTAGCTGTGATTTCGATAAAGATGTTGCGTGTGTCGAGAGTAATCTTGGAAAGATCGCTATTGATGATAGGTGGGAGAGAGCAGACATTTCTGTTTGCATCTAGGATGACTGGGTATACGGGCGAGTCTCTGATGATATGTAGGAATTTGGCCAGATGGCGGCTGGATTCGTCTTTCTGTAGACCTATTAGTCCTAATAACCTACCAATATGATAAAGGGTAGGAATACATCATAATGTTCAAACAATTCCACGGCGTTCATCTCTTTGCTTTGGTTGAGAGCCATGAATTTGATATCCTTTGGTGGTAAAGCCTCGTACGTGAATGGTCCCTTGATCTTGTCGAGGTCGTGGGTACCCATGGAGACTAGCGTTCTCTGGCGGCATAGATTCTGATGCAGTTTGTCCTGCAGGGCAATGAAGGAATCATATCTGGCCTGGTCGAGCTTGACGCCACGGAGGACGGCAGAGGAAATGTATTGTCGGACTTGTTGGGTGGATTCATGGACGGTTATCTGCTGGAGGTCTCCACCCTCTGGAGCAATAAGGCGGTAGTTGGGGACGTCTTCTCTGCCAAGGAAAACGTTGAGCATTTTGGAGATGCCCTCAAAGCAGAGCATGTCATATCTGCAATAGTAATTGGTTAGAATGGGTGCATCGCTGATAGGATGGTGGTTCTTGCCTATTGGCAGGGATTTCAATTTTGAGCTCTGGGGGGCGTTCGGTGCCATTGCTTTCTCTTCGGTCTTGGTCGGTGGTCTACAGCTGATTGTAAGCGAGATTTTTGATAGCAGACGGTATCTGATGGCCATACATCTTCGTCCAGCTCAATGCCTACACAGAATGTTAGCAGATGCATGGGTACAAGCGGACTGTGGGGAACGGACCGAATTCGAAGCAAAGCTCGTCAAACTCGTGGGTGGTGTACTCCCTCCCGAGGGACTTGAAGAGGTCGGCCTTGTTGACCGTTATAGTGGGCATCCTGCTTGATTACGAGAGGTCAATGGGTAGGTAGGCTAAGTAGGTAGTATACACGATGAAGCCTGGGAGGATGGTATCGATATGAAAGTTGGGGTGAGTCTTCTTCGCCTTCTTCGTTTGCGGGATGGTGTGGAGGGGTCGCAGCGAGCCCCGCCAAAAATTTGCGGCGACGGCCGTTTCGCAGCACACAGCCGTTTAAAAATTAGTGATAAAATTGTCTACAATGGCCGGCAGGGTTTTACGCGACCGTCTTTTACACATTCACAGTATTCGTCTGGTCCTGATAGCTGTAGCTGTGCCGGCCTGAATAATCTGTGGGGGTAGATCCCGACGTCTGATCGAGGCCGTTGAGGCGGTCTGCGGTTAGACTGCCGGAGTTCGAGCAGCTTTGCTTTGGAGCTCTCCTAAAAGGAGGGGGCCCGTCGTCATGATACATCACGAACCTCCTCCGCACAGCATCAGAGAATCCACCGCCTCCACAGTAGCCGTAGACCTGCCCCCCGCATCCTCCTTCGAGAACCAGCCTCGAATTAGATCCCAGAAAATAGCGTTTGTCGTCGTTCTCCAGCATATTTCCTTTTGGGCAGTGGTTTTTGGGTAAGTGGAACCGCCGAAGATTTGGCCTTCTTCTTTCAACCACAACAACTTTACTTGAACCTCAGCACCTTCAGCACCCCCCTCCGGCGTCACGAGCCTCCTTCCATCAGCTCCACAACCTCCCATCCGACCTCCTGCTGCTCTGCTTATCAAGACACTCTCTCCAAGTTTTAGCTCTACGTACGTATCTGTCGGCCAAGCACTCTCTGTCGTCTCTGCTCTGCTCTGCTCTCGCTCTCTCCCTCCTTGCCGAACTCGCAGCTGCTGTCCATCGAGCATCCCGGCCTGGCGCACCTCCCTTGCCTGACATCCCATCACGATCACCTCTCCGACCTGATTGAACCTTCTAGCTAACTCGCAATGGCGAAATCATCGCAGCTTTTACCCAACTTCAAGCGTCCTTCTCGAACCCCTGTCTGGTATCACGACCGCCATCCTAAAATCTCCAACCATGGATGTCCAGGCTACCAGCGACGAGCTGTACCCCATCGCGGTCTTGATGGACGAATTGAAGGTCTGTCTTTCAATTTGACTGGTTAGTATCGAATTGGACCTACTCACAACCTTTTTTTTCTTTTAGCATGACGATGTCCTGCTTCGATTGAACGCCATCCGTCGATTATCCACGATCGCTGTCGCACTGGGAGCCGAACGAACAAGAGAAGAGCTCATCCCCTTCCTGGACGGTACTTCTCCTTCAACTATATCTTTCAAACTAATATATATTACGATACTGATTGATGCTTTTCTGCTGCTCCCGCTGCAGAATCCGTGGAGGATGAGGATGAGGTCTTGACAGCTCTCAGTGACGAGCTTGGAGGATTCGTAGAATACGTTGGAGGCCCAGAGTTCGGTCACGTCCTGCTTTCCCCCCTAGAAAACCTTGCAGCCATCGAAGAACCCCTCGTTCGCGATAAGGTACGACCGATAACGAAAAACAAAGGAATATGATATTCATCGATATGCGTCTCGACTAATATAGCAAATCCCTAGGCCGTTGAATCCTTAAACCGCATTTGCGCCGAACTATCTCAAGAACAAGTCGAAACCTACTTCATCCCCCTCATCCTCCGACTTTCAAAGGCAGACTGGTTCACTTCGAAAGTCTCGGCCACCGGCTTATATTGCACCGCCTACGACAAGGCCACCGCCCCTTCCCAGGAGAGTCTCCGTTCTCAGTTTGGACTGCTTGTCAACGATGATACTCCAATGGTCCGAAGGGCTTCCGCTACCGCCCTCGCCAAATTTGCCAAACACATGACCGCCGAAATCATTGTTGCCGAAATCCTCTCTCTCTTCCAACATCTCGCACAAGACGACCAGGATAGCGTCCGCTTGTTAACCGTCGAAATTCTCATTTCCATTGCTGAAGTCATCCCGCAAGACCAGCAAGCTAGCCACACCATCCTCCTTACAACCTTGAGAAATCTGATCGGAGATAAGAGCTGGAGAGTCAGATATATGGTAGCTGACCGCTTTGAAAAGCTCGCCAAGGCGGTCGGTGATGAGGTTGTCAGAAGGGATCTTGTGCCTGCTTTTGTCAAGCTCCTTAAAGATACCGAGGCGGAAGTTCGCACGGCAATCGCGGGGCAAATACCCGGTATTGCACACTCTAGGCACTCGCTTTTGAATTTCACTGACATTTTTTTGGATAGGATTCTGTGGGTTGCTTGACAGGGAGACTTTGTTAAACGAGATTATGACTAGCGTGGAGGATCTGGTTACGGACTCTTCACAACACGTTAGAGCCGCACTGGGCACCCAGATTAGCGGTCTCGCACCAATTCTTGGAAAGGAGGAGTAGGTACACTGTTTACTCGATCTGAGACTTTCGCTAACCGGGAGATAGGACAATTGCACATCTTTTGCCAATGTTCTTGCAGATGCTTAAGGACGAGTTCCCCGACGTCAGGCTTCACATAATCTCAAAGCTTGAGCTTGTCAACGAGGGTAAGAGTCTCCTAGTCACAATGTAGTTGAGCCGTGCTTACAATTTATAGTTATTGGCATCGAACTTCTCTCTCAGTCCCTTCTCCCCGCCATTGTTCAGCTCGCGGAGGACAAGCAATGGCGAGTTCGTCTTGCAATCATCGAATACATCCCACTACTTGCCTCACAGCTAGGGGTGGAGTTTTTCGACGAGAAGCTTGGTGGGCTATGCATGGGATGGCTAGGCGACACCGTCTTCTCTATTAGGGAGGCGGCTACGACGAATCTCAAGAAGCTTACCGAGGTCTTTGGCGTCGAGTGGGCTAAGAGTACGATAATACCCAAGGTTATGAACATGGGTACCCATCCAAATTATCTCTACAGAATGACGACGTGCTTTGCCATCAGCGTAAGTTTTGTAAACCTCGCATTTAGAAGAAACCGTGCTAACTAGAATACAGACATTGGCTCCTGTTGTGTCGCTTGGTGTCATCCAGGAGAACATTATCCCAGTTATCACCCAGCTCGTCGAAGATCCGATCCCCAACATCCGCTTCAACGTCGCCAAATCGTACGGCGCTCTTCTCGACGTTCTTCGAAGTCTCCCTGAGGACGGTGGCCCTGTACCGGGCGGCGAAATCGCGCCACTAGGAACAGAGCCCTCACCAGCGGCTCTAGAGGTTATTCAGAAGGATGTGATCCCAGCGCTAGAGAAACTACAGGCGGACGAGGACATTGACGTTAGATATTTTTCAAGTCAAGCGGCAGGGAAGCTACCAGATGCTATGCACACTAGTCCGTAGAGAGATTATTTTTAAAAAAAGCAAAGCAAAAAGACAGTCCTCCTTATTTGTTAGCTACTTTATTCACCGACCTTTACACGCTTTATTTTAGAATACGAACACCTTTGTTTTGGAAAAAACCCTACTTCCTCTCCCGCTTTCTTGTGGATATAGCTCAGAAGAATAGTGTGCTTAGCTAGATGCCTGGATGTAGCTTCTTTTAACGAATGAGACATGGAATTCCCAGCGATTCAATATACTTTAGTACCGATTACTAGGATAGTTCCGGCTATAGTCTTGGTTGTCATATTGTTATCTTGGTGTGAATACGTAAATTGGTGATAGCGTGACATGTTGTTAGTAGACAAAGAAGGCGCATCTCAACACACGCGACTTTCTTTGTTCCGCGATACAACCAACATCCATCCCACTTTATCACCAAATCTTGCGGCGCGGTCACTCCCAAGGCATAGAGGTAGCTCCACCTTGTATATAGGCAACTTTATATGGGGTTAGGAAGCTAAGACTAGTAGAGCACGGTCTTATTTCAACTTACCGTTGTATTCTTACATACCTTACGAAAAAGCGTCCCGAGACAAGCATTCTAGCCTAGTGTTGCGTCTGCGGTCTACTCTAAACAGAGCGGATGGTTACCGAGATAACACGAGGGGGTTGAAGCTATCACGGTTTGAAACTAGGAGGTTTCAAACTCATATATAGAAGTCTTTGTGTGAGGAGACAGGTTTACAGACCACAAACTCCAAGATGCCTCGCAAAGAACAGTCGGCCTCAAGAAAACGGGCGAGAGTGGTATTTTCACCCTTTACCCTTCTATACCGTTGTCTATGCTTATATTACCTATTTAAGGACTGGAGCTGACCGGTTAATAACAATTATAGTCGCAAAGACGATCTACGAGAGAACCGACAAGAGAACCTGAGGAAGACGAGGAGGAGGAAGACGAGGAGGAAGACGAGGAGGATGAAGAGGAGGAGGAGGAGGAAGCACCACCTCCACCACCTCGTCGTCTACAGAGAGGCGGTACGGCGAAATCATACGCTAGCCATCCTTCTAAAAACGCACAATCACGAAATAGCCGTCGTTCAAAAGCTCCCGTAGAACAGGAGGAAGAAGAAGAAGAAGAGGAAACCCGTCCTGGATACGCCGAGTCATCACTCCAAGCTCGCAGAGGAGGCGGTAAAGCACCAGTTCGAAAACGCAGACGGCGCGACGAAGAAAGCGATGAAGATTCCGGCCAGGAACAGGAACAAAACGATGAGGAGATGGCCGATGGTGAAGCCGATGGTGAAGCCGAGGGTGGTAAGAAGGGCGTAGACCCCGTTAGTAAACTCGTCAGATTGGCGTTAGCGATGGAATACCAGAAGAAGCCGATCCGTCGGCAGGATATCAGTGAGAAGGGTATATCTCTTATTCTCCCCCTACATTTACTCTCAGATCATTTAAAAAGAACGTGCGACTAACATTGGAAGTAGTTCTGGGCCAGCAATTCAAAGCCGACTTTAAAACAATCTTCGCAGAGGCCGAAAAGGCACTAAACCTAGTCTTCGGCTTCAGCATGGTCGAACTCCCCGCTGTCACCGAAAGAATCTCACTAGCTCAACAACGCCGTCAAGCCGCCGCCGAAGCCCAACGTGGCGGCGCCGCAGACGCAGCAGCAGGATTAGCATCAGCATCAGCATCAGCATCAGCATCAGCAGCGACACAAGCCGACAAGAAAACCAAAAAAAAGGATACCTCCACCAGCAAAAGCTGGCAACTAATCTCTGTTCTCCCAGATAAATACCGCATCCCGCTTCTCCACGCACCCCAACTACCCGATGACCAAACCATCCTCGGCATCGGCAGCGCAATCGTATCGATAATATACTTATCAAACCGCAGCATCAGCGAAGCAACCCTCCTTCGGCATCTACGCAAATTCGGCGTGGAAGACCGTATCCCCGTCGAGGGGAACCGAGAGAACGGTAAAATGGAGAATATCATGGCGAAATTGATTCGTGAGGGGTATCTTGTTAAATTGAAGGATGAGGTTGTCCCCGGCCAGGATCAGACGTATACATATGTTATCGGCCCTCGTGGGAAATTGGAGATGGGGAGAGGAGGGGTTACGGAGTTTGTTAGGACGGTTTATGAGGGTGTGGATGGCGGGGTGGATGAGACGTTTGAGAGGAGGGTTAATCGGGCTATTGGAAAGGAGGAGGCTGAGAAGGCGGCTGGTGGGGGTGGTGGTGTCGCAGAAGATGCGGCGGGTGAGGCACGAGTGGAGGAGCAAGAGAGTACAATGGGTAGAGGCGGTGGACGGGCACGCGGTGGTGCGAGAGGCGGGCGTGGAGGTAGGAGACGGAGGGGTGGCAGTGATGAGGATAGTGAAGAATACGATAGTTAAACTTTGTGAGACATAGATATATAACTTTGCATTATAGATTTATAGGTTATTCTTTAGGTGGGTTGGAGGAAGTATGGTTGTAAGATATTACGGGTATTCATGGCGTTCATATTGGCGGCTTATATTTCTAGCACTGTAGTACGGGCAATAATGAGAACAAACACCGCATGCATTTAGCAGATTATGTAGATGATGTATTCATCGCAACAGTAGTCTTAATTGTACATCGTGATTGATATTCTAGATCTAGGCATATATTTTAGTTATTTGCAAAGCAAGTGTAAATATCCACAGAAAAGCCAATCTCTAAAATGAGAATTTCTAGTTCACAGGGTAGATGCATGCCTGTACATGCACATTAAAATTCTTGAAGGATATCAGCAAATGTGACCACCAGTATATATCGGAACGTAAAACTCTTCGACCCTGAGAGAAAATCTAAGGAAAACGAAGAACCAAGGTAATTGACATCCGTATTTTATATGTCAACTTGAAAGGTTCGAATGCTTTTTCTTTATCTCCAAAATAGAAAACCGTTCGCTATCAAAAAACAAAGGAGAGGAATAAGAAGCTGCTACATTTACAAAAGGGAGAAGGACCACTAAGAAAGAAAAAATTGACAAAGAAAACTCGTAATGCTAACGAGTGGAGTTGAGAAGGTTACCGCTGACGTAAATATTACCTACCCGCATCTTCCTCTCTTCTTTTTTAATCCCACTTTGGTCAAACCCATCTACAAAAGAAAATATATATAAAAACAGGAGTATTAAAATAATATACGCTGAAACGTCCAATCCTCATCTCTAATAAGGTGGCCGGAACCCACCAGCGCTCAGGCTGCTCCCACTTCTCTGCCTCCCACTCACCACACCACCAGGCCCAACAACTCCCTTACCCTTCACGCTCCCGATCCCACTTAGCAAACTCTTCACATCAACCGCACCGGTGGCCAAATGTCCACTCGGAGATTGCGATGATATTCTCGCCGGCGTCGGGGAACCGGCGTTACTGCTAAGAACGCTCACGGGGGTAGTTATGCCGCTTCGATTGTTTACGCTATGGCTCCGTCCAAGAGCAGTAGGACTGGAGGGTTCTGGCGTCCGCCGCGAATCCACATTCCCCGGACCGGGTTTTGGCGGAGTATATTTCGCGGTAGAACCGCTCTCCCACCATGCCCTTTGTGGTGTCTCCGGCCCCGATGAGGGAAGTGTGATGTCAATCTGCGGAGCTCCCGTTGGACTCGTGGTTACTGTCGTATCCTTGTTGGGATTGTTGAGGTTGTTGGCATTATTATTAGGTGCGCTTTCGTCCCAGAACGTAAACGCGGAAAGGCCGTCATCCTTCCTGCCGTCTGTGTGTGCAGATGCGCTACCATTTTCTGCGGTTGCAGATTGCGGCGCCGCTATTGGGGGAGTCATGGGATATTCGCCGGGCATGTGAATCTGAACTTGTGGCTGGAATAGACTAGGCATTGGTGGCAATGGTGGCTTTTCGGTCTCGGACCCAGGGACTGGACTGGCGCCTTTGCGTTCTGAGCTTTTGCTTCTCGTGCTGAGCTTTCGCTTCGCAGTGCTGCCAACCCCAGACGTAGTTAAACTAGGGCTGTCAGGTCTTCCTTCGTCTGAAGAGCTTCCAATGTAGCTGCCAACATCCATCATGCTTTCGCTGCTATCGCTGCCACCACTTCGCAGACTTCCTCGGTTAAACTTGACATTCTCGTTCTGTGTGGTTGGCCTGCTCGCGGATGGTCGTGAAACACCAGTAAGCACTAACTTGAGCTCGTTCGCTCTCAGCGTCGACTCCCTGCTGCTGCTAGTTCGCGTCCCGGAGACATTTGTATTTGATCGATTTAGGCGCCCGAACCTCTCTTCCTGGCCTACCTTGAATTTCTCCAAATTACCCGTAGCGGGTCGACTCCCCGGTCTACTGGGGCTACGGTAGTCTTTGTCTCCCGTGCGTGTGCTCCTTCTGTCGCCATTGACTGGTAGGAAGCTCCTGATTGTGGTACCGGTGGCGTGCGTGCCAGTTCCACCAATCCTGCCTTCCGATAAACTTGTCTGTCGGCTTCCATACGCTTCGATGCTGGCCATCACGGAGCCTTTACTCCAAGTAGCACCCTCGGCAAAGATGTCCCTTATCTTCGGTGGGAATTCCGTCTCACTCTCGGTAGCAATCGCAGCCATGACCAACTCTGTGACATCCAAGTAGTCTTCGCGTGACAGGAGGGCTCCTTCGGCAATGTTTTCAGGATAGGTGTGCTTCTCATCGAATACATCGACAACTTGATCTTCCTCCCGAGGAACTTTCAATGGAATGAACCATTTACCGGCTGTTTGACGTTCGGCGATTGTGTTCAGCGTGTCTTGGCGTAAAGGTTCGATCGCCCAAGTATCCGCTACAGAGTAGATATATGCCAAAACCAGACTTTTGATTGCAATCTTTTCCTTTGCAGTTTCGAGATTGCTGGCTTCCTCGTCGAGACGGTAGATCATTGGTAGCCCAGAAAGAATTGCTGGAAGGCCAATCTTTCGCACCAAAAGGTCCAAGAGCTTGTAGATTCCAACGATATCGACGGCTCTTGATGCATGTGATAGAATTGTCTCAAAAGCCGCTACATGGAGAAGCTTAATGAAGGAGCTGTTGACGAGTTTGTTGGCGCGATGGGTGAGGTTCAAGCTGTTAACTTCAATAAGAGCGGTAGCTATATCACTGACTGCTCCAGGGCGGTCGATTTCGAGGCTCAGGTAGACGGACAAGCTGTCAATATAAGCTTTTCGTACTCCCTTTTCTTCTTCGCGCAGGATCCAATGCGTCCCTTCCCATACACTCAAAGGTACTGTATTTCGGCCAATTGATTGAGACGTTCGCTGGTTCGCAATGCTGAGGAGATCGCGAACAGACTTGAGAGCGACCGCACGGGCAGTGTCAAAGCTGAAAAAGTCGTCAACGTGGGGTTGCTCGGTAATATTTGGTACAGCACCGGCAATCGCTGGGTCTGTGGTGAGCGGTGCGCTGGGAGAAGGCTTTAGCCGAAGAAGGACTTCTCCAGCAATGTCGGCTATCTGATCGGTATAGTAAATATGTGTGGCAAGGTCGGCGATACATTTCCGTAGCCGGTGGAGAAGGTCTTTCCGAGTTGACGAGGGTGATTTGACGACTTCGGTGATTGTTGCTGTAATCGCAAAGATTGCAGCAGTTGTGAGAGAAGGGGTGGCGGAAGCGGATGCCGGTGCTATCTTTTCGCTATTTGATTGTGGGGAACCCGGGGGGGTTGGTTTGGTTTCCAATTGCAAAAGTTGTAGGATTTTGGCGATGATGGCGACCAACACATCCATTACACTCAGCCCGACCAAGTTGACTGTAGAAGAGAGAAGCCATGAGAGTAGTTGTGCGTATATAAGCTGCTTTTGTAATTCAGCTTCAGCCATCGGACAGTGGACCAGATGTTCTAAGATTTCAACGAGAATGAGGAACCGCGACTGGGTAGGCGCCCATTTCGCAACCATTTCGATGAGACTTGTCGTCCAGGATTCCGCTACGTTTAACCGAGATGTGATGTATTGCAAGATAGCTTGTGTAGCAAACCGGATCTGCGGGATGTTGTTGACTTCAAAGATGCCTTTGAGGCTTTGTAGTGCCAGTATCTCGATATCCCGCTGTTCCAGCTTGTCAGCGTCGGCTGCGGTGTTGGCCATGGCACCATCTATCGTGCCAATCGATGTCCGAGGCATGAGAGCATTAGTCTTCTCCTCGTTTGTTTCGACGGTCGTAACTCGGTACTGCATCTCATCGAGGTGGTCAACGTCATCGGAGTAGATGTTTTGAAGAATGACGGGAAGAACAAGAGCAAGCTGCTGTTTGGCAGTCGCTGACGACAGAGCGTCTGAGGAACAAACACTCTTGATCGCCTTCAAACCGGCCAATCTCCATCTCAGCTCGTGTCCGGCAGGAGGGGTCGAAGAGCAGGCGGCGTAGAGCTTGATGACCTCTTCGAAAAGCCTGACATAGGGTTCGTCAGATGCGAGGTTGGCGCCGTCATGGTGCGAACAAAAGGCATCCCAGCAGGGTAAAGTCTCTTCGATTAGGACGATATCTTTCGAACTGATGACGGTTTTGAGGATGGTGAGGATGTTGGAAGCGTAGAGGTTGAGATCTCTGGGACACTTTTCTATTAAAGCGCGACATATTTCAATGGTAACTTGGGTGTTTCTGCTAGAATGTCAGCGATTGAACTGAAGTTTTATGTATTCACGGACATAGAAATAAATTACCCGGTTCTTCGTTTGTACACATCGCGACCAGCTCGTCGTTCGAGAAAGGTGCCGACTTTCTGGAGCTTGCTCCGGCGGGTAGAGACATAGTATAACAGATACGATAGCTCGGAACCATTCGGTTTGATCTCAACGGCGCCTTTTTGGAATTTGGGGTAGGTTTTGAGGATCAGGATTTGATGTTTTGGTCGACACATGTTCGGAACGGGGACATCCATGTACGCCGACATCCCTGGTCAAGCGCAAAGAAGAAGAGAAGGTGGATAGAAGGTGAACAGAGAGATAGGAATGGAGAATCCGTTGAAGCCGTCGAGCTCGAGCTATCTGAGGGGTCCAAAAGCCATAGATTAGACGAGCGCAGGACTGCCGGCGAAAACGCGTGGCGGCGTTAGTGGCGGCGGGCGAGTTTTGAAGCCAGAAAACGTTGGGAAAAAGCGTCTGGTCGGATGACGTCCCGCTGCAGCCGAGTCCAGGTGACGGAGAGAGAAGACTGTCGACAGTCTGGCAATGCGACGGAGAAAGATGTGAGGAGAGAGAAAGCAATCGGGAGGAAGGGAAAAGGGAGAAGAGATGACGATGAAAGATAAAGAAAATGTGAGGAAGTGATGAGGCTGAACGGGAGGAAGGCGGAAAGCGTGTGAAAGTGTGAAAGTGTGGTGGCCGTTTAATTAAAGCGAATCCCGCCACGGCAAACAAACAAGATGAGGTTCCTCTCTGCCAGCACACCACCAAGACAGACAGATACGTAGCATATTACTCCTGCTCCTCTTTTTTTCTCGACTGGTTAGATATGTGAGTGCTGGATCTAAACAAGAGTCCGTGGGTTAGTAAGTTGGTGAGCCGGGCTGATGGGAAAGGATCAGAAGCGGGGAGGGAAGCTGCGAGATATCGTTATGCAGAGATGGCGTGGGTTTATCTGCCTGCATCATTCGAACGAACGATCGAACATTCTTCCTTCGATTGCAGCCTCGCGGTGCATCCAGCTCCCCGTTCCGGTTGCTGCCGGAAGCCATGCCCTCCGACGCCATCTCACCAGGGCTGCCTGCTCTTGCTCTCACTCTTACTCTTCCTCTTGCCACATTCCTGTACCGCTGGTTCCCCTTGGCCGCTTTCCGAGCGATCCAGATAGGTGGGATTCTGGGGCAATCTAATATCGTGACGCCAAAACGCTTACAAAGGCCCAATCAATTGCAAAATACCAATTGGATGGTATATGCCGGTATTACTAGGTACCGACAATATGTGATACTTTGTTTTTGGTGGGGCTAATTAAGATACCTCGTCACTTTCCGTAAGTGGCGTCTTACTCTTCCATAAATTACGATCCTCGAATATTAACAATACCTCTCTGTTCGCTTTCAGTCTGGAATGCAGAAGGTCAAATGGAACAAGATGAATCTATGTTAGCCAAGATCTGAAGACCCTCAATGCATCTCGATCGATGGTACTGTACCACGGTATGGAATTCACGTGAACTCCACATCTTTAAACAATGGGACAGAACAGCCCTGATTACTGGAGCTTTCACAGAAGTCTCACGTATCACCCTTGATACTACCAAGAATCGGCCCCTTTGACACATATCTTCTTCTGCGGGTCGTTCCAGAATGCGGTTTTGTCGCGTGCGTAGGGCTCTTGGCAGGCCGGTGTGACCAACCGAACTACCCAAACTGGCTAGCCCCGTCACCCGACGACAGTCGAATTCCCAACGCATTTTAATTGACCAAATATCTCAACCTGAAATCCGGGACGCTAGCCGGAGGCGGTCTCGTGGCTAGTTAGCAGCAGCCCTACGGTTATACCGAGACCCGGGAGGACAGCCACTTTACACATTCCGGTCTAGCTTGATTAACGCTTCCCAATCCGACTCTTCTCAATACCGCTTTATATGATACATTCTGAAACCCGCGACTCATCTCGGTTTGGGCAGGCCAAGCCACATTCTAGAATAGTCCTGGTAGCTGTTAATCTGTAACGTCCAAACGCTCGGTTCCAGATTGAATAAGTCCTACATCGTAATACATGATATTGTAGAGAACCCATACGAGATATCTACGCCCTACATGAACATCACGAAGATAACGAATAGACTGGTTTCTATGTCTCATATGCCGACTTCTAAAGGAGCTCTCGAAATCTTAAGCCTAGCGTGATATTCATTGTTCAATTGAACCCAAGATGCCTTACTTTATTTGACTTGTCGTCTGCATCTCCTCAAAACCTCCTTGACTCAAGCGATTTGAAAACTGTAACCCTCTGTTATTATTCTTTCAATCTACTCTACCCTACTCTGGATACATATATGCGGTAAAACTCTTGTATACAAAACTCTAAATCTTGCTAAAATCAAAATGTTCAGTATCAACCATCTCTACTACGGTAACACTCCCCGGTGGAGCTTTCAATTCTCACCTAGCTGACCTAGAAGATTTTCCTGGCGAAAGTATTTTAATTTTGATCTTCCAAATACTCCTAGCTGGACTAGAGAATTTCTTAAAAATCTTAATATATATTTACCTCTCATTGAATAATAACGACTACACGATCTTACGACACTAATATAATGATTTCCAAGTTACTCATCCCATTTGTATTTTCGTTCGCTCTTCTTGGACTTCAAGCCTTAGCTGGCCCAATTGCTGCAGGGAAGAAAAATGCCATCTCCCCTTCGGATAAAGTTCAATGGAAGGTCCCAGACGGATACAGTGTGATGGTCCCCATACAGGATGAGAGCGATGATATCGGGCGTCCTGCGCATCATCGGAAACGTGCGGATGACCCTGCAAGATTGAAACCTAAGAAACACTGGCAAATTCGATATCAAGGTCTACCACAAGCCGGTAAGTTATTTGAATCTAAAGCCGCCAGCACTTGAAGTCTAACACTACCATGCATCGATGATAGGCAAACATATACGTTTGGAGGCAAATGTCAACGCTCAGCCGGACCCAGACCACCCCATCCTCGGTCTAGACTACTTTAATGATATGGTGAAATCCCACGAGCTATTCCCACAACCCGGGATTATCAAACTCACCTTCCACAGCGAGAACTTTGTCAAGGCCGCATTGGACGCTTGGAAATGGATCGGAACTCCAGAGACGCCCGACTACTTTTTTCTCATTGTGCGATCCCAGGAACCCACAAACCTATCTGTAGCCCGAAAGCTCCCATACAAGATCAAATCCGTCAAAGTCAGCGGTTCAACAGCCATTCTTACAGCAGAGGAGCTCGAATGGAAACAGGTCGGTCAGGTAGATGTCAACTTTGGTTCCACTGGCGCCTCGAAACCAAAGCTTGGTATCACCAAGAAAACAGGCTATCATCCTACTTGGCCCATCAGCGTCGCTTATGGTTCAGCAAATAGCCCCATATCCCTCCTTGACCAAAAGCCCGGAACAAAGAAAACAGTCGCCAGCGGGAGCCCAAAGGCCATCTGTGTAAACTGCTACACCACAGGCTCCATCGAGCTCTCTGCCAACTTTAAGACAAGCTTCGGTACCGTCCAAGCCGCCGCTGTGAGCGTGAAAACGTATGCTCTGAAAGCCGTCGTGGATATGGAAGCGTCCGTTCAACTTAGAAAAAAGCACGAATTCAGAAAAGAACTCGTCAGTTTCCCCATCGGGCCGGTGTCGATCTGGGGAATCGCTAATTTCGGCCCCAAAGTTACTATCGAAGCCTACCACAAGATCGAGGCGGGCGGTTCTGTCACCATCGGTGCCCGACTAGATGCGTCGTTACCGGACAGCCACATCACCCTCGATTTCGTCCACCCTACCGACAGCAAGAACTTTAACCTCCAAAAGCCCGTAATCAACTGGGACGCCGGTCTACAAGAAGCAAACGTCCATGTGAAGGGTACCGCGGCAGCAATCACTACTGTCGGCGTCAGCATCGAACTGCTAAACTCCGGCATCCAAAGTGGTGTGGAACTCTGGCTGCCAAAGGTAGACTACAACGCCAAAGCTATCGCCAGACCCGACGGGGAAGGCGGATTCTGTGAAAACAACCAAAATAAACTCCCAAAACGCGAACCATCCTTCTCCGGTGTCTCTGGTGAGACAGATAAAGACGACACGGTTATCAAGCAGAAAGGCTTAACCGCCGGTATCTCTGGTAGCGCAAAGGCTGGTTTCAAGCTTAAATTTGTCGGTATTCAAAGCAGAGGGATCCTTAAGGATGTACTCCCATCAAAGCAATGGACCCCGGAATGGGGCACCAAAATGTCCGACCTGGCCAATTTCTGCCGCCAGTATGTCGCCGACGATAAAATAGTCTACGACACAACCAAGAAGCGTGCCCTCCCCAAGGCATCATTTGCAAAGGCATATCCGGGCAACGAGGTGCTCAGGGTCAGTTATGAAAAGCACGGTGTAACAATCAAGAAGACCGGCGAGTTTAAATATATCGATACATATGTCATTCGCCATGCGGATGGCGAATATATCGGTCGACGGCGTGGTGGCGAGCGTGAATTCATCGATGCTATGGCAAAGACGGGTCAGAAGTGGAGCCGGTTTAATTCAACGACGCAGAAGGAGGAGGAGTTTATGATTTGTTTGGATCCCGTTGCTGATCCGAAGAATGGATGGGTTATCAAGCCAAAGTGCTAGTTATATCACTTAGGCATATAATTTTAATTTAGGATGTGTTTACGATATGCTTCATTAGCCTAGTAATAATCTAACAAATTCAAATAACCAAAATAACATTTAAATGAAGGAATTTTAATACACTAAAAAGTGAAGTGTCTGGAATTATCTTCTTCACACCCGTGTCTGCATCCGTCTCTGCCGCCGTTTGATCCGAGTCTCTCTCTCTTTGGACAACTGATCAAATTGCTTCCGAAGATTACCCTGGGCAATAAGTACTGGGCACGACAGCTCGCGTTGACAAAACTCCTCGAAAAAATGGAGGAATCCTGATGCGTTTTTCACTAATAGATAGGAAACTTCTAGCTGATTAAGATAAGTATTTTGCGCCATTAGGTCTATTTTCCTAGGCGGTGGAAACTGACCGTCACCGGCAACCGCTTGTCGTATTTGTCGCCAAAAATAATGGCTTTTATAACACGATGCTTTCAAAAAATAATCTCGATGACCCTTTAGTTTGTTAATCAGAGCGGTATTATCTCTCCTCATCAAATGATTCCTTCCACGGAGTACCTCGCTCTCTATCGTAAACTCTTTGATAAGCTCCACCACATCGCCATTGAGTTTCTGCCGTAGCAGCCCCCCAACCCGGTGAAAACACTCCAATGATTCTAGATCTTGAATCCACCAATGTATAAGTAAAATTATCGGTAACATGAACGCCGGCCTCGGCACCCACAGCGGCCTCAATACCCATCCATTTAATTCCCCAAAAACGCCACCGGGTACCCCACAATCCTCGTCAATAAAAACTCTGCCATGCAATCGACGCCGGTTGCCCAACGCATACATTAGCATACATCATTCTAATATACCGATAACATAATGAATCCCTCCCCATCCTAAACAATGTCGCGACTGCCAGATCAAACATACCCGGTTCTCGTCCCAAGAGATCGATGTGCATGCCAGAGTTCGGGTCGTATGTTGTCTTGTGCAGTTCTTGAATCAACTTGAAAGCAGTATCGATCGATAACGTTGTATTTATCTCCAAACACCACACGACGAGCGCCCGGCGAAGAAGTATACGCAAGATGGAGGCTTCCAAATTGTCTGAAGGCCGGATAGATAACTTCCATACCGAGTTTTTGGTATCGAAAAACTCCTTGTTGAGCAGTCTACAAATAGCGGATATCGTCTCGTCGGGGGGTTCTTCGTTTAGTTCATTAGCTTTGTCGCAACAACGAATAAAGGCACAGGCGGATTTAATGCACGCGCAGAGGTGCCCATGCTCTTCCTGGTTTTTGTTTCGGTGAGCTTCCCTGCAGTATTGGACTACAGAGCAATCGGTGCATACGACGAGTGTATGATTGCTACCGCAAACGTAGCAGCCTTGATGTATTTTGATTCCGAGCATTTTTGGTATCTTCAACTATGGAAGTGGGGAGGGTGATAAATGAAATTATTTAGTTGTATTAATTCACATGTATTATTGTCTGGTGGAGATATGTTGGTTCAATGTCATAGGATCGATCGGATCCAGAGCATACAATTTTCGAAATGGCGGCGAATCAGACCACGCATACATATGTATGCACGCCAGATGGGGTGCCCGATAAGATGTGTGTGTCTTGAAGTGGTTATACCTGGAACCAATTGGACCAATATGGTTTAGGAAGACGAGATAGATGAATCTGACATGGCATTGCATGCGTCGGCTGTGCCTCGCAACTTTGGCTGTCTGTTGGAGGTGCGTTGCTCATCAGCGTTGCCACTGCTGTAACCAGGCTAGTTCATGTTGATAAATAGATAGAAAGATGTGTTGTCCGTAGATAGGTAGCTAAAGCAATGATAGAGAAGAGGAAGGAAAAAGATTTCTTTCTTTTCCTCTT
This sequence comes from Dactylellina sp. 'tibetensis', assembly GCA_036971435.1. NCBI lineage: Eukaryota > Fungi > Ascomycota > Orbiliomycetes > Orbiliales > Orbiliaceae > Dactylellina > Dactylellina sp. 'tibetensis'. Next base: position 450,338 of record JAKDFA010000020.1, on the reverse strand, counting down.
CACCATCCTTCATTCATCCCTCTCTACACAACCCTTACTTTATACTGTCGTGTGTTGGATATTTGAAAGAGGAAATACAACATGGTCAACACAGTCCAAATGGGAAAGCTGGTTGAGATCTCTCGCGCGTGACGTTGTGATTCCAGTCATACTAACAGAATAGATTTTAGTAAACCCGTCTAGATTTAGGTACTAAGCTTGGTTATCAAAAAAGTCACCGTTAAAGAGAAGAATAGGATCCAATGAAACCTTGAAGGACTCTTATGCTACTATGCAGTGTTCTTCTGGAAACAAACTTTCTCCATCTTCTGATTCAAGAAGTATAAGATGCGTATAAAAGTCCAGTAGATGATCCATTTTCAGTTTTATGCTAGCGATGTTAGTTGGTTATTGAATACAATTCAATCAAACTACTGTAGAAGTCCTTAGAATATATATCTTTACAATCTCTTCTTTATAATATTTTATATCTTATGAACCCTTTACCATAAACTCCATCCCCAGAAACTCACTTACAAGACAAGAAACTCCGTAAATCTTGACTTTGTACCGATATACCTATTTTACAAGTAGGATTGCAAACATTCCCATGATGATTGATGATATTATGCCAGGCTTAGAGTAATCTCTGTACCAAAAATTTGATCTTCGTCTCTAAAGAACTGTGCGCCGATATAAGAATAGCAAATCTCGTCGGAAACCACCACATGGGTGAAGTGCAGAGAGGTTCTCAGCTCGCAATCATGCCGCGCACGACGTGTTTCGAGAAGTTCCATCGCAACTGCCCGTTCGTGGCGTCTATCGGCGCTGTCGGACGACCACTCGGACACACTGGTCGAAGTTTGGTAGACAATCTTTGCAACCAACGTTGGAGTATACGAAACGGTACTTCGTGAGTTGGGACGGCTGTTGAAATTACTCTCTGGCTGTGAAAGATCTAGTCGGGCGGGTTGTACGGCTTTTGCTTGGTTGTAGAGCTGAATCGTTTGTATAAACTGCAACGGATTCGACTCTATTTCATGGTAAGGTAGTTAATTAATTTCTGAGCTTTAAAGTCATATGACTGGTTGCTGTATACTGCGGGAGCTTGAAGGCTTACTGTCATTTACGAGCTTGAATTCAAGTCTAGAGCTACCAAAGATCTCAGGACACGTATTCGAGCTATGTTGCATTTTTTGGTAATCTAGCTCTAGATGCTTATAATCGACAGACTCGCACGTTGGGTTGCTTGGAATCATGGCGTGACCCGGAGTTTTAGTCTAGCGTTCTTCAATGTCGCGAGATTGCAAATGTGAGAAGAAGAATCGAGCTGGAGTTTTAGCGAAGCGGTATGATCTCGGACATTAATAATCTTGGAAGGTTTTAAAATTTGAAGATAAACCCGATTGAAGAAGAAGAGAGGATTGGCTCAAAGTGTGGAATAGCCTGGAGGGTACCAGTGTGTACTTGTAACGATCCTACAGTATGTGCGAACTAGATCTAGATAGGCTTAAGTACTTTAATAATCGGTAGGAAAGAAGAGAGCAGCGCGTGCTGGGAGAAATGGTAGGTATGCGTATGAATTTGAGCAACTACTAATAATATATAAGTAAAAATAACACACAAGTCCCAAGCTCGAATACTTTTGTGGATACAAATCTGAGAGTTCACATGGTATGATCATGTTATTAAGACTTTTTTTTTGCGTAGGGGCACCTGCCTTGTACAATCCTGCTATCACTTGAGAAGAATCGCTAATACAACTGATTCCCGTTCTAAGCGAAGTAGCATGTTTTCATTTATAAGAGTATAGCCTGGGCCAGTTAGTAAGGATTGTAGTGTGTCACAGTTTGCTCTAGCATCCATATCAGAGTGCTCGGGCTTGTAGGTTGACTTCCACTTGCTATAGCAAGGTGCCCATCACAAAAAGCAAGTTTTGCATAGCTCTCTAGCGGTATTGGCAAATGTTCAGCCAAGAGCCAAAACAAATTAAACAAGAAATTAAATTGACATAGCACAACTTTGAAATTTCGTAAACCCAACACCAGCACCATTTTGAAAATACTATTCATTAGCAGCTATAATACGCACTGGTTAATGGTCTCGAAGCCAAACCATTCCAAAGTGCATTTGGAAGGCGTAATAACATAAAAAGACACCCTATGTTATTGTTCTACACCTTTTGACATCGTTCCTCAAAACTTGCTCTTGACCCGAACGAAATATTTACATTTTATTATGATTATTAATAGGAACTTACAACATACGGCGTCAGCTTGGTGGCAAGTCTTGTTACAAGTCCGCACAAACGTTCGAGAATAAACAAGTCGCCTAGGATCTCGCTTGAAATAGAAGCTAGATAGAAAATAACTAGTAAGGTGATGAAATTTGAACTACTTGGCTTCAACAACAAAGCAAACTATGCTATGGTCTCCAGTGGGGTTGAAATATAGCCAGTTTGCAACCTCGTCCGCGCTCTCAAAACTTTTGTTTCTGTCTGTGAGCCTCAGCTTCCAATTTCCCCATTCGAATAGTTGGGGTGCTTGAAATCTAGCCTGAAGTCGCTCAAGCAAGTGGTTCCTAACATCATCTAATTTTTCGAATTCTATTGGTATGAATCCCCTTTGTTCATGTGATGATACTGGGTCCTCGTAACGATTAGGTACTATAGAGTATCTTATTACGTTACTAGGTCCTCCATTTGAGGGAGACGATTGTATAGAATTTGGGTTTGACACATCTCCTATGATTGCTGAAGAGTCGGGCGATGGATATTGGAACCGCGTGGGAACCACCCATGTCCCCATTCCGGACAAATACCTCGAATGCATCTCAAGTTGGTGATATGGATTATCTAGCTGAGATGGTGGGCTCATCAAGTTGCCATTTTCGTTTAACTGCATAGGACTGACCCCCATATTCTTGAGCGTTCTGTCGACTATGGGATTTAGGGCATTAAAATGCGGCGGGCCAAATATATCGACGTGGCTGTTGAAGTTCCAAGGAGGACGTGCGAGAATGCTATTACTATTTGGATCTTGCTTTTGTTTCGGGGGGTTTGCTGTTGATCTATTGGGGTTTTCGAATTCCATTGAAGCCGTCGGTGAATGTATAATTTCGCTGGGATAGCAAGATGGGATCTGTCCTGATGGGCCTTGATTTAAAAGAATTTGGGTTTCATCGAGATAATTCTGGATGCCATTTTCTGCATCTTGGAGCATGTGGGGAGCCCTTATCCCAGTTGACATAGAGATCGCTGGGTTCGTTGAAAAGCAACCTGTTTTTTCGATAATAGCAAGGCCAAATGCCTCCAAAGCTAGTCCGAGATATTCGTCATATACATTATACTTATCTTCACGATCAACATACACGACTGGTGTAAATCATGTTAGACAATATATTCTTGGATGTCACGCGGGGGTAAACTATTTTTGGCGTACTAGAATTTGGTAGCTGCTGTGCCCAGGCAGGCATGCAAAGTCTACGGCATCCTTCAAAGATGTCTTTCCACTCAGGAGCATTCTCTCGAAGTAACTCGGTTGGAATATTTCCCTTGTAGTGGTCTCTATTGATATGATGCCTGTCCATGTATAATTGAATTGAATTAGCAACAAACTCAACCAAACACTTTTTTTTCATGATAATTATTATTCACCTGAGTAGTGGAATAGAGCCAGCATATTTCGGGTGCTTCTTCCAGCAAGCGTGGTGTATCGGGCATCGAAAGATGGCGCACGGGCAACAGAATTTCGGACGCAAAATTAAACCTCCTTGGAGATATCTAGCAGGTTCATTGTTTTTTTTGTCACCGCCTCTTTTGCGTTTTCGGGTCCTATTTACTTGAGTAACTGAAATCTTCGGGATTGAGGTGGATTCCCCTAGGTTCGAAGAACCAGGTAGCACATCCCCAGCACAAGCTTCTTTATCACCAGTACACCCCTTTAAATTCCGATCCGAGCCAACCTGTCTTATAACCGACTCCGACAGTTGACGAAAGGCAGGCTGCAACACCATTAGCGTACTTAAGATATAAATGGCCTGCAACTTCGAAGCATTCTCTCCAACGTCATTGTTACAGGAGCCATCGCCCTCAAAATTGTCACAGATTTCGTCATCTAAGAAGAATTTTGGTGGACTCTCGCTGGGATCGGATTTCGACCAACTTGCTCCTGACTGTGGGCTTTCAAGAACTTTTCCTTTGGGGTATACTGTTGTAGAATCCTCCGACCTCTTCGTTTCTCCTAGTTTCGTTAGATGCTGGATAAGAGGGAAGAAAGAAAAATCTATTGATATCAGCACAATGAAAGCATTTTTGATTTTGAAAGTCTGGAAGGGTGAGCCACATACAGGGAAGAGGTAGACTTATGGCTTGCCTTTCTGGAAAACAAAAACCAAATACGTCATCCCACGTTTTGCAATCATGTAAAGCTGCCCGGTGCCGATATTCTGAGCTATAATGTCGTCGGATCAAATGTTCTCTGTCAAACCATTTGGCAAAGTTAGTGCGGCTTTGGATTTCAAGAAATCGTGATTTTCGTGTAGTAAAGTACTTAATGCCTGAAAGGCTCCCCCTGTTGATCGCCCAACATGAGATATGAGAGTCTGGGTCCACTTTTGCGAAAGGACAAGCTAATCGCATCGAAAATTCTCGGAGACTTAGGACTCTAACACTGGATTCCAGTTGGATATACAACTGCGTGACGAAGGCCTGCAATGGTCCTGTATTCATACTCTTGAGGAGCGGGTTGGAAAGGTAATTTGAAGACGCTAGGTCATCGCACGCGGATTCCAACTCGCATTCGTCAACGGAATGAGATTGGTGGCTCGTAGGGGACTCGCTTGACTCGGATGTTTCACCAGGCTGTAATTTTGTGGGGTTTTCGCAGTTTCGGGATATTTCTGATGGTTCAAGAGGTTTTTGGAAGTCCTCTAGGCTAGTAGTTTTTTGAGGACGGTTTATATTCGGATAGTCATCGTCAACCTTAACGCCTTCATCACTCTCATGGTTATCTTCGATGATAACTTCCTTATTAGTATTCTTGGTTACTTTGTTTGGTTGATCTTGCCTGTTCCCCCTATTTTTAATATCACTTTTATATGGTGTATACTTTCTACCTTTGTGTTGGCGGTGGCCGCTGCTTATGTTGGTCTCAGTTTTCTTTATCTGATTCTTTAGAAGCGTCGAGTAATTCACTGTCTGTACATTAGAATGCAAGGTGCTCGCTTCGTGCCTTGCGTCTAGTCTACGAGACAAGGTACTCGTCCGTAAGTTGCTGGATAGCCTGTTGTCGCAACCGTCTGAATCATACGCACATTCTGGATCATGGCTGCAGCCGAACCCCGTCTCGCGATCCCAGTTGCTTCCGCCTACTGAGCCAGATTGCTGAATTCCGTTAAGATTGACTGAAGAGCTGATTAGAAAATATCGTGCAATTCTGTCCTCCTGAGCTTCCCACCTCAACTCAGATACCACACTTTTGATATCCGATATCGGCTTTCCCGTAAGAGCATTTTCTAATTGGTAGTCTCGCCAGCTAAAAGGCGGATCGAAGAATTCAACTTGCAACCAAACATCAAAGTCCCATTCCAGGCTGAAACTGCCAAGGCCGTTGAAACAAAAACTTTTGAATCCTTGAGTCTCTTTTGTCGAGGATATCGCCGGTTTACGAGCTACAAGCACAATGTATGGTTTTGTGGATTCATCAAACAAATTGGGAGTGGATGAATTTAAACAGCTAGGAACACTAGACAGCTCCGTCGCGCCAAGGCTGCTTGAGTTTGGAGAACCGTACGAGAGTTCAGATACATTCCAGGAGTTTAGTCTGCTTGAATCAAGTGGACCAGGGCACCAAAGTGGCAGCTCAGATACTCCTGGTATAGAAAAGACTCGCTCTTCTTCACCATCAAAAAATTCGGATGGATCAGCTGACGAATCAAAATAATGTGTCTCAAGATTCATGATTCGGTGTTTAATCCGGTTAGAATTCGTGTTGAAGGCGTCACTGGTGTCTATATAAAAGTCATTCGGTGTACTGTCTGCCAATTTCCCAAGCTGGGAACCAGTAAACACAGATTGACTTTCGAAAGCAATCAGTGAGCTTTCTCCTAAGCGAGAGAGTAGAGGCGAAAGTCCCATGGCAAAAGAGGCGGTAGGATTAGTATTCCGATCGTTAAGCAAGTCCACAGAATGAGCAGGACTGGAAATCTCAGCTTTAAAAGCATCGTCTAAGACTGGTCCAGTTCCTAAGCGGGTTACCAAGTCCCACTCTCTTATATCGCCTTTACTGAGTGAAATTTCGGGGATCATTTCGTCAAGGCAGAAATCTAAAATAACGTCAAGTAAGCGTCCTGTAGTTTCATTCGAGTAGCATATATCTAGGATATTTCCCCCCAGAGCACAGCGCATATATATTACTAAGCAGAGAAGCTCATTTTCCTTACCTGGGCTTGGTATAGGAGCCTCCCAACTGGGAAAACATGCCTTGAATATTGCATGCCAGGTTCGAGCTACTACCACTTGAAGTGGGAGTCGGCCATTAAAATGATTTGCTTTTAAGTGTGCCCTGGTCATGACCTACGATAAGTACAGATTCATTCTGTCCATTCAAGGAAATTGGTTTTCGTACTTGAGCTGTTTCAGTGTTTTGAGGTGGATAGCCTTGCAGTGCATATAGCGCTCTCTCGACGTACTTGCATATGGACATCTGAATAATTTGTTACGGGTGGTTTTAGGTGCATCGAGGCGTTTTGGAGGGCTATTATTATTATCATCATTTCTGTCTTTGTCGCTTTTCCATTCTCCGCCGCTATACACGTGGTCGTAGCTTACGGGAGTGTGCTTTCGGGCTGAATTTGCGGAGGCTTCGCCAGCACGATGATCTTCGTGTGTTTCCCCTAACTTCTCTTTCGTTGGGATTTCCGTTCCACGAGTTACCGGGAGGAATTCATCTGATGTAGGATATTCGTTGGTGCCAGAATACTTAAGCGTGAGAGGCGCAGGCGCACGGAGGAAATTTAGACCAGTATTGAGGCCGAATATAAATACTGAGGTAATAAGCGAGTTGAACACGCGCGACAAAAATATAATAGCTTTGTTTTTGTCTCTGCGGCGACTCGCGTTCAGATCGACGACAGTCGTTTGTAAATCGGAAACAAAGTTTGAATGTTGCACTAGCAATAACGCCAAATCAATGTCTAGGCTGCGATATGTGTGAGAGATGGAAACTTTGGAAGCAGTGTCGCCGGTATTTTGAGAATCATCGACGCCTTTAGTACTGGAAGGGCCTGTTATGAGATACTCTGATTTGACGGGCTTGACTTGTCTCGCAAACCAGACGCCGGTCATTTTCCGACTTTGGGGCTTGACGCCTATAACTGCCTGCCACAAGATCTGTGATATTCCCCGTGTAGTCTACAAGCCATGCTATAATCAATCAAAGGATCTTGAAAATTATTTGCATTTCACGCGGCTTTGGGCTTACCTTGCCGCTATTATTAAATAGAGATTCATAAGGCGGATCGATCTTTGTTTGGCAGAAAATTGCTGAAGTGTGAGTTTGTTGCCACAGCACGTGCATGCTGACATGAAACAGAGCTATCTAGGTCTTGGTAGAACATGAAAGTAAATCGTATAGACCTGCTCCAAGAGAAAAGAAGATGTCTAAATGATAGTAGAGTAGAATTGAATGAGTTACTGTAAATTCGAATATCTGGGTGCACAACATAATATATCTCTATGGTAGACTTCATGGAGTCGGATTCACTATTTGCAGGAACAGCCGGTCTAGAGGTCCTATAATCCACTAAAAGAGGAAGATTATCCTCCAGAAGGGGAAAGGGACAAACATTTGCTGCAATTCGATGAGGCTTTGATATTTCAACTTTGATGAGACGCTGTTTTGCTGTAGCGCCAAGACGAATTTGCTAGAGAAAAAAGAATATGCATAGCAAGATGTGGGTCTGAGATGCCAAGGCGGTCCCGGTATATCTATTTTCTTTTTCGTGGACAAAAGTGCATTATGACGGCAATTTAATTTTCTAAGGGCACGAATCTGCGCGTGTCCAGTCTGTCGGTTCTTGGTGTTACAAAGTTGGAGGGCTTTTGCATTTTATCTACGCGTACGCATATACTCTGTCTGATATACCTAAGATTTTACATTATGCTATTATCCCTTGCTAGCCTCAATGTCGCACAAACTTTGGACAAATTCTTGAAAGGTTGCCCATAACTAGCGCTTACATGGCGCTGTTTCTCTCTAATTATAATATGGCTCAGAAACAGATATCCAAGCTGCTCATTATATATCAGGCTCCAGGTTTTCCAAAGTTTTTACTGCCTGTTGGAACCCTGTATGATACAGATCGGGTATCTTAGTAGCTTTGCCAAAGTCAATAGACTCTCAGACGCGTTCGTTATGTAAGTAATACTTCAAAAAGCGATATCGTTGTGAGAGACACCGAGCCTGTGAACTTTGGCTAGAGCTTCTCTCTCCTCTTCTTTTGTTCCTGACAACCAGTTTTCCAGCGCCTTTCCACAATCCTCTAGCTCTAACAGCCCGAGCATGCAATCATATCCACCTCGCCTTGCGGGTAGAGGTGTGGGATAACGTGACCCTGAAGCGATAAAAAATTTTCGTATCTGTACAATTCGTCAAGCTATCTACTGTTAAGCAGAAAATGCACCAACTGGAAAGGTGTTCTTTACATGCCGCAGTCTTGATAGTATCTTTTTGATTGTTTAGGATGAGTAAGGTCGGAGATTTTTAAGATTACACCAATCCCTATATCCATATGCTTCCCCTCTGCTAATATCCAATGTTTCTGCGAAAACTTGTTGATATAATCTTACTTTGCCTTTCTCCGACAAGAAAGGCAGCGTTCTTAGTGTCTGTTACCATTCGACCCCGCGGGGCGGGATGGGAACAGAGAATTTCCGCAGGGTATCAGACTTTAAGATGGTAAATTCGTCTAAGATGCCATCATCACAGGAGCGGTGCCATCTGTCATCGTGGGCGATAACCGAAGCGAAAATATGATGTGCCAGAGGGGAGTTTAGACCCTAGGCCCTTTCCGTTGGCATGGACGCTATACAATTTCGATATACGTGGGTTCGGAAGCTGGGTGTTAATTATCAGGCTTAATTGTATTGTGGCCCTGACTGGATAAATAAGTACTATCTATCTAAGTAATTCTTATATTAAGATAATATCAACCGAGAGTTCGCTTATAGCTAGCTGGAAGTTCTAAGCAGGAGCAGGGACCGACGCCAAGCCGACCCTCCCTGCTCGCGTCGACTGCCATTTTTGGACATTCAAAAATTCTGTGCGACAGAACGCAACATCCGCCAACATATTTCTTCAACATCACCACCATTATCTTGACATTTGCTCCGTAGCAAGATACGGTTGTACTCTGCCACGGATCGGTCCCGACACCCACCAGTAATCGACCGATTCCGCCAGAGGACAAGTTGCGCACGAGCCGCAGATGCCGCCCGAGTTTAGATAGTTATGCCCCTCCGCTGCCCCACCGGAGCAAAACGTATAGCTCCCTTCTTGGCCTCGCCACACACTACTCCTCGGATACCCCTTCGAATATGTTCTTCCTGTCGGGTTCGGCTATCGTCTCGTGGGATATCTACATGGTCCGTGCGCCGACGACCGAACAATCCTCTTCGATACCAGCTGCTTTCAGATAACCTCCCCTCGCGATACCTACCCCGGCATGGAAAACAAGACCCCGTTACATTGGCTGCATCATATGCCACTAACACCCAGCCCAAGCTATTACCCACTTCGCAAGACCGGATAGCGAGCCGCCGTCTAGTTGTCTTGGGCCTGCCCACTCCTCGACGCCGTGTCCTGCCTCCGGAACTGCTCACCGTGGATAAAGAGCACCTCGATAACCTCGCACAGACCCTTCAGACCTTTGAGTATCGGGTAGCAAACGAACACGTACCCAACGAGATTCTGCTGTTCAAACCGGAGAGTCTGCGTGTGTCGCGACTGAGATTCGAGCAACTGTACAAGGAACTCAATGTGGCGTTTCTAGGACCCCAGATCAAAGAGTACCTGAACCAGACCAACATTGATATTGCTGGTGGAGTAGCCAAGCTGAAGAAGAAGGATGCGCTGAATCTGGTGATGAGAGAGGTGTGGAAGGTTCAAGTGGCCGAGGAGATTGCGGCGGAGATGGACGTCATCCATGAGAAGAAGCTCGAGTTTACACGGCTTGATCTCTTCTTCATGATGGCTGAAGGTGAGAGCGAGCTCCTTTTGATATAGCTAAGAATTTACTGATGATTCGGCTTTAGGGGGAGAGATTCTCCAAAACCTCGCTCGGAGCAACCGTACCCGTATCGTCCTCAACTCGGCCAACAATACGGTCCTTCTGAAGGGTACAAAGGCCTCGATTAAAAAGGTGGAGGAAAGTTTGAGGAATATTCCATTAAAGCTGGTCGAGAGGACTGTGGACATTGCGGCGCTCAGAAGGGTGGGACAAGTCAACGAAAACTATATACCTAGTATATCGCGGTTAACGACGGTCTTTTTACAAATCGAGGACGACAAGGTACGTTGACTAAGACTAAAGATTTTGAATTGTAAAGCTGAAGAATATTAGATTTCTCTTCATGGGGCGAAACCTGGCGGCCAGCTTAACATTAAGGATGCTCAGCGCCTATTCTTCAACTCGATCGATCTTCACCTCCGCGAAACCCATAGTCTTCTAGGCGAGACCCAAGTTGCAACAGCATTATCAGGCGCCATATACCCTGTATCAGAGAACCAGACGCTACCATGGATGTACCGAGGCCGCAACTGGTGTCGCTGGAAGAGTATCCGCACACCAATCCAGTGGGCGCGAGGTACATCCATCGACGAAGATCTCTCCGCCCTGGATCCCTCACCGTTAATAAACCCATCACGCGGCGACCATGTAAACTACGCTGATATCCGCAGGCTCCTCGATTCACCCCCTACATCATCCGAATCTACAACATCAACATTAAATACAGAAACCTCACCACCACCTTCACCACTGACTCCAACTAACCCACCGATCCCCGAAGACGCAGAAATAGAAACAACCTACTATGCCGTCCTCGGACAAGTCCTCCACTCCTCTCCGACCCTCCCCAACGACCGGGAACCCAAATCCCTCACGGACCTCCTAGCAACCGACCCCTCACACGTCCTCTGTAACTCCGTCCCACGCACCATCGACTTTTTATCCACCCTAAACCCAGTAACATACACCTACGACTTTAAAATTCTGCTCAAATTCTCCCCATCACCCTGGAAGAACCCGACAAATTTCGAACTACTACCTCCCGTCGAAATGGAACTACACATCGAACCGGATAGCAACGAGATATTGGGCATCAAAATCGGTGCGATAGAAACACACGCGATAACAGACGTTCTTATGCCGCGGAATATCTGCGATGTACGCTTCGTTCGCCGTACTGTAGCGCGGGTCGAGAGTAAAACTTTGGATGTGAAAAAGTATCTTACCGCTGCGAATTTGGATATCCTGGGGGAGGACCGATTACGGGCCGGCGAACAGTTGGTGTTACGGATCCCCAAGTGGATGGTTCGAGGGACGGAAAGGGAGGAGAGATGGATTGTTAGTGATGGGTTTGGTGTCCAGGAGGAGATGGTACAGCCTGATAGTTTGGGTTCCGTAGTGGATGATAGGGATAAGGTGGCGAATGGTTGGGACAGTGAGGGGGGTGATACGGTTCCTATCACGTACTATTTCACGGGGTTGGAAACACGATCGTCGACAATGTTTGACTTTGAGGGTGCGCCGTTGGTATATAGCAAGGTCGAAGCCGGGGCCACAGGCGGCAGTTACGACGAACTCGTGCTGCAGTGTAAAAGGGAGGAGATTGAATATCTTACGCCGCTTGAGCAGGAAAAGCTGAGTAGCGACGAGGACGAGGAGGTCAAGCAGGTCGAGGAGGCGTTGAAACATCGGGCGTGGATGGAGAAGTTGCAAACGTGGAAGCAGGAATATCAAGCTTCGCAGCAGCAGAATTTGGCAGGGGAGGACGTATCTAGGACTAAAGATGGAATTGACGAACAGGATGACGTTTGGCAAGAAAGCTCAAGTACTAGTACTGATGGAACTAATTATAATCGTGGCGATGGGCTGGGATTCTTATTTGGAGAAGAGAATGCGGCGGAAGCACCGTCGAGATCTCCTCCGGGGAGTGCTGTATTCGAAGATCCTCAACCTTTAGAGTCTGTCGAAGCAGCAATCGATTCTATTCCAGAGGTACTGGAGGAACTGCAAGTCGACAGTACAGTTGAAGAAGAGGATGAACATTCGGATGAAATTTCCGACAATGTATTCCTCCGTTTTGTCAAGACGGCGCGAAAGCTCGTCGAAGCGGTGGAAGCTACCGAGATGGATCGGAAGAAAGCTGGCCCGAAGAGGCTGTAGTATATTTTTCTTCAGGTTGTAAAAATGTATGTGTATAGCTGTACGATACCGAGGGATTCAATTTCGTGTAAATATTTAACCATGATAGATTTTCTTTTATTTTTATATATTTCCGGTGTAATATAGATAAATATCAAAAGCTACTACTATTTAAACAAATATAGGAAAGATTTAGTACACGCAAGGAAATGTATATCAACCCACAAAGCGTCAAAACCGGTGTATCGCAATAATCTAAAGAATGAAACTCCATCCACGCTTGCAGCTTTTAAAAAAGTAAGGTAAGATAAGATCCGTCAAATGCACCCAAATTAAAAAAGCGAAAAGAAAGAAATTAATCGCTATCCTCGCCAAAGAAATTGCCCGTCATCCACTTTGGTCGCGACGAGGTCCCTCTTCCAGCTCCACCGGTCCGACTACCGCTGCCACCATCGGAATCGCCAGTCATCCACTTGGGTTTCCGTGTGAATGCATCCCCGATATCATTCATCCATTTAGGTCGGCCTCCTTCGCCGGTATCGGTCGCCGTATCAATCGTGTTCTTGACACGGTGGAAAAACGCCCCGATAGCAGATTCCTCCTCCTCCTCCGCTTCATCGTCGGTATCATCAATTCGTCTGTTCGGTGGTCTGTACGGTTGTCTTGCAGGTGCTGCCGTCGAAGGAGATGGTGGCTGTGGAACATTCGGTCTGGGACTTCCGGCTCGGCCAAATATACCAGATGGCGATAGATATCTTGATGACAGATGGGTATCCTCCCGCTCTACACCCAGTAGCCCAGCGCTACTTTCGGTTCCCTGTCCGGGGAATCTCGCACGGCTTCTCCATCTTTCGGCGGGGTCGTTATTCGCGGGAGCACCAGGTATATCACCAATCTCTCTTTCGATCAAATCTCTTCCGTATCGCCATCCCCCACCTAACGCCAATTCGTCTTCGTCGTCCTCTTCTAGCACACTACCTCCAAACCCAAACCACCCTTTAACCTTGCCGTAAAACCCAAACAAGGTAAACGCAACGGGCACCAAGACCAGCACGGGGAACCACTCTGAAAACCCCTGGCCCAAAGTCGTCAAATTGATCGATCGACCAAAAAAGTCGTAAAACACACTCTCCTTCACAATCGCGCTCGGCAGGAAATTGGTAAAATTGTAGCTAAGCGGCACAGTCAATCTACACGCATAACTGGCGTAAAAGCACGCAGAGCTACCGCTTGTTCTCCGTCGGACTAGCGCGTATCCACCCCACACTTTCACCGTGCGCATAGTACTATATGCCGCAATACACATGTACATGATCCATATTGCGGATATACATTGGCCTGCGAATCCTATCGACCCCTTTGGTGAATTTGGGTGATGAATGATACTGTACCCCACTATCGAGAGTTTATCCGACAAGGACGGCTTGATGTTTATGATTTCCGACCAGATGATAAATACCGATGCGATGGAGAGGACGACTGATAATAGTCGTCGGAGTTGTGGGATCACAAAGGTGTGCAGGAGGTACCGGCCGTGCGGCGGTATCATGGGCAGGGATTGTAGGAAGCGAGGGGTGATGCTGTGCGGGTTGGGTCGGAAGGTCAGCCGTTTGGAAGCAGCCGAGTCGAGGACGGCTTGTGTGTTTGCGGCGGATCGGACGATAGAGTCCCACTCTGCTACATATCGAGCACGTTGGTTGGTTGCGAAACGGAGCTTGCGGGTCAGTGAGGCGAGGTATTGTTCGGAAATTACGATGGGGATGGGGGAGCGGGAGCGGGAGCGGTCCTGGCGGGTAGACGAGGTGGTGTTGGTGGTGCTGGATTCGGGGAGTTGGAGGTTTTCGGCGAGTTCGTCAATCCATTCTCGGAATTCAGGGGCGGTAGTGGACGACCTTGATCGTTTTTGAACGGCTAGGACTTCCTTCTCGAGCTCTTCGAGCTTCTCGGTAGAGTTGACGAGGTTGTCGTGGACCTTGGGAGCGTGGGAGTGCAGTCTTCGCAGGCGGCTGGCAATCGAGGCATCGCGCCAGAGGTTTCTGGGAATGGCAACCAGCCCGTGTCCCATGAGAAAGACGGCGAAACTCAAGGCGTAGCAGTAGGAAAGAGCGATGACGAGGGACTTGATGGAGACCGGGTTAAAGCCATTGTTGGCGACAAAATATATCAAACCGATAGTGCCGATGGTGAGCATGATTATTTGGTAGCGAATGTTCTCGCGGACGGCCTCGGAGAAGCGTTTGCGCGGGTCACGGTGTCCGGAGGCATGGTAAGATTGGAGGATTGGTAGTATAGCCCTTTTGAAAAGGTTAGTATAGTAAAGCTGGAGTAGAGTGTTTAAACGTACCAGGTGAGAACAAAGCTGAGCCAGTAGGCGATACGCCATGCAACGAGCAAGACCCTGTGCGCAAGGACAATTCCTCGGTCTCCCGTGGCGCCATCTAGACCGCTGTTGCTAGCAAGATCGATGGGAACGAGGACGACGATGGAACAGGGGATGATGAGGGCGAGAAAGACGGGGACGAGAAGGTAATGGGGGGTGGTCCGGAGGGGCAGGAAGAAGCGGATGAGGAGCAGGACAAAGATGTCGATGGTGACGAAGGCTATCGCGGACAGAACGCTGGAGGCAACGGCCATGATGAAGGCAGCGACGAAGATGGCGAAGATGATTGAAGAGGAGAAGGGGGTTTGAGAGGTCCCCTGAGGTCAACGGTGAGAGGTCATTCGTATCAGCCTTTGGAGGTTATTTGTGTTTCAGAGGTTCCGATGGACGACGAAGCCCTGCCAAGCGAGCCTCTCAACTGACAGAACGGGCGGTGGGGGGCGTCTGCCTCATAGCCGCACAGCCGCACAGCCGCATTGTCCCGTCTCAACGCGGCAGATACTCGGTGAGGCATACTGCCAAGAAACTTGGTGACCATGTTTCAGCTGCAAACAGGCCCACCTAATCAGGCCTGCAGGAGTTAAAGACGGACGGCATTGTGATCCTCCTATCAATTTGTCCCAAGTGAAAAGCCCAAACAGCCGCACGAAACCTAGCTGCAGCTATACCTATAGATCTTACTCGGAGAGAATCCTGTTGGTGCCCTGGATGATGCGTAGTGTTATTGCGCGTTTGGACTTGTATTCGCTGGACTTCCTTCGATTGGCTAGTTCGAAGACATACAACATCGTCTGTTCGTGTTGCAATCCCCGTTGTGAATATTATTATCTGATAGAAGTTGCATGGCGTTTTAGTATAATAGATCTAGGACGTGCCAAAGTCGCTCGAAAAACAAGTATTGTAAACAGATCTATAGTCAATCAAGTGTATTGCACACTAGGAAAGTTATTTTGATCCGTTAGGGAATCTGTGCGACGCTATTGACGAAAGGACCGACTAGCCCTCAAGTTATAGTGCCCCATCCTTTTAAATACCGGACTAGAAATAGGCATCAGGTAATTTAGATGCGTTACAGTTAACGCTACTTCGTGGATGGGACGGTGTTTTGGACTTTAGGAGGATAATTCTAGTACCCGATCCGAGTACTTTGGGCCTGTAGAAATAGAGTATTGTGGTGCGATCGAGTCTTCTGTATAGCCCGGGTATATACGTACAGCCACATTGTTGCCACAGCAATCCACTTTGTTTTGCAGTCTACAGGATTGATTCGAATTCGAACAGTACGATCGATATGGCTGAAATTGCGAAACTAGTATCTAGCTGACTGCATTTACTGTACCTACCAGAATATGAACTTCTCAGGCTGCCATCTTGGATTTCTTGGAGGTTCTCAACTAACCGGAATTAGAGAAGAACCATCGGAGACACACGAGACTCGATGTAGGAATGGTGTTCGTAAGCTACGCAAAGCTCAACAAATTTCAACAGATTTATGGCCCCTAATGCGATCTGTAGACTGGATATCCTGCATAGAACCCTGCCACGTATGTACGGCATGCGATGCACGTAGAATAATTCAGTATGTAATGATTGATGATGGCGTGGCATCCGCGGACCTTGCGTTTAATGCTCGCCCCAATCAAAGCACCGCAAAATCAAAGGCGCAGCTGGACCGGACCGGACCTTGTCTCCTCGCGGACCTGAACAAAAGGCTAAACAAAACAAATGCAAGTTATCGAAACTATTTTTTTACTAAACAGGAAAGGTTTCCCCTCTCACAGAAGAGACGTGTAAGAACTTCCGAGATTACAAAACAGCGTGGTGTAAAATTGTACAACCAATCTTGCATGAATCTTCAGGGCATCTGGACGTACTCAAAAGTACTCGCAAACCCCCTTCAGTAAGTGGTGTTTGAAGCATGCGATACCAGCCCCCTTATAATCCTCCTTTGCATGCTGCAGATGAGGTGTACGTATATATGCACACGGTGTACGCTACAACGTACCCACCGGTCTAATCTTTTCAAGCTTCGGCTTTCATTACTACGTATACATTTCGCTTTTAAGGAGACTCTGAATAAATAATGCAATGCAGGAACAACAGCGACGGCGCATGCACATGTCAATCTTCTTGAAAGTATTCAAGTATACGGACTTCGCTGGCAGACTTCGAATCCCCTCCTGCTTTGCTCAATCCCACCACCCTTCCGGAAACCGAATGATGGCTACAGAGCCCCCCGATACAAGAAATATTCGAAGACCGATAGTCGTTAGCATTGAACCACCGAGAAAAAATCCGTCGCAGCTATATACAGTATATAAATACCCCGTGCGATCTCCAACTATGGCTCAATTCGAATTCACGAATACATCTACAACAGCCTCACCTATAGCCAAAACACTTCTTTCCCAAAATATCTCTATTAGTCGATAGCTACGGTACTCCACAATGCGCTCCAACACTTTCTCCAGCTCTGCTTCACCATCACCCAGGTATGACTGCCCAACAGTCGGACAACTGACTCTTGAACTAGACACCGTTGTCGAAAGTTTTGTAGTTAACTCTTTGACTAATCTCGAATCTACATAGTCCCGATATTAGCCTTTCTAAGAGAAAGAAGTCGCAAAATATTTTGCGATCGCGGTCAAAGGCACCGGGGCAAGTAAATGGACAATCGCAACGACGCCTCGCACATGCTCAGTTAGGTATGGCGTTATCCATCTAATGCGCTCATGAAATAATTTACTAATATTTAAACTTGGTACTTCGTCTCTCTTAGTTTTCATGACGCCACGAAAAAAAACACAGAGAAAGACACCACGGTGTCTGCGAACTAGTCCTATCGCGACAAAGCTCCTCAGCAGGTTGGCGAGCCCTGGTACACTAAGGCGAGGATCGGGTAGTTTATAATCATCCACCCAGTATTCATCGTCAACATGTATGTTGAGATGGGAGGGACTAGCTTGTGGGTGGGTCTGAGGGACATTATACTCTAAGGGTCGATGCATACCCTAAGCGTTTAAATTTGAAGCAAAAGGAGGATAAATTCAACAGATATAGTATGTTGAAAGTTGGGGTGGATAGCGGCGTTAAATGCGGGCGCAATTGAATTTATTTCTTTCATCGGGAGGGTACCAGATCATTTTTTCGTATGCCATGCAGTTCGGTAACCAGACTATCTTGGTGTTTGTAAAGATTCCAGATTAGGCAGTTGCCTTGTTGGGCGATTTGTGCTTTATAGTATATTCACTGAGACAAGAGGTCTGGACTTTGGAAAATTTTCACTAGCATGTAGGAATAAATTTAGTAAATTACGGTCAGTACTTATAGCAGCCATCGTTGGGCAGAATTGTCCTTGGTGTCTATTTATCGCCAACATATGGGTCGAAGCATCTTAATCCAACTGGAATTTTAGGCTGACTTCTTGTAACTTGAATATATGAAATAAAATAGGTCAAGGTATTTCCTGTACTACGTTAGTGTCTTTGCCGAGCTTGCACGGCCGCGCTTCAACATCTTTTTCTAACTTTTGCCCACTTTCGAAATTTCTTCTCTCGCTGCTTCTTCACTCTTTTATCTCTTTAATAACATACAGACTTGAGAATTGTAATGCCCGATTCAAACACAAAGAATCTCTTCTTTTGCTCCGCTTTAATTACATGCTGCAAGACCTTCTATACGACAGTGGCAGCAGCACTCTCAATCCCCCACTTCAAGGAGGCATTAGCCTCGACCTTGCAAGTTTTCCAATCTTGTCATGTTGCAATTGTCCCATCATATAGTTCTCAATTATTCTATTAAATATTGAATAATAACGTTAGGATCCGCATTCCAAGCCACGGAGTCCATTTGCGAGCGGTGCGGTAAGGCATTGGCAATGGCAGTGGAAAGGATACATTTCGGCATGCAAAGGGAACCTCTATGTTGATAGTTGCAATCCTTTCTTCGTTAAAACCCTCCAATAGGCCTACAATGTGCAGAAGCAAGGATTTGGTTCCATTTTCCAAGACCCTTCGAGACTGATTCTATACCAGGTTCGTAGCCAAATCCTCCATCTGTGCACCTTTCATTGATAAAGTATGTGTTGCGGAATAAAATACCACAGTACCGCCGCAGAGCTTTCAATTTTATGCATATCTAGCAGCTACAATATTGCATCTTGATATCAACGACACGAGCAATGCTGACCACCCGAGTATCCGAGTCGCTCAGCTCGGCTGGCCACGAGCCCGAAGACCTCGACATCTTCGAGTCCTCGCTCGCCACAATCTTTAACGATGTCCGCAACCAGCATGGCGAACCGGGCCATTTCGTCACCTACACTTCTCCAAAGTACGGTGAGATCAAGCTCGGCCTAGCAAACATTGAAAAGGAACAGACAAGCTTGTTCTCGCATCATCTGTGGAATGCGGGTGTCGAGGTTGCTAGTATGGTTGAGAACGGAGAGCTCGTCGTACAAGGCGAAGATGTCCTCGAGCTCGGCTCCGGTATGCATCTATAAATTCTCCGTAAAATATGAATGTGTCTAAATATCCTTTCTAGGAGCTGCACTACCCAGTTTAATATCAGCTATCGGTGGTGCCAAATCTGTCAGTGGCCCATCTTTTTCATCAAAGACGACGAGCTGATGCCAATTCTTCAGTCTTGAGCTCAGGTCGTGATTACAGATTATCCAGCACCTGAGATACTGGCAAATATTACTGCCAATATCAACTATAACGCAGCCAAGTTTACCTGTTTAGATCCCCCGGAGGTCTATGGCCACACTTGGGGTAATCTCTCCGAACCAGTCGCCGAGAAGTACCCTCATTCGTTTTCCAAGGTGATCGCAGCTGACACCCTCTGGATGGACTGGGAGCACGAAAATCTCGTCAAGAGCATGCTGCATTTTCTAGACGAGAGTAATCCTAACGCTAGGGCTATAGTTGTCGCCGGTTTCCACACCGGACGACCAAAAATGGCTAATTTCTGGAACGTGGCGACAAAGAACGGGTTTGAAATTGAAACCATCAAAGAGAGGGATGTAGACGGTGTCGAGAGAGAATTTCTAGCAGACCGGGGACCTGAAGACGTAACCGAGAGAAAACGGTGGCTTACCATCGGCGTACTCAAGAGAGCTCCATGAACAGAAGCGTAGTTACAGCGTATGAAGGAATATATGTACATATTAGTGAAAAGCGTATACCAAATCTTTCAATGCCGCCGCTGAAAGGCAACAGTGCACACTGTACTCCCTTTCTTCCCGCCAAATGTAAACTCTGGATACTTTATCCTCCCCTTAACCTCCAACCCACCGGCCTCGACCGTCATTTTTTTCACCAACTCCTCCTCCGTCCAATTACAACTGGTAACCAGCAGAATCCCCCCATCGGGTTTAACCCATTTCGCTACCTTTTCCGGATACACCTCATAAACCCGCCTACCCGATCCATCTTCCAGAATTCGATCACTCAACGAAATGGCGTCAAAAGTCCCCTTATCGAGCACGACATCAAACCCTCCTTCCCGGGCTATCCTATCCCCAAAAACCTCCAATTCAGGCGTATCATCAGCGATAACATCTAATCGTAAAAAAGTCACATCTTCCGCACCGCCCCCTGTTTGCGCGGCAATATTCCTCGCCAACTCGACGGATCCTTCGGAATAATCCACGCCTACCATCCCATTCGCTTCAAACTCTCCATCTTCGAGTAATGAGAATAGTAGATGTCCGTTCCCTGTACCCACGTCCAGAAATGTCGTGGTCGGGGGTAGGGATAATGCTTCCGAGGTGAGGTATTGGTATATTCGCGATTCGCAGTCTGAGTCTGAGAACCAGATTGTGCCCACATCCGACGGGTTGGTGGAGTGGTTTGTCAGTTCGAGGGCGTAGAGGGAGTCCCAGCTGTTTGGTTTTAGAATTTTATATATGTATGGGTTAGAATGCTGGACGGAGGATCGGAGGTGGAACTGGGATGAGGGTTACCGTACTGGGCTTTTGTCCCAAGGGCGCTGGGGTTTAGGTGCGGCGGGTCGGCGTCTGAAGACATTTTAGATGATGTTGTTAGGGAAGTGTAGACGGTTGTGTTGGGATTTTTGGCGGATGTTGTAGTTACACCACAACGCACATGAGGCCACTGCGAGACCACATGAGGTGGGCGTTATTTCGCAGAACATAAAATAGAACCTACTTGAGTATTACCATACGAGAAGGTTTTCTCTTTAGCATATATTAAATTAAAAAGGACTTGGGTAGTTTCTCCATCGACGGACCATACTATTGTATGGCAAATATCTAATCGCTAACTAATTATGTCATTTAGCTTTGTATTTTTTTTACCTATTTACAACAAACGCAAAGCCCTGCCGTCGAATATTCGATATAATGGTGAAACTTCGAAAATGTCTCGTTTTACTTATTAATTCCAGAGCTGTAGATTCTGGCGCCGCAATCTACAATATTCTCAACCCGCAAATCAAATTTGGGATGTACGCAGGCTTCATAAAGTATATATTACTAGACAATTTATTACAAAGAGTTCCTGGACTACTACGCCGTAATATTATTTGGACGAAAAAGTCTCCAGTGTTGTCTCTAAGACATAAAAGGGTTGCAGTGTCCTTTTACAAGGGTTCTTTGCTCAAAACCAATATGATCAATTATCCTAGTGAACATGTCCGCCTTGGTTGAGATGGACTACGGCAAATATCAAAGCTATAATGGCTGAAAGACTGCTCACTGCGCGCAAACCAGTAGCAGTAGCTCTTGCGTAAGGATCTTGATATCGTCCGAGTAGCATTGCTACGAGGCCGGTGACACTTGAAATTAAGGCGGACGTGTTGGCACCGTTATCGTAGTCATTGTCTATCACCGTACGAGCTAGAGTGCCGAGGTTTGCAAAAACTTCTCCAAGTATCTCCGCAAGGTTTATAGTGTCCGGGCTGCTATGTTTACTTGCAAGGCAGAATATTTCAAAGAGTCCCAAACCCCCAGGAGCAGCCGATGAAGCCTTCGTTGTATCATAAAGCCCACCACCAAAAAGGTTACCCGCAATCAAAGCCAAGCCTTGGGCGCATTGGCCTGCGCTGCTGAGAAAGCTAACCGCCTGGTGCGGTTTACGCCGCGCGACAACCTGAGAACTGGGACTACCGCCATCGTCTGGTCCATCTTCAGGATCTTCAGGTGCCACTTGCGTTCCCCCACCACGATTTCGCCAAGCTTCGATTGTAGCCGTCACTGCTGTAAGAGTTTGGCCGAGCAACTCAATGCATATACATACAAGTGCGAATACTGAAGATGTCTTTCTCTCTTTCCCCTTAGTCTTCCTGTCTTCGTCAACGGAAATTTGTTTCTGTCTTTTAAAGTCCCATTTAGAAGATGCGTTCATTGCTTTTATAGTCATTAATGGGGACTCGGGACTAATGAAATCAGTATTCTTTGTGGCCACCCGGGATGAAAAAGTTGGCTTTGGCGCCATATGGGGGGTCATATTTGAGATGGCAACAGCGTTCGTCATGAAAATTTGCGTATCCGAGGCCTCCGTTTTATTTGTTTTTGTGCTCGATTGTTGACTATGTTGGGCTCGAACTTTTCTGAAATCAGGATACTTTGCGGTGTAAACTTGAGGTATCTCGATAGAATCCCAGTCAAGAGGGCTGATATCCTGGAATGGAAGTTTGCCGTCCGTGGTCAAAAACACAAGGTTGAGAATAGCGGACGGGACGAATGACATGAAACCGAGTATGCTAAATTCAGATCCCGTAGTCTCCTCCCAGACATCCGTGACACCGGGTATCTTCCAAGGGCTGCTCAGAATAGATGAGATTCCCCGGACAAAAACGATCAAAGCATCCCAGAATTTTAGAGCAAAATTCTCCATGGTTTCAAAGAGGGTCCATATGATAGCTTTTAAAGAGTTAAGAACACAGTCAAGTACCGCCATCGGATCGAAGCTCTTTACTGCATTTTTAACTTGTTCGATGAATGTTTTTACTAACTGTGTTAATATCTCGGACTCGGTAGTAGCGGTATCGCCAATCACGGCTGCCATATCGCGTGCAAGAGCACCAAAGTCGGGTAATTTAAGGTCGAGAACCTCTTCAAGAGTTGCTTCCATGATCCATTCGATAGGGTTTAGTTTGGAAACGAGTTTAATCAAAGGGTTGTTGAAAATCCCGTCCATCCAGCTCGGTTGACTATTTTGTTTCTCGTTAACATTAGGGATCCGAGGGTCGTCCAGGAATTGGCTCAGTTGGAAAGCACTATCATTAAATAGGTCCTGTATACTACCTTTATTCACTTCTAGGATCCGAACAGTAGTTTTCGCCATGCCTTCAAAGCCATCTGAAAGAAACTAAAATCAATAACCTTAAAGTGAGTAATGGTCCAAAAATTTATATGCCGGTGTATGTGAGCTTAATACCTTCTGAGTAGCATGAATACTTGAGCGGTCGAGTGACAGTTTCAAAATGTTCAAAAATTTCTTCATTCCGCCCCAGCCGAAAATGTTTTCAAGGGCTGAACCAATACCTTCCAAAACTCCAAAAATTGCTTTCACCTGAAAAACGTAAATCTTGCCCATAATATTGAATGCAAGTTTGACGACGGGCCCCCAGACCTTAATGAATATTTTGACATTAATCTTGACAACTTTCTTGAGACATTCAATGACATCGCCAAAGAATGATGATATCGTGTCACCAGCATTTTGAAGCCAAGAAGGTTCCTCTTGTGTATCCTTTGGCGCTGTTTTAGGATTGTCGAGAGCTGCCTTCATTTTATCGAACTGGCAGACAACTGTAGCAGCTTGTTCTACTTTCTCTCTGTCTGAATCGCTGAAAGCCTTTTCGCCCGTTGAAGATGTAGCATTCTGAAGCCTCTCGGTAGTATCATATCGCTGTAAAAGCCTGATAATGCGCTCGGAGGGCTCCACTCTAAAAGTATAGGAGGGAGATCCAAATCTCACTATCAAAGGCGGATGGCCGAGGCGACCTTGAGCCGGCATAGCAGCCAGAATACACCCATTTTCGTCAGGATGAACGACAGATGGAGTGCTCGTAAGACTACAGCTTTTCCCGTTAATTATAACATCAACAAAGTCTGACATGATCTCGACGGGCTGGTCTACAGGCAGAGGATTGCCTTTACCGTCACTAAAAACTATTGTCGAAACAAATGCATCAAACTTGACATAGGTCCTAGACGTCCTGGTTATCTGTTGCTCAGCCCATGAGCCTGATACTGGCTCTCGCCGTATAAAGTGTAACGCATTTTGCTCTCGTCCAGCATACAATAGTTCACTTGTGCCGTAAGAGGAATTGTATCGAGCCGAAAGATGTGTTATATCGGTTCTAATAGGAAGGCCCGATGCCTCAAATTTCACTGAGCGATCGGAGAAGGTACGTAGACCTTCGATGTAGTACAGATTATTTTCATCTGATACCGCAAATATTGCAATGTTTGACTGCTCGTCAGGCTTTTCTGGGTCCAAATCCTCAGATGCTACCACTTGGCGAAAAGAGATGTGCGGTAGGATTGGTTTTCCAACCATATCATCAACATTCTCAAATAAGAAGTAGCCTAACCCCCCTTTGCCAGCAATTATGACATCTGTAAGGCTAAATGAAATTAGGCATTAGCATTTTCCTTGCCAATTATATCCAATCTTTATCTTAGTAGAACATACCCCCAAGGATTAAGAATAGAGTAAACAGCTCGAAGATCTCCAAGATCTCCAGCTTTATACTCGAAACTTCGGGAATAACCTCCCCTCTCCGCTGAAACTTGCCCCATACACCTGCCTTCTTCTCCAGTGGAGAAATCCTTGAATAAAGACACAAGACCGTCTTCCGTAAAGTTAGATTCAACATTCCCGAGTACCAATGGCTCTGTTTGGACTAGAGTAGCCGCTGCAGCGGGAAAGGTCATTGCACTCCAACGAAAGTTTTCATGAGCCGTGATATCCACCAGGTAGTGTGTAGCAACTTTTGACCCATGAGCTGTTGTTCCGACGACAATCTCAAACTTTGCACCGTCGTCTGTAATTCGGGCAGGTGATTTAGTTTTACAGAGAACAGTCGATATAACCAAGCCGCCAACACGGTCTTGGTGGTTGTCTTCTACCAAAAGCCAACCAAAACCTAATATAACCAAATACAGGTGTTAGAGAGGCCCATTGACAAAGTGTAGTCTGCGAACACAACAAAAATTTGCGCTCACCCTTTGGATTCTGATCAGTAACCTTGCTCTTGGCTCGGAAGCTAAATGATTCGTCAGAAATATCGAGGGTGCAGTGGAAGAGTGTATGAAACTCCGCTTCTTTCCCAGAATCTACCTTTTTACATGCAACAGCTATGAATAGTACCCCATCGGCTTGGAGGATGTCAAAGTTTGTTGCATTGTATCCTTCTGGAGTGATATCAAGGTTTGACCAGCCCTCTGAGCTGTGCACTCCATATCTAAGAACGCAGAGCTATTGATAACAGTTTTGTAGGGTTAGCAAGATGAATTTCCATATTTTTATAGTCATCGATGCCACTCACTTGCTTCTCGCTGATCGTGAGTATAATCGGACGTTTTAGTGCATCATGAACAAGCCGCAGCTTACCGCTGCCTTTAAAATACTCAACAGCTGCGTGATATTCAGTAAACTCGGAGCATATGTCTACAACCACAGAATCTACTGTGGCTTTTTCCTTCGAAGGGAAAGGCACATTAGTGAGTTCTCGTCTTGACGGTGTGAGCATGTCACTTGACATCTTAGAGGAAGCTCCCATTATGACAACTAGCTGAAGTAGCAGCAAGAACGGTGATACCAATATCGGTTTGAGGTTAAAAAAGCAATAGGAGCCTTCTACTGATTAAATCGAATCGTGAAAGAGCTTGGAGTTATCGAATAACTTAAATGAAACAAGAGGCGCCCACAGCCGACTGTTTTTAACCACATTAAACAAGCTGATCAGGAATTAAAATTCCTTTCGTCTGAAAGAAGGGCCATCAGGATATATCAAAAGCCCGGCACCTCTCAGTGGGCGGGATCATGTGGAGATCCTCTGATGAGAAGCGGAAATCCTTACAGCTAAGTTTCGGCCAAATTTTCTTATCAACGCGGGGTATACTAATCGAAATCGCGTTGAAAAAGCAAAGCTTTTAGGATTGCATATACCGCCGATTGTTTTTTATGAACCTGATGGCTGAACGGCTGAAATAATGTCTTCTTGGGTTCCTATTCCAATCGGTACATCTGCATATCTCGCTCCACCAACATGTCTGGCCCGCGCGACGGGTCGCCGGTCATTGGATTGCATGAGACTAGCTCTACCTTGGTTTTATGGCGTGGCGCTTCTGGCGGGGTTGATAGCTAAGATAGTACCAGAATCACGAGTACTATCTGTCGCGCTCTCAATTGATAAAGATCCTGCATGTGCAGAGGTGTAGTCCAACCCGGTTAACCGGATCTCGATCTCGTATCTGCGATCGTGTTGTTTGTGAACTGGGCCTCTCTGAACGTGGTGCATACCTGCAAGCTATTCTAAAGCGCGCCATGCCTTCGATCCTCACGCAGGTATGAAAACTCAGCTATTCCGCAGCGCGATGCAAGTCCTTGCGATGTGGCCCAGTTTCATTGGCTTCACGGTGTTAGTAGTCATTCAACTACCCCGCAGTGTCAAGCAGGCCATCATGCTGCATCTCCCTAAGATGGTAAGGTCGCGGCTGGCCGAATGTTGTACTACATACTAAGTAGCCAGCCGTAAGGTCCAACATTATATTGCCAAGTCATATTAAGCTTTTTCAAGCTTTGTGATACTAGCTTCGTGGGGCTGAAGTTGGTTACTCGTGCAGAAATCATGCCCGTATTTCCCGAGCTGAATGCTTGGTCAGCAAACTAGGACAAGTTGAGTTTGCGATGGACGACTGCATCTTGATATAAAAATTAATATAAAAATTATGTATAGGTTATAGGCGCGGAGCAGTCAGTCTATCTTTTTGAGCGCGACTCAGCAATTCCTTACTTGATCCGGGATCTCATTACACATAGCTTACATTCGTGATTACGGCATATTCTCGAGAACTTGCCGTTGTTTGTCTGGTGACTCTCATGCATTTGCATGCATAATGGCATCAGGTCAAGCGCTATAGACCCGTGTAAGGACCACAATCAAACCCAACTACATACTAAACCCCTCTCAAAACGCTTAAACGTAACAAGTTATGTCCTTAGGCCTACATGGCATCAATATTACATATTTTGGGGGCTTTTGCTGATCTTGTAAAACGTGGCTGATTTAGTACAGATATAGCGCTCCTCATTTACAGACTGCTTTTGCTATTTGCTTTATGCAAAGCGTAAAAAGGGGAATATCTAGCATCTCCATCGATGCATCCCACAACTAACATGTTGGCGTACAAATAGCCAAGGTTCTATATCGGAGTTAGATGGGTGGGTCTTTCGGCAAATGCAAGTAGCCCTGGCTCCGGCATCTGGAACCAGATATCATTCACAATAATATTACCAGAATTATTCCAAGCGCTCATGCAATAGTAATCACGCATAAGTCACAAGTTTACATGCGAGCATATACATAAACCATCATGAGATAAAGATGAAGTTTACGAACATGTAACAACATGTTCCGATACCTTTTCCGAACAGTTTAAGTCTTCAAGCCTCGAGCTCGGCGACCCCAGTTCCTTACAATTCGGTCGAATACGTTACAGATCCACCTGGCTGAAGCTGAGATCGTGATGTACCCACTCTCCACCAACAGCGGGGCAGATTGCTTCACATGGCATAAGTTTCGCGCAAAGTGATTGACTGCGACGCGTTATTTTCCAGCTATCGTTCAATGGATTAATTAGCATACAAATAACCTCTTAAAAGCGTTGGGAAAGAAGCGTTTTCGCAAATCATAGGCAAGAACGGGTTTATGGACTCACAATATCTGAACAGTATCAGTATATAATAGTCCGCTCTGGGCAACTCAAACAATTGCCTATGCGTATTATCAACCAAGCCCACTAAACTCTATTACGCTGATTAGAGAAATCACTAACATCATTCTCCAGACAGCCATTTCTCCAAAGCTAAAGCTGCTTAGCTTCTTTCAATTCTTTGCAAAGCAAATATTACATATATCGACCAACGAGAATTTGTCACAATGGCGGGCTCGCAGAAAATAAGCGATATACCAAATACCATCGCTGGTTACGATATAGTTCTTTCTATATCGGAGGATTCCGTTAACAATCAACTTGAAAAGCTTTATCGTACACCAATCCCGAAGCAATCTTTGCCTCCTCCACGTCAATTTCGTAGCTTTAAACCAGTTCCGGTAGCGGAACATCTCATAAATCACCGCCTCAGCATCCATACAATGAATGAAAAAAAGTCGAAAGCAACTGGGAAAATGGTCTATCGAACGCAAGGGATTGACGGGTTTATTGAATGCCCGAAGCTCCGATTCAGACCTCCAGCCTCGCTCGGCACTCAGGGCAATGCGACCCGGGTTTACAAAAGGGCCCATGTCGAAATTAAATTTAAGAAAGGAGATAAAGACCTTGGAGAGACTGGCGACAGCTTGCTCACCTATCTTGACGTCGACGAAGATCCGCCAGGGAATAAGGCTTTGAGCATAAATGATTACACCATCATCTGGTCTGTCAAGATTGCTTGTCGAGACGTACAGAATGTAATGAATGGTACGTAACAAAAGATACTTTCAAGACAAAAAAGTAAGATACTTAAAATTTCACAAACTTTAGAAATTATTGTTGCTTCCGATCAGAAAGACAACCCAATTAAAGTCGCCGACGGAGTTAAGGAAAAGCTTGGAAACTACGTTAACCCACAAGCATTTACTGTCTCTTCTATCTTTTGTCTCTTTGAGGAAGAGGGAATGGTTGAAAGTTTTCAGTTGTTAGACCCAAGTCACAAGCCGGTTATTGGCAAAGTCGCAACGGACATGATGAAAGAGATGACAGCCTATTTCGCCAATATTCAGCCTCTAAGAGAGCAGGCTGGCATAGCCTCCCCAGAATTCCCTTTCGTCTTAGGGTATTCAATCTCCCAGACAGTAACTGATATCAAAAAAATTGATGCGAGCGCATCAACCGCGAATACCCCACCCTACTTCATTCCAAAACAATTTGGCTTAAGTGTCACCCCTGGTGAAGGGTTAAGTCAAGCCTTCATTACAACATCTGGAACCCTGAACTTTTGCATGTTAACTCATCGGCCAGGTGTTGACGGGAATAACAAAGTCAACATCGAGGCTTCCGAC
Organism: Dactylellina sp. 'tibetensis'; assembly: GCA_036971435.1. Taxonomy (NCBI): domain Eukaryota; kingdom Fungi; phylum Ascomycota; class Orbiliomycetes; order Orbiliales; family Orbiliaceae; genus Dactylellina; species Dactylellina sp. 'tibetensis'. The sequence continues at coordinate 421,294 of JAKDFA010000020.1, read as the reverse complement.
TTTAATGCTGGCGTTCTTAGGAAGACATTCTTCGACATCACCAAGACATATGGCAAAACAAAGGATTCCCGTGGTAATATCCAAGGACACGACGGCATTATGGCATTTTCGAACGAGATTTTCAAAAAGAAATGGCTTTCAGGCTTGGCGGATTCTCTAACTATAGATCCGACCTCAGTTTATCCCTCAATGTTTTCTCAAGGTGTACAAGGGTCACAAATCTCCAGTGGGGTTGTCAGGATAGGCATTGGTAGTACAGAAAAACGAGAGACGGATAACGGTTGGTTTTTGAAGAAGGTGTGGAAGATGGATGCAGTGGGTGTTGAGAATGACGGTTTCGAGCCATACGATCGGAGACAATTCGCATTAGGTAAAAGCGCGAACACTAATGATAAATCTTGGCTTCTACCTAGGACATGGCTAATTTCGACTATAGGAGACTGCTCTATTTCTCTGGCATTCAGTAGTGAAACAAAGAATATTCAATCTGTGAACGATGGGATCACCCACGATCGCAGACTCTATCTCGACCTTGATATGAGAAACACTATCCTTTACGTCTTCCAAACCAAAGGTCCTAACAGTGTTTTCGAGAAATCCTGTAAGAGTCTTATGCTTGTTTTCTGGCTGGGTAACAAAATTTTGTGCTCGCCTCGATATCCTTAAGAGCTGATGAGTTGTTGCTAACCACTCTGTAGCGGAGACCATAAACTGGTGGAATGAGGAAAGGAAAAGAGGTTATGGCTCTGAAAACTTCCACGGTAGTAAGTTTACCCCAGCCTCTATTCCCTTTGGGATGCTCACAGTTGACCAAATATCGGAAACTAGACGATAGGTACGGCTGGCTCAATGCAAGAACGCTTGAATGTGAGATACGGTCTCTTGTGAGAGTTGCCATCACTCCGGGAGCCGTAGGAACGTGGGATATCGTCATCGATAAAAATTTAAGTAAGAATTTAATGGTCCCAGGCGAAGCCCTGAAATGGAATACAGTTCCAAAAAGCAATGTATACGGCAATTTCTCGAACTTTGAGCTTCATCAAACTTTCAAAAAGTTTGGGACAATAGAGCGAAACTCCAAGTTCCAAGGGTCTCTGGTTGGATGGAAGAATAACACGTCGACTAGCATTCAAAGCATGCTGCAAGGTATTGTTGGGCTCAACACAACCGTCATTATGCCCGCTGGAGAGGTCTTTACGTTTGCGGGTCTCGACACAGACGACATCGGCAACCTCTATGCACAGGTCAATTATTCAAAGGAAGGAGGTGTTACGATTAATAAGAAGAAGTAATCTGTTCTAGACTTACTCTTGCACGATTAATATGCTGAATGAATGTTCATTCATTCGAATTCAATAGATCCAAACTTGTTAGTGGTGAATTGCCAAAATTTTGCGTCGAACTGCTATCAGTTACTCCATGAACTTTTTGAACTTTTGCCCTGCAGGGGTCCTCGTCCTTTTTTTATTTTTTAATAACATTTCCTCATAACCGATTCTTCTGATTACTACGGTATTGAAATTAATAAATCATTTATCAATTTTTTCATTCTTTCAAAGCTTCATTTGTCCGAAATTGTCTTTATAAACAAAATTCTAAATTTACAAATTTATTTTATAGGAAATCAATTATCTAGTATATTACCACTTATAAATTTGACAAGTCCCGCAACCCTCTCTGCGTTACAGCGCAATAGAGAATCTCATAGAGCAAGCATACCAAGTCTCATCCATCACAAATCAGGCCTGATACAAAACACCAGCATCAAACAGGAGCCCATTCTGAATAGATGCAGCATGACACGTTAACGCCGTGAAACCAAATTGATTGATAAGACTGCTAGAAATTGTCAGAAAATGCCATGTGTCGTGAGTAAGGCTGAATTCCCAGATCCTGCATATTTTGATAAGAGAATACCACCGCCTCCTTCTCTTGGACTCTCAGATAGCCTCGGACAGCCTTGGGCGCGGCGGGGTTCCAGTCAAACCAATAATGTTCATCAGCCTGCAACACCACCACTTTTCAGGCGCAAACAAACATTCGCAGCCTCGGTCTTGACGACCTTTAAATAATAGGAGAGCCTCAATTCCCACGTTTCGCGATAGTGCGGGGTTTCAAGTCTGGTCTCGTACACGGTATCAAAACCGACACAACATGGACCCGCTATCAACTACAGCTAGCATTATTGCGGTGCTTCAAGCGATCGGTGGTTGCTGGAAGATCTATTCGAGTATCAAAGACGCTAAAGGAGATATTGAAGAACTTCGAAAAGAGGCCGCCAGTGTCGAAGATCTCGCCAAACGCGTGGAGGAAATCATTCGCAGTCCAAATGGTCGCAAACTCTCCGCATCCAAAGAGCTGGAGAATGCGCTAAATGGATGTGAAACAGAGTTGCAGAGGCTCAAGGACAAGCTTGGCTCTCCGAAAGAACGGAAGTTGTTTCGGACAATCAAGTCGCATGCGAAATGGCCTTTGACGGGTCCAGAGGTAACCAAGATTGTTGGGAATCTTGAAAGGTGGAAACAGTCTATAAACCTAGCTTTGAACATAGATGTGGTGTAAGTTCTTTTAAATCGGCTAAGCCCGTCCATTTGTTCCAAGCTAATGCAACTTAGCTGCGAAGTGCGAAAGATCAGCCAAAAGCTCGACTTGGTGGGTCTTCCATTTGTCGAAGCAGCGGCATATGGCAGCTTCACGGACCAGCACGAGCCAGAATGTCTCACTGGTACTAGGGTCGATCTGCTAAAGCACATCCAAGATTGGGTAGAAGACCCGCAAGGAAAATGCATATTCTGGTTGAGCGGTGTCGCGGGGACAGGGAAGTCAACCATCTCACGAACGGTTGCTAGAGTTCTCAGAGAAGACGATGAACTCGCAGCAAGCTTCTTCTTTAGAAGAGGCGAAAGGGATAGAGGAGATGCCGCAAAGTTTTTTACGACACTTGCACGCCAATTGGCGACCCAGATTTACGATATCGCACCTAAGATTCAAGATGCAATCGATAAAGATCCTAGCATCTCTCGCATGAATCTCACGGAACAATTTAACAAATTGATATTTCAACCTCTTTGCCAGTTAGGAAGCTTGCCATCCCAAAATCTCAAGGCTGTCCTAGTAATCGATGCTCTCGACGAATGCGATCGCGAAGAGGACCAGCAGCTAATAATCTCCCTTCTAGGGCGGCTGAAGGAAATACAACCTGTACGCATGCGCGTTTTCTTAACTAGCAGGCCAGAGCTGCCGCTACGTCTCGGTTTCAAGGAACTATCTGGAGGCACTTACCAGGACATGATCTTGCATCAAGTCCCAGGCATTGAGCACGATATCTTTCTTTTTCTACAGAACAAATTTTAGAAATACGGAAGCTTTATGCGATTTCATCTGATTGGCCTGGAAACGAGAACATCTAAAGGATGGTAGAGATGGCTGTGCCGTTATTCATTCTTGCTGCGACAGCTTGTCGCTTCATCGGAGATAGAAATTGGGATCCCCAAGAACAGATCAAGATTGTGATGACATATCAGACCGGGTGGCATGTGTGGCAGCTAGAGAAGACCTATCTTCCGATTCTACATCAATTAATCGCAAACCAGGACGCTGCTGCACAAGGTATGCTAGCAAAAGAGTTTAGGCAAATAGTTGGAACGATCTTAAGTCTCGCAAGTCCACTTTCGATTCCCTCACTCTCGCGCTTCCTGTCCATCCCGGAAGGGATAATAAATCGCAGATTTGAACTTTTGCACTCCGTTCTCGACATACCATCTCAAGCGAACCGCCAAGCTCCAGTCAGGGCATTCCATCTATCCTTCCGCGATTTTTTATTCGATCCGCGTCTCCGTGAGAATAATCAGTTCCAACGATTTTGGATAGATGAGAAAAAGGCACATGAAAAGATTGCAAACAGATGTATCAAACTCATGTCGAGCCCTAGGGGTCTAAGAAGGAATATATGCGGTCAAACTTCGCTAGATACCTTACGAAGATATATCAATAAGCAACTCATCGATAAGCGCATATCGTCTGGACTTCAATACGCTTGCCGGTACTGGATATATCACTTGGATCAGAGCGGACAGGATATCAACGACAACGGGCAAGTGTATCAATTTTTACAACAACACCTTCTCCACTGGCTTGAAGCCATAAATTTGTCAGGTTTCATGAATGAAGTGGTCCAGATGATCGAGACTTTATGTCTTATGGTGGATGTTAGTATAAGCCATGCCTACACCTTAAATCTTCAATATACTTATCGTTGGTTTCATTCAGGCAGAGAAAAATAGCCCATTATCAGAGTTTATTTGCGATATAAAACGGTTTGTGTTATACAATTACTCTTTAATCGACAACGTGCCTATACAACTATACATATCGGCACTTATTTTTGCCCCGATGAAAAGTATTGTTAGGTTAACCTTTGATCCGAAAAAGGCGATTCAGTGGATAGAACAACTGCCTCGCATTGCAAGCAAATGGGATTCTCTACTACGAACGCTCGAAGGACATGTGAACGATATCAACGCGATCGTATTTTCATCCGACGGCAAAGTGCTTGCATCGGCATCGTCTGACCGGGTGATCAAACTTTGGAATGTTGCTACTGGGGCGCTCTTGCAGACCCTCGACGGACATGAATATTCCGTCACAACTATCACATTTTCGCCCAGTGGGAAAGTATTCGCGTCAGCATCGTCAGATTCGACTGTGAAGCTTTGGGACACTGTCACGGGAAGACCAATACAAACACTCAAATTACGCACGAGCGATTTGTCTCATAAACTCAGCCGCTCGAAGCAAACGAGCGATATCAGAAAGATCGCATTTTCGTCGGATGGGAAAATAGTCACATTGTTGTCTGATGGGGTAATTGAAATTTGGGACGACGTTACAGGGGAGCCTCTGCACACGTTCAAAGAGTATACAAGCTGGGGTATAGCCATTGCATTATCACCTAATGGCAAAGTTATTGTTTCTTCAACAGGTAGATATATCAAACTTATTGACATCGTTGAAGGAAAATTGCTGCAGACGCTCGCAGGGTTTACAGATTATGTTGGAGTTGCATTTACACCTGATGGGAAACTGCTTGCATCATCAGACTATCCGACCGTTAAACTCTGGGACACAGTTACGGGTACATTATTACACACACTCCGGGGAAATACAGACCCCGTAACAGCCTTGGCAATATCGCCTGATGGCAAAATGCTCGCATTAGGATCATATATGGCGATCACGCTCTGGGATATGTCAACGGGAGTTCTGCCAAAGGAGAGACTCGACCGGCACACGAAACCCGTTGATAAAATGGCTTTTACGGCTAATTGGAAAGTACTCGTGTCAAAATCATTTGATAACACGCTTTGGATCTGGGATGCTATTACGGGAGCGCCACTGCAGATGTTTTATTCCGAGGACTGGGTTCTGAATTCATATTTCCCAAATAACGGCGAAGACATTTCTTTCGAATCACCTTTATTCAAGAAAGTAGATATGCGTCTGGTTTCCAGTAATCCAAACAAAAGCAAGGCCAATAATGACGCACGTATCAGTCGTCAAAACGAATGGATATTGCGAAATGGGAAAAGGCTCATCTTGCTTCCACACAATTACAGGCCAAGCTCATGGGTCGCGAAAGGCGATACGATTGCCTTGGGCCATTATTCTGGTGATGTTTCACTTTTCAGATTTTGGAGTGACATGCCTGAGATTGATTATCCGCTGGTTTAACGTCTTTCATTTTCATATTACCCCGCAGTTGAAAAAGCATTGGACTCACGCTTTCTCCAGTGTCAGAAGCCAGCTTTTAGATAGTAACATTCAGGTCACGTCTATAAATCTATATTCAACTTAAGTATATTCCGCACCCTTATTTTGTAGTTTAACCCTGTAGGTTTTTTATTTCATCCTTTTAATATCTTTATCACTCCCGCACCAACCCTTCTTATGATATATCATCCGATATTATCGCCTGGCTCATATGCATATCTTATAACTCTATACGGAGAACTCTGTTTATGAGGATAGCCAAGTTCCCGGGGGTACGCAATTGTGAAGGTAGAGCTTTTATTGCACAAGACAATAAAGTAGGATTGAACCAGCCAAGGCAAGTTGAATTACAGGTGCGGCCCTTTAAGCGTGTACATGTACATGCCTGCTTCATGTGCGCGTGCAGACCTACCCATCATCGATCTTCTACAGAATATAAACCACATTAAGTACAATTCTACCGTAGTAAGACAATAATATATCACAAATATAAAATGTTATTCTATCATTATAAATCATACATATATGGCTCTACAAGTATTGCTATATGAGAGGGACCAAAATCTAAGCCCTCAGGTATATCATACGAAACTAATTCCTTCATCTTTTAAACTTGCTAATATCCCGCTATCCAGTATCCCACATACAGATGTGTACGAAACGACTAGATGGATCCCAACTCCAGATCGCTCTGGCCGTTCCTCTGTGCCTTCTTAGCCATTTTTGTCTCCAATTTCCACTGCTTATTGCGCGCGTTCTCATCGGCTTTCTCCTGCTTCTTTTCTGCCTTTAATCTCTTCTTTTCCGCCTTTAGGGCCTTCTTTTCCTTTCTTGTCAAACGTGGGAATTCAGAGTCTGGTCCGACGAGGTAACGGCCGGGATGGAAGACGTTCCATGTTATACAAGCGATGGACATTGGGGTTGCTTCAAATATGTAGAAGTATGCTTCGGTAGTGACGGTCTTGGAGTCGTAACCGCCAGAGAATTCGACGAGACGGAAGATGATTCGCGTCTATACATTTAACGCATTAGTCTAAAGCCCCCTCAACTAGAAAAAATAAAATAGAAAAATGAAGGTTGGTGTACAAGTACATACCGTAATCATAAAGAGGGTAAAATAAAGCACGATGAAAAGGTGGCGCCAGTTTGTCGTTCGCTCGATACCGGTACCACGAACCTTCTCCATGGTGGCCTTTAATCTGAAACGCCATGCGAGGCCGGTGAAAACCAGGATCCAGAAGAGCTGGAAGCCGATACCACCCATGTAGACGTGAATACCTGTCTGCTGGGTTTTCGCGGCATCGATGATTTCCTGCTGGGTGGCGTTTTTATCAGGGACAGCACTGAGCATGGATGCGCCAGTAAGCTGGACAAAGAATGCACTAGAAAAAGATATTAATATTTTCTTCCATCAAGCAGCGGGTTAGAGACTAGGAGAGGAGAGTATGCGACTAACATGATATCCAACCACACAAAGATAAGCGTCAATCTCTGGGCTCTGATTCCTGCAATCTTCTTCTCGGCAAGGTAGTACCACGCCATGCGTCCGAGAACCATGTACGCGAACGCGTTAATCAACAAGGGGACCAAGTAGATTAAAATGCTCGATGGGATGCCTAATCCTAACGAGAAGGGGTTCTGTGTCGCAGCCGAACGGAGACCAAAGCCGATGGTTTCCCATGACGAGCCGAGGATTATGACCCAGCAGAGACGTAGTTTGCCGTGGTAGAAAGCCTGGAAGATGTGGCCGATGGTTGAGATACCGAATAGTACGGTGAAGAATATGGCTGCTGGATAATTTGGACAGTATGGGAAGGTTGAGTTTGAGTCGGGACTTGAGAAGTCTGGTGCATGTACATGTTAGGATATGCTGAAAATATGATAATGTTGATGAATACTTGCCATAGTTTCCGCACTGGTAGACCATTATGGCAACTTGCTGCTTAGCAAGCAGGTGCAGTTATCTTATTTGGTATATGTGATGAGGAGATAATGATTTTTTAGTAATGTTTGTCTGTATATTGTAGAAAGTGCAAGATTTTCAAAATGTCGAAATATTAAAAAAGTTAAAAAGATATTATTTCTTAGAATATCTATAAGCGGTAACACCAGTAAAGCTGCAAAACCACTTTGTGAAAAATACAAATTTGCTATCTTTGCACGTGCAGCCTTGGTGCTTCGTGTCTTCTGTCGAATGCATAAGGTAATAGAAGGTCTTGGAGGATTGGCGAAAGTGTGGGTTATATATATTGAAGGACGGTTAGAATAATTGGCTTGATTGGGTGATCCGAGCGCCGACATTTTATATTCAAACAAGCATTTGATACAAGTCTGTATAACAGGTCAGGGATTCATAGGACTACCGAGACCCACTCTGACAAGCAAGACGACGACAATGAAAGGAAGGGAGCCTACGCGTGTGTTTCGGGGCGCCACCTTCTTGGCTTGCATTGCACCCATTTCGTGGCCAGCCATGATTATTGCATAAGCTAAGCGTCTCGTCTATACTTGCAAAGACCTTATGGCACCGGAAAACGGTATTTGCTTGCGGACCGACAAAACTTGCAGTTGATACGTGGTAATGCCTAGGATACTACGACCAGTTGCTAAGTTAATCCTAACCAGGCGGTACCCACTTGAAATCTAACAGACGTACGTGCTTGAGCCGCAAGGAACTGTGAAAATCGGGCTCTGCTGACTGATATCTTTGAAATTTACTTGTCAAAAGCTTAATAGGCTCATGTTAAGGCCTGAGGGGACGGAGCTATTGAAAGGGTTGACTGGGTACACCGCCAGAAACATGACGATTCTCAGAGGCACCGCTGGTGGGGACTACGGGCATCCGAGCTGCAGATTAAAAATCTGTGGGTGTATAGCTCTAATTTTTGCAAGGCAGTATGTAAAATTAAGGAACGGATTGCCCAATGGGCTGTAGTACATTGCGTAGGGCAGACTCCCTACAGGATTAGTTAAGCCCATGCCGGCCAGATCAGGGACCAACTATCAAGCACTCGCTATATCGATATCAAACACGGCCGTGTGTTTGGTTGTTTCTGGTCCAGCAAACAAAGGCCGGCCGCGTCAGTTGGCTTATTAATACGTAACGGGTGCAGCTAAAATTGGCTGCCACAGCCCGCCCATTGCGCGCCAAGCATTGCGGAATGCGGGTGCTGTGGTATTCTGGCGGTGTGCAACACGAAACCCCGTTTGGGGCTCAATTATTAGGGGCAGCGGTCTTACGACCCCCAACTGCCGAACAGGACCCCACGGACATCCGAACCCGCCAAGATCCGGGGCACTTTCAATGTCGGACGTGATTTCGGATCCGAATGCGATGTTTCAATTCAGAGCTAGAGAACTGATCCAGGCTGTGTGCAATAGTTGGCCGCGATCACAGCTGTTTGCTGTCCAGGTTATCTCGCATACTAAGCATCTAATTACTGGCCTTGTAGATACGGGTAGACTTAATTCATTAGACTATTTTTATTATTATTTTTTTTTCCCATGCGAATTCTGAAAAAGGCTCAATTGTGCACAAACGATGCCACTGCTAGTCCCGTTCGTTACTCATAACGTTAATTCTAAGGCTTACGTACACAGACTATACAGACAAGCACTACACTGCTTGGCGGTACTGGGCTGCATCCTTATCTAATACTTGTATAATCCATTCAGTTGAAACAGTTTTATATGTACGACGGCATGTTCCGTTTGGTCACGTCTATTTTGCAATGCCACAGTTTAATTCTATAGACACGCGTCTACCCAATACTTTACTCGACTTCAGCTATATTTCCACAAGGGCCATATCAGAGAGCTGATTCAATTCTATTATCACGTAGTCTCACTCGGTACTTGGAGAGTGTGGAGAACTTTAACGGAAGAAAGAAAATATCCAACAAGTAAATCTGTTAAATAACGCTCTCAAAGGGTCCTGTAAATTGTCGCATGAACGCCATGCATCAACCGCATGGCAGGTCATTGTCATTCTCGATTTGAGAGTATTAACGACAATTAAAATATAATGAGGTACTAGATGGAACTGAAATGCCTATGAAAAATAATGGTGGATACCACGTTTGTACTGTGGATATACTCACCGTTTTTTCCAACGTGGAAAGCATTGTCGGATGTTACTCTCATCTTGAGTCCACGAGGAGAAAAGAAACTTCCGTAATCCGTCTTCCGACCATGAGAGTCTCACTTCCAGGCTGTGCAATCGCACTGCTGGCCCTCGTCGAATGCATGCATGGTCTCATTATCAAAGCTCGGCACTTGAATTACGGCCACTACAACAGTGCCATGCATGATCTGAATTGTCCGTATCCCTTCCTTGCATCATTCCTTCCCTGCATCATATCCTTGTCTCCAAGGCTGACAATATAACTTGCTAGTGTGCCGTCCGTTGAAGAATAATAGGATAATATTATTGCAGGAGGTCTGTGAAGGGGATGCTATGCCCGGCTGGCGGGCTAAGTTTGACGATTCGCCCGAGGGTTCGGAAGGGTCGGTTATTGATCTCTTTGGACCACCGTTCTCTCAGGGAGTAAAGGGCGCCTATGAGGAGAACAGAAATTTCGCAACCTGGGGAGGGAGTCTATTCTACAATCAACAGCCGTGGAAGCCGTTAATGTTTAGGACCGGATACGATCAACAGGAAGGATACGTCTGGCGATTACCGTAAGTAGTATCCATTTTGCGGTCAGTCGAATACATGCAGAATACTAGCTGATCAGCTGAACGCTATCGTTCGTATACGCGTGTTTAGGTTCGAGGTATGGAGACGAGGTGACCCTATAGTTATCACCGATAACAATCCTTTGGCTGTCGGCGATGTTCTCCAACCGACCAATATCGCCGACGACACCACCGCGACTCTACTCGATTATCCTAATCTAGTCTGTGAGTTCTCGTTCCTCGAACATCAGAATTTTAAATTAATTTAAAGACAACTAACAGACTGCTAATAGCCTGTGATACTCCATCTGGCCGAGTCCTACGTCGCACATCAATCCTAGGAGAGGCCGACGGACACATCGTAACAAGGAAATACCACGACGCCGATTGCGTTGATGTAGAGCTCTGGGTCGCAGACCTGGGATTCACAGACCCTTCATGGCCGATTCGGGCTCCATTCCAGTTAGAACCCATCACGGAAGAAAGCGAAGTTAGTTCGCAGTCAGACCTGTCCGACAGCTCGAGCAGTAGCGCCTACGGTACATCATCTACCAGTTCTCTAGAAAGCAGCGTTATCAGCGACGATAGCGACTGGTTTGGAGCCAGCGACAGCGACGAATTCGACTACGATGACGACGATTCCGAAGACGACCCCGAATGGAAGCAACTTGTCCAGGATCTTGAGCGGGAGTATGGAGAGAACGGGCCGGATCCGGTTGAACAAATCAATATGGATGATTTGGATGTACAACAGGAGATCGATCAGTACCTTGTGTCTTCTGAGGCCTCAGATTTTGACCGACAGGCTATCATGCAACAGTTGGATGGATTAGGGTTCGGGTCTGAACAAGAACTGGAAGATGAGATTGCCCGGTTGGAGGCTCTCTTGGCTGAAGAAGATGATGGCTATTGAGCAGTATTGGTGTAGAAACGAGGAAGCTTGAAAGGCTTTCGTATCTTAATGCATTTGGTCAATTAGGTATATGAATTATAGAATTATTGCAATAAATCAGTAATACACCCGACCTATCATGCTAGTTAGTAACCACTGCAAATCACTAGACTATTAGACTACTCCATAAAAACTACTGGGAATGCTCGAAAGCGGTAATGTTATAACATTTGTCAGCAACACAGAGCGACAGAGTGGGTCCTCGGGGCATAATTTGGAGAATGATTGTTTATGCATGATGCAAACTTGGCTATGTAGTTGCCTGGAGATAAATGAGGAAATGATCATGAGGAAAGAGAAGAGGCCACACGAACTGACATGATATGTATTTTTTTGTAGTTTGCTTGGGACACCCCAAGGAGGTGGAAGAAAAAACAAAAACGCCGTTGCTATAAACCGGGTTCCTCCCACCAGATGCAGTATTTGTTCCTCACATGTATAGAGACAGATTGTTGCGAAAAGGGTAATAAAATTTCAACTTGGAGGATGTAAATTCAAAATGAAAGACACGATGGAAAAAAACCGAGGGAAAGAATATAAGAAAACTAAATGTATGAAATAAAAATAAAAAAGTACAAGCGAGAAAACCCCCTAACCATGAAACAAGTTTCAAAAATGCACCAACGGATATACAATATAATTTGTCTGTTCAGGTAAAACAGCGTTTCAGCTTTTGGGCGAATTGGGATAGTAAAAGAGAGGTCTGGTGATCCAGACCTCCCCACCACCCCCATCAATGTTCACTACTGTATCTTGCTAATACTTATAAATCTGCCAAAGAATCAAAGAGTCATGGAACTGGTTTTATCCGTCCGCATTGATAAATATATGCATAGACGGTTGTAGAAGCCGGGGTGTATTTGCGCAATTACAACGGCCTAGGCCATTCTGCGAGCCGGAATCTGCTTCCAAGTCCCATCAGGAAGTGATAGTCACCTATCCCTTCTCCCAATCAAGATCTTAACAAATGATTGCCATACGCAGCATCTTGTAGCATCTGATAACAGTTTTGGGGCAAAATTGAGGCTGAGGTTCCGGATCCTGGTCTCTCCGAATCGGATTCGTCGGCATGCAATCTTTGGCCATTGTGCCCCACTAGATACTGACAGGTTAAGCAGACGATTTTGAGGCAATCGACCTCTTGTAAAAGCGGGGCTCGCAGCCTGCGTGTCATTTTTCATGCGGAGAGACCTCAAGCCGGTTGATCATGCAGCTTTGGTGGAGGCGGGAGAGAAGGACTAGGATTCAATTTAGACGGATTATGGCAGGTTCAAAGCAATACAGCGTCGATTTGGAAAAACATAATGTGGGAGCGCGGGAGCGCAGTATCCTGCAAGACTGTCGGGCCGCAGGAACGCCACAGTCATACTATTGGTGAAACATGGCCTCGTGATGTTGGTGTCTGAAAGAGCTCGGGAGATGGACTAGATTGAGAAAAGACGACGTTCATGCATATATGTTTGTCTACGCAGAGACAGGAAAAGAGAGAGAGAGAGAGAGAGTTATGCGAGTAAAAAAAGTGAAAGTGCAATGGCGAGAGCTGGTTCATTTGAGTTGAGCTAGGAAGCGTTTTCGCCCTCGCGGGAGCCTTTGGCCAGGTCCATTTTGCGGATGGGAGAGATTATCGAATCCTGACCCGACGACCCAGAGCTTTGTCGCAGTAGAGGTGATGGTGTTCTCCTGTCTGACGAACTGCTCGAGCTCTGTGAATCCTCTGAAGAACATAGATTTGGATTAGCTACTGTTACTGATGATTCTGTAGAATTCCCCGCCTGCAAGCTTTCCGTCTCCAAAGCTCCGGCGCCCGGGGTAAGCTCAACAAGTCTCTGTACTTCCGGGAAGAGGGTACTCACCGCCAGGAGAGCGGGCAACGCCTTGTAGGACCCGGTCCTTGGTCGTTCTCAGTGTACCAGCTAATTCGTCAAAGGATAACATGGTGAAATTTTGGATGGTTTGATTATGTGAATAATTCAAAGTCGTGAATGAGAAAAAGATGAAGAAGATTTCAAATCCCTTTTCTTGAAACGGGGGGTGTCGCTGCCTGGTCGGTTTGATATATATATCTGGCGGGGGGCGGACAGCAGCAAGCAGGATGTGTTGGAGGGGAGGTCGTGGGAGGTCGCGGCAGGTGCAGTTGACTGTTCTTCTGGTGAGACTTCTGCGTTCAAGAATGTCTGAGACTTTTTCGAGGATGATGCAGCAGCCCAAGGTAAGGATTTATCCACCGCTTCTTCACTTTTGAGCTAACCTCAAACGAGAGAAAAATGAAAAAAGAGAAGACAGGTAGAAACGAAAGATAACAGCAGGTCCGAATCGGCAGGCCCTTACAGAGTAGCTTTCTTCAGCGGAAAGGTTGGTCGAATACACACTTGGAGAGGCGTGCAAGACGGGCTCGATTGGTCGACCTCGCAAGCTGCTTGGCTTCGATATCCTCCTTGACCGTATTCGCCCGTGCGATAGTGCGCCGTTAGGACAGAAATCGGCGATGAATCCAATTATAAACGAGGTCTCAGCCTTTCTCCCAATCTTGCCCCCCAGCCGTCCTGGGATGGCGAAATTTGTAATATCGAATCTTCTATTGCAATTACAGTCCCGATCTTGGGGGGCAACCTAGCGTCATGCAGCAAATGTCAGACTAGGACACCATACAGGTGCGATGTTATAGCACACGCCTGGTATCTTGCGGGCGTGTCTGTCGACACACACCTGCAGCTATTAGGGTTGCAGATCTGGTCCGGGCTCCCCGTCTGTACGTACCAGCCTAATCAGAACACCGACGGATCAAATCGACGATTCGGCTTTCCTCTGCGGGAGAATACCGCTTTTTGGTGAACCCCGTTTTTGATTCTAACGCAAGCAGTTTGACAGGAGCTCTAGCCTTTTGGATTGCGCCGTCCTGCAGGTACCAGGTTCTCCTGTTCCGGACTTGGAGACTGGACTCGAAGTCTCTCTCTTGTCTCAAAATTGCAAATGATTGTTTTTCGCCCTTCTCTCTTTAAAACAGTCCTATTTTCTGTGGTAATATGAGGTTGGGCTGATACATCCACCAGCTGGGTATCTCTAGTCGAGAAAACGGCAGTCCGATCCGGGCCGGGTGGCCTTGTTGCTTTTTGCAGTAATTTGGGCGGATTCTGCCACCGCTTCCAAATCGGAATATATCAAAGGTGCCGAATACCCCAGGTTCTGATCGTCTTCCTTTGTTTGATGGGGGTAACAACTTATGCTTTGGGAGAAAAATAAAATAAAACAGGTTGTGTCGAACAGCTGGCTTATATTCGAACTACTTCACGTTTCAACGACGGATCGCCAACAGGCTATGGTTGAATGAGGTAATCGGCGAGGACGATGCTTGTTCAGCTCCTCTCTCCGGAGGACACGACGAACCAAATTGATTTCCAGCAGTTATTGGTTTCTATCAGCCCGAGCAGACTTAGCTCCCAGAAATCGGGGACAAAACGAGCTCAAGATGCATATGCATGCTGGAAAGACAAGCCGCAAAAAAAAAAAAGGCTAAAAACAAAACAAAAAGAAAAGGTTCTCGTACCTGTCAACAGCCTTCACTGTAGGGCGCCCTCACCTAGCCGATGAAGTTGTGGTATTTTTACATCGTCTCCGCTTTGCTGGATAATACCGAACTCGCTTTTGGACAATACCATGAGGGATCTGCCTCTGAGCCCGCCCTAGAGATCCCGCACCCATGTGAGGTTCGCTATGTTTCACATTTGTGTAGAGCGCATGGGCGCTGCAGAAAGCAGACCATCGACCATTCCCTTTCCGGTCGGCGATACAAGGTGCAAGCAGAAAGAGCCTGTCGACAGCTTCAATGTCTGCAGTATGACGATCTTTTTGCGAAAAAAAACCCTTTTGACGGGACCGGGTTCTTGTCGAAGTTCTGACTAGGGTTCATCTTTGACTGCGGGACTCGGGCATAGATAACTTCGGCCAGAGGCGATGGCCTCATGCAGTCTGCAAAATACTTCACATCCAGTTCAGATGCTAAAACTCTGCTTGGGTGGTGGCGTTAAGTAGCCATTCAACCCAAACTGTTGCTTCTGACAAAGATTATTTTCACCCGGAAAATCTGTTTTTTGCGTCGTAGCGGGAACTTCCGGCCAGCCTAAGATGCTGGGGAGTTTCGTGTTGACATCGATGAGTGGCATGTTGACGGAACGCCCTCGCAAGACTAGTCCAATATAGTCGCTAATTCTGAGAAACTGCGAAGGCACCGGCGAAAAGATGTATATGTTGCATAGTGAAGTGGCTGTGCAATGGTCCTCGTCGATAATACCGTTGCTCATCCTTGGTTCGACATCGAAAATAGGCGGTTTCTCGCTCGCTTGACCAGACTCGTCGCCACTCCATTTAGCAACGACGAGCAGAAGATCTAAACGTGGCTGTTCATCCTGCAGCTTTCCTAGCGAACACCAAAAATTGCAACTTTTCGTTTGGGGTTATAATTAAGGGTCCAAAAAGAAGCATTCTGCGAGATCAGATTAACCGGCTGTTCGAGATCTAGATTCTTTCCCACCCGCGGAGGATTTGACGGCGACAGACGAAAACAAAGTATAATACATGTATAATGTGCAGAGATTTTTTCTTTCTTTGATACAAGGTCGTCCACTGGTGGCCTATCTGTCGGTGTCGGCGCCGCCTTCCAGAAGGCTTCCATGGGGCTATGCGCATGCTTTGGCGAAACGGTTAGGGACAACAGAAACGCTCGCCGCAAAAGCCGGTCAGCGATGAATCTTTTTTCTTTCGCCTTCGTTACATTGGAAAAACATCCGTTTGGTCAGATAGACTTCGAGTGGGCCTGATCCAATAATCTTATTCTGACGTCAAATGATGGGAAATTTCGGGTGAGCGCTAAACACTCAACCGTATTGTTTTTTGGATTACTCTAGCATCGTCGTAGCATCACGAACGAAACGTCGTATTGACGCTTCCGAATTCGGCGCACGGGTAATTGGCACATATTGCTCTTTTAAAGCATTCCAACACGCCTTTATCGCTCCTTTCGGTCGCCCGCTTGGTCTTCTTACCGACTGGTACAGATCCCGCCAGCAAGATACCCTCGCTCGACTCTGCCTTTTCCCACCTCTGGCCTCGAACGAAATTCCACAAGACCACTAATCGTTAGATTCATTTATCTTATCAGCGACTTCTAACGGCGGACCCAAGCCTGTCCTCGTGTCGTGTTTCTCGTCGGTGCTTCCTTCTTTGCTCCAAGTGCAGCTCTGCATGCTGCTGGATGCAGTATTCTTCTGGACCACGTCAAAGAAATCTCCACCACAAAACGCTGGAGGATGAACAGACACTAAACCGTTCGTGGCTGCTAGCGTCAAATCTGAAACGGAGCCCCCGGCTTCTTAGTTGCTTCTTTGTACAAGTCTACAAACCTCCCCTTCTCAACCGATCTTGTGAGTTGGGTTTCTGCGAGTGATCGCTGGATCCAGCAAGCTCAAGCACAAACAATCACAATCACACCGTACCTACAGCCACTGAGAGATACATGACTTGCTTCTTGGTCTGATTTATTGCGATTTTATAACTGGAAAATTCTCGAAAGGCGCTAGACGACGCTACATCTGCAAGCCAGCTTCACGCCCTCAGGAACCAGTACCCCGCTTTCGTCTTTCCGTTCCCGCGGCACCTGGTCTCTTGCCCTTGCACACACTGGACCTGCCTTGATCCTCTCTGTTTTTTTTGGTTTTGTCGCTGAAGAGGGGAACTCTCGTACCCTGTGTGTGCTCTTCAGCATTTCTCTCTCTTTTTGCCTCTTCCTCAACAAATCATATTACCTCGCGAGACATCGGGTTTTCGGATATTCTTGTTCTCTGCTATATCGGTGGTGTCACTCGCGAAGCTAGGCTGTCTCGGGGGAAGGCTCGGTGGTCGCATTAGTGAAAGAGGTCAATCGAGCGAGCCGCGCTGCAAGCCTCCTGCTACACCCACCACCTGCCGACTGCACGGTTCTGACCTGCGTCGTGACTCTGAAATCTAGTTGGCTTTGGTTTATCTTTCGAAAAAGTAGTCAGACACGATCGGAGCTTTTTTTTTTTTGGCGCTCGCTCAGAAGAGGGGAAAAAAGCATTAGCCATCAAGAACCCGATCGCCAGGTATCCGTTTAACTAACATCCGCCATAGAGTCGACAAGGGACTCCCTCTCCGTAAGGAGAGACAAGAGCAGAAAGAAGAGGTCCCTGGCTGGGATTGTGAGCGAATACGCCCTTCATGTCGCCAGCACAGTTGATGCCAGGTATGTCATGTCATAGCTAGCCCTGGTTCCCTTTGGTTTACATCCCCTCGTCAAAATGCCCTGAACGCACTGCATTACCGCCGTTTTTCCCTTTCCTGCCTTGGAGTTATAGGCCATTAATGCCCGTGTCTACCGTGTCTCTCGTTGACAGCGAGATATTCCGGACGTCCCCTTCCCTCTCGCTCCTTTTGCCTCCCCTCAGTTGCCTCGCTTGCACTCTTCTGCAGTTTCAGATCTGCTCTCCTGCTTGGTCCCACCTATCACAACAGCTGGTCCGACAGCTGGTCCACGACACAACGAACTCTATTCACACCCTGAAAGCTCTCTTTCTCTTTTCTCTCTTTGCTGCTGCTGCTGCTCTCCGCGTGGAGGAGACAAGCGAATACAAATCCCGTCAGATTGAAACAAGAAACCGAGAACCGCACCACGGCAGGGTCCCATACATAAGACCAAACAGGATAACAAAAAGCCCTCCAACGCCTCTCGGACCAGGTCAACTTTTCACGAAGAAGGCAACATTTGGCTCATCTCGACTTGCTCCCCCGGAGCATTGTGGCTCAAGCTCTCCCTAGACATTTTGATTTCCCGTCCCTCTTGAGCCGACTGACATGGGAGCCTGTTAAAGTCGGAGAGGGATATTCCGTCGAGGAACAGCAAAAGAAAGTTGCTTTGTCAGTAGTTGGAGGCACTGACCACCTCCCTCTAGCTTCCAAGCCAAGGTGGTGCCAACAACCCTCACTTGCTATGTACACACTTCAGTGACAAGCGTTTTCCGAGACAATATTTTTTTCGATACACGATAGAAACTTCTAAACATTTTTCGTGGGACCCTGTATCACAGTCTGGAACACTCACTGGCTTCTCTTTGGGCAACTTTTCTCGTATCCACAACCTGGGAACCCATAGCACCTTGTCCGGCTTCCTTCGCTCCTCACCTTCTAGAACAGAACTTCTCCTCCTCCTTCGGCGATCTCTATTTCGAAGACTTTCGATTTACGACTCCGGAAATTCCGAATCCGTGCAAATTCCCCGTTACATATCCCTTCGTTGGTACTTTCTTCGTGCCTTCGTATTACCAACCTTTGCATTGAGAAGTCCACTGCTCGCATTGACTCGGGTTCTTTACGGGATCTCGGCGTCGATCAAACCAATCAGCCTTTTGTTGTGGCGTGAGCAACAAGCCTCATACCATCGAATATTCTTTATCGTAATAAGAGGACGGAGTTTTCTTAGATTCTTGTCTTATTGTCTGATCTAGAAAGTTTGTTATGACCTGGAGGCCCCTCACGGCCCAGGTGGAATGAGAAAGCTGCAATCGCCGAATCATGCGGGAGAAGGATAAGCATAAGGACGGTGTCAATCGTTCGAAAAGCAAACGCAAGGCGCTTGAAGGACTGGAAGGGTTTCGAAAAACCAACGGGGAGCTGATTGAGCGCTCGATCACGCCGAACGACCTCTACGGGAACGGGGGCGTACTAGCAGGAACTGGAACGGCGGGAGGGGCGACGGGAGGGACCAGCAAGAATAGTCGGCCGTCGTCGCCTGTTGCTTCGTCGATACTAAAGAAACGAACATCGTTTCCGGTTGCCGGATCGTTTGCTAACATACTAAATTTTTCGCCACACAGAAGGAGACCAAGCTTGCAGACGCGGACCAGCCACCATTCGTCAAAATCTAATCCGGGACCGACGTCTGCTGGGCCACCAACCTCGACATATCCCCACGCACCCGCGGCACCCTCCTATTCACATAGCACAATCAGCAGCAGTAGATCTCGAAGCGGAAGTGCACACTCTCCGAGTATTAGCTCCTTACAGAACACGCCATTGCAAACCCCGACAACATCAACCCATATTAGCGGCTCGAGAAATATTGAATCCGAATCGACCACTACGCTTTCTTCTACAAACTCGTCATCCCTGTCGTTGATGAATCCTTCTTACGACGGGAACCGGGCTACCGGTGGAGCTAGTGGTGGCGCCGAAAGCCCCACGGTTCCTGGGTATGGGGGTCTCGAGTCGCCATTGTCTACTAGGAGCGAAGGGAGCAGATTAAAATTGTCGCGACTCGGCGAAGTTTACGGAAATGCTCGATACGAGGAAACATGGGATAGCGACCATGCCCTGGATATTGGTGAGGAAGAGGAGGAAGAACAAGACGAACGGACTGGGACCAGGGTCATTCCCGCTTCTAGAAGGATTATGACACCACAAACGCCAATGCGGGAAGACCTTGGTGGAAGCAGCAATGCCGGAGGTGTGGGTTCCGCGAGCGAAGCGGGAAGGTATAACACGTTTCGCAGGGGTCTGGGTATCACGGAACCTGACCTCAATGCGAAAAGTCGATCCAACTCGAATGCTTCTTCACGAGTGGGAATTAGCGGTTTGATGTTGGATGCTGCGGCGGGCGATGGGAGGATCACTAAGAGCGTGGGAATTGTTACACCTGTCATGGGTCCGGCAAAAGTGGTCAGCTCGAAGAAGATTGTGGAGAGTAGTTTGGACCTTTTACACACGCATCCTTCAGTATCCGAGACTACTATTACAAGGACGGAAGGAGAGGGTATATCACGGCCAGGATCCGCATCACCGCATCCTGACGTCCATGCTAAGACACCTTCGTCTTCAAGGTCAGCCCGCGACGATGCTACATCGTCGATATCTTCAACTTCCGCGTCTCTACGAGCTGCCTCCCTGAACCAGGTAGTGGCAATAAAACGACAGCGTGAATTGGCTGGCGAGGACGGTCCTCCAAAGTCATCATCTTCAAACTCGTCTTCTGAGGCCTTATCGTCCATTTCGCATGGCAAAGGCAGCAAAGCTAACCGGCATCACTTCAACAAAATGACTCTAACATCTTCGAGAGACGCTAGCATTGCCGGCCGTAGACATCCGCCGTCTTTGGAGTTGCCTCTTCCGGACCCGCTAGCGCCTAGGGTAGAACCTGCACCAGCGAGCGGCATGTACTGGTACAAGGCATTTTCTCATGGGATACCTTCCGTCGCTCTCAGAGCTCACACCTGTACGCTAATCGGCAGCTCGATATACGTATTTGGTGGTTGCGACTCGAAGACTTGTTTCAACGAATTGTATGTGTTCGACGCCGATTCCATGTACTGGTCTAAACCGGAAGTGTCGGGTGATATCCCTCCGCCGCTCCGAGCGATGACCACGACTGCTGTAAACAAGAAGCTTGTCATTTTTGGAGGT
This sequence comes from Dactylellina sp. 'tibetensis', assembly GCA_036971435.1. Classification (NCBI taxonomy): domain Eukaryota; kingdom Fungi; phylum Ascomycota; class Orbiliomycetes; order Orbiliales; family Orbiliaceae; genus Dactylellina; species Dactylellina sp. 'tibetensis'. The sequence continues at coordinate 400,431 of JAKDFA010000020.1, read as the reverse complement.
GGCGACGGACCGACGTATTATAACGATGTCTACATTCTCGACACTGTAACTCACCGGTATACAAAGCCTAAGATTTCGGGACAGATACCCAGCAAGAGGCGCGCTCATACTGCTTGTCTGTACAAAAATGGACTGTATGTCTTTGGTGGCGGCGACGGTGTTAGGGCTCTAAACGATGTGTGGAGACTGGATGTTAGCGACTTGAACAAGATGAGTTGGAAGCAAATATCCGCTGCTAGTGGGAATACAACGATTGGTGGAAACTCGGCGGCAACAGCTCGGAATGGGAAGGCCGCCAATGCCTCTCAGACCAGCCTAGTATCCGGGACAGGAGGTCAGTATCCGATAATTTTTCTCCATATGGGTCTATACTAACGATTATGCAGGCTCCCATACGCCAAATACAAACAAACCGGCCAGCACAGTTGTCAAGCTAAAACCTACCGCTCGAGGATACCACACAGCCAACATGGTTCAAAACAAGCTCATAATATTCGGCGGATCAGACGGTGTTGACTGCTTCAAGGATGTTTGGGTATTCGATGTCGATACATCAGTGTGGAAGTGCGTAGATATCAAAGTCAGCTTTCCACGACTAAGCCACACCGCCACACTGATTGGTAGTTATCTTTTCGTTGTGGGTGGCCATGATGGCGTGGAATACAGCAACGAAGTGCTATTGTTAAATTTAGGTAAGCGTCAACCTGCTACTCGACCTGTTCTAGATTTAAATGCTGACTCTGCCTTGTAGTTACGATGCAATGGGACAAACGAAGAGTATATGGCCTACCTCCTACAGGCCGAGGGTACCACGGTGCCGCGTTACATGATAGCCGACTTTTCGTCATCGGAGGGTTCGATGGACACTCTGTGTTTAATGAAACGTACATTCTTGAACTCGCAATCAGCAGCTATTACTCGCAGATATCCCATTTCAATATCGAAGTGTAATCGGCGGCCTAATGCCCACCTTTAATTCGATTCAAACAGAAAATAGCAGGTGCACAGACACCAACTAATGTTAATAACGCCACTTTCTTTCCGGTCCGATCTTTATTTCCTATGTCACGTCCTATGCACCGAGCAAATTGCGTTTACAACCTCCTTTTCTTTCTGGGGCTTCCTTCTTTTTATATATGAAGCGATCACGGTTAACGAATTTGATGTTTGGTTTTTTTACGACCTGTGGAGATGCATTTCTTAAAACTTGTGGATTCGCCGGTCTAGAGGATCCCACACGTCTCCGTTCTCAATCGTATATAACAGCAACGGATGGCTGATTCTCTGTAGCCATCTTTCTTTCACTTTTCCTTGATTTTTCTTTAGGATCTCTCAATTTCCTTTTGTTTGTTCGTGCCTTTTTCAAAACCACGACCTAGAAAAAGTCTTGGATACTTTTCTTTCCCCTCTTTCCTTCTTTTTGGCGAGCGGAGAGCTTTTTATGTCTTTCACCTGTTTGAGAGCTTCATTTCGAATTGTAGAATATTAAACATTAATATTTCTATCTACTGTAATGATTGACTTTCTATCCGGATAGAGAACTTGACGCAAGGAAAAACAAGTTGATTAAATACTGCTAGTAATCTAAACGCATATATGAAGGATATTAGACCGAAGGATTTTACTCTAACGCCGGCAGCGTTGGCGTCAAACGTTGAGTCAAGGGTTTCCACGGTTGCAACCAGCCAGGGAGATTAGCGCCTGGGGACGCGAGGTATATATCTAAATCCAAGCTCGTGGACTTAACCAGCGCAGCGAAGAAATCAAACACGGACCCGTTATGCGTATAGACCAACTGTCTAGCCGGATCGATGGAAAAAATCCCATAATATTACCCATTGCCTGTCTAATATCCTTATCGTTCCCAAAAACTAATTGATAGTACGATCTGATTTGATTGTTCTTGCGGGTTTCATTATTCGACCCGTTACCACCGGGTCTGATCTTAACACCCGACGGTACTTGCGCAATGGGGGTCAAAAAGATACGTCTGGACGGTTCAACGATGTATTGTAGGCTACCCTCCGGGGTTATATTGAAGATTCCTCTCTCGTTTAAATCGCCTGGGAAAGCAGGATAGCATTCGAAGCGTGTCAAAGACGACGCATGCGCCTTTTTTCGGATCCGACGGTGCCAATGATTTGAAAGGAGGAGGAGGATGAATTCAAACTTGAGTCCGAGTCCACAGCGCGTGTACTGTCGACCCGGGCTTCGGGATATACGGTCTCCGCGGTGATTCCACGACGGTCAAAGCTAATCGTTTTCGTAACCCCGATTGTATTTGTGGGATTAGTTCCTATAACAGTCGTTGCGGATACGTCCGAACTCCAGTGGTGCACGGTGACAGTTCCAGTCGATAGAGGCCGTACTGAATGGTGATGGTTTTTATCTATCGCGACGATTGGATGTGGATTGGTGTTTGGGTCGATTGTAGATGCTGACGGATTGTTGTTCGGATCATGACCGTAGACGTTGACCTGGAAGGTATATATGAATAATAATATTAAGTTGATAAAATGCATGGTTGCGAAATTACAGCCCCGCTAACTGTGCTATCGATTGCAGTCTATTCTGAGTAAGAAGACGCTGTATACTTAAGTGTGTATCAAGCTATGCGCTAACGGGCTGTCTTGATGGTGGATGTATGTATGCGTGAGAGAGGGGATACTACACTACATCTACGCTTGTGGAGCCCGATAGCAGAGTGGGTTTTATATCGTCATCTTGTTATTATGCCCTCAAATTTAAAGAGAAGCACCTCAAGTTAACTCCTCGGGCTTCTAAAGAAAGGTATCGCGTGGCTCGTGCGTGTTGATGATCGTGTGTGGTTTATAGACGTGATCGTTGAGGCTATAAATATGACATGATTATCAATTGGCGGTTTTTATTTTAGTGTCCAGAATATTTATATATACCCTCGTAAAATCCCAAATCTGTATATAGAAACTACATACAAGCGGGATATTGCCAACGATATTGTATTTTTACAGTATAAAATTTTAATTTCTGGGTATCCATCCGAGAACGAAAGAATAGCATGAAAAAACATCATCAAGCAGCAACTTGTCCCTCGTTCGTAACGACCGCCAAACCAGCAGACGACGTTGGTCGCCTCATGCTCCCTGCCTGTCCCATCCTACCAATCGTCCCCACTTCATCTACCTTGACAACTTTCTCTTCAACCTCACTAACGACCAACACCCCTTCGCTCGCGCTTCTATAGTCTGTCTCACAGGTAACCGTCAAGGTCTCTTCCTCTGCCTCTCCCTCGCCACCGCTAGTTATATTAAGAGGCGTGTATGGTAACGGTCGAACTTCTATCCCCGGTAATAGAAGAAATCCAGGTTTAAGTGGGACCAATAGTAATTCAAACTCGACCGTTCCATCTTCCGTTCCCTGGGCATCCTCATCCGACCCCTTTTCAAAGGAATATTCAAAGACCCCTCGTCTCCGCCCGTTAGCCAACCATTCCTCGCTGCGGCTTTCCCTCTTACTGCTAGACTCCGAATTGGTCATCGTATTCATTTCATAGTAGAATCTTAGCGTGTCCGGGACGTTTGCACTCCTCCGTTCCCGATCGATGCCTAGGTCCCAGCACCTGCTTATTCCAATCTGCAACTTTGCTTTAATCACCTCGCCAACACGTACCATCTTTGGTCCGCTGGCTCCACGGTTGGGGACGCCGATTAGTTGCAACTTTGCAGTAGCAAGGCATTGCAAGGCAGGGATCTCGACGGGGATGACAATAGTTCTGGTAATGTGGTGCAGTCGATTCTCCAGTTCCTTTGTTTCTTCTTCCTCGTCTTCAAGATCTGGCTTTCCAAATGTTCTCGGCGATGATAAAAGTGGGATTCGCTGCCTCCCGCTCCATTTCTCGAAGAACCCTTCGATAACCTTGGTTACATTGCTCTTTTCTCCACTCTTCTTACAGTTCACACCGGATAAGGCTTCTGCCCAGTTTTCTAGGCTGAAGGAAGGTAGTTTGATTGCTCCCAGTAATGCCGCGCGTTCAATGTCCGTTTTGTCTAGAGACTTGACAATACCCTCGATCGTTGGCATGAATAGGCGCTGATACCTTCCGTAGCCTGAAGATGCGAGGTGAGCTGCAAAAGCTGACTTGGTAGCGACGGATATTTCTAGCAAGACATGTGTATTAGTAGGCCACCCGGCAACATAAGCATACTTTTAGTGAAATAAAAATACCATCGCCAACACCCCTCCACATAACCCTCAAGTACAAATTATCACCAGAAAATTTCTCTTGTCCAGCAATCCTCGTAGTCTTGAACGTAAACGCGGCGGCTTGGTTGCTGTAAACAACAGCGCCGCCGTCAATATCGGAACACCCAACACCTGTAGCCGTTTTGAATGCTTTGCTTCCTTCCAGTCCCGTTCGAACAATTCGCAGCGGAATGTGGTTTACGGTAGATACTTGGAACTTGCTGAATAGAGCTGCACGAGTAAAGATATCCTGAACGTTGACGCTTAACGGCAAACCTACAGGAACGGACGGCGTAGAAACGTATTTGTATTCCGAAGTAGGGGTGGTAAGAAGCGCCTCTAGTCGAACCTGTAACTATAGCGTCAGTATAGAGTACGAAGCATGCCAGGAAAGAAAGAAAAAACACGTACAGAAAGCTCATTCAGATCGCCGTCGCTCCTGTACGGTATGCGCAAGATGACATTCCTCAATTTCTTGTCTTCATTCTTGCTTCCAAGTTTGATCAAACCTGTTTCGTCAAGCTCCAGCAGAACATCTTCCGAATCCGCTTTCTCTTCGGAACCGTTGACTACTTGGATATCACTAACTAGCAAACGAAGGCCGGCTGTCAGGCTCTTGATCTTCATCTCTACCCTCTCAACGATCGTATTGCCTGCCTTGATTTCTACATCCACAGTCCTCAGTTTATCCAACTGGATAAGCTTTGGTGCGTTTAACGAGATATGGAATGTATCCGGTGCCTGGAAGAGTATGACTCTTGGTACCTCGGTTTTCTTTTGAGACGAGGGCGTTGGAGGCACAACACCCTCCACGGCTATCGGTGGATCTGGTTTGAAGTTGTGCATGAACGTCACGTTGCTCGCCGTAAGCGACATGGAGAGTATCTCATAAGTCCCAGAGTAGAACGTGTCAGCAACAAAGACAAGCTTGTTTCGGCCTCTCTTTATGACAAAATCACCCTTAGTGACAAGTTGTATCTCCTTCGCGATGCCAGCGATGCCTCTGATCCTTTCATCGGCGACCGAAATGTTCATGGTGCCACTCTTGACTGGCAGACTATGGGCGAGCAGCCATCTGCAATTCACCACCACAGACCATTTGAACCCGCTGTGTCCGTCTTCTTCGCCTTCAAAATATGGACATGTCTCAACATCCAGATCTGTCCAAAACTCGTCGAATTTGAGTTCTGTCGGCGCGACAACCTTGCTAACTTCCTCCATCCCCGGTAACAACCCCAGCCCATCATCGCCATCAATCCGAATAACCCCATTGAGGAAAAGCATACTGGTCCTCTGCGTTCTCCAGCGCCGTTTCTCCTGCTCTGCCCTCTTCCTAAGCAGCACCAAGATAACCTTTCCAAACTCCTCATCTCGCCCCATCTTTTTAAGACAGTCCGCGTACATCATCAGCAGGTTCTCTTCGACGACCGCCCACCGTTGCAAAGTATACGACGGTGCGAGTTTCGAAAAGTAGTGTGCTGCTGCCGCATAATCTTTGCGATAATATTTGATGCACGCGATTTCAGCGAGAGTACGTTCGGTGCTCTTGACGCGCTTGGCAAGGGAGAAGAGCTTCACAACAGTCTCCGTCATACGTTCGTATACGGCTAAGAACCCCGTATCGCTGATGAGGGCATGTCGGAGCATACCAGCGCGAATACCCCAAAGCCAGAGCCAATCGTTCTTTTCTAGCGTTTCTTCGGATTTTAGAGTTGAGTTTAAACTCTGGTTATCAGCGTCATCGAGATTTACCTCCGTCATGTCATCACTATCGAGCGAGCTTTCTTCATGGTGTTTTGGGGCAGGGTGCAATTGTTCTTGAGAGGTTCGCCATCTATTCCCTGCTATTTCAACAACCACTCCACGCGCCAACATGAGAGCTTCGGCTCTAAAGAATGCGAGTTCTTCAGTTGCAGTAAGTCCCTCAGATACGTTTGGCCCTTTCTTTTCTTCCAATTCTGTCGTGAATATGGTGGTAGATCTTTGAGGGATGGCGTCAGGTGGCATATCCTTGCCATCCATCATGGGCCCGACGAAGGCGTGTGTGATACTAGGGGTAGGAGGTGGACTTCTTGCCTCTGACAGTAGCAGGTCTTTCCAATCGAGGTGCGGGACACTTTTGTGATCTGTAGCGTCAATCAACTGCATCACACCGTTCACAACGAATGACGCAATGTAGTTGTTGATGAAGGTTTTTGCAGCAGGAAATGTGAGGTCAAATTTGTCCTGCTGAGCGGGCTGCCCCGCTTCGTTTTCCTCACTGTTTGTCACTGTCACAGCCGCTTGACCTTCGGTGGATTCAGCTTGCGACTTTTTAATTTGTTCTAAATCTGCCTGCATGCCTTCCCATCCACGGTACAACTCTGCTCTCAAGACTGCGGAGCCCGTCCTAAGAAATTCCAATCCTTTCTTCACTACTTCGGTAAGATACCCAGCTTCTCCCTCCCTAGGGTTATTGCTTATTGGTACAGCCTCTCCATTGGCATCCGTTGGATCGAAGAATGAGTATGCAGCATCGCTAGTGGCAGGATGCGATCCCATAGTGGTAGGCCGGAGGGGTAAAGTTGCCGCAAGGCGTAAGAGTAAGGAGGCCTGGCGTGCAAAACAGTATGACAAAAAGTCAAAGACAGAAATGTTGTTTGATAGAATGAGTTCTCGGTATGGTTTCCGATTAGCGGACAATATACTTGTGTCGATAAGGTCCCCCCTCTCGCTAGTTGATTCTCCAAATTCGGTAACTGGAGGTGTCCCGGGAACTAATAACGAGGCTTGGGAGCCAGATTTCAGTCTGTCGTTTTGATGGGTGTTCCAACGGGTGCCCTCTTCCACCAATGTTTTAACAATCTCTGCACTCCACCCGAGGAAGGTTTTCCCTCCTTCCCGGCCTGCTTCTTCACCAACAATTATACTCTCCCCGGCAACAGCAAGCTCTTGGTATATCGCCCACGCATCCTCTATCAGTCCTACGCTCTCAAAAGCACCCGCCAGGCCTTCTTTGAGTACGAAGAATGTACAAAAGTTCCAGCCAGGCATGTGCTGTTGATTGCTTCTAGCCAGAATGTCGTTTTCATACTGCTGTACACGGAGATCGAAGCTTGTGAGGATGAGTGATTTCATATATGAGATTAAAATCGCATAGTCTGCCTCCTTCTCAGCAGGAGTGGGGAGAGGGGTGGTAGGTGCAGGAGCTCCCGGAGGCGGCGACGGCTGAGGATGTGATAAACGGAGTTGGACAACTCGAGGCAAGGCCTTTTTCGAAGTCGAACCGAAGTCATTCTTCAGTTTCTCAAGAATCGTTGTACTCGATTTGAATTGAAAGCGAGACTTGCTACTCGGTTCCGGTGTTGAAGAGTTGGAGTTTACAGAAGAGGATGACTGCCCGGTGAGGCGGGGTTGTGAGGCGGCAGTAGTCCCAGGGAGAACGACGTGAACAATCATCCATTCGAATGCGTCGTGCTTGTCGTTCTTCGACGAGCTCGAGCTCGAACTGGAGCTAGAAGTTGGGGTGCAGTGTGTTGCTACCCATTCCTTGAGATCCTTCCTCGCCGTACTTCTATAGTAATCGTTATCGTCGCAGCGTAGAAAATAAATCTTGACGTATGAAGTCTGACGCAGGCCAGGGATCTGATGACGACGTTCCTTAAGGGGGAGCTCTCCTAGAGTCGTCCTGCGCATATAGGCGTTGAGGTTCGGCGTGGACGACCTTCTCCGGCCGATCGAGCCTCCCACAACCTTTGGAGGCAGAGGGACAGCAGGAGACGGACCGCCATCTGTACTCGAGTTCCGAGAGCCTCCAGGAGTAGTGTGCACTGCAGACGATTGTCTGGTGAAAGGTGAGCTCGCCGGGTCTTCGGACGATGTAGCCGTGGTGGTGGTGATAAGGGGCTGTACGGCAGGTATAAAATCGACATAGAGTGAATTGATAGATCGGAGAGGTCTCGAGGGTGATTTCCAGTGGAGGTTTCTTAGAGGAAGGCGAGCTTTGATGTCTGGAGAGAAGAGAGGGTAGACGGATGAGGGGTCCCAGTATGTGACGGTGACTTTGGACGTGGAGTTATCCAGTGTGACTCTGCTGGGAAGGCCCTCCATCGTGGACTCGGGCTCCACGAGCAGCCTGTTGAAGTTCTTGCGGGCGACTGAAGGCGATGTCGCGTGTTCTTTGGTAGACTGGCGAGCTTGAGCTTCAAGAGCTACCGCTCGTGCTGTGCTGCTGTGCTTCTGTCAAGGGTGTCTGCGGTAATCGGAGATTAGCCCAACTCGGTCGGTGATAACGGGAGCACGCACAAATCTAGTTGAATCACGAGATCCACTCGTTCACTCCCCGAGCTCCAGATCTCCAGTCGGGAGAGAAGCTGATAGTCGACACTTCATAATCACAGTAAAGGCGCTGTAGGAACGAGCTCTTGTAATGGTAGAGGCGATTGCCGTCGGAAAGCGCGAATCCATTTATCCAGCCTCGTAGGCAAGCGACGACAAACCTTGACGACACACAGCAAACAAAGACTGCCGAAAGTTAGACATCATCATGTTTCGGGTAAGTTACGCCCGGCATTTTGCTATCAAAAGCATTGTAGACATATGAGCTCGAAGCTAATGGCGATATCTACATCATAGCTACCCGCGCCACATCACCATCTCCCGCACAACCTCCACATCAATAGCCCCTTCGGTCCTCCACGTCCGGACCTCCACCTCAGCCAGGAAGAGCTCGTCGAGATCCGTGCCTCCCAGCGTACCTTCGAGGGAGCCTACTTTCGAACCTCCATCTCACTCTTCACCTTCTCCCTCATCATCCTTAAGATCTTTACCGTCGAGTTTTATCCTATTGGGGCATTATTCGCCACGTATGGAGCGATCGTGATGGGCATCTCCGCCTACAGGCGAAGCGAGAGCAACCGCCAGTTCTACATTGTCGATAACAAAGAAGACAGAGATCTACCGGAAGAGCAAAGGGGTGAGAAGCGGGTGTTTAGAACTAGCGGTAATACGGTTATCGTTTGCGCCGCGACATCTGTGATCGCCTACGTCATCCTCATCGTATTGATCTTAAAGTTGAATGTCGAGCCGAAACCAGTGATCACTAATCGGGTGAAGGATTTGAGTGGCGCGATCACTCTTGGAAGCGTTTGAGTTAAAGCTATATAACGATCACTTACGACTCTTTACATTTCATTCGATTGTGGAGAGAACCGCTAATCACCAGGATGTCGCGCTATTTCCATCTAATTTCAAGCAGTTTTTGAAATAAAGTCTTCTATCATCTATCATACACAGATTCATTTTAGCGTATATCTATTGTCAACTTTTTACTTTCATTCTTACTATCTTTATTATTCACTGTTACGATCTCTTAGATTTGTCGGAATACTTTATAATTTCACAATGTTGACGGGCAGAAGGACGCAAGATCGGTTGACCAGCCAACTACGGATATGGGAAGAAGTGGGCGTGATAGAAATAGGAAATACGCAAAAATAAGTAAATACTCGTACAAATCGTTGAGACTCCTATTTTTGCGTATTTCCTATTTCTATCACGCGGCTCAAGTTTAGTCAATTAGTTGATTAAATTAAATTTATTTATAATTAACTAGTAAATTTTTAATTAGTTTTATTTAAAAAAAATTTTAATAAAGTATTTAATAGAATTATATTATTTAGATTTTTAAATCAACTAATAAAATATCTCAATAATTATGTTAAGTCAATTAAACATCTCAACAATTACACAACAACGCGAGATTTGAAGGTTTTCGAGGCCTCACTTAACCCTTCAAACTAATAAGATTTTTCGAAACGGGACCCACAGTCTTGTTCGGCGTAGCCAAACGAGGAGGAATAGAGGTTACTCATCTTCATCGCTTTCAGAATCGTTGTAACCATCATAATCATCATCATCATCATTATCGTCATCAACTGGCTTGAGCCGCTGCTTCCGTAGATGATGTCCACCTGGGCAGGTATACCCGCGATCTTTGCAGACCTCGCAGAGTTCAAAATGACCGCCGCTGGTTCTGTAGCTTGCTTGGGCCGGGGCTGGAGCTGTATATTGTGTATTGAAAAATGACTTAGAGGAAGCCTTGTTTGAGAAGTCCCACCGGGGCTGGCTGTGTGATGGTGCGTCAACGATCTGAATTGGGGATAGCGCTATCTCTGGACGGCGGGATGTGTCTTTCAGGCTATTCTTCGCTGAAGTTTCCCAGTCGGGTGGCGCCGGTTCCTCTTCTTCGTCGCCGGATTCCCATTCTCCATCATTATTGTCGTCTTCTCCATCGTTATTATCGTCTTTGTGGAGGGGGTATATCTCAGCTTTCCTAAGAGGTGCCACCTCCTCCTTCATAGGAGGTACCGGCGTAAGAGGTGCCGGCCTAAAGGGTTGACGTGTCGGTATATCTGGCCACGACCTCGATATGGAAGGTAATCTGCGAAGAGGTAGCCACCGAGATGAGGGCATCGTCCTAGAAGGCATCGCTATACAAAGTTTTCCCCCTAGAAAAGGTATCAGAGGCTTCATAGGAGGTATCGGCATAAAGTCTTCTAAATATAATTCCCTCCCAGCTTCCATCTCTTTTTTATATTCCCTTTCAGCTTCCCTCCAAATTTCCATCTCTTTTTGGTATTCTTCCTCAACTCTTTTTGTAGTTTCTTCCCAAACTTTTATTGTCTTTTCATATTCTCTCTCACTTTCCTTTACAAGCTCCCTCCAAACTTCCATCTCCTTTTCATATTCCTTCTCAGCTTTCTTCTCATCTTCCCTCACAAGCTCCCTCCAAACCTCCATATTCTTTTCATATTCCTTCTCACATTCCCTCTCAGCTTTCTTCTCAGCTTCCTTTTCAGCTTCTTTCCAAACTTCTATTTTCTTTTTATATTCCCTTTCATATTCTTTCTCAGCTTCTTTTTTAGCTTCCTTCCAAGCTTCCATCTCCCTCTCATATTTCCTTTCATCTTCCCTCCAAAATTCTAAACTCATTTTATACCATCTCTCAGCTTTTTCCTCAGCTTCTCTCCAAACATTTATCCTCTTTTCATTTTCCTTTTCGTTTTCTTTTTCAACTTCCCTCACAATTTCCTTCCAAATTTCCATCTTCTTCTTATATTTCCTCCTATTTCCCCTCTCAACTTCCCCCCAAACTTCCATCTCCCTCTCATATTCCCTATCAACCTTCATCTCCCTCTCAGCCTCCCAACCGTTCAGCCATTTCACAAAATCCTGATTACCGCTAGCTAGGGCCGCCGTTATAACGTCGGGGTACTTTCCTAGGGCCTTGGTATTGGCCCCGCTGGCCACAAGGACCTTTGCAACGCCGTTTCTGTTTCGACACACGGCGGCCTGAAGCGCGTTGCCGAATTTACCACCCTGGGCGTTGATGTTGGCACCAGCACTCAGAAGAGCCCAGACGACTCTGTTACGTCCGTTATAGGCGGCAGTCTGCAATGCATTGCCAAACCACCCACCTTTTTGGTTTACGTCAGCCCCTGCATCAATGAGAATACGCGCTATTTCCTCATATCCAGAAAGACCGGTACCCATCAAAGGGGTCAAGCCCCGCTGGTCCTGAGCCTCAATATCAAGCCCCAATCGAATAAATTCTTTTACAAGATCTGATGATCCGTTTAGGGCGGCAACATGCAAGGCCGTCAAGCCCGTAAAGTCTCTGGCATGAATGTCCGCTCCGGCGCCTATACACTGTTGAACAATACCTATTTGCCTGCTGAATATGGAATAATGGATGACTGGTATTCCTTCGTGGCATCTAGCATCGACGTTAGATCCCCCTTGCAGCAAGTCCTGGACCATATTTTCCCCCCAGAACCAAACCGCCGCCTGATGTAAAGGAGTCCTACCAGCCTTGTTTGAAAGCTCGAGATTCGCCCCAGCTCGGATGAGAAGACTTAAGACCGAACTTCGATGATTTTCAACGGCGACGAACGCCGCGGTTGCCTTGGAGCTGTCTTGGATATCAAGAGACGCGTTGTGGCGCAGGAGAAACTGAGTTGTTTTGACATCACCATTTATTGCGGCGATGTGGAGGGCAGTACGTCCTCCCTCTGTAACAGCATCGACATTTGCGCCTTTCTGGAGGAAGCGTTCGAGGGAATCGATGTTTCCATAGGAAGCGGCATCGAAAATATCGATGGCATGTGGAAAATATGATACACATCCCGCACCCCCTCTTTGGGCTGTGAACTCGGCTCTCATGTTGGTAATTTGGAACTACTATTCGGGTGGTAAATCCGTAGCAATCGATAATCCTGAGTTAAGAAACGATGGTAGGTTTTACATAGCGGTAAGGTGTTCGAATAAAACAATGTGACGGGTAACTTGTTCTTTGTATGCCCATCTTTCACCGCTATTGCATTCTCCAGTGACGGCCGGCACCCGATATTCCACTATCTGTTTTCTCGACATTGTAGGCTCTATCTATCACTAGTGTCCAGATCCTCACCTGTAGTACGAACGGCTCGTCGCTACTTCGATCCTGTTAATATTCTGGCCTGCAGGAAGGCCGCATATCTGTGACGGATCAGGAAAAAACTTAACACACTGGCCGCAAACTTCCCCCGCTCACCCCGCAGAACGCCAACACATCATCGATTGTGTACTTGCGAGTACCTTAGAGGTACTTATTTCCTTTTTCCGTAGTTACAGCTAAAAATTATCAGCCGTGAGTGAAGGGTCGAATATTGAAATTGCGGGTACGGTCTGTGTAAACTACCGCACGCGGAATCGGTAGAGAGACAGACCCAAATATCAAATTTGCATAGCATTTAGCTATAGTCCTTTTCCTCCAGTTGCACGGTAGTCCGCCTGGAAACCCAAACCATAACTAGCCAGACGACAAGATGGCAACCGCCCTCGCCTTAGCAATCCAACAAGACGATCGAAGCGTTGTTTTTGCTGGCGATTACAATTTTGGGGTTCAGATAGCAGGGAACTGCGACAATGTGAACTTCTACAGTATGAGGAATACCAGTAGCCCCTGATAGGACTGATTTAACAACGAGAAAATTCTGATATGGTAGAGTCGGGCAGATAGCAGTCATGTCAAGCAACCCAATCCGTTTTCGAATGCCCCGGAGACGGGGAGAAATTACTTTACCGGAAGGGAAGCGGTTCTTGAAGAACTCGAAAGGCAGTTACTTCCGGTCACAGGGGCCCATAATCGGGTAGCGCTTGTCGGAAAAGGTGGTGTCGGGTACGTTGCTCTCAGTAGTGCTCATCAATCACAACGGCCAGTGGGGAATATGCTTAAGTGAAACCTGAGTAGCAAAACGCGGATAGCCATCGAATTCTGCACTAGGGTACGCGCAACCTATCCTGGTATCTGGGTTATTTGGGTCGATGCTGGCAGCGAAGCCGAGTTTAAGCGCTCTTTGGAACAATTTGCCTTACGGGCAGAGATCCCCGAGGCTAACGATCTGAGATCGGTCGATATTCTCGATATAGTCTCAGTGTGGTTGCAGACCAACGGGCCGTGGCTCATTGTCATTGATAATAACGATGACGCAGATCTGCTATTTAAACAGAGAGAATCGACCGAATCCGGATCTTTGGCACTAGAGAAGGGTAAGCACGATTTGGCTCAGTGCAGAGAGATTCCCGCTAATCCACCTTTTCGGTTGCAACTCTGTAGCCCTCAGCCGGTATCTTCCAGAATGCGACAATGGCGCGATATTGATAACAACCCGGGATGCGGTCGCGGGTCAGAGGCTTTGCCATCACAGACCAGGGATTGATGTCGAAGATATGCTTGAGGCTGAATCGATCGAGTTATTTCAGAACTATGGTGAAACAGAAGGAAAATCGGCGACTGATGAGGAGGAACTCAAACTCCTGTTAAAAGAACTTGAACATCTCCCACTGGCAATCATTCAAGCAAAAGCGTACATTCTCGAGAAGCAGATATCGGTGATGGATTATTCCAGGCTGCTAAGGGCCTGTGATGAAAATTTCGTCGACCTCCTTGGGAGAGATCTAGGCGACGGTCGACCAGCTCGCTCAGTCATGAAAACCTGGATAGTATCTTTCGAGCTGATCAAAGGTCGCAACCCTAAAGCCGCGGAACTACTCTCTTTCATGGCTTTCCTGCATCATACCGTCATACCAAAGAAGCTAGTTGCCCAGGAAAACGAAATACAAAGCATAAAGTTCACTGACGCCATCAGCGAACTCAAAGCGTTTCGCTTTATCACAGTAGCCGACGATGGCACTTCATTCAGTATGCATCGACTCGTCCAAATAGCAACTAGAGAATGGCTCAGCGTACAGGAGGCTGTAAAGTACAGCACTCTGGTGCTAAACGCTGTGGAAAAGGAATTCCCAGATTTGAGCAAGGTCGAGCCGCACAAAACGCTCACGTGCTCGCAGTTGTACCTACACGCGGATACCGTCTTAAGCTACAACAAATACGAATCAAGAATCTCGACTACAAAGGCTAATCTTTTACATAACGCTTCCTTACACGCCTCAGACAAAGGATACTTTGAAACCGTTAGGAAATGGATGGAAGAAGCCAGGCAAATCCGCGAAAAGGAGCTAGGATTTGAGAAGAAAGAAACTATATATAGTTTGAACAACTTGGCTCTAGCCTATGCGAACACAGGAAACCCTCAAAAAGCACTTGAAATTCAAAAGCTCGCCGTTGAGAAATTTGAGCGGGTTCTCGAGTATCCGGGAAAAAATAGCGAGTGTTTGCTATCAATGTCACAACTAGCTAGTATGCACATGGCTGTTGGTAATTGGGCAGATGCCATACAGATCTCGGAGTTGTGTGTTAAGCTTTCAGACGAGGGTAAAGAGCCGATTGGCAAGATACTTCCTAGGAAAATGGCGCTGGCGGAAATATACAAAGATACGGGCAAGTTTGATCAAGCGCAGAAGCTTGCGGAAGGGGTGATTGAAGCTGCAGAGTCGAGCTTTGAGGCGGACGACCCCCGGATATCGTCATATAATCGACTTCTCGCTTTGATATACCTTAGCCAAGGTAAATTCAAAGAGGCCACGAAATGTGCGTTAGAAGTCATGGACGCCATGGAAAGTAAGTGGGGGAAAGAACACCCACAAACTATTAACGCTGCAAGCGATCTAGCGATGATATACGATGCCCAAGGCGAATTTAGAAGGGCTCAAGATCTTGGGGAGTGGGCTGCCACTATTTCGGCGACCTTGCTGGGTGGACATCATCCTAGTACTCTAACAACTCAGAGTAATCTCTTCTTGGTGTACGAAAAAACAGGACAACTGGAGAAGGCTGAGAAACTGGGAAAATTTGTTGTAGAAGCAAGCAAGTTGATCATGGGGGAGACAAATCCCCAGACTTTAAGAGCTATGGGAACTCTTGCCTCGACTTATCGTTCCCAGGGCAAACTGAATGAGGCGGCAAATCTGGGTAGGAAAGTCTTAAAATTGAGAAGGTCGGCTTTAAGAGAAGGACATCCTGAGATCTTGCTCGGAATCATCAACCTGTGTCAGACATACTTCAGACAAGCCAAGTTCGACGAAATCCGAAAAGTATTTTCTGATGAAATCACCGCTGGAGAGGGAAGCCCAGCCCAACAGCAATACCAGTCCAGCAGCACCCTCTTGGGTTCATTGCTGGGGTTCCAGTGCTTTGGTTGGCACAAGACCCGGAACTACTCCAGACCAAACACGCCTCAATCTTAATACATCATGCTGTAACTATAACCCATCCTATGAAATAATAAATAGCTATACTATTCAAACAACGGGGCTTACATTTGTAAATAGTGTAATGACTACTGAATCGACATCTATTTGTCTTGAATCAAGAATTTTTGTTAAAACGTTAGAAGCACCTCGACTATCCTAAATAGAGAGCATGTGTAGGACGAATAATCTCTGAGGCCATATGGCTAGTCAGTCTTGGTCCTAATTAATTTGGGCCTTCGAGCGAAGGAACAAATTTTTTGTACACTGTCTAGCTTAGCACAATCTATTGTTTGATAAGACTCGGTTTGCAGTCGGGGTTCCTATTTGTGGACGACTTGAATCTGCGCCTGCGATCTCTCTGCAGGATAAAGTTACTTCTGCGTCATATTTTGGGAAGGTCTTGTACTCTCTAGTATATTATTCGTACTTTTCGTTCCGCCTCGTTGGGCCACGTCGTCAGGCCTCGCTCCCTGTGCCAGGAAATAGATATATTCTAACCAAGTTCGGGAGACCCTGCAGGAGGCTGTGGAATTTGTCGAGGAGCGGGGAGCAGGTTGAAAGGGCTCTCCAACGAAATTAAAATTTAAAAAAAGAGGGCAAGAGGGATGGCTTGTAGCTTGGAGTTCAATCAAACGCCTCACTTCCTCAACGGGACATAATACGGGTCTCAACAACTCAATATGGCTAACAGAATAGCGACGAGAAAGCAACTCACCGCGGATACCTACACGGTCGGAATAATATACGCCAAACCGGTGGAAATGAATGCCATCACAGTCATGATGGATGAATTCCATCAACCCATCCCATTACAACTTAGCGACAACAATGAGTACACTCTAGGCCGCATCGGAATCCATAATGTCATTATAGCTGGGCCGGCGAAGGGCGCACAGGGAAAAGCCTCAATTTCCTCTGTGGTCACCCGCATCCCTTTAACTTTTAGAAATATAAGAGTCGGGCTACTGGTGGGAATTGGGGGAGGTGTTCCATACCCGGATGATGCGGATCTGCGACTTGGTGATGTTGTCGTCGGTGCCCCAGAATATGGAGCTGCCGTGGTCCAGTATGACCTTGGAAGACAGTACACACACGAAACGACAGTTTCTCGGACACTCAACAAGCCTCCAGATTTGCTACTTAGAGTAGTTGATAAAGTGGACAACGAATACCAGCTCCTGGAAGAAGGCCAAGAAGACTTTTTCTTAGCCAACTTGCAGCGATTTTCGAAATATCCGCGAATGAAAACTATATACGGGCACCCAAAAGCAGCTGACCGATTATTCCAATCAAAGTACGAACATGACGGCAATCCCTGCGCTTCACATGATGCCAGCTACGAGATCGAACGGGAAGAGCGTGACCCCGGAGATATTCGAATTCATTATAGCACCATTCTTTCCGGTGATATGGTAATGAAATCGGGGGAAATTCGAGATTCCTTGAGCGCCAAGCATAACAACGCCCTTTGTTTTGAGATGGAGGCGGCAGGTGTCATGGACGTCTTTCCCTGCCTAGTTATTCGTGGTATATGCGATTACTGCGACTCCCACAAGAATAAGGTCTGGCAGGGATATGCAGCTGCAACTGCTGCCTCATACGCACGAAAATTTTTGCTGACTATGGCTGAACGGGTAGTGGGTAATCTGGCGAGCCATGTTAAAGGGATCGAAGCGACTTCTGAAGCGAACGAGGATGTTGGCGGCGAAAAGACCGCTGAGGCAGCTTTAAAGGCGCCAAGTCCTGGTTCTCTCAATGTCCAGTTCCAGGGGAATAACAACTCAGGCATTCAAGTCGGTCACAGTGTGGGGAATATCACATTTAGCCCGCCTCCGCGGAATTAACCTTGGAGTTATGTAAGGACAGTAAAGCATGAAGGGATTCAATTGTTTAAGTCTCTCGATAATCTGAAGTTAATTGAAGAAATTTAATACGGCGTATATGCAAGGGCATTCCTTCTCACGGCTCTGGGCGACAAGAAATCCGAATCTATACTGAATTATGGCACAAAGGCATGTCCATATGACCGACCGTAATAAAACATATTTTAGTTAATTATGTTGACATCTAATATAAATTGTTGCTTTGACATCCACTATATTTGTTCACAGGTTTCCAAAATCTAACTCACAACCCCGAATCACGAAACACTAGCCGCCCGTTCCTCACAACGGCCGATCCACAATTTTGAGTTTAATGAAAATGTGTATCACTGCCCTGGTGCCAACAGTATACGTTATACAGCCCGCAACATATCAAGTATCTGGCTGCAGATAGATTGATATCCAAGACCTCAGTCTCTGTTTTCAGTGCGGAAATTTGAAATCTCCTGCATACCACAGATCAGCCGCATTTTCCTTCCCGGGAGATAGATGCGGCTTGGCACCACTTGGCACGACAGATAGAGGGGCAGTGTTTGACAGCCGAATCAAGGGTGGTGGTTAATCTCTTCGCAACAGAGATTTCAAACTGCGAACAAGCAGATTATTACGCGGATCCTCCTGGCAGTTAAAGTTCCTCTGCGAAGCCGTGAAAATTCAGGCTGTTAACAAGATCTTGGCTTGTGGCCAGCGATCCCGCCTGATCGACGATCCATGCAAATAATAATAGAACTGCCGAATGCCTGTGTAACCCCTGGAAAGAGCGAATTTGATGTCAGATTTGAGTGACTGTCAACTAGAACAAGATAGGAGTGCAATATTCTTCTAAAATACTCTTTTCTTCGCAATGTTTTCTATTGTTTCTTTTTAACATACTTATTCGTATATTCGTCATTTAATCATTCATCATTCAGTCATTCAGTCATTTCAGTCTCGATATTATTTCCAATAGTTTTCAGTTTCGCAACACTCTCGGTTCAACATAAATTATAAACTATCTACATGATCTTGGGATTGCTGGCATATAAATGTAAATCAATAATCGTCTAAATCAAAAAGTGTCCGCTGTCGCGAGGAGAGTTAAAGATGGCCAATTCGAATACATTTTCCGACGAATCGCCCACTGATTCATACCTGGACGTCGACAGATGGGGACGTCGAGCATCGGAAGATACTCTAATATCCAGATCAGCAAGGAGCGATTACGAAGGCTCGCCTAATCGGAACGGTAAAGGTAAAGCAAATTAATCATTATTCTTTCTTCAATCGCGCAGATACCTATCAAATCCTTGAGCCAACGGGTTAGTTTCTCAACTTGAGCCACGGGACAGGATGGACTCAGTACATTCTTATTCAAGCCTGGCCATAAAGTCTTGCTCTAAATACTGAAATGGCTCTAGAGACTTTTTCTAGTTTCTGGTCTTATTGCCGCTATAACGCGGGAGAGTCTGGAACCAGAACTGTTTATTAGAATAAATTTACATGCAACACCCCAGGCTTGTATCTTTCGCGAAAACAGCGTTTGCGTTTAGCTATTTAGGTGCAAATTATTATTTGAAGAAACAAAACTAACGTCTCTGAACAACAGGATTGATAGAACGGTCGTCCAGCCTTACAGACTACTTTTTCGCTTCAGTTCCGACAACCTGGCCCCGCAAATTCGGAATACTACCTCGGATACGGCACATCCTAACCCAAGCGATCCTATTCCTCTTGCCGAGTTTCGTCTCATCGTATTTCACAGGTCCAAAGCCCACCCGCCAAGGAACAAAAGTTTCACCAACAGCATGGCTAGACGGTTTACGGGGCATCGCCTGTTCTATCGTCGTAGTTTATCACACGACATATATCTACTTCTACTCACAAGAGAATGCATATGACGGCGTAGAGAATGCAAGCCTTTTGCAACTTCCTATCATCAAACTTATCCATCACGGTCCTCCCATGGTCAAGATATTTTACATCATTTCGGGATTTGTATTGACGGTCAAGGCAGCATCAATCACACGAGTTCAGGGATCCTTCGACGCACAACTACTTGTCAGCAATATATCTTCATCGATATGGAAACGGTATCTGCGACTATACCTGCCATGCGCAGCTGCATTTCTCGTCTGCGCCTTTATGACTTCCGCAGGGTGGTTTGAGACAATCCCTTATGGAACCCATCCCAAGTGGATTACGGGGAAGGCTGAACGGCGGCCCCCCATGGAAGACGGGCTTCTCAACCAACTAATCTTTGCATTTTGGGACTTTTATCAATTCGGCGTCGAAGTAACGTTTATGGGTGGCCTACAAGCCTACAAAAGCGATGTAAGATATCGATATCAAGTTCACAAACTTGTGGCAGTGCAATCTCTAATACGAGACATAGCTTCACCTATGGACCATCCCCGTCGAATTCAAGGAATCAATCAGACTTTTCGTTATAGTAACGGGAGGCTGTATGATGCGACGCAGCGTCCGATTGTACATTCTGTACCCGATACTGTGCGCTTTCCTTCTTTACAACAACGGCTGGGGTCTTGCGCTGTTTATTTTCGGAAATTTCCTGGCAGAGCAACACTGCGACATGGTGACACCCAATTCCACCCTCCCCGTCAACACTCGCGAAAAAACTACCTCTCAAAATTCATTCCTTAAAAGACTTTTACCGGTCTTTGCGTTAGCGGTTGGCATCTATTTTACATGTTACCCTCTTAAGACCCCCGCAGGAACAGCAACAACAGGTTACAGTTTTCTCGTGCCGCTCACGCCGCCAAAGTATCTTCGAGACGCCCCGAAATCATACGATACAACACACGATTTTTGGCAAACCATCGGAGCCTCAATTGTAGTGTGGGGACTACTATACCTCCCCCGTGTGCAAAACTCGATCCTGTGCAATAAACCGGTGCAATATCTCGGCAAGATTTCATTCTCGCTCTATCTTTTACACGGACATATAAATCGGAGCTTGGGGTTCTGGTTTGTAACTTTTGGCTGGAAAGCTATGGGAATATGGCAGGTGGACGCAAAGACGAAGAAAGGTAGTGTTATCAATGGACATGAGGAACTTAGGGCTGCGGTTGTACTTGCTGGGTCTGTTGTGACCATGTTGGTTAGCATTTGCTGCGCGGATTTGTTTTGGAGAAGCGTGGATTTGCAGAGCGTGCGGTTTGTTAGGTGGCTGGAATCGAAGATTAAGAGATAGGAGGAATTGTGTACGTTTGTTAGGTGTTTATGTTTTATTGGCTGTCGCAGATATTCGCAGCGGCTTTAGTTGGGTTATTGCCTTGTGTACAGGGCATATTTTGGGTATATTATACGGCGTTATAGGTCCAAACAGAATTTTCCCAGTTTTCTTTTGTATTAAACCTTCAATCTTTTATTTTCGGCGTTGTAGAAGGTTGCATTCCCTTTGTTAAATTACATTGTCCTGTAAACTGAATCTTGTTTGTAAATTGTAAATAGGACGCAAGATTGGTCTCGTAGTTCAGACCTACACAAATACTTTGTGGAAGCGCAAGACTGAGTTTCTTGGATATTGTCATCCAGGTCGTACTCGGACCCACCTTAGGGCCTGTTCTTAAAATAAGCCGCAATTCAACTTGATTGCAACCTTGTTCGTTTCGAGGCTACGATATATATAACTGCGCTGAAACGGTCCGCACCAACATGCAACACCAACACTGTTTATGAGGCTCGGTCGCTCGACTAGCTACCGCTAATAAGATTCAAATACCTGCTTTTGCAATTGGTGGCGCGAGCCGGGGGAGTCTAATTTTACCACCTCTAGCTCTGGCGACTCTTTCTGTCGCTGACTTAATGACTCTCTAGACACCAGATTTATTCTCCGATTCAGACGATCAATGACCTATAAATGCATATCTCCATATTTTTATACCATTTTTGTCTTGCATATACTGGTATTCAACGGTCTTATTATTATTCGGGGCAGTTGAATAGAACGGCCCTGCATTCAGGTAGCTCTTACTTTGAATGTTGGTTGTGTATAAGAGCTGTGGTAACTGTGCGGTTTCAAAAACTTCCAAAGCCATAGAATCCAACATATGGGAGTGTTGTCTTGCTGCACTATGTATTTGGTATACGACTAAACCATAGTTTTATGTTTTATTAGGGTTTAAAGTGGCACGCTTATTGGCCACGAAAGAGATAGATGTGCATCCATCTCTATAAGCGCAAAATTCATATAAGGGCTGGCTACCTAGGACTTGGCACAGAGGTTCCCTCTCTTTTGCAGTAGTCTAGACTAATACTAGAAATTAAAGGCTGCGGATCTATGAACTCATCTGTCCAATCGCATCAACCTCCTCTCGTTTTCCTATCGGTGCAAGCTAATACTAAAGCTTCCAAACTCGATCGGATCTTACCGAAATAACCTGTCATGGCGAGAAATGCCGCCTCGCTCCTGCTTCTCGTGCTCTTCCTCTCCTTTCAGGCCGTGCGCGCTGCCGGCGTCGATTGCTGGAAAAACACCCCCTACCATGCCCTCGACCAAGACGCAGAAAAAACAGATCGGATCTGCAAACTGGTCGGCGAAGCCCTGTCCGTTCCAGATAGGGCCAACTCGTCAATTCAGAGATTTACATATATACTTAATATTATTGAGTTTACTCCCATACTACCATCTAATGTGACCGTATTTGAAGCTGCTGGACACTTTGACGTGCTCTCCCAGGGGTGCAAGTGCGCCCAGGGCACCGGTCCAGCGCCATCAGTCAGTTATCAGATTAAGCGGGCTAATTTTAACCCCTTCCATTCTGCGCCGCCGACCGATGACATCTTCACTGCCCTGCCAACGAAAACAGGAGATACCTCCACCGCGCAGACAACGAAAGAAATAATCGATCTTGCTGGGCTTATAAAGTCAAAGGCCTTTGGTGCGTTTGTCACCGCTTTGAAAGAAGCTATCTGTATGTATTCCCATTTAATGGCTCTTCCTTCTTTTCTGTTATCTTTGATGATAATTCCTGTACTGACGAGGAAATTATGCAGCCGATGCGCCTAAAACTACTCGGACGGTGACCATAACATCCGGCAAGTCAGTTATAACCACCGTCGAGACTAATATTATCTTTACGGGTTCCGGGGGTCTGCGACTTCCAGGCCCGACCCAGATGCGAGCGGCCCCCAAAATTTCCGCAACAACGGTACCGACGCTGCGCATTCCCCGGGACACGCGCGTCCCAATAGATTCAATGCCAAGTTCATCCACGATGGCTCTAACTACAATGCAGACGGTCGTAAAGACTACGGATACACATAGTCCTCTCCCGATGGCGACACCAATCTTACGCGAGGAATTGCCAACCAGGAATGCCGAGACGGGACCTATAGTAACTAACGGATAACCCGGATAAAGATAGTTGGAACGTGCTCTTCACTCATTAATGAAGACGAAAAAGGGTGATTTAACTTTGCATGACTGTTTCTAGTCTCTATCTTATTTTTGCAAATTCTCATCATTCGGGTATATAGCAGCCAACTCGTTTCTTCCTATCTGAAGAGACAAAATCTTGCAAAGATATGACATCGCAGTAGTTTGCATTTAGTGGATTGTTGTATTTAAACCTGTAAAATTCCTAACTGTTGCACGGTTAGAGGTATTTTCTCGAGACTTGATCTTTACATGCGAACTGTTGTAATATGTGTGTTGCGACATGCCCAGGATCCCGAATTAGGCGATTACCTAAAACGGGCGGCTTGGTGGAACATATGACGTGAATTAGGCAGGCGGGAATCGCACCCAGCCTGCTCATCTTGAAATCATTTCCCACAGCAGTCCCCCATCCCAAAAAAAGGTTCCTTTTAGGCGGCGGACAGTTTTTCAATGCCCTAGTGGTCCAATCCATTCGATATTCAGGGATTTCTCAAAAGTGATGTCAGAAAGAAGCAGCTGCCAAAGTTTACCGCTGCCATGCAACTTGGTTTACGCCAGACACACGAGCACATCCATGCATGTGTCCATGCGTTTTATATGCGAGATTTTGGGGACAAGAGCAAGGCAAGGATGGCTAAGGAATCCGAATACTCCAGCATAAAGACATCCAAGTTCCTGGAAACAGGAAGCCTACGACATTAAGACACACCCAGCTGCTAGCATGCTAGGAAAGGCTTGCAACTGCGTTACGGCGTCTGGCTGGTAAGGCTGTCCTTTATATACTAGTCTCCCCCGACCCACAATCCCTCTTGAAAGAGCTCTCTAATATATTTTTGTCAATTATTTTTTAATTTTTACAAGTTACGTAAAGGTGGCCTGCTTTGGTATTCGAGAGCCGAGAGGGAAGCCATTGACACTAGGTGCATCTATATATCAGACGACAGCCGCCAATCGGTTCGAACGGGGATAACCGTACCTTTGGATCCGACCAGCCCATAAACCCAGACCATCTCGAAGTCGCTATACGTAACTGCGGCCAGTTTTTGTGTAACGACAGCCACAGACTTCGACAAACCTCACACAACACACCCTAATATTTGGGAACGGGGACTTTTCCCTCGCGGCGGCAATATCTAACTACCGATAATACCAACCGTTCAAGAACGATATCCCCCAATCGGTAAATAGCCGAAACTATAAACATGTCGGGCGCTTCGAGTCCCGGCGGCCATGATGGCCCCAATGCGCTCAAGCGCACCGCAACGGGGAACAGACAGGAAGATCTACCGAAGAACCTTAGCATGGTTTCGATCATGGGATTGTAAGCGATATATATATATTTTCCCACTAGTTTTACGTAACTGTAGCTAACCTATATATCCACGTACGCACAGATCTTTCGCTATTATGGGTATGCACTTACAGCACTTCATATCCAGCTTGGTATTAGACTAAATTACTCTACAACAACAGCTGTCCCCTTTGGACTTTCGACAACGTTATCGCTTAGTCTGACGAACGGGCAGTGCGTGACGGTGATATGGGGGTGGGTACTAGTATCGCTTATATCGATGGGTATTGCGGCCAGTTTGGCTGAGATTTGCGCAGTATACCCTACCGCTGGTGGCGTTTACTATGTATGTTCCTTTACACACCATTGAGGATATTGACGCATGTCTAATTGTATTGCAGTGGTCGGCCATGTTGTCGACACCAAAGTATAGGGCAGTCGCGAGCTGGATCACGGGTTGGTTGACCTTGGTCGGTAACTGGACGTTAGTACCCATATACCCATCTAGCATTCCAAGCGAGGCGATATACTAAAGGACAATATATCCCAGCGTGACATTATCAATCTGCTTCTCAACAGGCCAGCTGTTCCTCTCCGCCATCACGATCTTCAAGGAAGACTTTGTACCAAACACCTGGCAAACAGTCCTAATGTTCTGGGCCGTAATGGCAGTCTGCACGAGCGTCAACGCCTTTTTCAGCAAGCACCTAAACTTGCTAAACACGATCTGTATGATATGGACCGCCACATCGGTCCTCATCCTACTTATCGTCCTGCTCGTCACCGCCCGCCACCGTAATACCGCCAAATACGTGTTTGCCCACTACGACCCCAGCGCATCCGGGTATCCGCCCGGCTGGTCGTTCTTCGTCGGACTATTACAGGCGGCGTACACGTTGACCGGGTACGGCATGGTTGCCTCTCTGTGTGAGGAAGTGCAGAATCCGCATCGAGAGGTACCCAAGGCTATGGTGTTGAGCGTGCTGATGGCGGGTATCACGGGTGTTCTTTACCTTGTTCCCTTGCTGTTTGTGCTGCCGGAGGTGCAGATTATTCTCAACGTGGCGAACGGGCAGCCGATTGGGTTGATATTTACGATGGTTACGGGGAGTAAAGCGGGTGGGATGGGATTACTCGCTTTGAGTGTGTTTCAAATATCAAGGTTCTTGAGTATATGGGAAGCTTGAAGAATGCTAATAAATATCGATAGTTCTCGTGATCGCTTTATTCGCTGGAACAGGTGCGCTCACCGCCGCCAGTCGGTGCACCTTTGCATTTGCGCGAGACGGCGCAATTCCAGGATCCAGGCTGTAAGTCCCCATCTCTTAGTCTCTACCCTTAATATCAAAACCTTGTGTGAATCATTCAACCTAACAAAAATATAGATGGTCACAATACGACTACCGCCTCAACGTCCCGCTCTACGGACTCCTCTTATCATCGGCGGTCTGCTGCCTTCTCGGTCTAATCTACTTTGGCTCCAACGCCGCCTTCCAGTCCTTCGTTGGTGTCGCCACAATCTGTCTATCTACATCCTACGGATTCCCCATATTTGTCAACATTGTAAACAAGAGACAGGCGGTTCGCAAATCCACATTCTCGCTCGGTAGATTCGGGTATGCGATAAATATCGCCACGGTGACCTGGATTATATTTAGCGTGGTGCTGTTTTGCATGCCTGTTAGTATCCCCGTCAAGGCGGTGAATATGAATTACGCTAGTGTGGTGTTTATGGGGTTTGCCGCGGTTAGTGTGCTTTGGTATGCTGTGAGGGGCAGGAAGACGTTCAAGGGGCCCGAGGAGGTGTTTATCGATGGTGTCGATCGGTTTGCGGCTGATGAAGAGCAGTTTGGGAGTAAAGAACGCAAGTAATGGAATTTATTGTGTTTTTGTGTGATTTTGCTGAAAATTTTATTGCTAAGCTATGAATTAATTATCATTTTAATATCCAATACTCTATATCTGCTGGCTTTGTTGCTTTACACCGAATGCAATCGTAGCCGTGTCGGCTGAGATAGTGACGTGGGAGAAACTCTCAAAGATTCTGAACCAGTAAATAATGAAGCCTGCTTTCAACTGCTATTGAACGGTCTCTGTCTTCACGGACAACTAGGTTTATACAGCTACGTAACGGTTGGACTTAAACTGACAACCTCGTACTCTCAAAACCGATTAATATTATAGTATACACTCTACCATTGGCCACGGTGCAAGGGTTCGAAAGTCTCATACAATGCTGATAAGATCTGAGCAATTCAAAACACAAGCCCAAAGGATCCCTAGCATGGTAGCTCAATGGCAGAGCATATATTAGAAGCTTAATTGGTTTTGAGAGTATACAAGATTGTCAGTTCAAGTCCAGCCGATGAATTTCGATCTCGCAGAGTTGGGGCTTTGACGGCGTGGTTATTGAGCTGGGTTATCTTTTGGATAAGGAAATAAGTAACGGGGAAATAGTGCTAGTTAGCTAATTGAGTCTGAAAGATTGAGTGTATAGTCTCTTACATTGGTGCTCCTCACACATCAATACTGCACATACTGATGACAAGGAGTCGATTTTAATATTGTGGCTGCCGAGAACTATTCCAGGTTTCACATTTAGTAGTCACTGCAGTGTTAGATGCCTTACTCTTTTGGGACTAGTGATATCACCTTGTAAAGTTTATAAAGTTCATCAAGCATCGGGCCGTTTAAACATCAACAGGAGACTAATGAGAGAATCAGTAAATTTACAGAGAAAAGACGGAGGTAGGAGAGAGTGAGAGGTGTTCACTATTGTTATCGGCGGAAGGTTTGTTTCTTTTTGCCGTTATAACTGTCCGTTGTATGGTGTGGCGGGGGACGGAATGAGCTTGATCTGCGAGCCCTCGAGCTCTCTAGCTCGGCTGTAAGTTGATGAAAAGGGGAGGATGAATATTGATGATTGATGGAACGCAGGAGAGGGAAATATTCCTCTCTCGTCCATTGCCAACTTGACTCTCTACTGACAACACAAATCTCTTCTTCGGCCGTGCAATTAGTTAACATTGGTTGCTACAGCAAAGCTGTAGTCCTGTCTTCCTAACGACGACCATGCAACGGCGGCAACGTACATCCCCTTTATAAGATTTATTCCTGTACAGGACTTTCAGATCACTACACCGTGGCCCAATGGTAGAATGTATCCTAGAATCTTAATTGGTTACGAGAGCAGGAGGTTGCTGGTTCAAACCCCGATACACCGATCCAATTTGATCCATTAATCTCATGCTTTTGGAACGATTATGCTTCTAGGATATACGCTACTGTTGCGTCATGGTGTCTGGGATCCATTTGAACCTTTGTTTGCTAGTGCTAAGAATTTTTTTATATTGTATTTTGCTCGATTTGGATATATATATATAGACTCAGCTTGATTTAAGCTACCCTTTTAAGTTTCAAGAGATTACTCCTAATATTTTGATTACTGCTTAATTGAAGTATAATATAAATGCCAGTGTTATAAGCCTAACAGCTAAAAACTAGGTAGCTAGTGAGTAGTTGGTAGGCGTAATGGGTCTCTTTTTAGGCTTTCCTCAAGGTATGTGGAGAGAAGAGTAAGTCTGAAAGAAGCTGTCTTTATAACAGTCTTTCCTTTTATCCAGTTAATTGATGCCAGATCACCAAACTTATCAGCCCATTAGAGCCATTGAGTACCGTCGAAGCATCTAAAATCAGACCACCAGATGCTGCATTGTGTGGTAATTGTTGTGTTGGGAGCGTTGCAAGCTGCGTTGGGAGATCGCTTGCCTAGAAAGGCAACTTTTCACGAGGTGTTGTTTGATGGCACGCGACCATCTCCAAAGAACATGCCCGGCTTCAATGCCATAAATCCAGCGTAACTGATGCTGAAGATTTAATCAGATTGATCTATCAATATTTTCTCGATGAATTGGATTGGTAAGACGGCAGATGTTCTAATGTGACTCCTTCCAATTGAATGGCAAGGCATCTGGAACTCTCTACAGACCGAACCCTGGACCAATCTCGCTTCCTGTCGGCGGCCTCGGAAGGCTTTCTGCGAAAAACACTATCGCGCCCTGCCCGGACGAGGGATTTGATGTTTTCTGCTGTTGTTGTTGTTGTTGGTTGGGTGTACCGCTCCCAGCTCGCACCTCGCCTCCTTCAAACCTGGACGGTTTCAATTTATCTGCCCGGTCGGCAACAGTTGCATGGCAGAACCAGAAAGGAGAAAAAAGGAGACGAGAGAGCTCCAAACCTTGCAATCAAAATATTTTTTTCTGGGCGGATCATCTGAAGCAAACAGCGTTTGAAAGATATTGCGCCGAAGATTTGCTGGTGGGGCCAGATGACGGAAGACTGCCCCTTTTCATAGCTGCGGGAGGCCATCCGTCATATTATAATTGTGATTCTCGCGATCTTATCGATCTGCAATCAATGCGATGGCCTACAGTGTGCATGCATTGAGTTTGACAAGAATAAACATCGTCGATATGCACCGTTTACGGTGTATTTTGCGGAGACATAAGATTGGTAGAAGATGATTTATTTAGAAGCACCGCCACTAGGCGCCCGTCGACATGGACAGTCGAGCGCTGGGTGTACGTACCGGTACATATTTTACCATGTTTCACGACCATCGCTGGTGACAATGTCGTTCCCGTATTCCCGGCCCTCATTGGCGTCTAATGTTGCTGTCGGATTTGCTAGTATACTCTTCGATGCCTGTCCGTGGGCCCTGGCAAGACATTACGAAGAGCTAGCTTCACCAGCCGAGTTGACGGAATGGCAAATATTGCAAATACCCAGGAAAGGAGTGATGAGGGGGACGAAGGGCAGGTAATACGATGCGGGGGTTGCCAGTACCAGGAAACAACCAACTTGGCGGTTTCGAACTGATGAGATATCACGACTAGCACCGAACGAGCGGCTGTCATCCCATCGCGAACTGCCCCCATCAGCCTCCACGAGCCCCATCAGCCTACCACACGCCGCCTTACCGAAGCAGCGGTGGGTCCTCGTTGTGGCGATCAGGAGCATGCAATCTGCAGACCCTGGAACCTTGCCCTGTCCCTGGTACTAGAGAATTGGGAAACAAACCGAGACTGAGAAAGGGATCAATGTAATGCGCTATACTAATGCCTATAGTCTGTACGCCGGAGATATAATAACAGCCATCTCTCGTGATGGAAGACTCTTTTTCTCTCTTTTCTCTTCAGCCAGCGGCTGTTGCTTGAAGCTACCCAGTTCTTTTACCTTTCCCGTTCTTTCGAACGCCCACACTCCTTCATTCCTTTTATTTGATTTTATTATTAACTAACGTTATTCGGTTGTTGGATACAACACGTTCTCTAGCAGAACCATTCACTCATTCCGTGCTTCAGCACCCAGACTATATACGTTACCGATACAGAGCCTAGTTGCTTCTTGTATCCTACCGAAACGAATTCGATATTCGTTTTGAAGATATCTGTTTGATCAGATATACAGGGATTCCACCAGTTGGATATTTCTCGTTTTGCGTTTTTTTTTTTGCTCTTCAGCACGTTTTTATCGAAAAGAATTGACTGGGTCGTCTACAGCTTGCAGCGCAGCTACAATTTTATATTTCTATCAATTGTATCTATACAAGATTTTCTGGAATTTTTTCTTTTGATCTTTCAAAATGAAGGCTACTTTGATTACTCTTCTCTCCGCCGCCACGTCGGTTATGGGCCACGGTTACGTCCAGGAGTTCCTCATTAGCGGCCAGCGATATACTGGTTCTCTGCCATTCCAGGATCAGTACCGAAACCCTGCCCCGGATCGTATCACCCAGCCTTTCTGGAAGAACGGTAACTCCTTTGTCGATGATGTTACCAGCGCCGACATTACCTGTAACAAGGGTGCTGTTGCTGCGAAGCTCGTCGCTCCTGCAACCGCGGGTAGCGAGATTACTTTCTTCTGGACGGAATGGCCAGACTCCCACAAGGGACCTGTCATCACGTACCTTGCCGACTGCGGTGGTGACTGCACCACTGCCGTCGGATCCGAGTTGAACTGGTTCAAGATTGACGAAGCCGGTCTCCTCGCCGACGGTACCTGGGCCGCCTCAGCCCTCCTCAAGAACAATAACACCTGGACTGTCACCCTCCCGAGCAAGATCAAGAACGGCCAGTATCTCTTGCGCCACGAGATCATTGCTCTTCACTCTGCCTTTGACCCCAAGGGCGCTCAGTTCTATCCATCTTGCACAAACATCGAGATCACTGGTGCCACAGGCGAGAACACTCCGGAGACCGTCAAGATTCCCGGAGCCTACTCTGCCACCGATCCTGGTCTCCTCATCAACATTTACTATCCCAAGGTTGTCAACTATACCATCCCCGGACCAGCTCTCTACAAGGAAGATGGA
Organism: Dactylellina sp. 'tibetensis'; assembly: GCA_036971435.1. Taxonomy (NCBI): domain Eukaryota; kingdom Fungi; phylum Ascomycota; class Orbiliomycetes; order Orbiliales; family Orbiliaceae; genus Dactylellina; species Dactylellina sp. 'tibetensis'. The sequence continues at coordinate 369,610 of JAKDFA010000020.1, read as the reverse complement.
ACCGTAGCTCCCCAACCAACAAGCGGTGCCACCACTGACGCCTTCCCCACTCTCTTCCCAACTGCTACCGAGGGTGTTTTCCCCACTGGTGATGCCCCGTCGGGTACTGCTGGGCTTGAACCTTCTCCAACCGTCACCGACACCAAGTTTCCCTATGATGGCCCACTCCCAAGTGAGGCTGTACCCTCAGAAACTGCCACTGCCACCGTCAGTGATACCAAGTTCCCATACGATGGCCCATTGCCAAGTGAGGTTGATGTTGAGGATGAACCTGAAGAGACTGTCATCACGACCACCATCTTTACGACCATTGCCGGCCAGACCGTCGCTTTGACCGCTACTTATTCCACCACTGTTCCTAGCTGTGACGAGGAGCCAGAAGATATAGAGACAGAGACATCCTTTATCCCGGCTCCAACAGCTGATGCGGTTGCTTGCACCGAAAAGACCGTGACCGTGACCGCTCAACCTAGCGTCGAGACCGTCACTGTCACCCAGGCTGTCACCGTTACCGTGGCTCCAGTCCCTGTCACTCCTGTCCCCGTTGCAGAGCCCAAGCCCACAAAGGCTCCATCCACATCGATTGACGCCGTTGCGACAACTAAAGTCCCAGTAGCATATCCAACCGATGCCCCGATCCCGGTCCCAACTGAACTCCCTAGCGGGTTTTCTACTATTCCTCTCCCACCACCAACCGCCACCGCCACCGTCGCCGACGTCCCATCGTCTACGACCTCGTCCGTCTCTGAGCCATCTGGCACAGGTGCCCCGTTGACCGGTTACGAATCGGCACTTACCCGCCGCGACTGCGATGCTGCGTATATGAGATGCCAGCGCAGCTACGAGGGGTGCTTGAAGCGCGCCAAGCGCAGCGGCATGCAAACCCGCAGCTGTGAGATGTTTAAGAGAGATACCTGCATTAGTGGGCTGAAGGGTTGCGATGCTAAAGTTTGGGAGTACGCTGCCGTCTAGGTTTTTTTTAAGGGGGCGTGTATGATATCTTATGGAGATTTAAAAAACTTTATGCAGCGAATGTGTGGTTTATTTTGCGGTTTAAGATTTCAATTCTTGATTGTATTTTATATTATTTTTTTTGTGGTCGAAAGATACTCTTTTTTCAGTTCTTATGTAGATACTTGATGGATATATACCAAATTTTGCCGATTGTATTCTATGAATACTCTATCTGGCTGCTCAATCATCTTTAGGCTCTTTAGTAACGTGATACTTTAGGCTCGCTTGTTTGTGTGTTTGATGCCATATAAGTGTGTGACAGAATTGTGGTATAACTACATGGCCGTTGCACGCTCTGAATATTGCTTCGCCGAGTTTAGACCTTATCGATACACGAAATCACTATACCGTAAATACTATATCAGCTATTTTCAAAAAAAAAAAAAACCTTTTATACTTTCTTTCTCTCTTCTAAACAGCTGTATCCACGGCTTCAATTCATCAATCATTTACAAACCTCCTTCTCTCAGAGTATAAGAATATTCTAGCTAGAGAATAATAGTCCATACCTACTCCTATTCGTATATTCCTAATGTCTACTATCCTGCGAAAGGGCCTTCTTCGCCGGCAAACGTTTTTGCGAGAGAAGACTAGATTGGACGATAAACCTGCTGTTCCTCAAGATTCCGATGACTCTCATGCCGGCGAAATTGGCTTCCAGGAGGGAATATCAACGTCACGAGACGCAAAGAGCCCGTTGCGTGAAGAAATAACTGCTGGTAAGATATATAATATACAATTATCCACTATAATGGGAAGAGAACTGAATATAGAGAGAAAAAACAGATCTCTCCGGAAAAGTCTCAAATACTGAAGCCATACAGGCCGCCGCGCTTATAACTCCATCACCAGCAATGGGACGAGCAAAAGTTGGCGTACAAGCAGTAGACTCCAAGGTCGTCGAAACGCCCAGAAAATCTGACCAAAAAACCAAATTCTTCTCTACACCCATCAGAGACGTCACGGGGGCGTCTAATCGCGAATGGACGACATTCTACGCTACAGGAAACACCCCGATCCAAGAACTATCTGGAATCTTTACAACCAAAGTAACCCTCTCCAGGCCGTCGGGGGGTACCGAGGAACCACTCCGCGCGCTTGTTAAAAAAGATGACCGTCCTACGCCTGAGAAATAGAATTTAAAGGGTATCGATAGTGACGTCAAAATTAACGACGAGCGAAAGGGGAACGGTAGCATAACGGGGGTTTTTACACCCGAAAACAGTAAGAGCAAACTCATTGAGAAGAAGGTGGTTCACTTTCAACAAACCGATAGGACTCCTACTTCTTCTTCCTCGGGGAAAAAACCAGCGCAAGGAAAATATAAAAGTATCATTCCGATAAATCTCAGATTACCCGTCATTGCAACATCCACACCGGACAGCAAGATACAAGTCAGATCACCTGTTACGGATACCTTTGAGTGTTCAATTATTACAAAATTCAACTCGTCGGATATATCTGCCATTACTAGTTTCCGCAATACCACAAAGCGCGATTCTATCGATTCGAGCACGAGTACCTCTACTATTGGCTCGTATCTAGAATATGCAGGTCTACGCCTCAAGAAGATGCGCTCGGCGATTATACCCAAAGTTAAGAATACTGGTAAGCTATTAGATTATCTTGGCGAACCGAGCGTGCAGGTTTCCAAAGTCGAGCAGGTCCTTCTTGGTAATGATGAGAATGCGGAAAGTTACGAAAAGAGCGATGCGGCAAACTCGACGTTTGCAGATGCGTGGGCGCAAAAGGCGTTTTTTTCGCCAGAGATTCCTGCTGTTGAGGTGGGTGATGCTGTTTCGCCTTTAGTGCTCGGACCGGCCTCGGCAGGTGATAAGACTACTCGTCGGGACTCTATACTGGAGTATTCTGATATCTTGGATACCCCGACAGACGCTGCAAAGGTCGTACGCAAACCTGGGGTTGGCAAGCAATCTCACGGGAAAATAAAGACCTCGCGAGTTTCGTTTGTGACGTTTATGAAGGATCTTGACATTGGCGATTTGAAGCGGTATTCCGCGGCCGAACAGAGGAGATTGTTCGAAGAATTGTGCGACGTTGGAGATAATCGCTTCATTAAAGTTGCCACGGAAAAGGACCTGGCGGACTATCTTCAACTTGAAGCGGTCGATGACGATGGTGACGGACCCGTCGAGATTGAAGAGCACCTCCAGCGGCTATTCTGCCATGAAGAAAAAGAAGAAGATGTAGACGAGTTTATGCGGCAAATAGATGAAGAGGAAGAACGACTTGCTCAGCTTCAGAGAGAGAAGAGCTATTTCGAACGCGAGAATGAGCAGACCAATAGTCCTCCAGAAGTTCAAAATGATATAAACCAGAGTTCCTCTGCTTGGACGCCTGTAAAGCCCGGCTGGACATCCCATGATGGACGTCTCGTCTGTACTCAAGCCGGCATCATACCCCAATTTGAATACCGCGGAATAGACTGGGAGGAACAGCAGGACGCACAAGAGGAATTTGGACCGCAGCCACCACAGATAATCTGGACAGGAATCAAGAGTCACGACGACGAACACACCAACGACGAGATTTCATTCAAAATCCTCGGTCTGGATGATATGTGGAAAAAGACACCCACCGGCCTATTCGCCGACAAGTGAGTATCCTCCACCGGCTTGAGCTTAGACAATTTGAACGTGAATAATGATACTAACGCCGTATAGTGCTAGTGAAGACGAATACGACGACGGATACATCTCCACAGACGACGAAGAAGTCACATGGTCCGACGAACTCATCAACCCGCGACTAGCGCTCACCTGCAACTCTGTCCACGGCAGTAACGTCGATCTAAGCTTCGACCCGGAGGAACTGGACGTCCCAACCCTCGACGGCGAACGCAATTACGCCAAGAAGGAGTGTAAACTCGAACAGCTGTATCCAAACTACATCCGCCCAATCCGCACATTCAACGAAATGGGCGAACTAGTCATCCACAAGCCAGCCGTTCGCAAGCAGAGGCTCGCCCGCAAAAGCTGTTTGAAGGGCGGTACGCGATGGCGGTATGATCGGAAGCGGGGCGGTGCAAGACGTAAACTCAGGTTCAGTCTAGCAGACTTCCAAACGAGCTTTCGTGAGAAATTCCACCCAAGGAAACGCGGATGGTGTTTTATGAAGAATAAACTGTTCAGAAAGGAACTTAAAGATACATACGGATGGTTCGATATGCTCCCTAGTGTTCGCGCACATTTTACAAGGCTTAAGGGGTACGAGCGGTATTACCCAAAATTCCTTCAGCCGGCGTCCAGCACCCGTATCACACATACGACATCTCACACTGCCGCGTACTTTTTGAATCATATTGCCCGCTTCAAGCTCGGTCTTCCGGAACGCGGTGACAGCTCTACCCTTCGCGAGGTGCAGGAGGGTGTAAAGCAGGTAGTTCAACGTAGGAAGCTGCCTGCTCCGACAGATGGAGATAGCTACAAGTATAAGCTTTTCGCGCCGGTTACCGGATCTGAAAAGATGCGTGTAGACTATGTTGACACGGATACGGATACGAATACGAATACACGAGTTGAGAAGGGCGCAGGAAATCTTAAAAGGCGAGAGTACTTGGTATATGCATGAAAGGAGAGTAATGCATAACTGGAGAAAGTATCTGTAGGAATGGAAATTTTACTTTTCCAGGTTTTCTTTTCTTTACATATTTTCTGTCATGCACGTGCACGCCTGCGATATTTGAGTGGTAATCATATCCTATGAATAACTGCGCTGTCTCTTCCTCCTGTCTAACCCTGCTATACATGTATACGATTGAATTTGTTTCGGATACATGTAGATATAGCACACGCCATTCGCTACTCGCAGGAACTATTTTCTCTTGATGGTGTTGCGGTAGATGAACCCCCCCACGTTTCTGTCACACGCAACCATGTATTTATGCATGTATACTGACGGGTAACACGCGGGTACAACGAAGGCCGTGTAGCCGTTACTTTCCGAATACAATCCTGAACCTCCGTGTAAACACGCTTTCCAGTAGAAGTTTCAAGTAAATACGTGTGGGCTTACTGTAGACTTTTCATTCTATCCGCTTCTTATATATGGATAGTAGGAGGGGGCTTGTGCAATTGTGTGTCCTGCCCAGACCGGTTTTTGAGATCGTATCGAGTACGGAAAAACTATGCGCATTGTGTATATACCCTTCAAGATTTATGACAGATCGGGGGGGGGGGGGGGGGGGGCAATAAAGGAGTCCTGATTGGCTGGGTGGCTGCCGATGAATATGTTTTACCGTTATTGTCCCCTAGTCCCGCCTGACATTGCATGGAGAAGCAGTATGTCGTGCATGATATCGAGATTACCTACTCCCGGCAGCCGATAAGGCAGCGAATTAGCCGTTGAACATTATTCCACAGCTAGGATACAGCCCTGTTCATTGTGTTTAGATTCAAATACACCTCGAGGTAGATAAGGGAGACAAGGGCTTTCCGCTAATGACTTGCGCAATCAATAGCTTGTGTAAAATATATTATATCGAACAGATACGGACTCTACTACTGGTACCGTGCGAGATTCGGAGAAGGGTAGCAGAATCGGCGGCCTGTGCGGCATTGCGTATTGAGCTGCTGTGTAGCTGTTTAATCCGGGTTTGGATTGATTCGCTCTATCCTTTATACATGATGTTTTACAAATTTATCCTAGCTTAATTTATTACAGTAACCCAGATTGCACGTTTTGTAAGGCTTGTCTTGGAAGATTTAGTAATTCTGGTATTTAACTATCGGTTGCACATAGTGGTCAAAGCTACTTAAAAGGGTAGATACACTGATATGTAGAGAGGGAAATGTGGGAGTCGGACAATTGACTCTTGGACGTAGGGAGGAATCGTAATAATCGGAAAGTAGAGATGTGGAACATTAGTTCCTCTTTGGTTTGAAGCTCTTTCCCCCACGAGTCGATAGACTACCTCTTGCACCCAGTTCACCTGAAAAAAGCCTATTGTATTCTTCGTCGCGTTTGAAAATTTCAGCGGCATCAGGTCCCGGGAACAGGATTTCAAAGTTGCGGTTGGCGAGATAGGCCTCGACATCCCAGTCTTCTGGAACAGGGACGTCGTAGTGTGGATCATCAGGATCTCTTGACTCCCCCGCTTTAGCACCATTAGTATCACCTTGGGCTACTTGCATCATATTCTTCAGCTCGATCGCCTCGGGGATATCAGTGTCAGTGCCAGGTCTCATGCCCATCAATCTCCTAAGTTTAAAGCCGAAACTAGTGACTTGTATCGCGATCCATGAGCCAAACCTACGCTTTATCCAGGAGTAGCCGGTGTTGTTCAAGATATCCTGAGGAGAAGGCTCAGCGGCTGTGTTTACAAACAACTTTCGAAAGTATGGTGTGCTCTTGAGTCTATTAAAATACCGTTGCACTCGCATATCATCAAGTAGGCTGCTGTAATAGTCGTAGAGAGGTTTATGTTTGTTCCAGAGTTTTCTCACAGGTGCAGATAGGAAGAGATATACCGGCCACAGCGTTTTGAAGGGCTGGTAGTGTCGAAACTTCTTCTTGCCTTGTCGAGAAATATGCATCCAGATGTGACATGCCGGAACCGATGTTGTGAGAATCTAAAGATTTTTTGCCAATTATTAGCCCCTGCTAGCTGTGGCATGTTTGCATGCTGTGGAAGATCACTTACCCCCATATTGAGCTCGATTATACCTAGCAAAACTAGATCTCTCGATTCAGTGCTAAATTCCGTGGTAGCAGGCAGGATTGCTATGCCTCGAAGTATGGAAGTAAGAGTTGTGAGAAAGGTTACTCCCATCCACCCTCTTCTTACATTCCTCTTCTGTCTGGTCAGGAATTTCGGCTTGATGAAGAGAAACGGCAGGGAAAAACATATAATGTCACAGAAAGTCGAGATTCCTAAATGTAGATGAGGTGTTAATATCTGCGCAGGTACTACAGCTGTTCATGATTTTCTATAATCACCTGCAACAAAGCCATAAATCGCGGCGGCCAAGGGAAGAAGTGCTTCGTCACCGGACTCCACGAAACCCTTTGAGAATCGTCAGAACAGTTTTATCAAAACCAGAAGGAATGAATGCTATGCAAGAGAAACTCACCGGCGGAAACGCGAGCGTCAGTGCAACGATAGACACAAGGCCCAGGATTGTACAGGCTGCAAACACAATCACGACAGCATATTTGCCTTCCAGTCGGCCGTGAGACATTCTATGACAAGTCACACAGAGGGAAAGCTAGTTACAGCCAATTAATACAGCTCTCTCTTACATCATCAATACGAATCCGTAACGAACCTTGAAAAACATGCAACCTCCCAGGTAGAACGGACGAGCACGATGATTCACCTGTTTAACGGTATCGTGATTAGCTAACTCGAAAAAGCTCTAATATGGCATATAAACTAACTATTTGGAATGCCTGCTGGAGCTCTGCTGGGCGGTCTTGCATTGGTACTGCGAGGCCATATCGTATTTCTATAATCAGTCAGTGTTAGCACGATCTAATTGAAATCCTGCTTTCAGAGTTAGCACTCACGCATAAAAGCCAATCCACTGTATATGAGACTACAAATCTTTTCACACCAATCAAGTTAGCCACAGATAATATAAATGCCGCGATAACTGAAATGTGGGAACACACCTCCGCCAAGGTCATGAGAAAATCGTCCCACAGAAATCTCCCGTAAATTTGATACTTGGTGCATGTTCGAAGGAGCCAGGCTCCGAAGCCTATCAGACTAACTGTCAATACGCAGACAAAAGACGCGGTCGAAGCGCGATCCCAGTATTCTGGAGATCGCGGGTCGACAATGATAGAGCGCGCCTGCAACATGGTTACAGCGACTCTGTTGATGAAATTTTCTGAAGGTTGTTGTTTAGTGGAGAGATTGGAACCCTCAGGAAGATTCAAGAGCAGGTATTTCTACAGTTGAGCTAGAATCTGAATTCTGTGGTACGTTCGTCGTCGACGTGACAGTTGGCGATGGGAAGTAACGCTTCAAGAAGAATGGTTGATGAGTTGAAGTAACGTAAACAACAGATTTTATTCAGCAAAGCCATTGCCTAGAACGTAGTATGTTTAACACAACCAACCACTTGATGACTATCTTCAACTTTTACCTTTACGTTTTCTGGTTTTTCTATTATAGGTTATTCTTGAATACCCCATTAGCATTATACAGATCTTTGAAGCTCATCGATATCAAAATTTTGAATAGACTCAGAAGTGGGTAGAAAATGCTTTAACTAAGTATTACCCTTAGAGATAGTCAACTAAAATATATTGCAAGTACGATAACAAAACTGAATTCTTAGACACTGCGTCGCTTAGCATCTGAACGCCGGGTCTTTGAAGTCTGTATCACATAAATCTGTACCCTCCAGATGTTTGTGCCATGGGTGTGATGGAAAGAGTGTCAGTTGTACCACAAGCCGGATTAAACCAAAGAACTTCCTAAACTGTTTCATGATTTATCAACGATTTCACCACTGAGGAATATGCCAAGTGGCCTGTAGCAATTTGAAAACCCGAGGAAGAGATATTCTATCATTTTCGCAAACTCCCTCGGTGCTACTTACAATACTGTTGCGAAATATTGGTACAACTATAGGCCATCTGCAACACCAAACGGTCCAGTTTGAACTGTTTCAAAAGATTCCAGAGATCTGAATAAACTTTTCTCCACGTGAGAGAAGCGCGGAGATGATAATAATACTCTCTTAATGTGAGTAGATCAGCAGGGAAACAAGATGTCGGTTCCTGGATCATGTGTATCAAATTAAGTTGTTTCTAGACTTCATAGATTTCGGTTGCTATTTTGGTAGACGTCTGGATGCTTGCCCGAAAGCGTGGCTAATTTGGTGGAATTTGAGGCTGTGGATCTTTATGAAAGAATCCACTCTAACATGACTATATGTAGGTTACCAAATCCAGCAGTAGGCATTTTTGAGATATATAGACTTTTGCTTCACCCGCAGCTCGATAATTCTTCAAAATTTTACGCTCTATCTCCGAAATCATGAATAATCTGAACAAATCGTTAAAGCATAAATTGATCACTCAGGCTTTCGGAATGCGACGACACGCAGTGAAATCTTGAGGAACGGAAGATAGATGAAATATCGCTCAGTGCAAGGCTTGTTCAACGCTATTACGTACTAAGAATGAAGAACTGGTCGCGATTACTACTATCAAGTCGTTGGGACCAAGTACTATCAAGCTCTTCAGCATTCCAGCGACATCTAAAGGTCATAAAAATTAGGAACCTTCCTGCAAGATGTCGTTAAACACGTCAATTGCGGGCAACCAAAATCCAACATTCGGAAAAGCAGCCCGGCGAGTTGCAGAATCCGAGAGTTAGCCGAAGCATGGCCCCCTTGTAGATACACGATTGATGGCTGATCAATGGCAATTTGAAGAATAATCCCTACAAATTGGGTGCCTCAAGCCGATAAATTCGAAGCACGCAACTGTGCCATACATGGTTCGTGTCGGGAACCTCCCTTACGAATAAGACCACTACCTGATAGCCCGGCAGATATGCCAATTGTATTAATTTTGATTTCACAATCATTCGTTTCTATTAAAGAGGTAACAGAGGACCGAAGCTCCTCAGGCAACAGATGTCCCGGGTTCGCCAAATTTAGTGAAATCGTGACGATTTTACATTTTATTTTGGTCTCAGGCCATCAACGTGCACCATTCAAAATCTTATAACAGCTTCAATAGAGGACCTATTGGCCAATGATATAGTATCAAGGGTAAGTTGATCTTTTTATAGCATGGTTCGCTCCAAGACTTCTGGACAGTCAATAACCGAGGTCACCTTTCCTGTGTCAATACTGCGACTAATTATCCACAGAAACCTACCGGTCAATTTCATTATCGGGCTTATCTTAAGAGATGCTGAGATATCAAAACGTGAATGATCAGTCATAAATTGAGCTATCGGCTCTGTAACACTACATCTAGGCTTACCGAATAGTGTCTTGATCTATACGCCACCTTTACACAAGTTCATATTTGTAAGATCCCAAGAATTAAATCCAGGCTTTGCATGCAGATCTGAGTTCTCTTTACTGACATTTCGATAGTTATTTTGTACATACGACCTCACCGCCCGGCCCGCTAGCTGGGTAGATAACGAGAATACGAGAATAACAAGGAACACAGAAACAGTATAAATTAGGATATACCCACCATTGCATCTTTAGAGAGGAAACCAATCGTTCTTCAATTCAGTTTGACGAAACTATCTGATATTTACACCAAACTTTATCGTACATTCACTTCGGAAACATAAAATGGAAAAGACAGCCGATCATGTGGCCGATCAATACACTGATCTAAAGAGCGAGCCATCGACTCGCATAGCCGGTTCTCCGGTCCCAGGCACGACAAAAACTGATTCAGCTTTCGAGTTTATTCAGCAACAAAGGGCGCTGCGAGATGACACCTCTACAATCGACGAGAAAGCTCTCCTCAGAAAAATCGATTTCAGGATCGTGCCCATCATGTTTGCCTGTTATACGATGCAGTTTATTGATAAGATTAATATCAACGTGAGTTACTCTGAATTTCAAAACTTTGTTTTCTTTGCATTCATATCAACATTCGCCATTGAATGAATAATATTTCCTGCATAAAAAGTGCTAACTACTTTTTTGTTGCCCGCGAAAATTTTTAGTACGCCGCAGTAATGGGCTTAAACGAGGACCTTCGCCTTAGAGGAAACGAGTTCTCCTGGTGTGCCACGGCATTCTTCGTCGCATTTCTTGCAGCTGAAGTCCCCACCGGTTGGTCACTTACCCAATCTTCAGCCTGCCATTTTCCTTGCTAGGAAATGCTACCAGCGCCACTCGCTTATCGCCCCCTCTGGGTGGCCAATGAGGCTGGCCAGTCGCACAAAAAAACATGACTTGCTGATATTCCGTGAATAGGGTTCTTTCTACAAAAGGTTCCAGCCGCGAAATATCTTGGGTTCAGCGTTATAATGTGGGGTGTCACGACGGCTTGTACTGCGGCTTGCCATGATTTCATTGGGCTGCTAGTAGTTCGGATCGTGCTTGGAGCATTTGAGGTGGGCATTTGACTGTTCCGCAATCCGCCAATTTTACGGCTTTCGGGCATGCAAGTCTTGAAGCTAACGAAATACTGATCCGATAGGCTGCTATAGCTCCCTGTCTGATTCTAATAACAAGTAAGGTCAACTATCAAAATCTCTTGGCAAGAAAAATGTATACCAACATATCAACACGGCAGGCATGTGGTACACAAAGGCGGAACAGGTCCCTCGTATGAGTTTGTGGTACAGTGGGCTTGGTATTGGCCAGATATTTGGTGGCCTTGTTTCGTATGGTACGAATATGGTTTGATCTATATCAGGAATCTCTTGTTTTTTTTCAGTTGGTTTGGTTGTGAAGTCGCTAACTGGAATATTTAATAGGCTTTCAGAATGTGGAGAGCAGCTTTGCAGGCTGGCGGGTCATGTTTCTCGCTCTTGGCGGTGTAACCATGGCTATCGGGATCTGGACCGTGTGGAAACTACCAGATACACCAATGTCATCTGATTGGTTAACCGAACAAGAACGTCTGGCCATCCTCGAACGGGTAGAAAAAAATCAAACTGGAATCAGCAGCACGGAATTCAAACCTAAGCAACTTAAGGAATTGCTCTGTGACCCGCAGATCTGGGGTCTGTTCCTTTGCACTTCACTTGTACGACACGGCCCCTGTTACGTTGAAATCCCGAGACGCTGACAAACATTAATATATTGGTGCTTCCACAGATCTCGATATCGTCAGGTATTATCACCACGTACTCATCGACAGTGATCCGGGCTTTCGGATATACACCCAAAGTTACGGCGCTCCTAAATATGCCATCTGGAATCGTATCGATCCTGGCTGCAGTCGTATCAGGCGTTATTGTGGGCAAGTCTTCCACAAGGTCTCTCTGGATCGCGGGACTCTGCGTACCTGGAATCGTCGGTGGTGCGCTTATGTCCTTCCTTCCACCAGAGAATAAAGCCGGCAGTCTCCTCGGGATCTATCTCGTTAATGCGGTACGTCTCGGCGAGTTTTGAGAGTATATTTAAATGTGAGATCCTATTGACTCTTTTAATAGATTACTGCAGCTCTGATATTACTCTACAGCTGGCTCGCTGCAAATATCGCCGGTCATACAAAACGCATAGCTGCAAGTGTTATGATATCTGGCAGCTTTTCAATCGGAAACATTATAGGACCTCAAACATTCCAGGCGAGAGACGCTCCAGTGTATGTGCTACCTAAGCAGTCAACAGCCTAGAGAAATACTACAATGATACTAATTATATATTTACATGGGCAGCTATTTTCCAGCCAAAGTAACAGTGTTGGCAACTCAAGTGGGCGCAGCGTTGGTGGCACTGCTTTTAAGATTTTATTACGGCCGTCAAAATCGTCGCCGTGACCAAATTGAACAAGAACGAGCAAGAGAGGATATGAGCGACGCGATAAGCCATGTGGAGTGGATGAATCGTAAGCTAAGTTATCAGGCTGAACTTGAAATTTAAGGACTGGGAACTAATAAATTCGAATCAACGTAGTTACGGACCGGGAGAATTTGACGTTTAGATATGTTCTTTAACTTGAGGAAATTGAAAGTTCAGATTTTACAAAAAAATTGGTTAGTAGGGAAACTTGTGGAGATTATCGATAGAGGGGGTATATGCTGAAGAGTACTTTTGTGTTTAACAATTTAACCTGAAAGAGGAATTCATAGCTGGGAAAATACTACAGTGAAAAAGTAGCACTTGATATTGTTTGCTTTTATGATTTCGCGTGTAATTTCTTGGGTACCAATAACAGTCTATTTATAGTAAATTGTGGTTTGATCGCGAACTTTTTTGCGAGTTTGGATAAAAATATGGGTACAAAATACCGAGGTATTTCATGAATGTGTTTATTCACGCATAAATATAGAGAGCTGGTATTATTAACCTTCATCCGACATCTGGGATTTGGTTGTCGCAGAAATCAGATTTGAAATTATTTGCAACTGCCGGCTCCGATACCCAAGGGAAGACAAGATTTTTGGGGTGGTGTCAAGCTTTATTAACATACAAGACGTGAGTTGTGGTTTTCAGTGCTGAGTAGTAATCAGATTATTCCGGCCAAGATGTTTCCGGTGACGATATACTAGCAAGATCTAACGCTAGCTATTGGTCGGATCGTTCTTATCAGAAACCTCGTGAGACGTATCAGTAGTGACTCCAATGATGCGGTTCGTGGTTGTGTCTACGGACTAATCAGGGGCCCATTTTGCTAGCCATTTTGTTGGCACATGGTACCGCAACTAAGGATGTTTCAAAGCGGCTCGAGCCGAGTGTGAGGTTCTGCGGGAAGACTAAGAGGATCCTGGGAGCTGACCCGCCCAACCTCCAAAAATAATGCGGGATTCAAATGAGGCTCTATTGGCTGATTCACAAAAAATGAAGAAGAGGGTGTCTTTCATGCGAGCAAGGCAAGATGTGAATGTTCGAAAATAGAAAGCCAAGGCTTGAGCCGATACAGTAAATAGCATTTTTACCCTCCATGAGTTGAAATGAAAAGGTCCCAGACCGTGTTCTGTGAAGGCGGGTGGGTTCGTGGGTCTGGTAGCCGCCCATTCAGATGCACGATAAGTTCCAAATCTGCAGCAATGTGGCACGGCTGCAGGACAAAATCGCCAAGCCAAGGGGCACCCTATCCGTACAAATGTGTGTTTGCTGAAGCAATATGAATCGGGGAAGCGAAATAGAGTAAACAAAATCTCGTGAAACAGTGAAATATATAAGCCTTCCACGATCACATTGTCCTTTTTTTGATTGCTTTAAAACCCTCCCCAAAAACTGCTAGTTTCCTCCCAGCTAGCTCTCACCGCCAAACTTTTCATCACGAGTTTGGGTTGTGTTGTCGTCTTTGGTTACACAGAGCCAACACCTCTTGCTGGTTCACTGTGCTCCCGTCAAAGCTTAGGCACGGGATCTCCTTTACCTGACCTTCGTCAAACTGCTGAAGGTTCTATTCTTCTTCTTTCTCTTCTTCGACTGGCTTCGGGGAATTCTAGCCAGTTATTTCAAAAGCATCTCTCTACTTGGACTACCAGATTCCAAGATTCCATTCTCTCGACCAAAGAATAGCCTTGCTGGCTTCCTACTTGACCAAAAATACCGACAAATACCCACCATGCCATTACTTTACCTACGAGACGTCGCCTCTGTACTCAGCAATCCGCAAGTCAACCAAGATTTGCAAAATGCCGGTGCTGCGGTACAATACTTTGCACCTTCGGGCTCGGTACCATACGAATCAAAGTTACCACAGGTAGAACATTGGTTGACGGGCTTTACAGCAGCATTCTTTCTTATGGGAGGCTTTGTGTTGGGGTTTGCGTACTCGAAGCAGATTCTCAGGAAATAAACTCGATTTCATTGCGCACCAAATTTTCTCGAAGTTTTCTACAGTTATTTAGTATGGGTATTGGGAATGGTGGTCTATTTTGTTAAATCTTTTCTTGGGAGGGTTTTTTTAAAAGCTTCGAGTCTAGTTACTACAACTACTCGTAAATTTGAATTTGTATATACTTGTTCGATTGTGTATCGTCACAAAAGAGGTGTATGTGGTGGACAGATTGTAATTGGTAGTTACACACATCCGCTGGAAGTTTCAATGGGGATAATGACAGAATGACAGCTTTCAAACCAAACGCGCACTGTTCAGAAACCAGAAGTAGAATCACGGAAGCCGAGAGCGCAATTTCGCGTGCACGCGCATGGGCAATGTTGTACGAAAATAGAATAGTGCAGCGCGGAAGCGCCAACCCTAGCAAATGAAAGTCGCGAAACAATATCACCTCGGTTATGAAGACATTCATTCACACCATAACCCACTCACCTTCCTCCGACTTGTCGCCCGCGGATATTTTCCTTGAGTGTTTTGGTCTCGCCAGAATCTGCCAATCTTTCTCCAAGATTTTGGCTTTGACAGCCCACACACCTCCCCCGACCAATTTGGCGGTCTTTCCCAGAACGCGAATCTCGCCCTCGCAGTTTCCTGGTACGGCCACTTGAATGGCTATTTCTTGTTTCTTCTTATTATAACCCCATATGCATTCCACTCTACCCTTGGGACTCTCGTATGCCATTTCGCAGCTCGTAATCCCATGTTCTAAATTAGGAATCGGGTCAAAGATGAACTTCCAGCCGCTCGGATAGTCCGCTCGATAGTCCATTTTAATGCCGCCCACGTTTTCGAAAATCCATCGCCCAACACTTCCGTACGCGTAATGGTTCAAACTAGTCATCCGAGATGTGTTTACTTCACCATCGGGTTTTACAGAGTCCCAGCGTTCCCAGATTGATGTCGCACCCATAGTTACGGGATATAGCCATGATGGAGGTGTTTGCGGACCCAACAAGACTTTGTAGGCGAGAGAAATGGACTCCAAGTTACCTTGTGATGGCGAGCTGGTGGGGAGGAGAGCTGTGATGGCGTGAAGCAGCTCTGGCGTTCCTGCGAATCCGGTGGCAAGATGAAATGCATTCTGTTCTATCAAGTAATGCAAACGTTCGATTGCGCCTTTCACAAGAGATTCTGGTAAAAGTTCAAAGTTTATGGCGAGTGTATAAGCAGTTTGAGTATCCTGTGTCAGAAGTATAGCAGGTTCATCGTGGCCAAGTTGTGCGTCGCTAGATTTTGTGTCGGCAAGATATTTAATTTGCCATTGTTCCACTAGGGCTTGCGCCTTTGAGGACCAAGATTCAACATCGCCCTTTAGTTTCAGTACTGCGGCGATTTTAGCAATCGTGTTGGTGATATTGCACAGCCAACTATCTGCAACAAACAATGGAGCTGTTGCAGGTTGCTCGGGATGATTTGCCGGTGCAGAAGGAGCAAGCCAATCGCCGAACTGGAAGCCAGGACCCCAAAGACCCGTGCTGGGATCCTTGTGGATACCCTTGGTCTGGTAATCCGCCATGAAGTTATAGAGCTCAGTCAGGAGGGTAGCATCTCCATATGTTTGGTAAAGATACCAAGGCAAAGTGACCAAAACGTCTTGCCATAACGCTTTAGGCGTGAAGGCATCCCGTGGAAGGGCAGTATTTGGAGAGCTTTGATGGTTTGCGTTAGCAAAATCATCTCAACCGATTCTGAGGGCGACTAACACTATTGAAGGGCAATTGCGGCCCCCGATTTTCTGACCGTCTACCAAGCCGTTAAGCCATGATCGAAGAAACGTTTGGCAGTCGAACAAGTAAACCGCCGTTGGTCCAAATGCCTATCAAATCGGGTTAGAATATCTCTAAATCCTGCAATGATGTTTAAAAACTTGAATTCAAACACAAACATTAATGTCACCCGTCCTAACATCGAGTTAGCTTTATTTGAGTGCCGAGGCTTTTTTTTTTTTTGCCTTAAATTTTAGATATTAGAAGATACGCACCAGCCGAATCTTTCATCTCTCTGCGGGCAATCAGTGCACACGGAGAAAAAGTTTGCTCTAGCACTCCACTGAATATTCTCAACCAATCGGTTCAAGTTGGCGTGGCTACTCTTAAACTTGATCACACCCTTGGGGAGATCACTCCCATATACCTTTGATACCACCTCCAAGCCATCGATCCACGGGTCAACATGAACATATCGGAATCCGTGAAACGTAAACTCGGGCTCCCATTCTTCAACACCAGACCCATTGAAGATGTAACTATCGGTCGCTTTTGCTCCGCGAAGAATCCGGGTACATGGCTCACCGTTCTGCTCCAGCACTTCAACGTGCACGAGAGTCACTTTGGTACCTGCGGGGGCGGAGCCTTTCAGTCGAACTCTACCAGTGCTATTCTGACCAAAGTCAAGTACTTTTTTGCCATTTGGAGTTGTAATTATTTCTTTCACGGTATTGGTGCCCGTGCAGCGAATGGGAGGGGCAATCGTAGATTCAAGAGCTGGTGTATCTCCTGTAGACCAGACACTCTTCATTACTTTAACTGCTTCCCAGTCGCCTACGGACACATCGCTCCCCTCGGACTCATCGATCGGTATCTTGATTCTAGAGTCGTAAATTTCCCCATCGTATATCTCTGCTTCTTGAATAGGGCATTTCTTTGTACATTGCCAACCCGTCTCGTCTGTTTCGCCGGTCCAAAAATATTTTCTCTCACGGCTTTTCGATGGAGACATGACCAAGAGAGCCATAAATCCAGTTTCACGACCGAAATAGCCTCTCCTGGCTTGCCACCCACTTCCTAGACGGCCACGGTACCAACCATCCGCCACCAATACCGCCACCACATTTTTTCCACGACGCAAGTATTTCGTGATATCATAAGTTTGATATAATATCCGAAGCTGGTATTCAGTCCACCCTGGGTCCATCGTCGAGTCGCTTATTGGCTTGCCGTTGACATAAATTTTGTAAACGCCAAATGCAGTGGCATATATACGTGTAAGCGGCGGCCTGTCAGATTCAACTTGATACGTGTTTTTGAAAACAGAAACTGGTTCCGGCTTGTTCCAATTGCTAAGGTTCCACGGTGTACTTATAGGCGCTATTTTGGGTGCCAGTTCTCGCCACTTTTGAAGACCACCGACTATAGCGGCGTCAAAATGTAGAACAGACGAAATGATGGTAACGTCCTCGGGATCCGCTGCAAAATTCTGAGCAATTTTTTCTGCAATTTGCATCGCAGATTCACCGGTCGATGATGATTCCCCAAGCTCCGACCGAGACTCAACTGATACTGCTGCGTCCACCTTCTTGTCCACCCGTAGCAGAACAGCTGTTACCGAAACCTCATAATGATAGAATGATTCAACTTTCGGGAATCCATCCGGCCACGGTATATTCTCAGAACGGTCGGTCCTTGTCCCAAGAAAAGTATAGACTCTACCAGTAGGGCTTGGGTCTTTGGAGCTCGTGTCTGGTAATCCGCTAGCATTATACCGAAGCGATAGGATATAAGACTGCTGACGCCAACCGTGCGATGGCAGTGGAACCGAATACGACCATGATATTAGGGGTGCTGGGTCGTCGACTCCCGCAAGATTAGAGGTATGCGATAGACGTAGGTTAGTAATCTCTAGCGGCGACGGCCGCGAATCTGCAAAGGCAGCCATGATGGTTTTCTCTGATGCAAGTACTCTGATCAGACTCAGTTGAAGGTTACGTTTTCCCCGCAAAAACACCCGTTTTGAATGATGAGACGTACGCGAGGGAGTGCGACTAATTCGGTAGAATCGCCTGCTGAAAGGTGGTCGGTCTCACGCTAGTCTGGGGAATCCGGTCTAAATCTGTGGATACTGCGGGTACGCTTCCTCCTCTGGGACCAACCACGCACCAGTTACGCATGCAGACGGAATTGGATTGGATGCTCCATGTTAGCCGGCCCACATCAGACCGAAGGAAGGGCGATATCATTGGCCTGTGTTGGTGACGTCAAGCAAGGGTCTCGCCATTTGTTGACTTTTGTGTTGTTCCGAGACTAACTAGCGGTTCTCTGGATTATTATCTCTAAGGCGTTCTAAGCTTCAGACCAGCTGAGGGGCTTCAAATTTAAATCTATCTGGTTGATGATAACAAAAAAATGCTCTGATTTTTTTTAGGCTATACAAGATAGAGTCTATTTTATTTCTACGTATCCGACTAGTCCTGAAAAACCCTCCTTGCTAGTGTGCGTATCCCTCGCGTTGAGCGTTTGGTTTACGAGACAATGCGTATCCGACGCTGGGAAGTTCCTTGCTGCGTTGTATTTTATCTGGCAACGCAAAACTTGCTCTCAATGGATTTAAAAAACCAGATTCCCGTCCAACAGCTATATGCGAGGGCCTTCCCGTCGAAGCTGAGTAGTATGCCAGCGGGAATAGTCAGAGACAGGCCGAATACTTACGGCTCCCCAGAACTCATATTTGGCAAGCCTTCTGAGCGATACAATATCTTTACCATCGCCATCTGCATCCGCCTCATACTCGAGAAAGGAATCTTCGTCTTCGATCTCTATATTCCTAGCAAGCTCTTGGATATACTCTAATCCGCGATATTCTGAGTCTTCAAGGATCATGTCTTCATCGGCAAGTAACTCCCGACCAGGACTAGACCCCGCCTGCGATAAAAGAGTGGTACCAGCAATATCGTCTAACATTTCGTCGTGGCCGCGGCGCCATTCTGCTGGTGGTGGGTTTGCCAACCCTCCAATACTCTGGTATCCTTGAGGTAACTCTCCGTATGGTGGATCCTCGTACTCTGTTAGCCATCCAGCGAATATTTTCTGCGGATCGGTATCTAGATTCTCGTAATTGAGAAGTAAAGGATAACCACCACAGTTAAACCCGCTATAAACGAGAAGGAACTTTAGAAAATAAGGATGCTTCGCTGTTTACACTCATCAAATACGTTAGTGCCTTCCGATTTTAATAGATATTCTTTGTATAGTGGTACTTACGGTTGACATTTGAAGGATCGTACCTTATCTCACCCAATAGCCATTCAGGGCCGGAATCAGCCAAACCGATACACCCATCGCCCATCCATTCGACAGAGGTATCATAAAGTACTTGCTCGGTATCGTAAATTGTTGGATTCTCCAATGATGGGATAGGATCATCATCCCCGAGCACCATAGACGTATTTGATGGTGATGGCTTGAATTGCTGCGTCACCAGGATTTTACGAGCGGCGGTTCCACAGACCAGAGACGAGAGTATGAGAAACAGACCGGCAGCAGGAATCTTTATCTTGGATTTGTTCATGTTGGCAGGTGATAACAAAATTAATGCATTGACAGGCTTTCGATTTAAGTCCAAGTTTTGAATACCTGTTCGTAGTGAGACAGAATCGATGCCGTCCAATACATTCTTCGCAAATACCCTCATATACGAAATTTCCGGTTCTTGTTTTCCTCAACGGGATGAATATAAACTCACGTAACTTCTCACGGTAAACAGAAGTATAACGCCTTTCTAAGAATTTCAAACGATTTTACTTACTCAACTTAACGAGGGTACTTGTGGTATTTTGACACCTCAACACAAAATTGCTATTGGTTATGTCTGCGGAGTATCACGAAGCAGCATTATCGAAACCCCCAGACAGGAAAAATACCCATAAGATCTTCCACTTCATATTCTTTACTATCGACTTGTCTTAAATTATGCCCCAGATTAGCCATAACTTCATTCTTGATCTTACAACACGGGCACCCGATGACAGTGCATGCGATTATCTGCTGTATATTTAGTGGTATGAAACAATATGAGAAGGAACAGTATTGAGCGGGTGCGCGTTCTTGGTAGTGAATTCCACAGTAGGTGTGGTGAATGGATATAGTGCACATTCTGATTAGTTAGCTTGCCGTTCAGTGCTGACGGGTATGAACACCGTTTCGTGAGGTCCTAATGAGGTATTGCTTTTAGTTACGCATTTGAGATGATAAATTGCAATAATTCTATTGGATATAGTATGGAGATATCGATCTTCTGGTTTTACGATGGCGAGGAAGTGGTATAAATTAGCGTACATAAGCGGTTACATGATGAGGATATTGTTTCAGCGCGAGTGCTGAGCTACGGGACTGTGAAACTTCGAGATGTCATGCTGAAAGAACATTATAGAGGTGGGAAGGCAGGCTAGGAGAATCTCGAATGTTCTCTACAGTTTAGTCATGATCCTAAAAAATGAATAAACTATGGATCCGAATTAAGAGCTGATTGTACGTTTGACCGGTTACAAGTTGGTTGGTTAGTAGTATTCAACCAAAGGCTGATTGGTTTTGGCTGGCATGAGAGTGCAATGTTCCAGTTTCCTGCCAGAAACTTTCTCTTGAAATAAAATTTTCTATTAGGCAAATTCGTCAGTCATGGTGGCGTATACTACGAGGTATAGGAACCAGATAGTTCTTGGTAAATGATATTTGACAGAGCTCCGTCAATGAGTTTTAGAGGATGGGAATGGTGGTTTAGAGGCTCATTTCGTGTTCAGTGTTGGTTTGCGAGATAGATCCAGATCTAGATCCCATTTGCTGGGATTTTGTTGGGCCACCACGCGCTAGACAGAGGAATACTGGACTACTGCTTAAAAATACAATGCTTCATAGAGATAACCTAGAACTCAGTTTGAAGCCTGTTATCCGGGCACAGAATATTTGGCTTCAACAGCCCATCCATACAAAAAGGAATAACGCACGATTGCACGTCGAGTCATCACAACAATCAACCAGAACCATATTTTTCGGCTAGATCCGAGTACTCGAGTTTCTCGACCCTTCATTCGAGCAAGCACATGCACATGCTAAAGCCCCATCCAACGAGAAAACCTCATCCCGTGTCGAGTAAATACCACCCTAATATCTCAAGCTTTCGTTGCTGCCTATCTGCAATATCAGGTGTTCTCCACAACAACTCCACCGACGAGCCGTATGTTCGCAGTATGGGGTGAGATGGAACGCGTGCACCCACATGAGCCTCTTTATTTTGCAACTTTGTTCGAATTCTCACCCTTGTAGAAATTAGATGCAGGAATCCTAGTCCGGCGGCCGACTCATGTTTTCTGTGGCGTTGGGAATCTAGGCTGCGTTTCTGATGGGGTTTTCGAACTCGCTGGGACTGCAAAGGCTGTTATCACACCATATTTACTGAGTTCATATAGTATAACCAATAATTCTAAGAGTGCTCAAGATGCCAACTAAGGATGTTTTTCATGATCAATGGAGGGTAAAACGCATGATCAAACTTTGAAAATGTGAAAACTAGATAGTTCACTAATCAGTTGAGATTTTAGCATTCTCGATAGCGGGGGATCTCTCGTTACAGATTATTTTAGTGTCTAGTGCTATTCGTATCAGAGGTATTAAACCCGATTCAGTCGGACGTCAAAATGCAATCTATGGAATCTAGCGGCCAAAGCCAAGATTATTGGTCAACCTACCTAGATCGGTAATTTGGAGGCACATCGACTCAATATTCTTAATTTTCGGGACACCATTTTGATTATGCCAAAATTCCAAATTGTACTTTTTGTAGCGGCAAGATGGTCATTGTAATACCGAAAACTATTTCCTGTGAAAATCAAAATTCACCTCTCGCCACTCGCGGGAGCGGTAATAAAAGGGGAAAAGAGGGGTTACTTTGCCATATCTTCCAATTAATAGGATGAGGCAAAAAGCACGCATGGAATATCCATGGATAACCGCACACCGTTACCCATCAATCTAGCAAATCGAAACCTTGGCCCACGATATGGATGTACATACCCGTTGAAATTCCTGATTAGATGATTTGAAAACCTCGCCATGGCCCTGGGACCTAGCAGATCACAACAGATCTTGTTTAACTTCCCAAAAAATGGTATTCCAAGATACCGTATTCAATTCTCGGATGGCGCCGAGCGAGAAACTGTGTCTTGGAGAGTCTTGTATCAATACCCATCTCGAGAATTCTGCATCTCGCCTGCGCAGAGGAACGAGTATGTCTGAGAAATAGGGGGAATTGAAGGTAGCGAATACGACGGTATCTGAAAGCAAAGCTGGGACACCTAACTTCTAAAAGTGGAAGCTTACCCGTCGACCCCAGTTGCTAACTGAATCATTGAAAAATAAGTGGCTCCAATAGGCAGAACTCCAAAGCTCTTTGGTGTTGACACCATTTTGAGCTTTCATCACAAAATTACAATCACAGGACGGTCGGCCCTGCAGCGCCTCGCTTCATGAATTCACAGGAAAGAAAAAAAACCATCTTCTACGAAATATCATTGGGAGAAGATTAACCTCTCTCTGTCATTTGCAGGTTATGCTAATGATTTGCTAATCGTCCCCAAAACTGCACTGTACGAGTTGTGGCACCCTTCCAAGACATTTTGTACCTTCCCAATATCGTATAAAATTTCACCCATCACACCACAACAACCAGGTACCACAATACTTCCCATCTTCCTCACCATCCCCTGGCCACCTACGTTGGAAAGAAAAAAAAAGAAAGAAAATCAAATAGTGGAAATAAGACACTGGATGAGATGATGATAGGTAAAAAAACGAGGTTTATCAGCTTGGCCTTCTCTTGTCTTTGCGGGGTGAGATAGCTTGGTATAGGTCATCTTTACTTTAGCATGTATCTACTGGGTTCACGGAAAGACCGATACGAGACACCTATGTCATCATGCGGAGGGCAAAAGCTTCGCAGTTCCGGGCAATCGGACGGCCCTGTTTCTTTGGCACTTGGCTATCAACATCTCACCCGGTGGCGAGCTTTTGATAAATCTATATTTTTACAGTAGTATTGCTACTCAACCAGTGGAGTGATCAGATATGATTGAGATGGCGATATCATGTGTTTGGACCCCCACATATTCTGGGAAAGATTGATATGCCATCCTGTCCCTTCGGATTGTGTCTCTGGACTGTCCTGTGACCATGTCGCTAACTTTATTCTTGTAAGAAATTTAGCCTTTAAAATGCTTTTAGAGATATAGGCAGCCGCTTTTGCTAGGTTAGCATTACATGGTTATGCTTGTAGAGAATCGCGCTGGACCCTCTCTCTCTCCAATGACCACCAAGAATCAATCACCTATTGGTAACAAAGAGAGATTGGGTGAGCTGTCAGAATAAGGTAGGGCCCACATCACAACGTCCGACCGAACAGAGTGGCTAGCAGGAACAAGGTAGTGGGGAATAAGCGTTAACCCACGCGACAGGTTTTCCGACGATACAGCATGAAATAACTGGATTCCGACGGCGCAGAAACAAATAAAAACTTAAAGGTTTTCTTTTTCTTTTCTGGTTTCTGCGGCTTGGTATATTCGACCGTACATGAAAGCAGGGGGGCAAATATCATATGCTCCACCGAGTGCCTTAGTGAATACGATGTTGCAGAGATCAAAAGCAAGACTATTTCTGGGTGCCCGGCCGCTAAACTTGCAGCCGCCGGTGGTTAGTACTGGCAGCAGTTTGTGTTGTGTTGCAGGGTCAGGAGAGCAAGCTAGTTGTGGTTTGATATTGATGGCTGTTCGGAGAGGAATGAAATTAGGCAGCAGCCCAAACTGTGGAGATCGAGTTGGATATTGATTCGTGACAATCCTGCTTGCAAACAGGATAGTCGAGCGATTGAGATCATGAGCTAATCTCGCTATCTTTCCATTTTGAAGAAGCAGCACGGTGATTGGAGGATTTGGTCCATCTGGCTTCTCACACACATCTTTTGCGCCTTTTGCATTAATTCGACCACTGGACATCTCCGACTGGTTTGTTTCTCACGAGATGTTTCGCGCAGATGTCGCACGACTTGGCGCATGAGTGGCTCACGCCGAGTCTTCTGAGGAGTCTCGTTTAAGCTCGTGGCGGGCGGGGAAAACCGCAAGGTTTGGTTAGCGTCGGGCCATGGAATATTCTTCGGGGTGGATTTAAACACCACAATCGCTATTTTTGCCCAGAACGGGAAGTTGCGAATTGGCGACATCATCGTGCCTTTGATTGAGCCGAGGTATGCAAAGTTGCGCCTTTGAAGTACTTGATATATCGACTGATGCATTATGTAAGAATCACGTTGAGCTCGATCAGCACGGAATCTTGTTCATGGTGCGCTCTGTGGCTATAACAGAAAAAAGTCGAGCCACATTGTCCGGATCGTCCCTCTCTGTGTGGCAAGTGCAAATTCTGCGGGCTGCCGGGCGTCGGTATAGTTGGTATGAAAGGAGCAAGTCGAAAAGCACGTTATTTGTTCCCGAATCCTTACATTCTTCGGTACCACGCGAGTGTTTTCCGCGGTGTAAAAAACCGTCTTACGGGCAAGCCCTGCAACGAAGGGGTTTGGGCAAAGTGTTGCATCTGTGGGCCCTACTGAAGCAATCGCTGTCTCAATCGATCGGATGTCTCGCAATGAACAGGTTAAAAAGAAAGTTCGAGACAAGAAACCTATTGGCCAAATAGACTCATGGGGCCTGTGTTCCCGGAAAGCACATCAATCCTTATCATGTCCAGTCGCAGGAGAGAAAAGCGAATTCGATCAGGCAGGCTCCCTTGGCAAAAAGCTATGCAGCTGAGGTTGATATCTGTGCTGTCGAAAAGACTGGCAAACCCTGATTTTCATGAATTAGAGTTACAAGCGATAGCAATTGCAAAGGAAAAAGAGATATATTGACTGGTTAAAGCGGACCACACCATCGAAGCTTACCAGCACGGAAGCTCCTGATATGGAAGGTGGTGTTTTTTTGTGTTTTTCTGTGGGTAACATTGTACCCTGTCCTGTACCTACGCTAGGGTGCCTTCGGGGGCCCTTGCAACATCATTTGTGCAGGGTAATCGATAGCGGCCAAACTGAGCCAGGAGCGGAGGTTTGGAACGACAATCGCGAATTGATCGAATTAACCAGCCTGCGAACGAGCGTCCAAACCAGATGGCAACCACCCCCAGACAACCAAACCCCGAGATACCGTTTCTTTTCTGTGTTCTGATGCCTGATCATTTTGCCTTCCTTGGCAGTCCCCGTCAAAGTCCTGGTCATATGAAGTTCGACTGATCGATAGTAAAGCGCGAAGTTCGTCACGGTACAGAGAACAGTTTTTGCTAGTATTGGTATGCAGGGGGCGATATTTGGAGGTATGTTCGCCTTCTTCGGGGTTACTGTCCACCATCCTCTTTGCGATGGATGATGGGCACAACATACACCTCTTCCTGAACCTTGTTCCGCCTGAGGAATCTTGGTGGCCTCTGCATTTTGCTATGTCTCTCGTTTCGAAGGCGAGCTGGCGAGGGTCGAAGACATAAAATGCCCCCATCCGTCATGGGAGGAAATTTCTCGAGTCTCTTTTTTTCTGACAATCGTGCCTTTTTTCATTTTTCCTTCTATAGTTGTTAAAAGACATCGCAAATTCCTGAGCAGCTTTGTATAGTTGCGTAGAATTCGCCCGCCATGTCGGAAAAGCAGGTCGAAGATATCGAGGCCAGCCGCTTGTCGGCGGCCTATCCGGGTGCAGCAATCGACGGCACAGTCAACGAGCCTAATGTAATCAAGCGCGACTCGATTGTGCCGTCCGAAGGGGTGCCGGAAGATTTGAAGCAAGAACTCGAGCAGACTCACATTGACGTCTACGCTCCGTTCCCGATCGATGAGAATGCAAAGGAGGAAGGAAATATCTTGACGGTTAGAGCTGTCGTCGTCGGCTGCTTGCTGGGCGCTCTCGTCAACGCCAGCAATGTTTACCTTGGTGAGTTCTAACGCTGCCCAACGCGACAACACATAACCACACAGACTCTAACGGTATCAACAGGCCTCAAGACCGGATGGACGTTCACTGCCAACATGCTGGGAGCCCTTGGTGGGTTCGCTATCATCAAACTCATCTCGCTCACCAGAATCCCATGGATCGGTGGCTACTTTGGACCCATGGAGAACAATATCGTTCAAACCTGTGCAACTGCCGCTGGTGGTCTTGGAACCATCTTTGTCTCAGCGGTCCCGGCTCTCTACCAGATGAACCTCATGTCTAAGGACCCCGCTGATGACTACTGGAAGCTCATCGCTTTCACCGCTGTCTCGGCCTACTTTGGATTCTGCTTTGCCGTTCCACGTGAGTTGAACCGAATCTCGGGTGCTTTTAGAATATAAACTAATGTCTTGTAGTCCGAAAATTCTTCATTATCCACATTGCTCGCGAGCTCAACTTGGTCTACCCTACCGCATCTGCTACCGCCCTGACCATCAGGAGCATGCACTTGAGCACGGGTGGCTTGGAAAGCGCCAAGAAGAGAATAAAGGGTCTCTCGATTGCATTCATCGGTGCCTTTATCTTAAGAGTCGTCTCCCAGTATGCCATTGGTATCCTTTGGGATTGGCGTAAGTTATATGTGACCCTCATTTCGATGGACTCAAGCTAACACGATCGCAGACATTTTCTGGTGGATCTACACCTGGGGAGGTTCTGGCGCTATCGCTCTTGTCAACTGGGGCTGGTACATCGAATGGACTCCAGCTTTCATCGGTAGCGGTATGCTCGTCGGTCTCAACGCTGCATACTCTTTCCTTGCTGGTTCGATCATCGCTTGGGGTATTATCGGCCCAACTTTGGTTGCGTACGATGCTGCTTTCTGTATGCAAATCTCTGACAACTACCCCGACATGTGGTCCTGCAACAACCTCCGTCTCGCCGATCCCAAGAACGCCCCATCTCCTCGTTACTGGATGATTTGGCCCGGTGTCCTTCTTATGATGGCAGTAAGCTTTGCCGAACTTGCAGTCAACTACAAGATTATTGGACGAGCTTTCGGTGCCGCGACTACTCTAGGAGCCAAGCGCCTCAACACCTTGCTCGAGAGGCGCGGAAAGTCCAACGCCTTCCTCGCCAGGAGGGCCGCTAAGCCAATCTCCGCTGAGACAATGGAGGACCCATCCCCCAAGGAAGACCAGGTCCCGACTTACATGTGGGCAATCGGATGCTTTGGTGTGATTATCCTTACTTGCGTTGTCCTCGGTCTCCAGTATTCCTTCCCAGTTGGATACTCCATTCTTTCGCTCGTTCTTGGATTGTTCTTTGCTTTCCTTGCCATCCAGTGCACGGGAGCCACCGATATTACTCCAATCACCACCGTCTCCAAAGCGTCGCAGCTCATCATGGGTGGTGTTACCAAGGGACAAGGAACCGGCGTGGCAACCGCCCAGCTTTACAACTTGATGGCTGGTGCCGTCGCTGCCGGTGCTGCTTCACAGTCAACCGATTTGGTCAATGACTTCAAGGTTGGTTTCCTGTTGAGGACTCCACCTCGTGTTCAGTGGTATGCCCAGGGTATTGGTTCTTTTGTCAGCATCTGGCTCGCCCCATCCATCTTTGTCTTGTTCACCAAGGGTAAGTTGCCCCGTTTTTAAAGTATAAAGATTACATACTAACTTATCTGCAGCCTACCCATGTATTATCGATCTTGAACTCTCCGACTCCTGCGACTTCTTGGCGCCATCCGTCTCCGCCTGGCGTGCTGTTGCCGTTGCCATGACTGACCCATCCTTCCCGATCCCAACTTCATCGGGCATCTTTGCCATTGTCATCTCCATCGTCGGTGTTCTGATCGTTGGCCTTCGACATTGGCTCAACACTAGCGGTCATACCAAGGTCGCCAAATTCATGCCAAATATGATGGTCTTGGGTCTTGGTTTCTTACTACCACAAACACAATACTCCACCGCCATGTGTATCGGAGCTACGATTGCCTACATCTGGAGGAAGAAGTGGCCCATCGGGTTTGAGATTTATTGTTTCAGTATCGCAGCTGGTCTGATTGCTGGAGAAGGTATCGGAGGTGTTATCAACGCGCTCTTCCAGGTGGTTAACATCTCTGGAAACACGTTGGGAACGGGCATTGGATGCCCCGATAAGTCTTGCTAAATTGTTTCTGTTCTTTAACTACCTTCGCCTCTCGTCCTATATCTCCTTGATACCTTTATATATCCTGCAAGAATCATTGCCGTATATACTTTGTCTCCGTTTTTTCTTCGCGACTTTTTATATTCGCTGTGTCGGATTAGGATCGCTTGGTGTATATTGTGCTACCTTTGGCCATGCTAGGTTGATGTTCCCTAGTGAGGTATGGTTAGGACTCGTCTTATATATATGAAAGTACATACCTACCTAATGATAATACTCATTCATTCATTCACTTGAGCTGTTCTTCGTAAATTATGCAGTGTTTACGTATGTAGACCATAAGATTGTGGCTTAGCATAGTTCAGTTATCAGGACTAGATATTATTGCAATGCGACTATAAGTAAAGGTAGAAATATTCGAAGTGTTAATAGCCTTAATGTTGTCATTTGTTTGAGCAATTCATCGCTTAAGAGAGCAACGCACAAAATATCACACGGGTGCCTATACCTCACAGGCACAAGTCTGGTTACGAGACTGCCTCGCAGGCTAAATACTCTATAGAAGCTGAAGTCGTTACATAAATGTCTGAAATTAATCTGTATAAAGACTTGATGAATATCGTGTGGATATGAAATAAGTGTTCAGCAATTTCTATTGGTGAGCGTGCAGTATGGGAAGCTATAAAGCAAGCTCATAGAGCCGGTATTCCTTATCTGTTGAAACGTCAACCATCAACGTGGACACCATATCCATCTTCAAAGTATCACGACCAACCCATCTCGGCATCTAGGAAAACGCTCCTCTCATATTAATATCTCTAGAAATAGCCTGGTGGTAGCCTTTGACACCATGCCTGGGCCTCCTCTTTCATTTTCAATGACCGTTAGCCCGGACGATTTGCTCGCATCTGTTCCATATGGAGAACCGGCCATAGTTGGACAAAATGTCTTGACACCCCGCACTCCCTCTCCAACTTTCATTCCAACAGGTCTCTCACCTACTCGTGAATTTTCAACGCTTCTTGAGAATTTGCCTCGTTATCTTGAGGACCTGGAGGACAATTCTTACACTCCTGAGGATTCCTCTACCAGCGGGTCGTCTAACTTTGGTGTCCAAACGGATATCGACCTTTCCGACGCCTTTGAAGATTTGTCGTTCGATTTTCTTCTACCAGGCAGCCCAAGCGATAGTCAAGTCTCGGATCTTATCGAATATGCCAATCAATTCGACCCAGAGTCTCTTGAGGAGGAGCTTCGCCAGTCGATTTCATTACTCCCTATTCCTAGATCTCCCCAACGAAGCGAATCTTCCGAATACCCCAGTCCTACAATCCGTTTAGAGAACCAGAATGGAACCTCTGACGGGTCCTCACGAGCTGCTCCTCCTCAGTTTCGTCCTCGATATTCACGCCAGATCGATTGGGGTGATATGGAGCGAGATATGCGCCGCGCCTATTTCAACCGAATGGACAATGGGCTTCTCGATTGCTTGATCATCCAAAACCCGGACGACTTTATCTTTGTTGATATCAAATTCACACATATGGGTGACTACCTTGAGATCGGTTACGCTCGCACCCCTGTTCAAGTCTGTCTCATGGATTACAACGGAAACATCATCTACCAAGCCAACCTCGCAATGTTTGACCCCCGTAACGGCCGAGAGATTCTCAGCATGCACCAATGGGTCAACCTTCTCGAAGATTACCAAAGCACTGGCGCGATGTCTCGTCGCTGGTATGATCTCCCACGCACCAAAGAAGCCATATACATTATGCGAATGTATTTTTCCTGCCCCAGGCTGCCCCGCCGCAACATTTTTCATCTAAGAGCCGACCTGGAAGCAGTCAACCTCCGCAACAAGATCATTTTCGTCCAAGAAGGGAACCTCTGTTCCTATGATCTCTTGCGCAGGCTGATGCCCAACACCCGTTTCCCGCCCCGTATACTCACCATGAGCTCTACCAAAATGATCAAGCTCCTCTTGCCGAATATGCTGTCCAACCTTCACGATTTTTATTACAATCTCATCGATCTGAGCACTTGTCCCAATCCGACTAATCATGGGATTTACAAGTACAGCGCCACAGCCGACGTTGTGTATCTCTACCGGGTCTTTAAGTTTTTCATCACAGCTTGGATTTCCTTTCAACAAGGCGAGGGTGGTAGATCGTTGGAAGATTCTCCAGAATCGCTGGTTGAGGTCTGGGAGGGGTTCCCGCCTGATACGTCACTATTCTACCCTGAGAGCGAGAGCGATGATGAAGATGATCGTGGGTTTACGCTTTCGGATGTTGAAGAATATGAGTTGCAAATGCAACACGAGAGGGAGATGGAGGCCTTGCTGAGATATGATGATGTTGTTGGTCCTGGTGGTATTGTCGGGCAGTCCCAGGGCTCCGCTGGTCCTGAGGTCGGAGACTATGGCACGAATACCGTTGAAACTGAGTAAATTGTTTACTTTTTTTTTTCTGATTACGCTTTTATTTCGGGTAATTTTTCAAAATTATGGTAGCCCAGCTTACACTTACGCGAAATGTATGATGGTTGAATGACTGAATGATGAATGACTAATGCACACCTCTGTCCGCTCTTGTTATAGCATAAACAAGATGTGTATTAAAAACAAAAATGGGAAATTATCTAACGTTGAATCGACAATATTTCATTCCTACTAGTGTACGTAATTTTCCGGGTTGCGAATCTTGAACACTTCTACATGTTACACACTCCCCTTCTCAAATGCAGTGTGCGACTGGGTATCCGCAGACTATACCCAAATTAGGAATTCTACCAAAGAGCCAATGTCGCACGAAATCCTGGAGGCGTAAAGATAATTCACTAATGTAGGTCTGATCTTAGCGTCGGGTGGTCTGCGAACGGAATTTGCCTATGAGTTGACGTCACGCTCTACCAAAAGCGGGGGGATAAATGGTGAGGTTCGAGCAACGGAGTTCAAGCTAGCACAAAAATAGGATATCGGCATCGATTTTTTTGTCGCGATTCGAGGTGTCTTTTACGGAAGGTTCTTGTACTTGTGAAATTTCGTGAATCTGTACTTGGTCATCTTGATTGTGAATAGACGATGTTGGTGTTGGTGTTTGGGTGTGGCAGTCGCGTGGAGCTGGCCGAGCGTTGCCTTGAGCGCCTGATTTTGAGGCTAAGGTGGAGCTGCTGCGACCTGGGTTCCGCAGCCTGCAAATTTGGGATTCTGCCGGAAACAAAATTTTGAACATCTACTCCTAAACTTAGGACGGAATAGGTTAGCTGGTCAAGATCTTTGTCGCAACTTCAGGCAACATTACATCTCGAATACTTCTATAAAATCCAGGTTTCTAGTACGTGATAATACAGTACTCCCTCAATATCTAATGAACAGTCTTCACGCGATCATCGAAAGTTAAGGTTAACAATTTACAGACGGGATTATTGAGTAGCTGTCGTACCTTTAAACTTAATTACAACAAAGCCCACTCCAAAGATTATACCTTATTTCTAGTTATCACAATGGCCAAATCTAGTATTCCCATCAAGATGACACATGGTGCAGCAAATGTTCTGCCACTCTGGCTGTATCACCACTTCTATCAATATATTGATCATAGTCTGAACCCCGATCCTCAACGTCTCGCCGAACAAATAATCTTAATCAACAGAGATCACGAGAAGAATGTTAACGACTCAGTCCAACAAATTGCTCTTAGCCAGTGTCTGGGATTTAAATTTGGTGGTAGTGTAAGATATACGGAAGCTGACGCCGAAATCATACTCAAACACCAAGTACCCAAAGATATTGAGTAAGTAACGCCCAGAATCTTAATGCGAGCACAACTTACCAGCTAATTTTATCAATAATACAGATCTGGAGCTTGGAAACAAAAACCTAGTGATCCGATACCAAGATATACACACCTTTTCCCAAATTGGGCTGTACGAACCCCAGCTAAAGATCCGAAATTTGAAGCTTCCATATTTTCTCCTTCGCAGACGCAGGCGAAAAAGGAGAAAGGCCCAAAACAGCGCAAAATCAGCTTTAGGGATACAGGTAATCACACCATCCGGAGAATTATCACAGTGCCGTACTAATTTATCGTTTATCAGGCTATTCGCAAAGAATAATTAAGGTTGAAGAGGATGCTGGATCTAGCTCACTCCCAGATACCGAAAATGGAGGGGTCCCCTATTCTCCAGATGATGCGGAGGGGGATGATTTAGAGAAGGAAGTTGAAAACTTTTTATCGACTTCCGATCTGTTGTTTCAGGGATTAAATCGTACTAGCGATGATTCAACCATCTCGAGCCCGACTCGTGGCAGTGGTCTCTCCACTGCCCCTCTATTCACATCATCAGCTCTGACATTCGACTTGAATTCTTTGTCCCAGTTTGCCATATTTGGGAAAATGATGTCGGCGGACTTCAACTCCGACAGCGGATGGGGAGAGGAGCCTCCTAAAAGCGAGCTTGTGTTCTTGAACACAAATGTCCCGTGGACAACATTTATTTGCGGTTTGCAAGGAGCCGGGAAGTCACACTCACTTTCCGTGATTCTAGGTAAGAGTATATATAAATCGACTGATGACAAAGTATATTAATTCTAATATAGAGAACTGCCTGTTGCCTAATAAATCTATCGGAGTTCTGAGACGACCGTTATCGGCGATAGTATTTTGCTTGTCTCCTTATAGTTCCATTAAGGGGGGTAAACCATGCGAAGCTGCATACTTGGCGGCACCTGGTGCCCTCGGTGAAAGTGGCATACAATCAACGTGTGCAAAAAAGGTTACCGTCCTGGTCTCGTTTTCCAATTACGCTGCCATGGTGAAGCTTTATAGCAAAATTCCAAACGTCACCGTCAAGCCGCTTTTACTCAAACCGAGCCAGCTGACCACGACGATGATGCTCAATTTAATGTCGGCTCAAGAGATCACGGATGCTCTCTACATGCAGACCGTGTTTAAAGTCCTCAGAGAGATGGCGGCGAAAAATCCTGGGCCTTTCGACTACGAAAAGTTCAAAAATCTGCTCCAATTGGAGAACTTGAATGGTCAGCAATGGCGACCGCTTAAGTTGCGATTGGAGCTATTGGAGTCGTTTATGGGATCAGACAAGAATCCAAGTTTGTTCGTCCCAGCTTCAGGCACGATCACAATCGTGGATTTGACTTGTCCGTTCGTCGACGCCGGAACAGCTTGTGTGTTGTTTTCGATTTGTTTGGATCTTTTCGCGTCAGCATCTACCAATACCGGAAAGGTCGTAGTTCTTGACGAAGCTCATAAGGTTAGTTAATTTAATATGGGCTATTATTCCTTGTTATCATTTATATCTACTACAAGCTAACTCCTTTATAGTTCATGTCAAACCAAGCGACCTCACGACTTCTAGCGGATGCGATTATTCAAAATATTCGCCTGCAGCGCCATCTTGGATTACGCACGATTATCAGCACACAAGACCCACAAGTTCAGCCAGAACTACTGGAACTTGCGACTTTCGTCGTGATGCATCGTTTTGATAGTCCGCGCTGGTTCACGACATTGAAAAATCATGTCGGTTTCTCAGATGCTGTTGAGGAGGGTGGAGAGGAGAAGGAGATGGAGGTATTCAAGGAGATCATGAGCTTGAGTACCGGTGAGGCATACCTATATTGTCCGCAGCTTATGAAGACCGAAAATGGATGGGCAAAAAAGCTGGGCATACTCGGTAATAAACTAATCAAAGTTTCTGTCAGAAATAAAGTGACGGCCGATGGAGGCGCCACCAAAAATGTTCTCTAGTTGATTTTTTTTATATAAATTTTTTTATTAGGATATGACGCTCATTCGGTCTTGTACCGCCAAATCTTTTTGCCCATCGTGCCATTATTCTCAAAACCAAGTACTTTCGACAAACTCTCAAACTTATCGCAACGCTCTACAGTTCCAAAGAACTTGGGTATCCATCTCCTTCCCTCGCTCTCCTCCACACGCCGTAACCCTCTTTGCCATTCTTCAATTTTCCGCTTCTCCTCAGCTGCTCTTTTCCAGTCAGATTTCGTCAGGGCATCTTTTGTACTTGCCCACGCCCTTTGCGATTCCCAAGTACTTTGTTTCTCAAGCGGCTGGGTATATATTTCCCCCCGCGGCACAGAAGAAGTATCAAATATCTCTTCTTTGCCGCTATCAATGTGCTTGATTTTTAACGTTCCATTCCAAGAGCCCGATATTTCAACCAATGGTTCTTTTTCATGCTCAATCTTCCCATCCGAGTTTTCTCTCCACCTAGATATCGTGGCAGATATTCTCCCCTCCCTACCATCTGCTCCATTTCTAACATCTGTACCCCACCAAAATTTCTCCTTGAAGCCGCTCCGCCTTCCACTCTCATCTTCAAACACAATCCGGGTAAGTAGCCCGGAAGAACTTATGATAAAACACGTGCCAGAATACTCTGTGTATCCGCCGTTCCCGCCAAAGCTGAATAACCCGCGGATTCTAATCATGGGGAACGTTTTTAAGTGATATTCATCGTATCCGGTTAGATGCGTTAACGCGTGGCCGGATTGTGTGATTGTGATACCCCCCGTTGAGGGCGTGAAGCTCGTGAGTTGGCTCAAGTGTGCTTGAACCTTCAAAAAACAATCTCGTTAGTATTGCATATATTAGTTTAAATTGAAACAGAGAGTACCTACATTAATACCGTTTGGCTTGTTTGCCAAGTAACTGGCCGTAACGGGTGGGTGATGTCCCACTTGCTCACAAATCGCCGTGGTTTCTGTTACTTCACCACCCGATTTGACTTTTGCCAGAAAAAGTTCACCGAGAAACGGATTCAGCGGCTTTTTTAATCCTTCAGTTGCGCCATTGGATGATGTGGAGTGGCCTCCCCCGGCTTGTATTTTGAGTGCGCAGAAATAATTTTTAAGGATGGATATCGATCGATCGATGGGAGATTGCTGGGTTGTTGGGGCTAGGAATAAATCATGGTGAAGAGCGACGGCTGCTGGGTATTCGACGATGGATTTGGGGGAGAGGAGAGGGGTCGGGGCGGATATTGTGCTCAGATCACCGCGGACGGTTGTGAGATACTATTTTAGATTTTGAGATTTTAATATGGTTCAACGAGTGTAGATAAATATGTAACCAATAGTGACTTACGCCGAGAAACTCTCGTAGAGCTTGGCTGTCGGACGAAGGAAACGAAAATGATGGTAGGAACTTCATTTTACTGTTAGTTTCTTGGTGGAGCTTGGATGGAGCTTGGAAGTATCTCATAGAATGAGAAATAATAGAAATGCATTCTTTTTATACAGTGGGGAGATAATGGAGGCTACATTCATTCGGCATTGATACACAACCACGTGTACGTATATTCTACCTTCACAAATGAGTTCGAGTCCGCATTCGAATTCGCATAGTAATTTTATAGCGTTGGGGTTCGGATATTTAGGCGTGGCGGTGTTGAGCTAAGCTTTCTACCAAAATGTACTGACGTCAAGACTTGGACCCTGGGGAAAGTGGGCCTGTCGATTTGCGGCTGGCAGCCGATCACCACACTGCAGAGCCTCTGGCCTGAGATCGCAAAACAGTATGCAAGGAGCTATACCTGGCGCTATCTGGACGTTTTAGGGAAAGTACTACCAAAGCTAAGTAGGTATTCGGTTCCTCTCATACTCGCCGGGTGCAAGTTGTAACTATGCTCATCCGAGAGCAGGACTTCCAAACGAGACGTCTTGCGGTATGGTTGGATGCCAAGACTCCGCTTCATTCGCCCGTCTAGGAAGAAATGTACGAACGATCTTTGGATAAACGGAGATTTTTTAGTTTCTATAAAATATTCTTACTAATTTGACAAAGTGTTAAATTCTAACCAGCTCTCTTTTCAGTTGGCACTGGGTGTGGTTCTATCCATCTAGTCTACCTAGATCCCAATCAAGGCCAGCCAGCCAGGATAGCCCTAAGCGACTGCACAACGCAAAAGGCCTTGTCTTGCCAAATGAGGGGTTCTACGAGACAGGTCGACTAGGTCTCGAGATCACAAGAACTATTTTTCGGTGGGTGCTACTTCATACCTAGTATTAGCCTATCTAGCACTCATCGCAATATCGGAAATCGTGCCAAAATGTGTTATACTAGTTCGAACTATTTTATTGTCTACTTGAGGGGGGAGAGGGCAGTTTACCGAACAAATTGCTGCTTTTGTTTCATCGAAGATATTCATCGAAGATAGCACATAAGAAT
Organism: Dactylellina sp. 'tibetensis'; assembly: GCA_036971435.1. Taxonomy (NCBI): domain Eukaryota; kingdom Fungi; phylum Ascomycota; class Orbiliomycetes; order Orbiliales; family Orbiliaceae; genus Dactylellina; species Dactylellina sp. 'tibetensis'. Next base: position 333,028 of record JAKDFA010000020.1, on the reverse strand, counting down.
ATTACGTAGGTACAAATCCCAGTCGCTTGACCATAATCAGTAGTTTTCTGTGATGGCATGAAATGCATTCTACGTGGATCATTAGATGACGAGTACACTCTGCCCCAACTGAATGTATAACATTGGCGAGTTCGCTGCGTAATCTTGAACGCTATCGATATATATATCGAAATTCGTAAAAAAAAATCAGGCAAAGAATAATAAAAGGTAAATCCAATTGCCCATGGCCGAAGCAAACTGCCTGGTAGATTTTTACACTAATATTCATTCATCTGACCGTACAACGGCGACTTTGTTGTTTCACCTAACGACCACAGTACTTCTCGTTCTTCGCACAGGATCGAACCAGGAGCTGATGATAGATATTGTTAGTCACTTATCATTCTAGGAGGTACCGTGGTGGCCTTACGCGTCTATTTTCTTTGCGATTTCTGTGTGACCTCGCTCCGAGGCTATTCTAGCCGCGACCCTCCAAGCCTCCGGTTTCCATTGTAAGAGTATATCAACGATATCCCCCAACCCTTCTCCTGCAGCTAAATCCAATACGGTGCTCTTTGAGTTATATACACCTTCTTCGATTTTTTGGGCTTCCTTCTTCTTTTCAGGGTTTGGTTTACGACCCAGCTTTCTAATGGGCGTCCTAAGGACAGCTTTGTTTATGTCGGCCCCGTTCTGGAGTAGAAGATGTACTATATCTTTTCTTCCGCGAAAAGCCGCAATATGAAGTGCTGTCGTGTATCCTTTAATTGACTTCGGAATAGCCGATGAGCTAAGTAGTTTGAAATCCTCGATGGTATCCGTTTCGTTTAAAAATTCGGCAACTTTGGCTTCTTGACTGGTTTTAATTGGTGAGTCAATATCCAATAGCATCAATGGACTCATGGCCAAAGCTTCTGCCATCTCCCTCTCGATTTGAGCTTTGGCTATCTCTTGAATATTCTGAATCAAGGCCTTAACAACCTCTATGCGCCCGTAGTAAGCAGCAAGAATTAACAGTTTTACTTTTGCTTGCTTAAAGAGCAATGTAAGCACGCCCCGTTTGGCATCAATTAACCTCTGAGACGCTTTTGCAGAAGCCGCAACAGCGTAATGTATAACAGATAAACCTTCGGCCGTTTGCTCGCAAACATTCCATCCTAGCCTGATTGCGACATCTACAGCATTATCGAAGCAGTGTTTGTGTTGCTCTCTAAATCGATATCGTATAGCATCGAGAAACTGTCCCTGGGCGTACTCCGACCCGGGATATAAGCTAACAAAGTCGTGTACAATCTTGCGGAGCAAGTCTTCAGAGGCCCTGGAATCCACTGGGTCGTCCCATATTACCGACCAAAAGAGTGGCGGTACCAACATCTGTTGTATCTCGGTTGAGATTTCAATCGGGCATTTCAATATAGCTTTACACAATGCCTGAGTAATAATCGGCCGATGTGCCCCATTACCCCCTTGTCGATGGAGGTTGTGAATACAAAATACAGTACTCGCTTCCGAGTCTATTATCAGTCTTTCAAGGACTCCTTTAAGTGCTTGCGTCCGCTCATACAAATTTCCATCCGGATCAGGAGCAGGTAGCATCAACTCAAAAATGTTTACTCTTTTCGCCTTTATAGCTCCGACAATATCATCGATTAAGAAGCTCTTTCTTCTGTTGGGGACGTAAGGTTTTAGAATCTCACTCCTCCCATCAGCCAAAGCCCTGAAGAGAGAATCGTTAAGAACAATGTCTTCCATTGGGGCTTCTAGCTTCCTTAGGAAATTCTTTAGCATATCCACTAGCCTAGCTCTTATTGTTGGTCTTTCGTCGCGCGGTCTTCGGGGTGCGCTATTGCAAGCCAAGTAGACGCAGGAGAATCGATTAAAGGCCTCCGGCCGTTTGTCCAGAATTAGTTGAATGTTCTGCAATTTCGTGGAGCGAATGGCTTCGTGAAGCGGAGTTGAAGTTATCCAAAATACACCGTCGGAAGATCCTAAAGATGAAGAGCCTGCGACAGTTTCGCCATATGAATCTAATTCGCTCTCTAAAACTACAGGTGAGGAGCCTGTGGCAGGCTCACCAGCTGCATCTAAATCCCCCCCTAGAATGGATTTAACGGCATGGGGACGTTGCTCAAGTAATTGACCGGTTTCGTTAAGTGGAGGTGAAGGCATTTGTAATTTCCTCTGGGGTAACTTTACGGGCCAGGAGCCTGCGGTAATGTTGACATCCGCTCCCCTCTCCAGAATATACTCAATGACATACGGAGGCACTCTACACTCCAATGCAAACGTTAACACGTGGTACTCTCTACCCCTCCCATCACTCCAGATGGAATTAATATCTACTGTAGCCTGGAGTAACTCTATTCCCCTGTAAGAACAAAACCCACCAAGTCGAGGGAATCTGGTGTAAAGGTTCGTGGCTCCTGCTTGGATCTCACAGGCTATATCCAGCTTGTTAATCTCGATCTTACATCTGCAAGTCAGCAGGCCGTGACGTCTGATCTTCTTCGTATAAGAGACGGGCCTAATTGTGTTGATAAGCGCCTTCAACTTATCGGTAACGCAATGATCCAGAAGATACTGGGCCAGGGCCCTGTACTCTCCAAAGGACCCGGTATATCTTTGCGAGGCCTCTCCATGGCCAGCTCTCGGTCTTCTACCCATTAGCAACGAAGCTATCAGGAACAACTTTGTACCAAAGTCTTTTCCCTTATGCTGGTCACTCGAGTCCGAGTACTCGTCTAAGGAAGAAGTTTGTAACCCGTTTCTTTGAAGGACTAAGATTTTTGGTATAGTCCTAAGGCTTAGGCGCTTGGGTTGGGCCATTATTTTTCCGAGCCATTGTTTGAGTCTCATTTGTTGTGTAGATTTATTCTGGAGGTAGATACTTCGGTAACTGAGGGCTGTATCTTTTTCAAACAAAAATTCCAGGGACCAAGTGCTTCCATAGGTTAAGATCTGGTTGAGCATAGCCTCGTCCCTTTCAAGGAATTTGAAATGGGTAAGTTTGAGCGCTCTAGACTGGCTTTCCGCTTGAATGGTTTGTCTAAAGAGGAAGTTAACAAATGTAGCCGTCGTCGCTGGGTGTTGTTGTATTATCCATCCCAACAGCGATCTTAGTGGTGGGATGCTTTTGAGGAATAGGAAAAACTCTTTGACTGGCATAGTGTTGAAAAGGGTATTGTTGGACATATACACGGCGTAGTTGACGAACGCTTGTATAAAAGTTACCGTCCAACTTTTTGCTCTCTCTCCTGTCACAGACCATTTTCTCTGAACCTGATTAAAATGACACGTTCTGGGTATAATTATTCTCGGCGTCAGATTGTATCTAGGAATTGCTGGGCCATAGACCTTAGTTAGATCGAGGTTAGCCTTAGGTTTTACTCCCATACGTGTCATATGGTCGATTATCCAATAGATATCTCGTAAGTCTTCGCGGTCGAAGCTGAAGAGACGGTTATTTATATCGGAGTCCTGTGGAGAGCGAGGTACAAACACAGCTATATATGCCTTCTCAGAGATTTGTTATATATATTTCTGGCAATGTGAAAGGAAATCACTCAAATACCATCTTTATTCAGCAACTTTGACATTAATTCCATGCATACACCCTCGCTAGCAACGGATGACACATTAGGATGTGGCGGCGCCCATCGAGGGATCTCTGTATCTATAGGTTCGCAAGCTCGAAATAAATCGGATCCTGGGCGGGCCCCATGCTCTAGCAGGGCCAGTGGGATCTCATTCTGTACATATTATTGGATAACTATCAGTATTAAACTAACTCTTAAAGGGAATAAACCTTCGCTGTTTGAAAAATATCTATAACGTCTGCTCATGAGGCTCATCGAATACCTGGCCGTTCTTAACGCGACGAATCTTCCGTAGGTCTTCACGCTGACGGTCAGACAAGATTGAAGGCTGTTCCTCTATTCGTGGCCCGTACCGCTCGCGGTCTTTTTTGGTGAGATTTTTGCGAAACCCCCAATTTCCGAGATGGTGTTCTAGGGCTTTGACTCCACTGTACCACATCATTTTGTTTGTTATTAGGGATATTTGTCAAATGTTGGAACATGCTTGGGTCTGATAAATATATCAATCGATCGAGTTACTTGATATTTATCTTGAATTTACGCAAAATCCTGCAGGAGGCGATGTGCTTGAGCCTGTAGACCAGCACCAGCTCCTTGATAACTGGTTTATACGGCTCTAGCTCTGCCTCGGTGAGTGTTGTAGACAATCGCCCCATTTTGACCTACCAGCTAGCTAATGGCACGCGGGACTAAGGGCTCGACGTTAATTATTAGTTTTTGAATCTGACATAGGCTGGATAATAGGCTGGATATTGCGAATTCGAAATGGGATGCGCTTCGAATAGAGAGGGTTGAGATTACTTCCGTAGAAGTTTTTCGGGTTTAGAACATTGCGTTGAGCATTTGGTTTACGAGACAAGTTTAGAATCTGGCCATGCATTGAAAACAATCAACTTGCACAAAGGAGGCTGTTCTATTCCGCTGGATATGACACGTCAGCTTGCTCTCGTTTTCAGGCAACATTTGTAAATACTCTAGGGCATACTCTTCGAGAATTCTTCTGATCACTGTAAGTCTGTCCTGACAAAGATATCAATCTGATGCATTGTTTGCCAGAAATTTCTCCATTCGCACAACCTGCTTTTTCGTGCTTTCTCAGAATCAATAAGGTGAAGGTACAAGAACGAAACCCCGCAATAATTACTATGGGAAAGCATTTCCCAAATGCGCTAATGCTCCTTTTGGATTTTATCCGCTCGGTCATTGGGTATTTGGGACAAGGGTACAGTTCACATTCCCTTCGCTTTCCTGCGACGTTGGCATATTATCGTCAAACATGCGTTTGGTCCCACGAATCTGCTGCAAATACTAGGATCAGGGATGCAACACTGAGGGTACAGTACTACTCATCAGAGAATCGGTGATACCGAGCTACAACATGAGTTGGGCCAACTCTAGCAATCTTCACCTAAGTCTAGATATCAAATTCAATTCTCGTAGAATCTTGTTCTTTGCCAATTTTGTGTATAAAAGACCTTGTTTTTGGCTTTCGACTTTCTGAGCTTCTAAGATCGCTATCACAAAAACCAAATCTAGTCTACCGTGATTAATTTGCATTCAACCATTATACTTTTACCGCTCATCTACAAGTCGATTTTCGCTCTTGCGTATTATCAATATCTGATTATAAAAAAACTTTTTTGCTATTATTTCTTGTACGCACGTACGAAGCTAAGCCATGGATTCTTCCTCTGAGAGCCAAGCATTTAGCAATCTCGATATTTTTGACAAGAAAGAATATAGCAAAATCTTCGCTGTCGTTGATCAAGCTCGTCCGCTGCACATCTGTGACCTCTCATTGCCACAGGTACATACCGGTCCCTCTTATATCATATCTTCGGGATAGAAACTAATATTCGATTAAAACTATTAGCTGGCTGTTTTAGGTAGCCAAAGCTCTGGTAAATCCACCTTCCTGGGAAATTTGACGGGCATTAAATTCCCATCGGGAATGGGCCTCTGCACCCGTTGCCCTGTCCAACTTGCGCTCCGCCGTGTCGATATTCCGCCCGATTCGGCTGTGGTCCAAGCGACTATCGTACCAAGTGCTACCTCAGCTAGAGACGACCCCACCAGAGAGAGGCTCGAGAGTTTCCACAGGGAATACAAGTTGTCTGAGTTCAATCCAAATGAGTTCCAAAAACTCATTAAAGAGGTATGCCTATAATGATATCGCCAAGACAATTTATCTTTCCGGAAGTACTAAATACTAATCTTGGATTCCGATTATACACGCAGGCTGAGATTACTATGGGGATCAACCCGGATTTCCGTAGCGGGGGGGACGGGAAGACGATTTCTGATGACACATTGAGGATTGAGATATCGGCTTGTGATCAGCCTCATCTTACTATTGTCGACGTACCCGGTCTATTTCACAGTAAGTTTCCCATAAATGCATTGTGATTTGATTTTACTAAGCTTCGGTATTTAGCCCAGACAAGCACCCAATCTGAAAAGGAGAGAGATCTTACAGAAGCTTTGATTGGAAACTATCTGAAAGACCCAGGGACTATTGCGATGTAAGTATGATTCTATCTTGCCCAATTTGTGTTTTAATGAGCGGGCCAACCTTTGTTGCGTTTGTCGAGCCATAGTTCAACCTCTTTCCGTTATAACCGGATCAAGAAAATGGAGCTGACGATCATAAATCAATAGGATTATCGTAGATGCGCATAATAATTTGGCGAATGAGAAGGTTTTTGACATGGCTCGAAAGGCCGACCCTACAGGACAGCGGACAATTGGGGTGATTACGAAGTGTGATCTAGTACAGCCAGGCTATGAGTCTAATGGCAGAGATGGTGTAAGTACTTGGGTGCACCTATTTGGCGTGGATCCGAGCAGAGGAAATTACGGTGTCTAACTTCAAATCTTCCTATGAGGTAGCCAATTGACATCATTCGCAACAATGAGGGATCTCTCATGCACGGCTGGTTTGCTGTCAAGTGTCTTGCAACGGATGGTAAGAAAAAATTCACATTAAAAGAACGGAAGATACAAGAAGATGAATTCTTCAAGAGAGAGCCTTGGAACACGCTTGACCCTCAACGTGTCGGAATGGACAAGCTTAAGGAATATATAATCCCACTTTTGTATCAACGGATACAAGCAGAGTTTCCGAGACTAGGCCGAGAACTCAATGATGTCATTGCCGAATCAAAGAAGAAATTAGAAAGGCTCGGGAAGCCTCCAGGTAAAAGTTCAGCTGACCAGCGGTGCTCTCTGACTCTTCTTGCAACAAAATATCAAAACCAAGCTACCTGCTACCTCAATGGTATATATAGCCAAGCAGGCGATCCTTTGGAGCTCGGCAGCATCCTAAAGATTTCAACCCATGTTGTCAAACAAAAAGAGGAGTTTGCTGAAAAGATGGAGCTTCAAGGTCACTGTCGCTCCTTCAAGAAGCTGAGCGGACAAGATGAAGACCCCGAGAGGCCCAGATACGGTCATGGTCATACCACTCTTCAAGCGACCGATATCTATGAGTGGATTCGCGATGAATATAGTGACTCACGAGGCCCTGAGCTCTATCCTTTGATCAATGTCGATGTGGTAGTTTCTCTGTTCCGGTGCCAAGCCGGAAACTGGCGTGAGCTTGCTAAGAAACATGTCGATAATGTTGTGAAAATAGTCAAAAAGTTTAACGTTGCGCTATTTACGCGTATCATCGGCGATAAAATCCTGAGGGAGAGAATCATGGCCAGAACTTCAAAAGATTTCGACAATAGCATTGAAGCAGCCCATGAAAAGCTCGAAGAGCTTTTAGTGGCTGAATTTAACGGAATCTTGCAAACTAATGATGAAGGATACGGACGTGCGATCCGAATATCAAGAAACGCGCGAATCCAACGTCGTCTCCAGGGTGAAGCAGTGAAAGATATTCTATCTTCAACCCTTGCAGAGCTGGCGGCAACTGCAGTCTCAGCTGCAACAACGTCGGCAGGAGTACCACCAATAATATCTGCTAGAGTGTCAGAAGCAGTGTCAGCTGGAGTTACAGCAGCCTTTTCCGCAGCAGTGTCAGGACTGGAGTCAGGTAACAACGCGGCTGTATCTAATTGGGTTACTCAAGCCACAGCTGCGTTCACTGGGGCTGACACTATGGTGGAAGATATCCATGATATCTTGAAAGCATATTACCCAATTGCACTCCGAAGATTCGTTGCTGCTGTCAATATGCAAGTCATTGAAGTTAAATTGCTTGGCGAGAAAGGGCCGATCCGACTTTTCAATACGGAGTACATAGCGAAACTCAGCACTGATGACCTCAAAAATATTACTGCGGAGGATGTGCGGACTACCGACGAAAGGAAGCAACTAGAATCGCGCCACGATCGGGCTATTAAGGCTCTAGCCGACCTGGAAGAACTTGATGCGACTAGTGAGGCGAATACTGTCTAGACCACCTATCTCCTTGGCTCAAGCCACTACATTTCCGTTTTCAAATTCTTCACTCGTTCATAACACCATTGATGCTCGCGAACGGATACCGTTCTCCAAACTTTTTATTTCCAATGTTGTCAGTCAATATGTCAAATCTTTGGTTAGCATCTTACGATCATGACGTACGCTCATTTTTTCTCTCACTTTAACATCGAAGTCGTGCGTGAATGTGCGCAGTATTGATATGTATACTCAGTTTCTTTTCGTTTTGCGAGTGAGTTCAGTAACTCCATTATTCTTAACACTAAAAATATGATATCTAAGGCTATTGTTCGAAGACACGCGTGCGTAGGTTTTCCCTTCAATGTCATAAGGTTCGGGTAACAGCTTACGTGACTAGCTTACAGGTACTTTAATGTAAAGACCCCCACCAAATATGTATATTTTTTGAAGAGTAGTATTAAGCTCATATATAGCGTACTGCCACGATAGTATCGCGTTTTAAATGTTTACCCAGAAAACTCGCTAGTCTTCCTGAATATCGCTTAGAAATCTCTCTGCGATGACAAGGCCAGGTCTGATCAACGCATATTATTGCATGGCTCACAGCCTTATATTATTATATTGGTCTTCCATGAGTATGTGCCTGCGTGCATGACCGGCAGATTTGGACTTCATTTGCCTAGCTAGTTGAATGGTATCTATTGCTTCTTGAAATTGCAGGCCACACTGTCCATTAGTCGTGACACTGATATCTCTATCAAAGCATTGTTATATTGCTTCTCTGATCAATATTATGCAGCGTTGAGTCACTATCATTCAATATATATCGAGGTCCAGCAGGACTTTATTTATATGTGAGGGCAGCTTATTTCTGAGGCAAATACCAGCATGTGGGATTTTACTTCGGCATTATTAGTTTATAGGGATCGATATCAATATTCGATATTGGCAAGAGTAGGTCTATCTACTCGACGGAATGAACCAAATGTTGAGGTTGAGTGTTACGTTGACGACAGAGACTTTGTTGGTGCTGGAATACTCTGTACATCTTGCGGTTACGAAAACCTCATGGCGGAGTTCTCTTTCCTCAGGCATGACATGGAGTTCAATATGCTGGTATACAGTATTTGCCGATTGGTAACATAACGTTATAACGCACTGGAACACCCTGATTGAGAGGTTCGCAACCAATTAATTTTCAAACAGCACGGTTCCGTGATGATGGGGAGAATTTCATCTCCTCGCCTGTTGAGTCTACAGTATCACTATTGCGACCTCCTGTTTTATTTACTTCTGGGGATATCTAGGATTTCGTATTGGGATTATGGTATTAATTTTGAAAGAATCTAGGAGCTAGACAGTTGCAACGCTTTCAAACTAGTTTTATGATAAATTAATCTTATTCGCTGGAATTTGTTGGGATTTTCATCGGTTGTACATACACGCAATGAAAAAAGAAATGTAGGAAAATAAGATTTAATTCAGGCGTATGACAGACGCCGTCGTAAAAATACTATACATTCTCCTCTAGTGACCATATGAGTCTTATAGAGATCAGTCTGGTATTAACTCCATATGGTCGTTGTGCAAGCTCCGGTGTAGAAGCCTCGGTCGCCAGCGAGACAGTTTCGGAATTCGAGGAGGTTCTCTGTCGGTTTCTGCGTCCGAGCAGCGGTGCATCGTGACGGCAACGAAAATCTATCAGGGAACTGAAGCTTAAATACTTCCCATCCAAATCCTGCCTCCAACAGGTACCTGTAGATCCTGATATGCTGAAGTATTTCTTCTATGGTGGTGGTCTTGGAAAAATTCGATGTTTACCGTTTGAAGCTATTAATATTCTAGTCTTGCTAGTGGTGGTGCTAATTAACAGAAAAGTAGAGCTCTGGGACACTTTCATTTGTCCTTGAAATAAGCATCCGTAGTCTGTTCACCTGAAACTCTCGTAGATACTCTTCGTAGTCGCGCTGAGTGGGACTGTATAGGGGTCCAGTAACGCGACTACGGAGCCCGGCTAGGAATAGAAACTGGGCTTCGGACCGGATATCGAGCAGCGAGCTCGCGCATATGTCTGAAATAAAGTTATAGCTGTTACCTAGGGCCTTGCGGTAAGTAATTCTATCAGACTTGTAGATAAGCGCCAGTTTCGATAACAGTCTCGCTAAGTGAAAGTTCGTCCCCTAAGGTATTGGGCTTCGTAAATAGTGCGATTTCGGTCAACGGCATGACGTGCGCATCGGATTAAGTTAGTGTAGAGCCTTGAATGTCGAGGCCCGAATAGAGTGTTAGTCTTATTCCAGTAACGAAGAAGAAGTTGGTCAGAAGAGTCTTTTGATTTGATAATACGGCCTCAGTATCGAATTTAAAAAAATGAGCAGGGAGATGAACGCTCGAAAGGCGATACCGGCCATGATCGAGTTGTTCTTTCTGGAGGCCGGCTGTGCCACATAGTTTTAATTGTTTACAACTTACAAAGAGGAAGGCTGAACTATTTCATGCCAGACCTGACACGTCACTCGACACCCATTTTCAGGAATTATTTGCTATAACAAAAACAATACCTCAAGCGCCATCTAGTCCTGGCCGTTGCGTCCTGCTAGAAGATTCATAGCTGCTTTCGTCTGCATAGGTTCAACCGTGAACGAGTGTCCAACCAAAACGAGAATTTGCCTTGGTGATAAATACGCGCTTCTGAGAGTTTGTTCGCGTGATGCCAACTGGTAAACCCAGCAAGTTCAGCCAGTGTAAGGGCATTTCAGAAGACAGATGCAGGGGGGCTCAGACATACATGAGATAAACAGGAAAAAGCAGCTCTCTTTGAGTGACAGGCAGGCGTCGATCGCGTAAATATTGCCAAGAAAATATAGAAAACGAGTTAGTGCTGCATATTCATGCAGGGACACAAGACAAGTCATCCTTCCTCTAGATTCGTTCGACTGGGTAATAGGTATGTGAGACCTTTGATTAGCCTGCCCGATACATGGCCAGGCCAGGTAGCAGTGCAGAACGCGTCGCGTCGGCCTTGTATTGCGTATCCACAGTTCCGAAATCTATAGTCCAATCGATCTCGTTTTACTTAGTTTAGAGGTACATGAGTAAGACCCCGCAGCCTGTGTAACTCCTGTTCGATGGATGCAACAGCTCAAAATGCACTAGGCTATATCGATATATCTCGCCAGCTGTTATGTGCTAGGTGCATTCTTCGGACCATATTATTAGTCCACGAAACTCATTGTGCGAAGCCATTAAAGATGTTATCAAATCAGAGTTGCAACTTTCCCTGCAGCTGTAGTGTATTTTCGTCAAGGGATGTGACTACTCACGTGAACTCCTCGTTGTAATACTAGAAATACGACTGCCATCTATCTGACAGCCGCTAACAACAAACACAAGACTTGAGTGAGTAGCAGGTTTATAGTAGTTTCAGTCTATTAATATCACTTTTTATATACGTATATAGAGGGCCAATCTTATAACCCTAGAGTTACTCTCAATAAACTACCGTTGCGACTCTGTACAGCTTGCCGAGTATTCATATATTAACTTCTATTCCTATTAATGGTTTCTACTTTTAGCATATATCTCCTAACACAACTTGAAATCGTCACACTCGGATTATGGAGTTCTTTTCAGGTCGACAAAGAGTCAGAAGGGCTGATTTCTACAAAGCGGAAGACCGTGGCAAAATATCTCATATTATGGATCGAATCCACCATTTAGAAATCGGTGAAATTTCTTTGCCACAGGTACATTTAACTCAATTTCAAATTCTATTGAAAGTATGATTTATGACCCAAGCTAACTGCATATTTCGTTGGAACTTAATAGATCATTGCAATTGGCAGACAGTCATCTGGAAAATCATCTCTTTTGGAAAGGATGACGGGGTTTCCATTTCCTACGGGATATGGCGTTACCACCCGCTTTCCTATCCAAGTCGTACTTCGCCGTACCGAAACTTCGAGCGCTCCCGCCGTTGTCCGAGCAACTATTGTACCAGGAATAGCATCCACGGGCGATGAATCAATTCGAAGGCAGATTGAAGACTTCCAATACACCGGCGAAGGGTCCGAGTTCAGCCCCGAAAAGCTTCAAAAATATATTGACATGGTACATTTTGAGATCGATTTGGCGATGGCATTCTATAAAGAACGCACGTTTGTTCAACTAGTTTTGTTAGATATTCACTAAAGAATAGCTATTTATTTCTCTAATTAGGCTGCCCACGCTATGGGCGTTAATCCAAACATCTTTTTCGAGGGATCAGGGAAAGGCATTTCCGATAATATCTTGAGGATCGAGTTATCAGCCGGCCACTACTCTCCTCTCACCATCGTCGACGTACCGGGATATTTCTATAGTAAGATTATAGCACTAAAATTGAAGAGGAATGTACCCACAGTTAATTGACAAATTTTGAATTTTAGGCCTGACAGCGTGCGAACCAGAGAGCGATAAGGCTCTCATCCATAATTTGATCAGGGAATACATTAGGGACAAAAACACTATAGTATTGTATGAATATTGATTCGCTAGGTCCTATATTTGGTGCGAGAATATGTTTGTTTAAATAAATTGTGTGATACTGTTCTACGAAAAGACAAATATTCTAGAATTCAGTGAATTGTGGCTAACAAGAACCGGCACTCTGACAAGGCTCGTCATCGATGGGAACAACTACAATAGCTTGGAGGATCAAGAGTTTTGCAAGATGGTTGAACAAATAACCTCAAACACAAAAAGGGTAGTTGGTGTCTTCACGAAGTCCGACGTCTTGATACCTTGTGAGGAAATTAAGGGTGGTGACCGTGTAAGTCGCTTCTAGCGATATTTATACAACAAATCTAAAATCAGCATACCTTCTAATCTAAAAAAACCAACTAGCTCAGGAAAACTGTTAATAATGATGAAGGATCCTCCCCATTTGAATGGTTCATCGTTACGACTGTATCAAAAGAAATGGGGAAAAAACTTACGATAAAAAAGCGGAAGGAAAAAGAAGATGATTGTTTCAAAAAGGAAGCCTGGCATGGGTTCGACCCCAACCGTATTGGAGTGAGCAAACTTAAACCCTACCTAGGTCATCTATTATACCAACTTATTCAAGACCAACTTCAAATATTGTACAAGAAAGCAAAAATGGATCTTGCGCAGTCGGAACAGAGTCTGGAGAGACTAGGCCCCCCTCGAAGTAACATGACGCAAGGGCGAGATTATCTCAGATACTTAGCGGAGGAATACCAGTATCAACTCCCTCAATACCTTCGTGGCATAACGAGCGGAGACCTGGCTATAGACGACTCTTTAAATATCCGCGCTCGCATTCAGCTGTTGAAGAAGAAATTTGAAGACGACATCGAGCTTCGAGGTCACAGCCGTCCCTTCAAAACAGCGAATGGGAATGACGAAGGCACTGGATATCATCTCAATTTTGATCATGAATGTGGTCTTGAAACAGAGTCTAGCACCGAGACGGCTCATCCGAAGGATATCTTAAACTGGATTGCCGAAAAATATAGCGAATATCCGCGTCAGAACCTTTATGCTTCGCTCGACCCTGCTCTAATAGCCAGCCTCTTTCGACTTCAAGCTAAAAACTGGGATACGCTTGCTTTTAAGCATTTCAACGAGGCGGTACAAATTATTAAGGAATTTAGTAATGCGCTGCTTATGAGTATTTCCGATAAAAAAATGACCCATGATCGAATAATTATTGCGAGCGAGTTCGACAGTAGGATCAACAAGGCTGGCACCAGACTCCATGAATTTGTCGCAACTGAGCTGGAGCGCCAACTGCATACCCCTTATACCAATGATGCCGCCCTCAGCCATGCCATTAGTACATTTAAAGCTGAACGTATCAGATATCGCCGCAGAAGCGAAATACGCCGAAGTAGAGATATCCCAGCGCCTGGAAAGATAGTCTTAACTGCCGCCTCTGTCGAGTCGACTGACGATACTAATACTGGAGTTACCATGAATCAGAAGCTCAAGATTGGTGGGAGGAACTACATCGACCATATTCCACGTGACGGGTTCAACGCGAAACATGTCGAAGACATCCATGATTTTTTGCGAGCATACTACCCAATTGCAAGGACAAGGTTTATTGATGCTGTCAATAATATCATCATCGAAGAAATGCTACTTGGCGGTAGTCCTTCGGGTGTTCAAAGCCTACGTAGAGAATGCAGCGGGCCGCTTCAGTCGTTCAACACGTGTTACGTGGCTAAACTTTCGGACGAGACGGCTGATAGGATTACAGAGGAGGAAGCGGGAACTACTAAATATAGGAAAGAGCTGGAATCATACCGCGACAAGGCCCAAGAAACACTTAAAGCGCTTGAAAGTCTTATAGACTATTCTATCTAGCTTTTAAATCTGCTTTTAATCTAGGTGAATCAATATTTATCTTCTTAGGTGCCTTCTTGGTTCCTGACTACATCTCAACGGGAGCGCTGAACATGAAAATTTGGTTTGCGAAAGAAACCAATTTCGCCGATTCAGACTGGGTACGAGACCAATTTAGACCCACATTTCAACAAACCGTCAAACGACACGCTGCCTAAACCTTTCCATCCATGATCTTTCATTCTTAGTATATTGTCACGTATAGTGTTGCAATCTATCAGTTAATTGCAATTAAAATAAAATTTTGTCATTAGAAATTAACATTTATTCTATCTCCGGTACTCGTTTTTGGTCTTTAGATTATTTCAATTTCGTATTGAATTTTAATAATTAAACTCAGAATGTCTGCCCCTCCTCCCAGCGTCATGATTTGATTTCTTTAACAATAGCCTTATTAACGGAATAAGAATAACAAACAATTGCAAGCCAAAGAGTATTAGAGTCATTTTAAAATTCAGCAACCTGTTCTAAATGTGGTTCGAAGACCCCGTTGTGCTTTCCTCTTATTCGCAACTACAACTCCTCGCGCATCAAAATCCCTAGCCCGTCCATTTGCCTTCGCCGATCGCAGGTCAAGAATTGTAAACTCAGTGGAGCGGGCGCCTGATGTATCAAAGCCTAAGAGAACGACTTTGACGATGGTACTGATGCCTTTAATTCTCAGGTCATTGAAAACCTTCGAAAAGGCATCGATCCATGATGCGTCCTCAGCCATCCGCATCCCGATTAAAGCTGCATCTACAACTATTACTAAACGGGGAATAGTTGAGAGTAGACCTGCAAGTAAACTAAACCACTCGGCCTCGTCTCTGGCCGCTTTGAATAGTGTAGCATTGATATTTTGAGGCATTTTATTGGCGTTGAGCCTTAGGATCTGGAAAACGAGGTGTTTCAGGGTATCGACAGCAGATGTGACTCGATCCTTGTCACTTTCGAGATCGACCTCTAGCGCCCATATCAACGGAATGGTGGAATCTTTAGCGCAATATATCAAATCTGCGCCGAAATCTCGGTACTGCATCGGGAAACGCAAGCTATTGCTTTTGACGACTAGCGTTGAGCTATTCTCTACTGCTATCCATTCTCTGAGAGTGGACAGAAGCCTTGCATCGACGATGTAGCGTTTTGGCTCCGCCCTGCGGTTGCTGAGAAATCGGCAATATCGTAGGCTAGCCTCGGGTTCTATGAAATTTGTTTTATCCACAAAGTCGAGTGCCAAAGAGAGTTGAATATCACGGATTCCAGGAAGTATACCATCTATGCCTTTATTAAACAAGTCTTCTTTGATTATTTGATAACTATGATTTTGAGAGGCTTACTCATTAGAATTCCTTGAAGGCTAGCTACAAGCTCGTGCAGACCCCTTAACTCAGCTTGGGTCGCAAGGAAAGCAAGTTGCTCTACCTGCCCAGAGTATTCTGCGATATCTTTAATGATGTCATTGAATCGGAGTGCAAATGGTTTGGTCACCGACGAGACAGCTCTCTTCCACGAAGGCTGTCTGTACCACTCTACCGCTCTGATAAGAAACCTAATTACTTGCGAATATAGTATTTCAACGTATTTTCGCATATAGGATGTTGGGTATAGCCTAAGTCGGGCCTCAGTAAGCGGCAATGCATCGGCTATTTTGGTAATTCCTCTCGCCAACTCTACGATAAGTTCTTCATGGTTTGCAATACCCTAAGTTAATGTTAGCTAGATTGCCAATAAGCTCGCCCCCTCGTACGCCTGTATTACCATAAACAAGAGCTTGAAGGCGCCCCAAACTAGCGAAGTGTACTCCGGATGATGTTGAGCCATGACGTCTAGGACACTCCCATAGCGGTTAAGACGCATAGCAATATTACTCAGGTGTTTTTTTGTCTTTTTGAACTTTTGGGATCGGGATTCGTAGGTGTTTCGCAGCTTTTCAACCTCGTTAGCGACGTCCGATAGCGTGCTGTGGCCCTTTAGGAAAACTTCCGCCTCTGCATCATTGAATTGCCTTGAAAAAATGCGGACGGCTTCATTATACGCTTCTTTGGCTAGTCTGAGCAGTTAAAACCGCGAGTAATAGGTTTATTAGCTTCATTTACAGCTCTGTATTCCAGCAAACTTCTAAATATTGCAAATGACGGTAGCAGATGCCTAGGTAAAGTAAGCTGAGCGACTTACTCGGGACTGTTTATACCAGTACCAGCAAGGTTTATATTTGATGGGCCGCAATCACGCTCGTACCACTCTGAGAATTCTGAGGTTGTTTGTACGTTGGAAGTTGACATTTTGTACTGGAAACTTTAGATACCCTTTGCTGAGCGAGAAGTTATTTTTTTCTATGCAAGATTATTGATTGAATATTCGGGGTAAGTTCGGGATATGATTCCAGGGTAAAATATACCCTCTCCTCATTTCGTCGGCTGGCCTTGTTTCAACGATTTCATTTAGCCTTGTGCATTATTCATCAACCGCGTGCGGTTTTGGATAGACAATCAAAGTTCGAGCCTGGGCTTCCCCAGATTTGAGCAGCCTTGTAAGCCACACAGTGCGTTTAGGACAAGATCAACGAATACCCGCGGCACAAACTTGGCTCCGCCAGCGCCAAGGTTTGCTTTATAGGCTTTGGCTTTGCGAGGCTGCGACATATGCAGGAAACAGGCAGCAACCTAATAACGGCAAAGTCGCCAAGCGATTCGGGCCTGGCAAGCAACACCAACGAGGCTTTGTGGGGTTGAAGACTGCTGAATTTAATTGCACGCTGAGAAGTATAAGACCAGCAGAAACTAGTGCTTTGAAGAAGAATTCTCTTGCTTTCGTATGCATATTTCTGTTTGATACAAAGATAAGCTTCTAATAGACTTGACGAGAATAATGGATCTACCCAATGTGCCGACAGTAGCTATAAGCGACGGGAATTCCAGTGAATCCCGTTTACTAGGTTGGTTAAGATGTCTTCTACACCTCTATTCATTTCTAACTACTGAACATATTTTATACGAGTTATCTCTAGCCGAGGGCAATACAGAACCTAAACCTCTTTCAAGCCCATTCTCTAGCCCAATACCTCAGACACTGATTCCTATTATATCACGGACTGCATCGAGGAACTCTCTAAATGTCGTGGATAACAACTCATACAGTCCATTAACGAGTCCTCCTCAATTTAAGCCTTACAGAGAACATCGGCAGCCACATCAGAGCCCATTCGTGGTTCCAGGTCACCCTTCTCAAAGCTATATACCAGTCCAACTACTCAATTCTTACCCCCCTGGAGATCATTTGACCCCATGGCATCCGCATCCGCATCCGCATTTCCCGGGCTCAACTTACCCCCCCACGGTCTATCCATTGTCTCCGCCTGGAAGTGAGTCTACTGGCAGTAGGTTGATCAATCCTCACACGAACCCCTATCCCCATACTCCTATGGATGATGGTGGTAGTAATGGAGCGGCCTTCACTCCTTTTGGCGAGGCTGAAAACTTGGATCCTCGGAATGATCTTCTTGAAAAGATAAGGGAGCTCGAGAGCCAGCTATCAGACCTCCAGAAACCAGTCGCACCTGAAAAACAAAAGCTCTACCGTATATTTTGTCGTGGAGAGGAACCAACAGTTTGGCTTGACAAACCCCAAATGAGAGACATACGAAGTGGAGATCAGCACTTCGAAGCATACAATTCTGTCTCCGATGAGAGATCATATTACAAAAGAAATTGCCAGATCACGCTTGTGGTATATCAAGATTTTTACTGCTGCGAACATTTAACGCCGAGGGAAGAGTTGGAAAGAAAGAAATCTTTGGTCTCTCGCCTAATGCGAAATCCATTTTTGATCGCATCCGCAGACTTGAGCCACCTCGTCGCAAAACTCCAAGATCGTATAAAAATTCCCTGCACCTATATGATGAAACCCTATTACCGAATATCAGGTCCGCTTCATTGGGCCCTCCATAACCTCGAACGAATCAGAGAGCAAATTAAGGCGCTCAACCCTCGCGAGCAACATCTACTGAACCTTTTATTCGACCACATAGATGGGAGGTTTGGTCGAGAATTCCGCCATGCGATTAAACTCTTCAGTATTGGCTGCGTCTCGAGAGATACATTGTGTTACCTCTTGAAGCCTCAACAGACCATTATTGCGAAAGATGGAAACAACGACTTACAAGGTTATATTGTAGATAGCTGGCCAGTAGTAACTTCTACTGGAATACACTTCATAGCATGGTCATGGAATTTCAACGGTGTTTTCCAAAAGAAAACAATGACATTCCATATTCCTTTCGGCGAGGTCTTTAAAGACTTTGGGATTGTCGATATCACTGACTTGCCGTATTATCCTCTGGATTATGCTAACTCGAAGAGTCAGAAACTACTTGCAAAACGCGGCTCAAATTTCTGGTGTTGTCGTCGCCAATTCTTCGCGGGTTATTCAGGGTGGGATGTGGGAAATACTGAGGAATTTGTAAGTATATATACACACATGTGCTGGCAAATAAAGTCGAAGGGTTCATTTAAGATTTAAATAGCATGACAATTAGCTTACCTAGAACTAGTTGAACGCCAGATTCATGATTGATACCATGACTTATCGCAAGATGCATCCTGAGTCTGTCCTGGCGAAGGAGCCTCTTATCGATGAGCTAGGCGACCGCATGGACAGCAATTATCCCTTGGAAGGTGACGAACTTCTTACATTCCCACCAACAATACATGGGTTCCATATCGAAACCAAAACATGGTGTAAGTAGTTACTTTATGGGTATACAAACAGCGGCTTATAGCTAACTTGATGAAAAGATAATCTCAAAGTGGATAATCTAGAGGATGTTCCATGGAACAAGAAGGCATTCGATAGTTTGGTCATAGACGAAAACGCGAAACTCTTACTTGTAGCTATGGCATCCAATAAAATCTCAGCCGAAGTCGGCCCCAATTTGATGAATAACAAGGGAAGCGGTTCGGCTATTTTGCTACATGGGTACACTAAGATCCGCGGTAATATTTTACACTTGAGCAATGCTAACAGACGCTTAGGGCTTCAGGCACCGGGAAAACCTTCACAGCTGGTAATTTATAACTTGCAACCCTTTCGTCCGTAGTATTCGCTAACTGAAAGGACCTGTTTGACTGGACTAGAAAGGTTAGATCATATATAAACCGTTTAGAGTATTTATCACTAACCTAGTCGAGGTGTTAGTCTTGCTGAGTATGTAGAGAAACCCCTCTATCGAATAACTGCTGGAGATGTTGGAAACGATCCTGAGGCAGCAGAGAAGGTAGACCAGCCTGAAATCCCACCACACCGTATGAATAAAAAAGCTGACTATATATAGTACCTGGAATCAGTTTTATACCTAGGGAGAATCTGGGGATGCAGTAAGACCTTTGTATCCATATGTATTAACCTCAGACTAACGATCATTGGAAGTTGTTCTTTTTGATGAAGCAGACGTATTTCTAGAGGGGAGAGCACCATCAGACGTTCGCCGCAACGCATTAGTTTCCGGTAAGAGCTTTTCTGTGTCTTGCACGAAAATGAAACCCGTGAATAATATTAACAGTATTTAGTGTTTCTTCGAGTATTAGAGTATTACGACGGTAATTTACTTAACGAAAGAATCCCCTTTGATCTCAGGAGGCGGCTGGCTAACTGGGCCTGCATCTAGGGATTGTAATACTTACCACTAACCGTGTTGGTATACTCGACACCGCATTCAAGTCGAGGATCCAGCTCGCTATTCCTTATGACAATATTTCCCATCAACAGAGAATTAAAATCTGGCAAGGTTTTATTAAGCGTCTAGAGGAGACTGCTTCGGAAGACATTGATCACCGAGGCTTAAAGATGGAGAAGAATATTAGGAAATTAGCAAGTTACGACCTAAATGGCCGCCAAATACGCAATAACATCACAACGGCTCGGCAACTCGCACATCACCTGAACGAACCCATGAGCATGAGCCATCTCGAGAATGCGATACAGATGTCTCAAAAGTTTGAGTCTTACCTCCGAGAAGTGAATGCAGGTCTAACTGATAGTCAAATAGCCAGAGATGAGGGATGGAGGTAAAACTCAAAGCCTACGAAACTGCTAAGTCCACTGGACCTAGTCTGGCTATGCCTCCTAGAGGCCGCAGGGCTTTTGGTCGGGAGAAACTATGGTATTTCAACATATTATCGTACCCCGATCATCAACATCATCGTACAAACAATATGTATCGTCTTCCAAACTGTCTTTGACTGGAATTTTGTAAAACTAGCAGTCGTCTTTTATCCTTACATAGAATGCACATGTACCCTAGGTTATTGGAGGTACCCAACATAATTCGAGACATTAATCACATCGGAGTTGACAGGGCGGTCCGAGATATTCTTCTTTCATCCCGATCGAATGGTTTCCCGAGATACAGGGGCTGTTTCTGCAACTAAGCGCATCCAATTTTGCTCAACGGTACTACTAAGTCTGTCTTGGCATGCATTAATTGTCAGTTCTTTGTTTGCCTGTTATTCTGTCATCCGTTGAGAGATCTAAATATTGCCATATTTTGGCAATATCAGGATCAGGAGCTTTTGATTATCTACTTTTGGTGGGCCAGGAGGTTTTCTATGGGCCAGTCTTGAAAGGCATACCCATTTTCGGGAGAGAGATATCGAAACAGACTTTTCTATCTACGATATCAAGCAAAACAATTGTACCCTCACCTCTGAGTTTTAGGAATCAAGGACCAAGAGCTTCCGAGTTTGCGAAAACCTAGTCACTAAACCACCTATAACTTGTGGGAATTCAGATAACGCGACAAAATGCCAGTAGCAAAGAAGGAGGTCAATCTCCAAACAATAGCGGCTGCCAAACATGTCCTCGGCTTCCACGATCAGCGTCACGGAGAGTTCTTAAGATTCAGAGAAGATATCGAAAGAAAGCATCTTGCCTTAGTCTCAGCTGCGGGAATGAATCTCGACAACGTTGAAATTACTAGTACCGGTGACACCGAAACTCCGTCGGTTGCAGCCATAGTCCCGAGTAGAAAACGCGAAATATCCATCGAATCAGCATCGAAATTGCGAAATATGCCATCCGGTGTCACTAAGGAGCTTAGAAACTTTGCCATTGACCACCCGGCTATGATAAGATTCCGTGGCCAGCTTATTAGTAGTTATAATGTCGACAATACAATTGGCGATATGCTCAGAGATTCTCTCGAATATTTGATCCAAAGATCAGCTAATAATGCAATAAAGAGAGGAAGAGGGAAGAATTGGCGAATTAACGCGATACGATCCGTCGAGTTTGTACGCGGCGACAGCAGCGGCAGAGAGCGCAGGATGGACCATATACGTGAAGTAGAAGAAGTACCTATCAATGGGGTCGGAGAGAGGTGCGAAAACTTAAATTCCGAGTCCGGTCAAAAGGGGAGTCACGACGACCCTATCATAATCATCGAAGATGAGCAGTTTTACACGGATGCCAATCGGATTGATGCCAAGGAATCTCGGAATCTTAATCCCGTATCCGACGGAGGTCCAATTTTAGAAGACCAGTACACTGATCTCTATTACAATCAATGGTGCGAGGAACACAAATTAGAAGCACCGATTTCGTCATCTCATCAACGAGTGAAGCTAAAAGACTATAGCTTTCCCGCCGATCCTAGGACCTTGAAAAGTACTATTGCCGCCTCAGATCGAAATTATACCAACTCTCGAAGAGAACTTCCCGCGGACTCTCAAGCTGCAGCGGTGCCTCTCCACGTCAGAACGGTAAACAAGAGTCAAAATAACATCGGCCATACCAGCCCACTGTCAACTATTACCTTAATAAGGAGCCCAAGGACACCTATAGAGTCATCTCTATCATCTTTGCAACAAACTGCATCCTCTGACTTCAGTATAGTCATTCCGCCGCCATCTTCTGCGTCCTTAAAGCGAAACTATACCGACTTTGCAGACACCCCAAATTCGACAAAACTTTCTCTCAGAAAACAATCGCGAATAAATTATAATGTTTAAAATAAATTCAAAGAAACACTGCCACAAAAACACAACTGAGTGCAGTTAAAGAGAAAGATATTGAGAAACAGCGCTATTGTATTTTCCGAAGAGGTAGACAGGAAGTAGAGTATTATAACAGACGTTTTCGATGTGATTGCACCATAGTAGCAAGAGACAGCACAAAGTTTGAATGCAACTCACATCTCCTCATACATCGTGGCTATTAGGGATGTTATTAACGCCACAGAGGGTTGCTGCATAAGAGAGTACAAAGTAAATCTTAATCAATAAAATTAGACATATTAAATTACGTAGTTTATACATTGCCAAGAATGGAAACTAAGACTGCTGCATATCTTCCAAATTTTTGGCAATCTGATAAAAGACTGCATCTAGGTCTCCAGCCCAAATGGAGGGAAAGCATACTGGCCGTCACATTTGTTAAACGTAAGGTACGGCGAAGGGATACCATATTTAACATAGTAATCGTCACCAGATTTAACTTCAAACGTATAAAGATTGACACCTCTTGCACTCTCTACGATCATTCGAAATGGCAGATATTCACCAGCATTTAATATTAAGTCTGTCTGAGCAGAATGCGGCTGGAGAGAGATATACGCCACCCCGGCAGCGTTGGATTTCGACCAACCAGTAATTGCAGTATCCCCGAGCCAATATCCGATAACGTCGTCCGCAACCGGCAGCATGAATGAATAATTTGCGGTTACTGGAGCGTGGAAGAATCCGCGGTAGTTGATGGCAAATATACCTGGATTACTTTCAGGCGGGAATCCATATGGAGTGCCGTTGACCCTCGTGTCGTAGCCAAGAATATCTATGATTTTAATACCGTAGGGTGCAACGGTTTTGAAATAGGTAAAATCATTCTCTGGGGTGATGCCCATATTGTTAGCCGCGTAGGGCGAATTGTAGATGGCAGCCTCAAGGCCTGTATTGTTGCAGAACGCACTAGGCGTGGGAGACACTGTTACAGTGACAGAGGTTGTTGTTGTTGTGGAAGTGGTGGTAGTTACTGACTGTGTCGTTGTTACGATCTCGGTTTTAGTAACGGATTGAGTGTTTGTCTCAGTAGTAGTAACAGATTGAGTATTTGTTTCAGTAGTAGTAATGGATTGAGTATTCGTCTGAGTAGTAGTGAAGGATTGAGTGAGTGTCACCGTGATAGCGGGTGGAGTTACCGTTACAGTCCTCGTTATCGTCATCCGGACTAAGGTATTTCCTGAACCAGGATCTGTCACTGTGGCTGTAACTGTTGTAGTCCTTGTAATTGTAATGCTAACAACAGTCGAAGGACCTCGAATAATCGGCCCTGGAAGAACATAGGTTGACTGTGCGGCTGAGATGCTGGCTGTAGGACCTGACAAAGTGATTGTAGGGTTGATGAGCGTGATAGGAACTTGCCCAGCCGTAATCACGGAACCCGGTAGCGTAACAGCCAATCCAAGGACATTTACGGATGATCCTGGCAATGTAATTGTTGAAGCTGGCAGCGTAACCGTTGACCCCGCATTTGTAATAATAGTCCCTGGCAAAGTTATGGTTCTTGTCGGGAACACGAGCGTCTGTGCTGTCGTAGTAATAGATATAACCGTAGCTGTAACAGAAACTGTGGTGGGTTCCTGAAATATTGTAGCAGTAGTAGTAGATAAAGGTCCATCTCGAGTAAAAGTCGTTGCGACTGTCTGCGTAACAAGGCCAAATAGAGGTACCGGCGAACCGTCTTGCGTGACCCCTCCCGATGGAAATGTAATCGTTCGCTTCAGCAGAGTGATAGTGGAACCACTAGCTACTATTCTAGAGCCTGGAATTACTGCGATATCCGATGCTAGTCCGACGAGCGTCGAACCTTCCAGCGTGACAGTCGAGCCAGCGAGTAACAATGACGACCCGTCATTCAAAATGCTATTTCCAGCAAGAGTAATCGCGTTTCCGTGTAGAACAACGGGTACTCCAGTGACTGTTGACACTGCCGTGGAAACTTTTGTGGATACTTGCGGTGTCACTGTTTTTGTGCTATACCATGGAAGTAGTATAGTATTTCCATGAGCAGTGACGGCGTATTTTGGTCCTGAGATTGTCACAGTAGGCCCCGGGAGAGTAACAACTTTCTCTCCCGCCGTAAGAATCGAACTAGGTAGCACAAAAGCGTTGGAACCGACAGCTGCGAGAGTTTTGCCGCCCCGTAGAGTAGCGGAGGATACCGGTAGGGTAACTTTTACGCCATTTGCAGTAATAGTTTTACCAGGAAATGTTATGGTTGACCCGGGTAATGTGAACGGAATCCCCGCCAGAGTCTTGACAGAAGTGACCTTTGTTGTCTTTGTCGATACCTTGGTTATCGTTTTCCACTTTGTGCATGTGCTTGTCAGGAACTTCGTCGTGACAGCGGCGTCTAGTTCACAGAGTCAACGAACAAAGATCTGAATGCGTAGGGGAAGAAGAAAATGGATATTCCCATAACTCACTATAACAATAGTCGCGTTCCTTCACTATTTGACCCTCCTTTGGGACTATAGAGGCAGAAGCATAGGTGTTAATGGTCAGCAATGCCGCTAATGCTATTTGCAAATATCCGAAACCCATACTTGAAATATCGTTCTCGCTACTAGTAACATATAAAGGATATTTAGAAAGGAAGATCAAGCTCAGGCACAGAAACAAGTCGGCAGGAGGTTGTGGTTTTAATCGAAAATCTCGCTATAGCGCTATGGACTAATGATTCAACTAATCTGGGCCAGAACGATCTACCGCCACAAATACCGCAAGTGATACTCAATCCACCAGTCCGGTCCTCTGCTTTAGTATAAGCTTTCAAGATAGCCATATCGAATGGCAGGCGAATTCTCGATCTTTCCGCGTAAACCGGGCATGCGTCAAGCTTTGCGCCGCAGCCCACAGAGCACTAAGCTCATTCAAGGTAAGACCACTCTTAGAGTTTAGTCGACTTTAACCTTAATTGGAGTTCTTCGTATGGGCAAACCTTCCAATGCTCGCGTCTCAACATTTTCGGAAATTTTGGCTAAAGCCTTCCGTACGCCGACGGCGGTTTGCAATAGCGACCCGTGTTTCGACTAAATCATGTGGCTGGACCCTCGAGCTTGGCATTTCCGACGAATAAAGCGTATATTCATTTATTCACAGATCCGTATCCTGGAAAAAGATACATGAATGTAAGCAAACGCGCAAGAAGAAAACGAAATCTCTTGAGATGTGAAACAAAATTTAAGAACTGGAAGAACCGAGGACCGTACGTAGTCCAGGTTTCTGGTAAGTTCCTCGCGCGTTCCCAAGACAAAATATCCGCGGATACGCACTTAACCATGGACCAGCCTTCCAAGCATATATCGGCGTGTATAGATGTCTTTTTGGTAACTTTGATATTTGAATTTTACCAGCTGCTACTAGCGCTGTGGAGCCTTT
The DNA here is from genome assembly GCA_036971435.1 of Dactylellina sp. 'tibetensis'. Taxonomy (NCBI): domain Eukaryota; kingdom Fungi; phylum Ascomycota; class Orbiliomycetes; order Orbiliales; family Orbiliaceae; genus Dactylellina; species Dactylellina sp. 'tibetensis'. Next base: position 307,242 of record JAKDFA010000020.1, on the reverse strand, counting down.
GTGTCCATAACCGACTATTTTAAACCAGAAATCCCCAATACACGCTGCAAGCTTTAACCTTGGGCAGTCTAGGCGCAAAGCTACAGCCAGTTATTCTCGGCATGGCGAAGGTTTTTCTATTTAACAGCTCAAAGGGATACATTGATAATTTGCCTACAAATGAAACTATCTACAAAAAGGAGGGTCTTCGCCCTCGCAAAATCCCATATAGCGAAATTTAGAATAGATTTTGTAATTTGTAGCCTTAGTTTGCGCTTCATGCTTTATTTGGCCTGAATTTAGAGAAGCTCTGTTGAACAAATATTATTATCTTGAGAACTCGATGAGAGAAAAATGCATTGCTTTTAGCCAATTCGCCCCATTGGCATCAACTTAGTCCTTTATATACCACAGGCTTAGTATAGTAATATCCGTCGTTGAACGTTCGTTCTAAATTTTACCGCCTAGGAAACCATTTTTATCTCGAATATTTGAATGGGTTTGTTCGGAGGCTATGGAACAAGAAAATGGGTATTTTCTTCAGATTGTACAAGAACAGAGAGATAGACAGGAACGCCAGAGAATTCATATTAAGTCCTAGATACTGTAAAACAGACCCATCATTTCAACACTTTGAATCTTCAATTCTACGCCCAAAATAGTATCATATCCTTCCAATTTAATCTCACAGTCGGCAAGATTCTTCCAATTCTACATTTTCCATATCTCGACAGCGCAAGGCATACAAATCATATCACCCATCTCGGTTCGGTTCTTTCGGTCCCCTGTATCTCCAGTAACAAACTTGAATGGTTCTATAACGCGTTGATATCAGTCTCACAGCATCTTCAAGCTAGCCTAAGATAATATACCTTCAATCTCTCAAATCCCCACCTTTACCTCTGTCTCGGAGCAACTCTGTAATTTTGCCGTTTGGGGCGGAATAGTCCGAACGCGCGAAGTAGGTTGTAAAAGCACAATACGGCAAAAAATATGCACACATATTGAAGAAGCAAGATGATCAAGGGTACTTCCATTAGTGCGGTGATTTTTATCGTCGGAGAGGGTTGAAGTTCCACGCTTTTCAATGTTGATATTTGTCGCGTGCCGTGGTCGTGGGTATTCTTCAGTTACAGAGATGTGGTTGCGTCTGTCTTAGTAGCTTTCTACGGATCTAGGCTTTCGGGTATTCGTTGTGAGATATAATAATTTGAGAGATGCAATATGGTAGAATCGAGGTATATATAGTAAAGACGAAAAGCTGGGTTTTGCGAGAACCTAGAAGGGAGTATATATAGTCCTTCTGGAAGTGTAAATCCGCAGGTAGTTCTTTTACTGTTGGCTCTTTGTCTCTAATACGTATCACTACTTTTTATAGCAGCGGATATCCCCACCGCGTGGCCGCATGCCCATGCCTCGGCCATACTATCCAGATGAAGCTGCCAACTTTCACTATTGACAATAAATAGTTTCATGTTTCATGCAAGTTCTTCAAGCGGAATCCATGGTCGAGAACATGCATGAATATGTTTCGCATGGCAATTTCTTCCAGACATGATGCAGGGAAGCGCCGACACATCCAACTGTTGCATGTTGTTGGGCTTTATTGTTGGACTCCCAAAGCTAGCCTCAATGCCTCCATAGACACACAACGATATGCGACTACGCAGGTTAAGCTCCCCAATGCCGGCCACTCAGCTGATCAGCAGTATCAGTTCCGTCTTCGCCTTCACAGAGCCAAGCACAAGAAATACCCTGTTTCTAGACTAACAAACCGCAAAATGTCGCAGTCTCGTAACACAAGTAATACAAGTACTGGCTTAATATGGTCATACAAGATACTGTAATCCAAAAAAACACTAAGCCGTTCATCCAAACTGAAACATATCCTTCAAAACCACCCATTCATGACCTTCAGGTTCTCACAACACAAAGATATTTCGTTGACCCCGTGGGAATTTGTAAACCCTGCCGAAATTTATCCGGAGTTTATCCGGTAGGTGGCACAAAACTCGCAGATTAGGTCATCGGATTTGAGACTAGGTCCTTGACCCGGATAAAGAGCCGAGCGATACTCCGACGCGGGGTACATTTGATGCAATGGCGGGGTCATCGCTGGGGCATATCAATGCATGGGGCATATCAATGCAGTCCAATGCATCCAATTGGTGGTGAAATATTTCCTCAAATTATAAATACCCTAATTATCCCGGTGGTGGTGCTACTTCCATTTTTCTTGTATTAACATTATTCTCGCTGCCGCTATTTATTCGCCTGGTAAATTTTATTAAAAAATATAGCAATTGGTATTTACAATCGGTTTCGCAGCTATTTTACACGCAAAATAAATGGCCCAAGAACTCCCAACCATCCGCTGGGGAATCGTCGGTAAGGCCCCTACCCCCCGCTTCACTGACAATTGAACAATAACAACTAATTCATCCAGCAACCGGCATGATCTCAAGCTGGTTCGTCACCGACCTCCTCCTACTCACATGGCCCAACAAGCGCGCAAACCACATTATCCAATCCATCGGCTCCTCCTCCACCGCCAAGGGTCAAAAATTCTACGACGAATACATAACCCCGAACCTCGCCCAAAACTCCGGCATCACACCCAAAATATACGGCGACTACGCATCCGTATACAACGACCCAGAAGTCGACGTAGTCTACATTGGCACACCGCACTCCTTCCATAAACAGAACTGTATAGACGCCATCAACGCCGGTAAACACGTCTTGTGCGAAAAGGCATTCACGTTGAACGCGGCAGATGCAAAGGAGGTTACCGCCCTCGCGAGGGAAAAGGGGGTATTTCTAATGGAGGCCATGTGGACGAGGTTTTACCCTCTCGTGAAGAAATTGAGGGAGTTACTCTACGAAGAGAAGGTTATCGGGAGAGTTTGGCGGACGTTTGCTGATTTCGGACTGTCGTATGATGTTGAGAGTTTACCGGATGACAGTCGATTGAAGGATTTGAGTCTCGGTGCGGGGACGCTGCTGGATATTGGGATTTATAGTCTTACGTGGGGGGTTTTAACGCTTGAGGAAGACGTCGGGAAGGGCGAGCATCCGAAGATCTTGGCCGCGCAGACGTTACAGGGAGGTGTGGAGACTCTGAGTAGCTGGATTTTGAATTATGGGGAGACTGGCCGGCATGCGATTTTGACGTCAACGTCTAATGTCAAGTCGGGACCGACGTTTGCGAGGATAGAAGGCAGCAAAGGGGTGATTAGTGTCCACGGTCCCACTTCATCACCGGAAAGCTTTACCGTCAAGCTCCATGATGAGGAAGGCGAGGGAAAGCTGTACGAGTTTGACAAGCCGGGGAGAGGGTTCTACTGGGAGGCGGATGCTGTAGCGGTAGATGTGGCAGCCGGAAGGAAGGAGAACGACATTCTCCCGTTGGCGGAAACGGAGAGAATCATGGGCATAATGGACGAGATTAGACGCCAGGGAGGCGCCAGATTCCCCAGCGATACTTTCTAAGCCGCCGGTATTTTGTACAGAACGAGATAGTACTTGTATCGTAATAATGTCAAGTGAAAAGTACTCCTTCCATTGCGGGGCCCCATAAATCCTCCATTCTAGGAATCTCCGCCGCCTCTTCCCGTCTCAACACACTAAGCGGCCACTCTAGCCAGCGTACCCACTCCTCTCCGAGATAGTCAACAATAGCCCTCAGCAACAGCCGTGGGTTCTTCATCAACCACCATGCTTTCAGGCTCTCAGTGTATTGCGGCTGCCATCTTGTGTCGAAAGAGGCGTCAATGGCCGCTGTGTTGATCTGTTTGAGACGTACCACCGAGGCATAGTAGTACGCTAAAAGCAAGTAGACTCTTTTATCTCGCGCTTTCACACTCTTTAGTACTTCACGACACCCCATCCCCGGCCACATAAATATCAGCCGCACCAGAGCTGCCATACGCTCTTCTGCAATTGGCGAAGGATTATTGTGAGATTCTAGAGTGGCAATTATGCACCAAAGACGGCAAAGAGAGCCAACGTCAATAACCATCGCACCATTCGAGGCATCGTAGAATGGACATTCCGCACGGTCCATCCAGCCGTATTGAAAATCATAGATATTTGGAACGATGAGGCCATCCGGGTTGGGCGAGTCTATTGGCGACTTGACGCTATTTTGAATATCCTCTTCACTCATAAGTAGGAGCTGGGTAACCCCTCGTCCCGTCGCTAGCGCTTCTAGTACAGGTATTCGTGTGCCGGGAACATCAGCTAGAGAAGGCAAGTATAATGTTTTCGTGACACTCATCAACGACATCCCGATCGTTTCTCGAAAATCGGCAAACGAAGGACCGTCCCAGACCGTGTTGATAATTTCTCGCGTCCCCACGGTCATTGCGAGTTTGGTAGTAAGCCAAGTGTGTAGCTCTACCATCTCGGAGGACCACATGTACGCGCCTAGTAGCGCCGAGGTGGCAAACAGAGCTCGTGCTTCCAGTGCGAGCTCCACCTGCGCTTTACCTGGCAATATTAAAGGAGCAGGGTTTCGCTGTACTTGGTCCATAGACTCGCGAAATGAAGAGAGGCCTTTCACGTAGTGTGAAATTTCCGAGACGGATGGGGTATCAACCGCCTGCAGGGATCGAAGGTGAGCGGCGGTCAACGCTAGCGTTGTATGGTACAGGTGAGGTTTCTACCAGACGAACATTAGCAACGACTAGTATTTGAGTACATTACAGAATAGAACGTACGCGAAACTGCAAATCAAAGGTCAGGCTTTTCCAAGGATTCCCATTCATGCTAGCATATGGGAATGTCTCACAGGTAAAACTCCTATATGTGTTGATGAGGTGGAAATCTTGCAGACTAATAGTTACCCCGTTAACGGACTGCCCCAGCCCAGTTGACGGCGACGCCTGCCACCAAGAAACGGATAGCGCAGATTTTGTGGAGCTCGGCGAGGCGAAAGATGTAGGACTCGAGACTGGGGAGTTGGTCGCTTGGATTTGTCTTGAAATAGCAGAGGTATTTCGAAGCGGCACATATGAATTCTCGCCCAGCAGTATCGGTGATTCATGTGAAACCAAAAGTATCTGAGCGAGCTGTTGGCCTCTCTCCAGAGCCTTTTCGATAGCTTCGCTAAGATTTGGCGTGAGCCTGGGGATATCATCCGCATCTTCCGCATCAGGGTTGAAGGGCTCGACTGGGTCTGTGGCTTCCTCTTCGATATCTCGCCGGCGTTTTCGCTTCTGGTCGGTTGATTTATTGAAATCCACAAATGTAAATTGACGATTTGGCTGCTCTTCGCCACGTTTTCGAGACTTCCTTACCCGTCCGGCTGGTTTGGACTCGAGACTGCTGGCGGTATGTACCTCTTCTTGTGGGTATTCACAGGTGGTACTGCGACGGGTGCAGTTGGAACATATCGGCCGAGATTCGTCACACTAATTAGGATTAGCAACGATTTATTCCAGGATATCGCAATGAAATACACGAGCAAGATTCAGGAAATTTGAACTGAAAGTCCAAGAGATCGTCCCACAAAAATGAATGCGCTTTGGAAGGGTTTGGCTTTGAGATCAACACAAATCGTTCTCACGTTAACTAGAGTAACAGGGATGGTGTGGTATTTTTTGTGTTGAATAAAACGCCAACACAACATAGAAGATATCAATGGGATGAGGTCATACAGTTTAAACGAGCTCGTACAAACGGTGGGAGAAACAGCGGGTGCGGTCATACCTTAATGCGCCTCTCCTTGCAGCCCTTGCAGCCCAGGCGGCTCTTATTGTGGAATCGTCGCGATCTAGAAGCAGAGCTGTCCGCAGGGCTGGTAGCGGCAGACATTTTCGCGGTTGGGGGGGTGCCAAGTGCTAGGAGGCAAGGCAGCAGCGATGATGATGCAGCGACGGATAGACGGGAACAGTGGGACAGGAATGCTGAAGTGGGATGTCTGTTAAACGATAAACGAGAGTGAGGCCAAACAAAGCGACAGCAATGCAATGGCAAGAACCTTGGTATCGCTTCTGCCAATAGAAGTATCGGCGGACTAGCTCCGAATAAATGCAGATGGAACGACTTCTCCGGATGAGGATCTGTTGGAGATCAAGCACTGCCACGGGTTGGAGTACGCAACCGCTGACGTCCAAACCAGATTAAGCAGCATTGGCACCGCGTGCGGTATCTCCCGTGAGACGCGTCGATGGCGATGGGATGCCTTGGCGGATGCCCACAATGTCCACAATCGTTCAAAGGCATTCGGCTAAGCCTCCGTGTCGACTGTGCGTTGTCGGGCTCGTTCAGCAGGGACGTCCGAGATTTCCTAATCGGGCTCGTATAGCGGTCACAACACACCGTTTCTCGGAAGGCCTCTCACCCGGTAACGAACCTCATTTTAAAAGTTATCTTTGGTAGCTAATTAATTGGCGGTTACTCACGGACGTAAAGAATATTCCGACATCTATTCTTAAATATAAAATACATTGCGGATTAAGCTGTTGCCAAGCCGTAATTTAAAGATTGTACGGACCCGAAACTGCAGAGCACGCAAAGGTTTTCCGGCCGAAACTTGTTCCGCTAGCTGCAGCGAGGCTTACCAGAAAAATTATCTCCTTAGCTTGGACGTGCTCTCGCCCGTTCGAAACAAGCATTGGTCCGCAGCTAGTTTGACCCACAACCAGTTTGCCGGAAGCTTACGGATCCGTGCATCGATTGGCTGGGGCAACCATGTTTTACCTCGCACTTCGGTTATCGTATAGATGTTTTCCCTTTTGGGTAATCCGTAGATATGACCGTTTACGACCTCGATTGATATATAAGTCCACGCTAGGAAACAGCTTGGGCTCAATCTTCACTCCACCTCCATCTTGATTATTCATACCAAAGACCAATTGACGAAAAGTCTACTTTGTAAATTTCTCTTTATAACGCTCATTAGTTTTTCACTTGTCCGGCAACATTCTCGCTTTACTCTCCAACTCGAGCACTTTTATCGAAATCATGCCCGAAATTGATACCTCGCCCGACAATGGTCATGGCGGCTGGGTGCCATACCACTATATTCCAAGCTTACCCGCAGCCGCCATCTTTACCGCCGTATTTGCCATTTGTGCCGCAGTCCACATCTACCGACTGTTCAAGTACAAAGGATGGTACTTTATCCCTTTTATCATTGGCGTCCTGTGTAAGTTACCAACCTAGAACTCTGAATCCGCGCCAAACTAACGAGACTATAGTTGAGGCTGTTGGCTACGCCGGTCGCATTGGCTCCCATTACAACTTCAACTCGCTCAGCTTCTTCATCATGCAATCCCTTCTGATCCTCCTCGCACCCGCTCTATTCGCCGCATCAATCTACATGACCCTCAGCCGTGTCGCGATCGCCCTACACGCCGAGCACTTTCTCGCCATCCGCGCAAGATGGCTCACCACATTCTTCGTTACAGGCGACGTTCTCTCCTTCCTAGCGCAAAGCGCCGGCGGCGGCATCATGGCCCAAGGCAAGCCCTCATCCGCCTCTCTCGGCCAAAAAATCATCACGGGCGGTCTATTCATCCAAATCTTCTTCTTTGGCGGCTTCATCATCATCGCCGTCCTCTTCCACAAACGACTACACTCCTCCGCAGCCCACGCCCAAGAGCAGATTAAAGGCCGCAAATACATTTACACAATGTACGCCGCCAACATTCTGATCCTTATCCGATCCATCTTTAGAGTTGTCGAATACATTGGCGACAACGACGGGCCGTTACTCGCGCACGAGGTGTATCTCTACATCTTTGACGCCCTGTTGATGTTTATCGTCGTCGTGTTGTACTTGGTCGTTAAGCCGTACGGCGAGCTCTTTGACGAATGGAAGAGGCGAAAGGACGTCGGTGACTTGGAAATGAGTCGAAAGTAAGCATTTAGTTTATTTCTTATCGTTATTCTCTTGTAAAGCAGAATGCCAACAATAGTTCTCTTCGTGTAGGGACAATGTGCAAACCGCGCCAACGCAAGACGTCGAGTCCGGTCTCTCGAGCTACGGATCAAATTACCACGTCAAGCCACGGCATTAAGTGCGGATTGGTGGATTTAAGATCTTGTTCTTTCTTTTGTATTTTCTTCATGTTTGGGTGGCGTTTTGGTTGTTTACTCGCTTGTCCGTCCTTCTCATCGTTTTCTGCCATATCTTTTTTTCCTTTGGTCTTCGAATGCGCATTTTTAACGCTTGGGTATATTGTTTCTTTAGATCGCCTGCTTTGTTAGATGGCCGCCATAAATCGGACGGAAATGGTGCCTACCACGGACTCGGATAACCCATCTTGTCTACATATATATATTTTTTTTCTTACAAAAAACTGTAGATATCCAATTCATATAACTTTTACAGAAATATCCGCGTGTATATTCATAAAACGAGAGAAAATAACCAGTCATGTCAACAAAATACAACCAATCCCCGAGATGTGTACAAAACCCTTGTAGGAGAGATTACCTCACACGTAGAAAATTCTCACATCACACCAACTGGAACGACGAAAAGACACCTGCAGGCTCCACCCTTCGCCAATCGTCCCTCTCCAAAACCCCACTCTCCCCCTGGCGAACTTTACCCCTCATTCGCCACCGAGCTCCCTCACGGCAGTTCGAAACTCAAACGTCATACAATACAACGAGTGTCTTCAAGTCCCACATAAAGCTCACAGTGTACCATAAATGCCGTAAATTGATCCTCTCCGTTCCGCATCTTCAAATTTCCAATGTCAACGCAAGGGCTGAAGGCTCCCTGGCCCACCTCATCATCCATCTCCCCGCATAAGCTCGACATTTAATTTGCCTCCATACATCGCTAAGCGTATGTATTCGTACGAACCATGTTGGGGATTATAATGTGATGGATTCGGAGGAGGTAGCAATTGTGGTATAGGCCCTGTTCTAAGATACCGGGGAGTTCTCGGGAGCAACGGACCAGATGGCCCGTGCTGGCGGAAACCCCTGGAATAGATCACCTGTCATTGCTTTCTGGGCTTACAGCTTCCAACGCGTTGGGTTTGCGGTGGAGGACGTCAATTTAGATATTGTGGTCCCTGGACGAAGCGTTAATTGGAGATACATCGTAGTAGCATTAGCATTTTTGTTGGATTGGTGTATTTGCAGGATTCGAAACAGAAGCTTGGAGATGGGGTACTAGAGTCCTTGGGTGGTTAAAGTGTGAATCCTTAGAAGTATCTTAAATAAAAGAAGATTTGGCCCTCTGCAACTAGTGACGTCTAAAGTTTATATAAAAACACCAGAAGGACGCACACTTACAAGTCTGGTTACGCTAGACTGGCACACGTAGTGGTTATAGCTATTCGGACAAATTAGAGTGATAGCGAGTCACATTGACCGTAACGGCCTGAAATGAGCCGCCTACAAATTAAGCCTTATCACCATCTCCACGATGGTTTTGTATATTGGCAGCGTCGCTTAGACTACGCAATTAATGGTCTATTATAATGATTGGAAAATAATAATTCTTTCGTACAAGCTGATAAACAAGATACAAAAAACACAACATTGATTGTAATCGTTCTCGTTGTAATAGCACTCGGATAAATGATACATAACATTCGTCAACACTTGTATAAACTGCTATTGGTACAACCCGAAAGATGATAGCCCAGCCAAAGATACAACGTATATTTTCACAATCATACCTCATGACATGGAAAAAATAAGAAAGCCCAGCTTAATACAATCCAATACCTAAACACCATTCAAATTCTCCTTTTGAGCGTCCTGACTATCCGCCCAATCGACCCTCGTGAACCCCCACCATATATCCGAAGAATCAACTCTCGCCAAACGCCCGTCCCTATCCTTTCCAAGCGGTCGTAAAAGGTCTCGATCCCTCAGGTACACCCTAAACCCCCATCCCGCCCGCTTCACAACCGAAAACATCTCATTGAATTGGATCCGTGGCGCCGTACACCGTAGCGTTGGCGGATTCATGAAACCGAGGTACACAGCCGACTTGCCCGGTGGGGTTATAGAGAACCCTAGCCACCCATCCTGTTCCCTGCAGGTCCACTGTTGGTCCGGGGAGGACCGGTACTTGGTGAGAATTGCGTCGCCGTCAATGGAGTAAGTTATCACGAGACCGGTTTCGGAGTCGGTGAGGATGTAAGTTGAACCCGGTTGAGGTACATCGTTGAATTTCTGGAAGGGGGATGGTGGTGGAGGGGGTGCATCGGGCGGACAGGTCGGACAAGTCGGGCAGGTAGGCCGTTGGGGACACGCAGGACAGGTAACTATAGGTGCGGGGGCAGTATGGTTACGGCCCAAGTCATGATGTTGATGAGAGCGGTGTTGTTTGAAAAGGAAGGGGAGTGAGACGGTGCAGCAGCATACGATGGCTAGGGCGACGATGAAGTAGCGGAGTGTAAGATAGTATTCTGGACTCCAGTCGGGTGTACTGTGATCTTGGTCATCCGCGTCTGCGGCCCCTCGGAACCCATATCGATTGTCAAAGGTGGCGTACGCGGGTGGGTGAGTTATGTTTAGGAGTGGTTCCGACTGGGAATTCCGATTCGTATTTACAGGCATCCTGGGCGTCCGGTTCTACCTTATCTAATCTGCCTCTGCAAGGATATCGATGTTGAAGGGAAAGTTGCGATGATGATATCTATTTTAGCAGAAACGCCCGGCCAAGAGTTTGTTGGAAGATGAGGGTCGCCGGTGCCGGTTGAGGATTCAAGTTCAGGCAGCTTTTGGATGAGGCTGTGGAAGAATATGTGTTGCCCACGGCACGTTACACGCTAACTAAGGTAAGAAGCAGTAAGGCTGCTCGGATTGGATACTCCAGAAGATCAGAAACAAAAGATAAGATCGATCGTGGTCTATGGCGAATTCTTATTTTATACCCATTCAGGTACTAACGCCTGACAAGTTCGACAGTTTAGCCTTCCATGAGACCCAATACAGGTCCAAGTAACCCAGTCTTCCGCAAAGCAATATCGCCTCGGATTCAAAATCAAGAATTGATGTCCGTTGACGACAGCAGCAACAATCATCGGTACTGATGTTTGCTGTTTCAAATTACTGAAAACAGAAATATCCACTTTAGGAAATCCAAGGGGCACCAAACAAATCCAATCAAACGCTTCAAATTACAAGGGCAACTTTTGCCGGACCTCAACCACACACAGCTCATCCAGCTGTTTCCGTAATATTATCATCACAGCCATCGTCTTTAAACTGAACAAATATCTTAGCTGTAATCATCTTGGTTATTCACTCTAAAACAAGTGTATACAACTCAACCCACCAATGCAATCTATATATATATACAAAGAATAACGGAATCCTAAACTTCACAAAACTCAAAACTCAAACAACCCATCCAATCACTTCGACAAATCCTTAACCCGCCCCAACAGGTACTCCAAATGCCGATACCCAGCCCCAGGCTGATACTGCGGCACCATATGCCCCGACAGTTTAACTTCAATATACGTCAACCCGCGCTCCGTATGCCACGTCCCCAACTCGCCCTGCTTCCCATACGGCACAACAAATTTATTACTCGGCTTCTTGCTAAACCCACGAGCCCCACCCCACACCATATTATTAATCGACATGAGCGTCCCATCGGCCATAAGGATGAAATCTAACAGGCCGTGCGCAATCACGCTGCGTTCGCTCTTCTCGATCACGCGGGCTAAAACACCACTGGGGGCCGGGTAGGGCGATGCGTCGCCGTTCGGGAATACCTCGCGCGATGAACATTCTTCCCACGTCATGATTGGTGCGTTGATGGCCTTTTGTACCTCTGGTCGGTTGAAGTATATCTTGGCCCCCCTGGGGAGGTATGCGAATGAGCCGGGGAAGCCGAGGACGTCCCAGAGGTTCGGGCAGGTGTCGGTGATGTGGTAGAGGTTGAAGCACGGGTTGGTCTGCAGGGCTGCATTGAAGATTTCTACAACATTCTATTAGTGTGTGATTTTATTTAAAGCGGGGTTAACAGGACATACCATTCCAGAGGTCGCAGCTGCCGCCTTTAGTGGTGGTGTTTAGAGGTCCCTTTGGTGGGAAGGTCAAGCCCATGTTGTAAATGTCCGTGTATCCGCACTTGTCAGCCTTGGATTTTAGCTGTGCAACCTTGGCGTCGGGAAGGTTGAAGATGGCGTTGTTCTTGAGTAGGAAGGGCACCGCTGGGACTTCCTCGAGGATAAGGTCCTCATCGATACTAGGTTATATTAGCTTTTTCAATAAGTTTCAGGGATTATGGGATGGCATACGAAGGATCGTAGAGCATGAATCCCTTCAAGTTCAAGTTCTTGGGGTCGTTTTTCTTGTAGATGGCATCGGCGATATATGGAATGTATTTTCTAGAATCTGTTAGCGTTGCGTATATCTAATATATGTTATGGTGCATACCCAGCGTAAGACTCTCCGGTAATCCAGATGCGCTTTCCTTGAAGACCAAACTTGGCGATAAAGTTATCCAAGAAGCCCAGGAATTGCTTTGCAAGATCCTCCTGGTTCTTAATGTTTGGTACACCCTGCGTAAACCCAGTGCCTGTACACAGTTAGTATGGAGCATAAAAGTGTGAGAAGAATAAGAACGTACCAACTGGCTGCTCAACCCACACCATATTGGTAAGATTGACCCAAGTATACGGATTCTGGACTGGCAGGTAGGTTCCGTACTGCCATGTGAAGGGGCCGTTCTCCTGCAACAGACCCTCAAGCGAGCTGCATCCGGGACCACCGTTCAACCAAATGACCAGATCGTCTTGTGTTTCCGCGCCGCCGACAGTAGGGAAGAACCAAAACCATAGCTTGCGAGTTTCCTTGGCATCTTTGGAGATCGGTAGGAGACCGGCGTAAGACTCGGATAGATCAAAGTCGACGTCCGGGATCGCGCCACGTGTGCCATTGACCCAGAACGCTACCAAAAAGTTAGTATTAAATGTATCAAGAAGAAGAAGGATACATACGTTTGGTCTGGCGATTGTAGTATTTGAGCTTCTTTGGAGTTACGCGGCTAACAGATGCAGGGACACGCTCGACGGGATGGCTAACGGGTCCGTTTCTCATAGAATCGTACAGCTTTTGGATATTCTGCGGCGATCGGTTCCAAGCCGACGAGGCGAGGGTGGCCGAGGCGAAGAGCAAGCCGGTAAGGAAAGTAACAGCGGCGGACTTCATGGTGAATCGCGGTGCTGGCGCGGACTGCTTTTCGGTACGAGGGAGGGAACGGAGCTGGCAACAACCTAGTGTCAACTCTGGTGATTCCAGAAATTAAAAATATAATTATTTACCGCATGACGGGTGTATATATATGTATGCTTTGATTAGAAATCTGCTTGGTCTCTAATTATACGCTGAGAGGTTGGTGATCAGTAGATCAACTGGCTTATCGCCCATTACCAGCCAGACTGGGCAGGTGGGCACTCTGGCGCTCTATCCGGGAATCCGGGGAACGACGCTGGCAGCGATGTCTTTGGTGCCTTGAACACGAGCCAACAAAAACAAAAGCTTAGATGGAGACAAGCATTCTGGGCAGCTGGTGGAAGCCAGGATTGAGGAAGAGACCTTCCCTTTTATCAGTGGATCGTGGGGGGTGGGGCTTCGAAGGGTGTCGAGTACCACCCTGCAGGAACAGAAATTCTGCACCGCAAATGAAGCATGCGACTACCCGCGTGTTACTGAACATGAACTCAACCACCCATACAGGGACAGCCAGCCATGGTCTATGCTCTTTGCATGGAATAGTAAATATTCTATTGGCTGGTCGCGAAATAGCTTCGGATTCAATCAGCGAGGCAGAAGCCATCGGATAGCCAGTTGAAGTGTAATCTCGCCTGTTGCAAGTCCCGCCCGACAGAGGAGATTCTACGCCGATCTTAACAAGCAGCAAACATTAGCAATGCACCTTCTCACCAGACACTCCGAAAAGTCTGAAGGGGAGTCACTGAAGGGCCTGCGCCTGGGATCGCAATTTCGGACTTGCTGGATAAGAAGCCTCAAACGGCGTATGGCTATCGAGGACCCCAGTTGACAAGCTGACGTGTGCCTAGCTAGCCAGGGCGAGCAGCTCCTGCATGCAGAAGGTCGCTAACAGACAGATAACATTATGACATGCCCACCCCACCACGCTAACACTCAAAGGAACGGCTGAGGCGCACATGCCTGGCTATATCACATTGCTTCTATCGCACTCTGTCCAGGAAGAGTCGGTGTAGTTTCCCGGGTACGAAACTCTAGCCTGCAGCCCGGATCGATTCCTGGATAGGAAGCTTTGTCGCATCTAGAAGCTCCACAACACAACCTTAATGCACAGTCGACTCGAACCTCGGTAGGTCCTGATAGGGGTTGCGCTAGCAGCATGCAACATTTACTGCTTTTCTATTACGGATGATGATTGTGTATTCAATGTAAATGGTCGGCGTAGTCTTGATACCGCATTTCTTTGATGGAATTTCAATTTAAACAGATAGCCTAGGTAATTTTGTCTCCGTAAACAGGCTTGCTTGCAGAAGCTAGAGTTTCCCGGAAGCAGCAGTATTTCCTGTTGAGGTAATTTCGCTAGTTCATTATTAGAAATACCTCATATTTTAGGTAGAGTTCGAATTCTGAACAAATCAATCACAACTGCAGCTAACGGATACGAGACAAGCTCTGAAGCGAGGGCATTTGAATGTACCAGTCAATCTAAACCATGCATACGATACTGTGGAGTCCTTTCCGATGGTAACATTGTTTGAAGGACATATTTCGCAGCGAATGTAAATTAATACCTATATATAAATGCCCGAGGATAGCATGTCCGGGCCCGTCACAACACCACCACTTTCCCGACAGGTTTAGCCGGCCCGGGCTAGTGTTATGTCGTTATGATAAAGCAATGGCAATGGCAAATTGCACTAATTTCAAGGCGGTAGACGAGAATTCGAGAAGTCAATACAATAGTGGTGAAGAAGAAAAAGTAGTCAAGTAGGGAGAGTATTTATATATTCTTTAAACCTATTCAATTGAGCTAAGTTAGTAATACTGATTAAACGATCTAGTCTATCTATGACAGAACTGATGAGCTATGATATCTACCTCAAACTTTAAAATTATAACACCAACGCAAAATTCGATGTTCGGTGGTTGGATATCAATGCGTGCGAAAAGATTTCGCCGGATGCTCGATAACGGCTAACTACAAGAAGAGAGCGGGGCACTACGGATAAGCATGGATATTGTTGCACTGATAGATCATGTAAGACTAAAATTGTCCCGTACTCTTATTTATTTTAGATAAAATTATTTGGAAGGATCACGTTAAATTCGAAAGGCAGCCAGTTGCGAATATACAATACAGCTTTTCAACGCATGCAATCTCCGGGTCATCCAAAGCTCCTCAAGGACTCGAGGCTAGCTCGAGGTGTACGTATGTATCGTTAGGTTCCTGCTCATTCAATCGACACCCAACATCTCAGTAATACTTTTTCAATTTTTCTATCTTCTGCTGTTCAGAGAGCGGCACTCCAAAGTTGATGGGCGCCATATCTTCCGGGTAATAGTGGACCTCCGTCCCGAACGCCTGGTCGTCGTAAACGCCGCAGAAGCTGAGTGTGTGCAGGCGTGTCTGGTAGTCCATATCGCTAATCAGGTTATCCAGGTCCGACGGCCTCTCCAAAAACTGGATGAGCATGCCTCCTTCCATGTGCCAAGCCACGTGGCAGTGGAGTGCCCAGAGACCCGGGTTATCCGCCTCCCAGCGCAGCACCACATGACCTCCCGCGGGGATGGATATCGTGTCGCGCCGCATGGGATTCTCGAGGTTCCAGACGGTCGCGCCGGGGACGCCGTACTTGCCGGAACCCCAACCAACGATCTGAATCTCATGGCCGTGCATGTGCCATGGATGCTCCATCCCGTCCAAGCTGTTGATGACGAGCTGCACGCCTTTATTCGCATCGGGGACCAGGAGGACCTGTTGGTCCAGGTTGTAGGCCCAGGAAGAATAACCACCGCCGCCTGCCGAAAAGTTCTGGCCGACGGTCTTCCATATCGTCGCGTTATTCTCCAGCGGCGCCCAGGAGGTCTTGTTGATAAATATACGGTTCTCGTTCTGCGACTGCCGGAAGGCGTACTCGATGTACTGGTAGTTGTTGGGCGAAACGTCGAACGCCTTCTTCGCCCGCATCGGCTTCGGCATGTCGAAGGGCATGTCCTCGCAGCCCTCCCAGACCAGGTTTCTGAACGGGTTGTTTTCTACGTGGTACGGGTTGGTGGTGTTACCCGCGACCCCGATCGGCGCAGCCGTAACTGGTGTGTCGTCGTACGAGAGTATCGCACGGACCTGGTAGCCCGTCGAGTCCAGGCCGGAGCTGTTGTACGGCGCGAAGGGCAAAAAGCAGCTCGTGGGGAAACTGGCGCGCATGTAGTAGTTGCCCACCGTCTGGTTCGCGTGCACGATCACACTATACCGCTGCCCGATATTAACGTTGACACCCCTGAATTCGATCGGCTGGATCTCGACGCCGTCAATCTCAACGATCTCGAGGGTGTGGTTGTCGACCGAGAACCAGAAGGAGAAGAAGCTGGAGTGGTTTATCAACCGCAGCCTGTACTTCTTGCCCGAGTTTACTTTGGTGGAGTACAGCTCTCCGCCCGTGCAGGGGTATATTGGCTGCCCGTCAAAGCCGGGAGGGAACGTCGAACTGACGACAGAGCAGTCGTAGACGTTTCTGCCGTTTATGAGCAAGTTGTCCGCCAGAGGCTCGACGCCCGATTCTCCTTGGACCCATCGAGACGTGGGGTTCAGGTAGCTTGCGACAACGACGCTGCCGTAAGTGTGGTACCAGTCGCTTATGAAGACGAGCTTCTCCTCGTCGACCTTGGGCACCATTTCCGTGGGGTCATGGATGATCAGTGGCCCGAACATGCCGTCGGTGTATTGGACTGATAAATGGGAATGGTACCAGAATGTACCTCGCTGACCCTTGGTGGAGAACTCATAAGTGAAGTTTTGACCGGGCGGGATGCCGCACTGCGATACCGCCGCTACGCCGTCCTGTACGTGTGAACCCCGCATGTTAGCTGGAAATATATTAAAGTAGGTGGAGGAGAAGTTCACCTTACCATCCAAGTAGTGTTCCTCTGGTCCATACCGTGCCAATGAACACTCGTGCTCCAGTTACTCATCAGATTGTTAACGTGGATCCTCAAAATATCCCCTGAATTCGCTTCGATGAGCGGTCCTGGCATTTGTCCGTTAAGCAAAATCATCGGTTTCTGGTAACCGTCCGGCGACGTCAACGCCTGCGTGACATTCAGTGTGTACTCCCGGACCTGGGGCGTGCTGGAAACCACGAAACCGGTCTTCATATCCAGCTCCGTCTTGTTGATAATCGCAGCAGAATCGACGACTGGCAGATTCGTAGGGATGCCGTAGAAGGCACTGAAATCGAACTTCGGGCAATCCGTGCAGAATGTCTGTTTTGGGATGATGTAGCGGCAGAAGCTAAAGCCTAGGAGTAGGAGGATCGATGAGATTGCACAAGCATTGAAGAGGCGCCGGCGAGGGCGAACCTCGGAGAGGATTGGGATGCGGAAGGACTTTTTCGCGGGGACATTCTGAGCATCGGAGTCCGATGGCGTCTGCAGCAGACGCTTCGATTGCTCCGCTTGGATATCGGACATCCTTTTCTGCAGATTTCTATATGTCAGTTATAAACTTAACAGAATTACACCTAAATAGATGTTGGATAGACTTTGGGAGATTTCATACCGGCTTTCATTCAGCTACTTATAAATGGCTCCCTCCATTTCCCCAGCCGCTAGGGCGGTTCTCAAGAAGACTCCACCCTCTCGAGTGTATACAATCCATCGTTCGTAGTTTGCAAAGTCAAGCTACCCCGCTCTTCAGCTGGGGATTGATAAGAGCAGATCGGCTGTATTTATGCATGTCGTCGTTGGAGATGCATATGCATATGCGGGCGGGTCGGAATTCGACAGTGCGGACTCGGATATCCTTGGCGAGAACTAGTAAAAACCGGACAACTAGTGGTTGATTTAAACGATTACTTTTGGCTCGCTTCAGCCGCACCGTAGACGGTAGTAGCCAAAATACCACACGGCAACGCACAAGCTCGATTGTACAGAGTAGGTAGGAGGCTCGTGCTGAGTCGTAAGTAGAGCTCGACCTTAATATCACAATAAAGATTTTTTATATACATTCCGCCATATTGGTGTCGACTAGATTTAATACTAGATGATCTAAACTATTACTCTTTCTTGGAATTTAGTGCGTGTTGTTTATTTATCGCGAACCCTCGAGACCACACGTAGTGTGGCACCTTAGATTCCATTACTGGAGTGGCATATTTATTGAAAACTAAATAGTGTGAGCTTATGGCAGCGTGGTGGTCTGTGGTAATTGTGAAATGGATGAGATCTTCTTTTTGATAGTTGCATGAAGATAATATTGGATTATGCGTACTTTATTTATTTTTTGTTATAATTTCAGTTTCATCGTTTATCTTTTGAAAGCTCCGCCGGTATTACACCGGAGAACTTACTAGAGTAGTAGTTCTTTGTTGATGCACTTTGTAAAATGTAAATGTTTAATGGTTTGATGGCTGGTACGAACCACGGGAGCCCTCTTAAACATTCAGGTAAAACTGGAAGGCTATCAGGATCGAAGAGATTGATAACCGGCAACGCAAGGTAGTCGCTTGAGGAGTCCGCTTCCCCCCTAAATAAAGGTGTTAACCTCATCTGAAAGGGAATTGAGAGCGCAAACTTTCGCCCTGGGAAGGAGAAGAACCTTTCTCGCATTTACTTACGAATGATAATTATCTACTGCACTGAATATCGATTCTATCATTACTAGACCGAAATCGATATCCAAATCCTCCGCATTCTTATTCCAAATTTGTTTAAATTCGGGGAATTCTTTGCCAGATTCGATAGCGTCAAGAAGACTTTCAAGTAACCCAAGTTGTTCAAGTCTACGCAGCATAATACCTAGTTGCTCGGGGGTGCGCACAAGGGATTCTAGGAGATCTTTTCTGTCCTGATCTCTTAGCCGGTATTCTTCCACTCTCTGAAATCTTTGTTTGATAAGTTCCTTTCGAGTTAGGCGGCGTTGACTTGGGCCATTCCCCTTCCTACCTTCAGAATTATTTGCCGCAAGCGGCTGCTGAGCGTTTCCAAAATCCTCGGGAGGTCCCATAAGTTCGATCGTTTGAAGCTGGGAAGAAAGGTGCCGCTGAAGATCCTCTTGGGAGGTGGTGCGGGAATAGTAAACGATATTTTTAGAGTTTTTAGTAGAGTTTGAGATATTTTTAGAGTTTTTAGTAGAGTTTGAGATAATATTTGTGATAGGCAATATTAGGGTTTTTTTTAAACATATTAATAGATATTGGTCGGGATTGATGTGTAGATCTAGATTTATTATATTTGGGTGCTGAGTTATTTGATACATATACATATGAACGTGACCATGTGCTCGATTGCTGGCAGATTGACTTCTTGGCGCTGGTTTATTTGAGGAATAGTTAAGGTTTATACCTAGAAGAAGAGTTGAATTATTCGAAATGAAACGTAAAGGATGTCGAGACCAGTTAGTGGGATCTTAATTGATGTTGATGATATTGCATGTTGATGCTGATGAGGTGGTAGCTGATACCGATATCTCGCGTGATACCAGCCTTCAATAGTTCTGTGCAGTCTCATCACGTGCTCAGGAGACTTCCAAACACAGGGAAATATTGTCTCGAAAAAACCCTTGCTTGTGGAACCCTCCACAACACAAAGCTTTCCGGAGCAAAAACAGCGTTGCAACGCTACGCGCCACGTCTGGCCCCCAGCGAGACCACTGGGGGCCAGACGAAGAAGGGGTTTTCAAGACTACAATCTCGCCTGGTATCGCAAATCTCGCCGCTAAAAACTGCAGCAAACAACACAAACTATGCAAAGTATACTGCCATAAAAGCTAAACACCAAAGTACAAGATGAGACAATCGCCCTCATGGCATCGCAGATGGTTGATAGAAAAAATCCCTACAAGTGGCTAGAAAGAAAACCAAAGAAATATTTTTTCCGAAGAGTAGCCACGAAACCTTCTATTAAGGCTATTTTACTGCCCAGCTTCGCGTTTAGCCTCAGGCGGGTTGAGGGTTAACTCCATGGAAGCCCACAGCAACTCCCAAGCTTGCAACTCGTCCTCCAGAGAGCTTCTCGACCTGCTGTATACCGACCATGGTTCTTCATCGCTGTCCATTATCGTACCTGCTGCTGAAATGGTATAACTGCGAGCGGAAGTATCGAGCTTCGGTTCGTTATTCTGGATATTCTCTGCGGTCGACTCGGCCTGTACCATCCAAGTTGGATTAGTATCTCCCAAACAAGTGAAAGAGCTTAGCTTAGACTCGACAAGGGGTGCTTCAAACTTACTTTTATATTCTCAACCTGCCTTACGGGAGTCTCAGGAATATCTCGAATAGAGGTTCCGCATATGCATTTGGATTTGGACGTCTGTTCTTTCCCATACTTAGATTGAACCTTGTGGACAGCCAAGGTGTCTGTTTCTTCGTGGCACATTTGGTAAACACCTGGATCTTGTCTTTGGCGAGCCGGCAAGAGTAAGCAATAGTATAAGTTCTCTCTCGTGTCTTCTTAACCAAATAGACACCGAGATAAGATATGCGATGATAATAATTTCTTGAATATAGGCTGGGTGCTCGGGATATAGAATGGCGAAAATGTGAAATAATTTGACGGAGTTATTGGGATAGATTCTTCTTCTTATGTTTATGAGAGGGAGATCAAGGGGAAGGGGGACTTGAGGATTTGGATGGGGCATTTCATTCGGTTTTTTGGTCGACCCTCGAGACTTGGACATTTCTTTCGTCGCTATCGTATGCAAGAACGCAGTTTCCACAAGTCTGGTTACGAGACTGCGTGTATGTATGTATGCATGTATGTGTTGACGTGAGTGTTAGCGAGAAAGTAGGTTCCCACCACCAAGCAAAACAGTTGGTGTGAAAGAGATCCGAAAAATTTAGAGTGGAGGAGCTCTTAGTCTGCTGCTAAACCTTCGGTGCGAACGATAGGAGGGAGCCAGCATCAGAGTGAGAACGCATTTTTGGACTAATTTCCATATTTGGCAAAAAACGCTCGAGTGAAAGACAAACCATGCATGAAGGACAACATCTTGCAGGGACCTTTGGCTGCGATAAGAAATTTGTCCAGTTTGCGAACAAACCTCGCCTTTTCACTGTTTTTCGCTGGCGCGGATGATGCGGCCTTGCCTATCTCATGAGCGCTTCTACGAAATAAAACACGGCTCTACCCCTCGCTTCTGAATTCCAAGCGATGCCAAATCAAATCCGGATTAATCCACTTTCAACAGCCTTTTTTCGGTATTTAGTAACTATTCCTTCGCAAAGCACACTTGCTTTTGATAGCCCACATCCACCTCCAGTTTGAAAATGGCGTTCATTGCACCAGCTGGTCCAGCCTCCAGCTACAAGTTTGTCACGAATCCTCTAAGCGTTCAAAAACGTATAGTGACAGACGAGCTTTGGCTACAACACAAATATCTGATCTTGGCACTGGACCGCAAAGGCTACACAAAGCCCGCGATCAGGGAACAGCTACTACGAAAATTCAACTTTGACGCAAGGTACGTTGGCACTCAAACCGAGTTGAACCGAGATCCCCAGAAGCCCATAGCTTGTCCAAGCCATTGTGCACCTTGACATCTATGTTTATAGAGCAAGCACGGGTGCAGCACCCATAAGCTACAAAGGGAAGCTTTCTTAGATATCAAAATTCCCAGATTGCTGAAACTTCATGTAAAATTTAATTTTTACTTTGTCTTGTTGGCTGAACCCGCCTCTAATATCTGATTTTTACATAGTGACCGTCAATTGAAATACCGACTGAAACTTTGGGGGTCAGAGCGGAGAACTCGCAATGATGACGAAGCAAACCCGGCTGTGTCATCGATAGAGGCTACCAGCCCAAGAGTAGATGCTGAATCTTTATCAGGCATCCGAAGACTTGCGAACCAATATACGAAACGGACTAAGGGGTATAGACGGCATCCATCAGTAGAAAAAAGGAGGCGAAGATCATCGCAATCGAGGCATGTTGTCACCCGAAGTAAGCACAATCGATCTTTAAAACTATCAAAGGCTTAGTTTTCTCGAAAAAAACTAACATATCATCTTGGCGTCATAGGAATGTTGAAAGATTTTCAAGCCAGTCTAGAATACCGTGCTTTTATCCACGATAATCCAACTTTTGAAGAAAACACCGGTCAAAGCCCTCCCAACTATGGGGAAGATTCGGTGGCCTACGACGCCAAAGATGAAGAGTTGCTCTATAAAGAAACCTTTGAGACGCTTAAGGAGTTTTCATCACACGATCCTGCTTCTAAACCTGGTTTGGTTGAAGCGGATGATGCGTTTGGAGACCATTTGAGCGAAATTATTACACCTGTGATGAATCGGCTAGCCGTTATCGAGCCGATGGGGGCAAAAACTATACCTCCGTTTCTCCCTAACAAAAGCGACGTAATCGTTCCCTACCTTGAAAATTCAGGTGACGTTAAACGAGCGGAGGCCAAGATCAACGAATGCTATGATTCGGGCAATTTTAAAAGCGGGTTGGTAACGGTTATTGCTATCCTCCGATACCTGAGCGAGTATGAACCCGAAAACCATTGCGCGGTTCAGTATTTCTGTATAAGATTGTCAGATTTACTACGAATACTCGGTTTTAGTCACAAAAGTTGGCTTGCTTGCGATTCGATCGCAGCAGAGCACATTAAGCTCATGAGTCCAATGGATTGTTGGAATTACTCTCTCGATGTACTTCAGCCATTTATAGAAGCTGGATATTTCACAAGCTGTTCACAGTTAGCGATCGAAATGTTGCAAAATTCATCCACAGTAGCGGAAGCGAAGAAGGTAGTGGTTTACGCAGCGCTATCATATTCTCTGGCAAAACAGTGGCAGGAGAGCCGACGCCTAGCGCATTTGAAACACGAAGCTGTCCGTATCTTTGAGAACTGCTGGGCATTGATTCTGAAATTTGGCTTCTCTTTTGAGAAACTCAGCCTGGGCCGGCTCTCCCGATCTATGGAGTTTCTACTTGGAGTCTCTGCCATCTTTATTATGGATGAAAAGATCAGGAAATTAATCGCTTTAATGGTAAAGAGGGTTTGCTCACATGTTGTAGTAGATACTTTGATGGATATCGGATTTAACCACGTAGTGGGGTTGATTTACAGAGCCTCAGGGTATTACAAAGACGCAATCCAGCGCTTCCAGCGATGTATCCAGCTAGGGCCTAGACATCAAGGTTTTTACCTTCATGTCAACAGTGCGCTTCGGTTTATCCCAAAAGTTATGATGGAACGAGGTGCCGTATTTTACTACGAGCCGACAATCTCATTGGTACATGATCTCCTCTCTCGTCGAAGATCTCGAACCGGTGATTTGCATAATTTCATATCAATAGCGGACGAGTGGAAACAGTACAAGGCGAGTTTGGGAGAACAATCCAACCCGCTCAATGGGAGAACGCCGGTGGGTTTAGAAACACCAACATTAGGATCAGAGCAGAGGATAACAAATCTTGAAGATAACAATGAGACACTTGAAGATACACAAGTTGCTCCACAAAGGTCGAGTATTGCTTCGTCGGCAGCATTGACGGTATCTTGGACGAGGTCCCGCAGTTTGACCCCTTATAATTTTGATTCAGAAGATGAAGGATTCCGCCGTTTCATGGCCGAAACCTTCGGCGTAGAGGATCCGGTCGGATATTTTACGACGATCCAAGATTCACCGTCTCCCAACTTTAAGTTTAGTGTAGTGGAAGAAGATTTGTAATGGAAGTTGTATCGATGGAGGGTATTTAGTGCTATCTAATATTTTTGCTTGAGTTTATATCATTTCGGAATGGATGTTAGGTTTGCCCCGGCGCGAGGTGGAGTTTTCCTTCGGTTATTTTAGCTATATGCGAATTTGTATGCTACTTACCGGGTTTTTATGCATAATTATGGTAATTGAATTTTCAATTGAGACTCTAGGTAAATAGGCTCATAGCCAAGGTAAAACTAATTTCCGCAAGCCGGTTACTAGCAGCTTTGTACACACTCACTATATCGCGAACAATCCGCTCAGTGCTACCAGTATCATATTATTCGTATATGTACTCATAGGTGATAACAACTATAACTGCATAGGAAGTGGATATGGCTGTTCAATCAAGTTCTATAGGCTGTGCTTGGGTTCCCTGCTGAACAAACCCTTCTAACTCTTCTATCCTCCCATCTAACCACCCAACCATCGACTTCCACCCCCTCGACATACTCCTCGTCGCAATCTCATCACAATGAACCTTCATCTTCTGACACCAGCCGAGTTCCCATTCATCCTTACTCATATCCCCGATGCCGGAATCCTTTCCGGATAGGGCTTCTTTCATCTTTGCCTGATCGATCGGACACAAATAAAACGGCTGTCGAGTATCTTCGATAATGCTCGCGGTCCCTTGCATGATGCACGCATAGTAGACGCAATGATCGATCCCGAAGCAGTGTAGCAGTTCGTGAGAAGTGGTCCTACACACCCGTGATAACCAGAGACTTGTGTTGCGGTCTCTGTGCGCCGGAGGTTCCAAATCTGCTTTATGTGCAGCGAGAGCACGATACATTGGCGTTTTTGACAACTCTTGAACAGCCGCCGCGGACTCGGGAGCATCAGCGGTGAGAGCCTCCTTGACAGTCTTTCGTTTCCTCTTCTTCGAGGATTCCGGTTCATCGGCGCTCATCTTGTCCACAAATTGCTTACAGTGGCTACCCGGCCAGTCGTGCCCCTTTCCATCAGTCTCCTCGTCGCCAACGCCAGCCAGCATTTCAGAGTACGGATGATACCGCGCCGAACTAACCACACACACTCTACTACCCCCAAACGCTCTGCCAATGCAGAAATCGTCATCGTCATCCTCGTATAAATCGTGGCTGGTGAAAATAACCAAAGCATACGCATCATTAGGTAGAATCTCAATCGCATAGTCGAGGATATCCAGCAGATTCAACTGGTGCGAAAAGCAGGATTCCGGACCATCCGGTGTCTGACGGTACCGTAGACGCAATGCGCTCGTCGAGGAAGACGAAGATACAGCTAGTGGGGGGTTCGCTTTGGAGGTAGACCATTTGGAGACTGTGGTGATAGAAGGGTACTCTACCAACTCTAATGGGGAAAAAAACGCAGAAAGGTAGGAGACTACATCGCTCCAGGGGGGGCTATGGGTTGCTGGGATTTGTTTCTTGGTATCCGGATCAATGGGGAGACACCAGGATTGGTAATCCGCAACGTCGGTTGACCGAATGGGAAGGGTGAGGTGGTATAACTTGTTACGATTGGATGTTATGGGATTACGTTCCTTCAAACGCTTAAAGCTGAGGAGGGACTGCGGGGGGTATTTTGGGTCGTGGGAGAGTTCGTCATAAGGGAGGACGAGTGGAGCGGGAAATGTGGTGGGTGGAGGGAGAGAGTCTAGATTTGCAGGGACGCGAGTGGATGTCGTGGTGGCTTTGAGGAGGATGGCAGCGGCCGGTTGGGAATAGCCGACGGCAGCTGCATTTGGAGAGGGGACGAGGTGCAGGTCTGTGTGCTCGCATTTTTTAGGCCGGGGTGCCGACTTTTTCTTGGGCATTCTGGTAGCGAGATTGTGGTATTTGGTGCGTTGCCAAAATACTCTTGGATACAAAATACTCGAAGAAACGAAACGAGATTGCTAGCTGAACTTGCTAAGAGCTACTGGGCTCAGACGAGAGTACTATTTTGTTTCATTTAAGGTACGATTCCAGACTGGTGGTTTCGTATGGAAACCTGGTAAGGCCGAAATCGTGGTTGGGCTAGCGCGAGCTAAACTTGGGGAATGCTGCGACCCTGATTTCTGGAGCCACCCTTCTGACGTAGCAAGGTAACAATGTTGCTATAGAAAAGAGAAATGAGAGCGCCAGCGTCAGCCCATCGCTGTCCTGGGAATGGGGCTTATATCCGTGGCAGCTCGGGATCCGTATCACTGCCAGCTGCCCTGAGATTTTACGAAGGACAGGAAAAGGAAAGATCCTGCGCTAGCGTCGCAGGTCGTTGGTGCGTTGTGATGTGCGAGACAGGTGTTGTCCCGATTGAGCGATCAGGGCGGTTGTTACTGTGCCAACTACGGCCTACCCCAACAACCCGACGTCGTTGCAACGCAGCTAGCTGTCGGCACAGGCAACATCCCTGCGCCAAGTAAACAAATGGACTGGTTGCGACGAAGAAAAGGTCGCCATATAGACCCCGCGACAGGTTACTTCCAGGTTGTCCCCAACGTAGTCCTTCCGCAGGCTGTTCCAACTATATCCTTTGGTTAGTATACATCTATCGATTCGAGTTCCGGTTCCAGTTCCACCGTCTAACATTGTGCTTCAAGCTTCCTCATTCGAAGTATCAAACTGATACATCCTAACGATATCAAGACTCCACAAATCGATACATTCAGTTGTATAATCGATTGACTGCCCGTCGCGCAGTATTATCCTTAAACATGGGCACCGACTCACAGCCGCGTGCATCTTACACTGGCCCGCCGAGACACGTCGAGGGCCTCACAGCAAACTTCAACCCAAAGGCGGTGCAGGAAGCCGCTCAGAACCCCCCGAAAAGGAAGAGGGCTCCCACGGGACCGTTCATTGACAATGTCCCCGCTGGCAAGTATCACGTCGCCGCTGGAATGTCAATGGAGTCGCATCTCAAGCGACAGGCGCAGATACAGTTCGCGAAGAGAACGGTGCGGATGTTGAAGGCGGCCAGATGGGTTGTTCTGCTGGCCAGAGTCCTGCAACTCGTCGCAGCCGTCGGTCTGGTTGTTTTCTTGATCACCCTCAGAGGCATGGACGAGATTAATGGTTGGCTCATGAGAGTTCCCGTAAGTTTTTCCAGGCAGCGTATCCTGCTATATGCTGCTATATGCTGCTATATCTTAGCTGACTTTTCCAGCCTGCCGTTGCGATCCTGCATTGCATGTATTCCATCTACCACCACGCAAGGAACCCAAAAGAGAGACCGCCAGCATCATCTGCTAGTTATGCCTTTTTTGCCGCTCTTTCCGATTGCTGTATCATCCCATTCTACGTATTCATCTGCCTTTGGACTTGGCAACAGCGATCGGATATGATTGCCGATCCTCTCAACGAGGCCAACTGGGTCAGCATTTTCAACAAAGACAATGCTGAATTCAACCAACTCATTGTCTTTATCGTGTTTTGCACGTCTGCCGGTGGCGGGTACGTTATGACTCCGCCCTTGTTTTTTGGAACTCTACTAACAATCCGAAGTGGCCTCATGGTCCTGACTCTAATGTTGTGCCTGTTCCTTGCCGTGACTTTCCGTCGGATCTCGCATCTACCACCAGACATGAACCCACTTGATGATACAACCTATATTTCTTTAACCACTCGTCCATCCAGCAAGCGATTTTCCAAGTCTTCAAACGCATCCGAGGAGTCTCTTGAGAAGCCTGGCTCGCAGCGCAACAGCGTTCCGTTCCTTGAGGTTCGCACAAAGAACGGATCTCTCAACTGGGAGTTCACCAAGGACAACGATAACTATACCAAGAGCACGCTTGATTTGTCGGATATACCCGCTGCAAGAAGCAACGTCCCCCTTCTGCCACCTGCCCACAAGTTTAGTGATATGGGAGACTCTCGTAGAAACTCTCAGGAATCCCGGTCTGCTCCAAATTCGCCTGGTCATCGTAGGAACCATAGTTACTACTCGGATAACAAGGAAAGTTTACGCGGCGAACCAAACACCCCCCCACGTCCTCCACGCCAGACTTACAAGCAACGGCCTAACGAATGGTGGTCTGCATCCAATCTGTCCAACTTTTCGGCTGCCCTCCCTGGTTTGAATGGTCAAAATGCCCGCTACAGCACTGTTTCGCAAATGGATGACGGCAGCAACTCCAGTGGCCACACGTTTGGTGCTGATCCCCGTGCTTCCCATAACACCTTTGGCCGCGCCCCTCATCATACCACCGACAGGCCCAGAACTCCCCCACAAGTTTCCTCGTACGCTGGTAGCATCTCTACAGTTACCGCGCCTTCCGTCACATCCACTGGCCTGCACCCACCTCCCATCCCTGGCAACCCCAATAACAGACATAGCATGAACGGTCCTCCGTCCCACATGGTACCTGCTCAAACTGCCCAGTCATTCGGTACACTGGGTACATTTGCCACTGACCTTGCTCCTCGTCCGCTGTCCTTCCCTACCAACCGGTCTGCTCCAAATTCCCCACATCACCACACTCAGCACCAGCAGAGGAATTCCATCTCGCACAATGTTGGAAGACTACCGTACAACCGTCCCAACGGCCAGGGTCCATCCTCGCACTCACCCACGAAGTCACAGTCCAACTCGCCAATGCATGTCACTCAGCTACTCGGTTCTTATGCACGCCCTCCACCTCAAACTAGTCTCACTCCACCACAGATGAGCCCCACAAAGGCTGGTGTTTCCGGAGGAAGAGCCGTCGATCAGTTTGGCCAAAACATCTTTACCCAGTCACCAAACAGCCGCAGTCCACACGGCACTGGCTTGATGACACCTGGAAACTCTGCTCCTTCGTCTCCCACAAAGCAAATGAACCCACAGCAGCGACAGCAGAACAGACAAAGTGGTGGAAGCCCCAGTTCCTCTGCCAGCTCTGTTAGAGAAAAGAAGAAGAAGTACGAACATCTAGCACAATCGTCGCCGGGTAGAAGTACCAGCTATGAAAAGAAGCAGCAGCAGTTGGCCCACTTACAGCAATCCCTCGGTGATCCGAAACAAGCACCTAGAATAAAAAAGATGACTCAGGGGAGGAGAAAGAGTCTAAAGGAGATCCATGATGAGCGGGAAAAGGAACGTGAAAAGGAAGGTACTACAAGGGTAGTTAGCAATTCTGGTGCGGATTTTGGACACATGTTTGGACCTAGTGACGGTATTCGCGGGCGTGTTATCAGCGGCAGTCAGGTCGTATAAGTCGTGATTGAGTATACTCTTGTACTCTTATGGTAAGTTTTTCTCATTGTGGTGATTTTGTTTGGTGGTTGAAAATCGCGCCTCGAGGCATACATACGTAATACCCTGTCTTTGTGCTCGTGTTAAAAAATCTGTTTTCGAGTCTCGGTTTCCAGCGCGTTGTTTTCTGCATGGGTCTGGATTTTTACTGTTATATACCGGTTTTCTGTCGAGTTACCGTTTATGGGTTTATATTTACTGTGTTCATTTGTTGTTTAATGTCCTTTACTATTCATGTTTGAAGAAAGGAGGTCTTTGGAACGTGGTTATGACGTTTTTGAGGCGCTTTTGTTCTGATGTATGTATATTATGCTGCTTTATGAATATATTATTGATCTCTACAATTCTACTGTCCATAACTGTCCTGTGCGATAAATTAACTCTGAATAGACTCGCCATTGCTCCATTATCTCTTGAGCGTAGTTATTCGGCGTTGGTGCTGTCTGTATATGCGAGCATTTAAGGTCCGAAATGTCGGTGCTGCAGAGACGGTACATATTGCTCAGGTGTCTAACCTGTTGCTTTGGAAGACTTAAGGCTGCCTTGCTACAATTTTACTCAACTCTGATTTCGACTCCCTACGATCTTTGTACGATAATTTACTTGACACAATATAACTTTTGACCGAACCACGATTCTCAAAAGGTATTTCATAAATATAGTACGCTTTTATAACCATCCCACGTATGTATGCCTATAGAACAAAGAAACAAACAAATATTAAAATCCATAATCATGTATCGCGCGGGCTTTCTTGAGGCTTATACACATGAATAGAGTATATCTGGAATTTAGCATCCTTGAAATCCGGATCGTCTTGACCACTCGGCATCTCCACAGTGACATTATTCGTACCCCCCGTTGACCCCCAATACTGCTGACCAGGCCGTTCACAGCCCGCAATGATACTCCAGTAATCATCAAAACACTTATTCCAGTTCCACAGCGCTGCGAGGGGTTTCTCAAACCACCATCCTACGGTCCTCGGTTCGTTTTCCCGCGTGGTATACCCGAAATCCGAATTCGTCAAATGTTCGCGGTATTCCTTGCGTTCCGTCCACATTGAAATCTTGTTGGATATGCCGTCTACTTCAACGAAGAAGGTTGCGAGACCATACGTGGGATCCGGCTGGTCGAAGAACTGGAATTGTTGGAGCATTTCTGGGATGGGTTCGATGGGGACGTTTGGGATGCGGTTGTTTAGTAGGTTGTCTAGATGGTTACATTGGTCGGTTATCCCTTCCTGGAGGTAGGAGAACGGGACTTCTTTTGTCTCGTCCATTTCGTCGCATGTTTGTTTGTTGCGTTTTGTGAGATGTGGTTTTGAGGAGCGTTTGGTTTTGCGGCGGGTGTATTCAATGTATTTGTTTTGGATGTATTGCTGGCGTTGGGCAAGTATTTCGGCGGGGATTGTGTACTTGCTGTAGTACGGGACTGAAGCTGGTGCTGGTGCCTTTGATTTCGATTTTGAGTCCGAAGTGCCGACCTCGTGCAGCGTAGGAGGAGTTGGGCTTGCATGCGTGGTTATTATCAGCGCTGCCAGAGCAACGACGAGGATTGAGCCTGAGGTCTTCATATTTGGCCAGTCAAAGGGAAGAATGCAAAGAGAAGAAGGTAATGTTTTCTCTATTAGAAAGAAGGAACTATTCGATTGTATTTGCGCTTGATGCTTTTCAAATTGATCCAGATAACCTGAGGAGGTCTGCCGTGCATTATATATATACTGATTTTTTATAATGAGACTTCCAAATCCAGATTTCGATCCTGCTATCCCCAACGTTTTGTTCAAATCACACAATGGAATTTTGTCGCTTGCAAAGCAGCGGTTCAGCTAGTTGAGTTTCTTTGTAAAGCCGCGCTATAGCTATATGGCGAGTTAGCCTCGCTGACAAAGATTAGTGAGCACGACCAAATGCGGTAATACAGGCTTTCCTATTTGGAAATCGGACAATGCAAACTGCTTGGCGCTAAGATTGGGTTGTTTACAGATATGAAACGGGGCTCAAAACTCTTGGCGCAGCACAGTATTATCAAAGCATGGGCGATAATGGGTGGTTGAACCTGACAGGAGATTTATCAGGGACTCTGAACGTTCGAGATGCATCTCACTTACATCCGCTCGGACCTCTGATTTTAATTTTAAGCTCTCGTATTTGTCTCGTAATGTATAACGCAGATGCCTACGAATAAAATCATGACGGTTTTCAATATCCTGAAGAATTCTAGCTGGTATTAAATATCGGCAAGATTTCGGATTCTACTTTAGAAATATGTATTTTAAGCCTCAATTGATCAATATGGCAAAGTCATTACATCTAATGCCACTTCTTGCTAGTCATTTTCTTTGGTCGATCAAAGAAAAATTATTAGTCAGCGATCCAGAACAGCGAAGCGAGAAAGCCGAGATCGTAGAAAAGTCAATTGATCAACATGGTTAATATATTTATAATATGAGATACATGTCACCAAACGCACTAGAAAACTGTAGCCCGGAATTGATCATTGTATCTAGAACTATCCTAGCTTCTGTTATTATAAAATCACCTTGCTTCCGTCACCCTCTGACTGTCGCTGCGGTCGTGACCATTTAATTCCTCTATATCGGGTGCGCTGGGTTTACCTACCTCAGAGTCCCACCACAGGCCACATCGAGGGCGCAAAAGAATAGACCACAAAATGTCGTTTTATACACAAGTTGACTATATAAGCGCAACAGGCTACGTCATATTAGACTCAAAACAGGAAAAAATTCGTGCAAATCTGAAATTAAATTCGGGTGACCGAGGAATACGCTACTACGTAGGCGCTTCTATTGCATGTCTGAATTCTCAGATGCGACTTACATAAGTGTATTCAGGGTAATTATTCTTCCGTGTTCCTTCGATCCTTGTTTGCGGTCGGATACTTCGGGTTCATGACTACGTTGTAGTACGTATTTAATTATATATTTGAACAGATTTTCTGGGACGGAATTCGTATCTATAGAACGAAATCGGAATACTCCGCTGCAACCCCTGGGTTACCAAACTATCTACATTTATAGTAAGTCTCAGGCGATCTGATAACCATCCTTATCTCAGCATACCTTTATAGTCCACCGTTAAGACCGAAGCGCTCAGTTTCTAAAGTTTCGAGGTTTGCCGATGCTACATACCGTGCGTCTCACTGAGGCCTGCAAGAACAAGGGTACACAGGCTAAGACCCACGGTAACAGGCCCCGCCGCAGTTAAGCATCGTTAAGCTTACCTTGGCAACCGGACGAATTTTAGCGAAGGTAAAAGCCCAACAATGAATTCTTCCATGCATGCAATTCACATCATCGTTCCCCACCTTTAACAAACTGCTATACCTGCATACTATACCAGCAGTTTATAGGTAACTTTGATCAATTCCAACTTACTGAAGCCACCTGCTCCTAGCCTAAGAAGTGGCCTCATGGATTTTAGCATATTATTGGCCACCCTACGAGTTTATTCGAGCGTGTGCAGGGATGCAGGGCTAGCGAAATGCGGAGGCGGACTGTCCCATGGATGGGAGCCAGCCTCGGCACGTACGCCGATTTCCGCCTAAAGTAATTACCTCAAAATTCTATACTATACTTCCTTAACATTTTTCGAACAACTTTCGGATTTCAATTCCACTCTTCCGGTCACTAGAGTGCACTAAAATAATCGATTCTATGGGAACCGCGGCCCAATTCTAGCCGTCTATCGTATTGATTCTATGTAACAGGATCACTCTTCGGGATAGTCGGGATTCACTTGAACGGAAAACCTACAAAGTTTATTCCATCAATCGAGGGGGCACGGTTACTTCTTTATATGATATTACGATACTCGACAGGCAAAATATTTTATGGTTACTTTCTCCTAGTAAAACCATTTTACCCAGACCCCATGAACGGACTAGATCCTAGCGGGAGAAGGTATTCCAATGTTCGAACTTGGTGAATAGACAAGCTAGCGGAGCTTTTAAATCGAACCATGGTAACACCAAAAGGGCTTGGGAGGACGCTTTTTTACGGTACGCGAGTGCTATATAAGAGTGCCAAGCGCGAACTATTCATTAGAAAGTCCATTCCATTCTTCAAGATATCTACTTTCGTGCCTTCTTTCGGCCCTTTCTACAAAATAATTCAAAATGTGGTCAAAACCGATTAGACCTACTCTTGTCGCTCTAGCGCTCGGTGCCTCACTCGTCTCAGCTGGCCCCTGTGATATCTATGCCTCCGGTGGCACACCTTGTGTCGCAGCACACTCCACCACTCGTGCTCTATACAGCTCGTTCTCTGGTGGACTGTACCAAGTTAAGCGAGCTAAAGACAATGCCGTGACCGACATAAAGCCGGTTTCCGCCGGTGGTGTTGCGAACGCTGCTTCTCAGGACACATTCTGCTCTGGTACAACCTGCGTTATTTCCATTATCTATGATCAATCCGGCCGCGGTAACCACTTGACCCAAGCCCCACCCGGTGGCTTCAAAGGTCCAGCATCCGGTGGCTACGACAACTTAGCCAGTGCCACCGCCGCTCCAGTCTACTTGAACGGCCAGAAGGTCTACGGCGTCTATATCCCCCCTGGCACGGGATACCGTAACAACAAGGCCAGCGGTACGGCAGTCGGCGATCAAGCACAAGGCATGTATGCTGTGCTTGATGGAACCCACTATAACGGTGGCTGCTGCTTTGACTACGGCAATGCCGAAACGAGTAGTACCGATACCGGCAACGGCCACATGGAAGCCATCTACTTTGGTTCCATCACCGTCTGGGGCAAAGGTGCAGGCAACGGCCCTTGGATCATGGCCGATCTCGAGAACGGTCTATTCTCCGGTGTCAATGTCGGCCTCAACAGCGGGAACCCATCTATCACATGGCGATTCGTTACCGCTATCGTCAAGGGAACGGCAAACCTGTGGGCTATCAAGGGTGCTAATGCCGCCTCTGGCTCACTCTCGACATATTACAGCGGCAAGCGACCAAACGCAAGCGGTTACAACCCGATGCGCAAAGAAGGTGCCATCATTCTCGGTATCGGCGGCGATAACAGTGTCGGCGCCCAAGGAACATTCTACGAAGGTGTCATGACATCCGGATACCCATCCGATGCTACTGAGAATTCCGTCCAGGCCGACATTGTTGCCGCTAAATATTCTACTACAGGCGGTAACACCGGTGGTACCACCACAAAAGCTACCACCACCACTACTAAAGCTAATACCGGTACTTGTGCCACTTTGTACGGACAGTGTGGCGGTATCGGCTGGACCGGTGCCACTTGCTGCGCATCCGGTACTTGCAAATACGGTAATGATTATTACTCGCAATGTCTGAATTAACTGGATATATGTAAAATTCTTTTGAGCTTCTTACCTTGTCCATAGCTGCTAGTTAGAATGTATATATCCTATTTCAGCATTCAACGGAAGATAAATTATAAGTTTACAACGACTGTATCAATTGTTAATGAGTCCTTGGATTTCTTTGTCGTCGGACACCCGTCCTGCTTCTCTAGAATAGACTTACATACGTACTTGATATGATTAAAGCCTTGCTGTAGTTGAGCACAGAAATTGGCCGTAGAGTTTATCTGGCTATCGAGCTTGAATTGCATTATAGAATTTTATGGTGCATATAATAAATTTAATATAAAGATGTGCAAACTAGGGGTTTTCTTTAGAAAATACTATTTTGCTAAGTTCGGATTTTTATCTAATTTTATTTCCGAATAACAGGATAAAAAAATTGGCGACCTTTTTTGAGTTCCACGCAATCAGCAGTGGATGGTAACACCAATGCGACCAGCATCTTTGAGGGGATGAAATGTGTTTCTATTGGTTGGTTCTGATGCTATCAGGGGCAAACATGATGCGGGGTGCCAACTGCCCCTTGTACCACCATACGCGTGCAGTCGCAATCTTTCGCAAAACAATCGTTTTTGCCCGCTGGGATACCTAATAAACGTCTATAACCATGTCCGTAGGTAATATTACCAAGGATAGCTACACCGTGGGGTGGGTTTGCGCGCTCGACATTGAGCTGGCCGCTTCCCGGGCATTGCTGGATGAGGTGCATCCATGTCAACCACAGGACGAGAACGACTCGAACAACTACATCTTAGGACGCATCGGGCAGCACAATGTCGTTCTTGTTTGTCTTCCTTCGGGAACGACTGGGACGAATCCTGCGGCGGTAGCAGCTGCGAACATGCTTCGCAGTTTTTCTCAAATTCGGTTTGGTTTAATGGTGGGCGTTGGAGGTGGTGCGCCAAGTGAGCCTAGCGATGATCCGTATGAGGACCTTCGTCTTGGAGACGTTGTTGTTAGCAACCCGGAAGGTGTTCATGGTAAGATATTCCTGCCCAGCTGGTGCTTTACTTGAGATTTACGCAATATAAATGTATTTAGGTGGTGTAATTCAGTATGATTTTGGTAAAACAATAAAGGACGGCAAATTCATGCAAACGGGATCATTAAACAAAGCACCAGCCGTTTTAAGATCAGGCGTGGCCAATCTGAAAGCACTGCACATGAGTGAGGGGGCTTCAACTTATCAATATGTGAAAGAAATGCTGGAGGCGAAGCCGAATATGAAGCGAAAATTTCAATTTCCAGGAATTGAGAACGATCAATTGTACGAAGCCGATTACGACCACGACGAGGCAGGGAAAACATGTGCCATGTGTGACAAAACCCGTCTAGTAGTTCGAGAGTCTCGGGATAGCGATGAACCTGTCATCCATTACGGTCTTATTGGCTCTGCAAACCAAGTTATGAGGCACGGTGTCACCCGAGAGCGCCTTCGGAAAGAAGAAGGCATACTCTGTTTTGAAATGGAAGCGGCAGGACTAATGGACAATTTCCCATGCCTTGCCATCAGAGGAATTTGCGACTACTCTGATACTCACAAGAACAAGCGTTGGCAGCCCTACGCAGCAGCAACGGCGGCAGCATATGCCAAGGAGCTGCTTGGAATCATTCCGGAAACCCAAGTGGCGTCCACAGCTGTGGCGGCTAGAATTACAGGAATAGGTAGTATAAGTCGTGGCTGAAATTGGAGAGAAGGGACGCTAACAAGGACTTTCTATAGTTCGAAGAGAATTCGAGGCCGTGAATAAGAAGCTTGACTCGCTGCAAGATGGTATGTGTAGTCTTTAAATTACCAATCCTTAAAGGTTAATATTGAGGTATATTAATATAGGTCTGAACAAAAATAAACAAGACGACTGCCTGCGCGATTTGGTAGTCACAGACCCTCGGATTGACAAAAAGAGAATTGAAGATAACAAAGATCCCTTGTTGAGGGACTCATATGCATGGATTCTTGATGACCCCGCCTTCACAAGATGGCGAGACCATAGTGAAACACAGCTTCTTTGGATTAAAGGTGACCCCGAAAAAGGTAAAACCATGATGATGAGTGGTTTAGTAAACGATCTTTCCAAACACCTCGAGAATAGTTCTCAGTCTGGAGTTCTGTCATTCTTTTTCTGCCAAGGCACTGACAATAGGTTGAATAACGTGGTTTCCATCCTTAGGGGCCTTATATACCTCCTTGTTGCACAACACCCACCCCTGATGCCATACTTGAGGAATAAATACGACGATCTAGGGAAGCATCTGTTTGAAGGTGACAATGCGTTTTACAGCTTACAAGAAATATTATTGGGAATTTCAAAGGATCCTCATTTTGAAAGGGTGTATCTAATGATAGATGCATTGGATGAATGCGATTCTGGTTTATCCCAACTTTTAGAGCTCATCTCGCCTAGAAATTCCGTGATATCATCCAAACTCAAATGGTTGGTAGCTAGTCGGTATGCACCCGAAATTAACGAAAGACTACAGCCCAATGAGTCCCGCCACAGGATTAGCCTCGAGTTAAACCCCTCTCATATCTCGCGCGCCGTTAAAACTTTTATTGACAAGAAAATTGACGAACTTGGGGAGCGAAAAGGATACGATGACAGTCTCCGAAAAAGCGTTCAGGATTATCTGTATAAAAACGCAGAAGAGACGTTTCTGTGGGTTTCTTTGGTCGTCAAACGCCTTCAAGAGGTACCGCTCTGGAAGATGAAAATGCAGCTTTCCGAAGTCTTGATGGGGTTCCCCATGGGTCTTGACCTGCTCTACGAGCGAATGATGGAGCAAATACAAAAGGGGGAGGATGCTGATCTCTGCATGCGCATTATTTCTTTGGTTGTACTTGCCTGCCGTCCCCTGCACTTAAGGGAACTGGTAGTTTCTTCTGGAATTCCGAAACAATTGTTGCATGATCCCCAGTCACTACAAGATCTAGTCGAGCTGTGCGGATCATTCCTCACGATTCGTGGAGAGACAATATACCTCGTTCACCAGTCAGTGAAAGATTACTTTTATAAACACATGGGCTCTAAAGCCTTTCCTGTTAAAGATGAGGAGGAACACAAAAGAATATTATATCAATGTCTCGAGGGTATGTCGGATACATTGAAAGATAACATTTGCGACTTGAAAAAGCCGGATTCGTCTTCTGACGAGGTCAAAAGTGAGCTCAAAGATAGTCGCCTGGCGCATATTCGATACTCGTGCTCCTACTGGGTTGAGCACCTCCAAAAGGCTAATGCCGGATTACCTGAAGGTGGGAAGGTTCAAACGTTTTTCCAGAAATATGTCCTCAATTGGCTAGAGGCTCTTAGTTTATTGGGTGAATTACCCCGGGGAGCACATTTGTTGTCAGCTTTAGAGTTTATAGCCATCGTAGGTACCATCATTGCCCGCTATTGAGTCAAAATCCAGCTAATTTTGTCAGCGCGATCCCGTAAATTTAGCGCTCTTAGAAATGATCCGGGAAGCAAAACGCTTGCTGGCCAGGGACCTGTTCATAATTGAGCGTGCACCGCTTCAATTATATAGCTCGTGCCTCTTATTTGCTCCGGAAAAGAGCTTGATTCGCGCCCGATTTAAGGATAGCATTCCCGATTGGTTTTGCGAGCTGCCAGAGATTGAGCAAAGCTGGAGCCCAGCGCTGCAAATACTTGAGGGTCATAAGGGGGCAGTCAATGACTTAGCATTGTCCCCGGATGGTAGCAAGTTGGCATCATCATCGGCAGATCAAACTGTCAGGATCTGGGATATTGCCGCAGGAAAATGTGAGCGTGTTTTCAGAGGTGACGGAAACTTTACCGGGGTAGTATTCTCGCCTTCTGGAGAGTATTTAGTGGCAAAGTCAGTGGATAAGAAAGTACTAGATATGAAAATAAGAGTGTGGGATGCCTGCACATGGGAGCTCCAAAGATATATTACTGACAGATTTGATATGTATTCGGGTCGGAAACCAGCATTCTCTCCTGATAGCCGGATGCTAGTTGTACCATCGAATACTCCGATATACGGCCCCAGCATAAAAGTCTGGGATGTGGCAAAGTGGGAAATTTTGAAAGAGCTCGACAGAATTGATGGGGATGTCACGGATGTGGCTTTTTCACCAGATGGCAGGAAATTGGTATCAATAACAGCTGACGGCGTGATACAAATATGGGATACGAGAGAGTGGAATATTGTACAAGAGATGCACGGTCACACGCGTTGGACTACTGGTATTACATTTTCACCAAATGGTAAGCAGCTACTGTACACGTCGGAAGAAAACATTATTCGGATATGGGATATCGCTGCGGGAAAAGTTCAGCGCGAACTTGCTGAGCATAACAACCGAGTTTTCCAATTAGCATTTTCTGTTGACGGGAGAAAGATAGCATCAGCATCAGCAGATTGCAGCATTAGAATACGGGACGCCAGTACGATGACTGTCAATCTGATACTAAAAGGCCATGCAGGTGCAGTAAACAGCGTCTTATTTCTGACCAATGATACAAAAGTAGCATCAGCATCAACAGATGGTACTATAGGATTATGGGACATAGGAACAACAGAATCTGACCAAAATTTGGAGGTCGATTCTAGTCCAGCTTATAACAAAACGATATTTTCACCCAATGGGAGAAGCCTCTTGGTGGTGGGGGCGGGCGGATACAACTTTGAATCAATGCCAGAACATAATATGAAGGTCTGGGACGTTGGCCATAGTACAAAGAAAGTCCAGCGCATTCTTAAAGGCCATTCCCGTCGCGTCTGCTGTATAGGGTTTTCACCCGATGGTTCCAAGCTTGTGTCAGGATCGATGGACGAGACAGTCAGGATATGGAATCTTTATACCGGGAGGCTCGAGCATACACTTATAAGTCATGCGAGTTGTGTCACAAATACCGTATTCTCATTGGATGGCGGAAAGATAGCATCGGCATCTGTGGATGGTGCTCTAAAAGTCTGGAACATTAATACTGGAGATGTTGAACATACTATGAAGCACGATTCCAGCCTTATTTGGGGAGTATCGTTCTCGTCTGATGGTAGGAGGTTGGTATCAACGGGATCCGATCGTATAATTAGGGTATGGGATCTTTCTACCGGACGGCTTGAGGAGACAATTGAGGACTATGCGCCTCGTGGGTACAAACCTCCAAATAATCTATTATCAGATAGCTCTGGAATCGCATTCTCCCTCGATGACACAAAGCTAGCTGTGGTGTCGGATAAGCATACGGTACGAGTCTGGAGTACGAAAACTTGGAAAGCCGAGCAGACATTAGTAGTGCATTCGGGCTACTGTAGTGTTCGCGACATATCGTTCCCATCCAACGAACGTGTCCTCATATGCAAAAAGTCAGGCGGTTATACACAGATATGGAGCATTGATAACTGGGAAATCACACAAACATTTAGGGGCTATGAGAAAATTGGCGATAGTGTTGGACTATCGTCTGATGATACTGCATTTTCTCCATTCTACTCTACGGATAAACCGAGACGTTGGATAACCCGCAACGGGTCCCGGCTCCTATCTATTCCATGGAGCTATAGACGGAGCAATATTACCACGAAGGGCGATATCGTTGCAATCACGCCGCCAAATGGACAGAGCATATTTATAAACTTCCGTCCCAACCTTGAATTTTGAGATATCTAATTTCCGATCATCAGTCATTTCATTCTCAAGACTGCTTTGTTTAAGTTTGATTATTAACATTAACACAAATAAAAATAGGACTCATTTACTAGACCGGAATTATCTTTTAGAGGCTGTCTAGTTGTTGGCTTGACTACCCTTGCTACGGCATCGATATGCAAGTTAGTTACTTTTATGGCTGTCACCAACAACTCTGCACTTAATTTAATATCAATGCCCGACTGAAAAGGAGGGGAGTTTTCGAAGAAAACTTTACCAAACCTCCCGGCTTGTTAGCTGTGGCTGCACACCAAAATCTAATATAATTTTCTGTGGTTGATGATTTTTTAAAAATGTGTTGTTTTTTTGTGTTTTTGGCAAATTGGTAGTGTAGAGGCGCAGTTTTGTCACCGGTTATTGTATGTATGTATGCGCTAGATTGGGGGAGGGTGTGCTGATTATTTTATTTTAAAATTATTTTGAAATAATTTTTAGTTGGTTTTATTATTAGAGTTTAGAGTTCTTTTATTTTGTTGTTGATTGGGTTGTTGTTTAGTTGGGTTTGAGTGGTGTGAAGTATCAGGACTTATAGTACGGGTTTGAGGTAATGAATTTGGCTAGGTTTCCTTTTCTCCCTCTCTCTCTCTCTTTTCTAATATACAGGTGTCTTCTATTTATTAAACCTTAATTTAACTTCTCATCCTCATGGTAACCACGATAACCACGGGACTCCATATCAACCACACCACACCTGACATGAAGTGCCCTCCTAGTATGGTATCTCAACTGTATATCAGCTGCTGTGTTGAGCTTTTTAATAGCTTTGATCAGGCACGCATTGTGCTATATTCGCTTTTTCCCTCTGAGCGACACAAGAATGCATTCTCAGCATCACCCTAGCTTTTCCTTTCCTATATATGTTAGAGTCTACCATGACGTGCGGGATACCGAGCATTATTCGGGAAATAATGCAAGGAGTTTTTATTTTAAGTAAATTACTTGCCCTCAGAACGTACTACGCGTCGTCAAACCTTGGATTCTCTCTTCCTCCTCAATTAGCTTTGTATCTGCCTCCTATACTCTATGATATTATCTATGGTTATGGTCCGTTAAGGGGGGACAACCAGATCTGTTTATTTTCTATGTAGCTACCTTTATCGGAAGCGACATTTAGGAGACTAATAAGATACTGATATTTCCAATGCATTCTTAATAATATCAATATAATTGTAAAATCTACAGACCAAGGAGCCACGAACGATGCTACTATGAATTAAAAATTATTTACAAATAAATAAACCGAAGAATAACAAATTAAAAAATAAAGACCGCCGGATAAGAATAAGCAATGCTCCTTAGAATAGGACTCGAGCCTAATTACGTGCAAGAAAGGATACAATACTCGAGTTAGTCCAAAACAAACCCTTGAGAAGAATATTATCGCGTGACATTAAAAATGTACTAGAGATCGCCAAGAACGAGCACGAAAAATCGCTCCAATAAATCACCGACCATTGTGACAAAGTGCCAAATCTCCATCAAAATGCCCCCTTCCTCTTCTTTTTCCTCATCTCTTTCGCCACCATCCTTATCATCTTGTTCGTTTGTTCCATCTTGTTCGTTGCTGAGTACCGACCATTCTTCGCGAGCTTTGCCTTCTCGTCCGCTGCCATCTAGCTACGTGGACGATCCAACGGCATCGACTAATTCAATATCGTCGATGTAAAAGGTACCCTTTGTCGCACCGTCACCACAGCTCACGAGGAGACCGAATGATGTTGTTCCAGAGGTCGCTATGAAAGCGAAGGGGACTTTGGAGTATATCCCTGCTGTGCTCTGCTGCTCGGCTGTTGCGGCGCCGTCAATCAAAATGAAGAGCGAGCAGCTCCCTGGTTGGCCCTCGTTAGTGAGATCGAGCCATAATGACCCGTTGTACTTTCTGCCGGGGCAAGTAGTAATTGTTTGGCTGATGGTAACCGACGAAGACGACGATGTTAGCTGGGCAAAGAAGGAGGAAGCTTGCTTGTTGGGGTGTGCGTTCGAGACAGAGAATTCAGCGGATGAACCACCCGTGGAAGTTGACGACCAGGGCGCAAATCCTCCAGACTCAAAGCCTCCGTTTAGGAGGTGGTTCACGCCTTGAGAAAGTGTGGTGCATTGTGGTGAAGCGGCTGTGGATATTGGCTGCGCAGACGAGGAAACTCGCGGTGGGTCGGACGATGAAACTACTGGTGGAGCAACGGAAGATGGAGGAAGAGATGAAGTTTCACTAATATCTGTACTCGTTGGCTGTGAGGTCAAGATATCTGTTTTTATTAATTCTGGGTTTAGTAGAGCTGGAGCCTGAGTCGCAGCAACGGTGCTTTCCGATTGCGAGGTTGAAATTTCTGAAGCTTGGCTGCTGGAAGTGAATAAAGTAGCAGTTGGAGGATTTGTTGGTACACTTGAGGATTCACCAAGGGTATTCGTCGTACTCGAAGTTGCTGCAAGGCTTGACGCAGTAGCTGCCAGTTCCGGAAGGCTAACAGTAGTCTGTCCGGAAGGGAGAGAGCTTGTCGTAGCGAAGTTTACGGCACTCGTGGTGCTAGTATTATCAATAAATTCTATTTTGGCAGGTTAGAAAAAATCGTCCCGAAAGAAATGCGAGTCTTCAACTTACCTGCGACGACAACAACTTCCTCGCAAAGATCGTCGATAGCGCCGGCGTAAACACCATTGATGGCTTCGTCCTCATCCACACAGTACAAAGCGGTACCTCTCTTGAACTGTCCATTCAACCAATCCAGACCACCTGTACTCGGACTTACCGAAAACTTAGTATTCGGCCCGCTAGCTTCAGATCCTACGAGAATAGGACCCCGTGCCTCCAAGTCGGCTGCATCTGCATATGCGAACTCGGTGTCTGAAAGCTTGAGTTTGTCGTCAGAGATGGAGAAGACGGCTGCTTCCGCGAGGTCCGTCGCCACGTACATGGTGTTGTCAAATATTCTGATGTACCATGGTGCGCTCTGGCGACGGAGTAGGCGTCGAGTAGGCGAAGAAGAGCGGATTCTAACGCGGAACTGCGGCGCCTGTATCGGGGCTGATGTTGCGGGAGATGAGCTTATAGGTACGGCTGCCTCGCTACTCGATGGAACTTTAGCTGATGACTGCGAGCCCTCAGTTGGAAGAACGTTACCGCCTGCTGAAACTGAAGACGGTGGAACATCAGAAACAGATGTTGCGTCAAGCAATGAAAAACTGGTAGCTGCGGCAGGGAAATCGTTTGCAGTGGCAAATTTGGCCAGGGGAAGAGTGGTACGGATAGTTGTGCTGACTGTCCTAGTCCTAGTGATAGTACGCGTGGTGGTTTCTTCAGTCGTGATGCTGGTAGACATTGTGCACTGTCCCGGAGTGCGAACATCTACAGTTATAGAAACAGTTTTGTGACCTGAATCAGTGGCACAGAGCTCGCATGGCCCTGCTCCATTACACCAGCCAGTGAATTTTGACTTGAAAACGCGCTTGCGAACTTGCGCTCTATATCCAACAGACCACTTTTGAACTTCGGTAGTGCAGACATCTTCCTCACAACGGATATAGTTGACAGATAGAGGACAGGTGCCAGGTTTGCGATGAGGTGCGTGGCCTGCCAGGCTACTATCCATACCGCCATATGGTACCATGTTGTCAAATTGACTGCCATGGTGTTTCGAACCCAAATTGGCCGCTTTAGCATCATTCACCTTGATCCATTCGAAATAATCATGGACTTGGCAAGTGGCAAAGCTTTTGCTAACCTGCTTGACGTAGTGAACCTTCACTGGAGTATTCCCAACTGTGTAGGATTGGCCTTCCAAGTAATAAGTGCCAGGGATGGTATATGTCGTAGTGCGTACAGCGTATTTGGGAGATTCTTTGGGGGCCAACGTAATAACCTGATCGCCACGGGAGATAAAGCTTGGCTGTCCGCCAGCATATGCTCGGATGTACGTGGAGTACCAGATATACGATGACATTAAATATTTTGTGATTGTGGTAGTGGCCTCCGCGTCGTATGAGTACGCTGTTGGTATATACGTTGTTACTGGCTGTCCTTGAGCCGTGATAGCAACGGGCTCTGCTCCAGGATATGGAGTGACGTAGCCCAACGGGCGAAATGCCTGGCAAGGGACACCTGGGTGATGTCCATGGTATCCATATTCATGCGATGCTGGGGTCGGGACAGCGACGTGAGCAGAAGTCAGGGATAAAATGCTGAAAATAACTGACGAGATAAAGAGTGGACGGGCCATTTTGCATCAACAGCACAGCTGTAGAATTCAAACAACCTCAGCAAGGATTGAATAACGGTATAACCGATTAGAAAAAAGAATCTTGTTACGCAAAAGTTGACAAGAGAGAAAGGACAAGATCATGTCTGACAGTCTTCTGTCGGCTTTTGTAGTGACATGATTTTGCACCACTTGTGATCATCGTGCCTGGTATGCAATTTGATATGGGCTTGGTACGAAGGAATCCGGCATATCTGTGTGCGGGATTCCTCTTTCTCGTCCAAGAAATATCTCCTCGATATTTTTGGTGTCACATTCATTTTTGACTGCCTGCTAAGACAAATGGGTGGAGAGATTTGCGAGATGTGGTGGTATGTAATGAGAATAGAGAGGCCAGAAAGAATCTGCCTTCTTTGATACAACATTGACGTTCCGGGCATAGAACAATCGGATAAGCGGATCGTTGTTAGCTCGCAGGAGAGCCCTCAAAGATGAAGTCTCAGGATCCTCCCCCTTGCGTCAATATGATTAGCATGTCCTATAAACCACATTCTTGGCATGAAACGAGGCGAAGCTGTACCTGCATAGATACAACGTCTATTTCGTTAGGCAGCATTCTTTA
Source organism: Dactylellina sp. 'tibetensis' (assembly GCA_036971435.1). Classification (NCBI taxonomy): domain Eukaryota; kingdom Fungi; phylum Ascomycota; class Orbiliomycetes; order Orbiliales; family Orbiliaceae; genus Dactylellina; species Dactylellina sp. 'tibetensis'. The sequence goes on along the minus strand of JAKDFA010000020.1, from coordinate 262,335 downwards.
GATATCGAAAACAACATCCCATAGGGTCTTTCCGCGCTCTTCTGTCACCTGGTGATGAACCTCGGAGGGCAGTGTTCTCGTTGGCTGTTCTGTCAATAATTGGTAGGAGCAGTTTTTCTGGAAGTTGGTAGTTTGACTAGATACCATTACCTTGATACCAGCGAGCAAGCAATTTAAACAGGACGCTGGCTAGTCTCTGTAACACTGCTAGCTTGCCTTAACGATATGAACTTTCTGAAGAGAGTAGTACTGGTGCTGGCAGAATTCATCTTACTCAGGCACAATAAGGGCAGCATCTCGAAAACGAGCGATACTAATACAAATTGTAGAACTGGTATAGCTTTATTCAACGGCTGCAAGGACTAGGTCTCTAGAGCTCTGTAAATAGCTAAATCGATTATTTCTCAACGCATCTTGATTTCTCTTCTCCAAATTATTCGTGTTCCAGCCTGGAAAGCTGACTTATTTGTTTTACGAGACCAACCTATTTCCATCATCGTTAAGGGTTATTATTAGCAATCCTCAGAATAAATTCAGTATCATCATCTCGAAGGCCTGGTTCAGTCATGTCGGGTTTTCTGTCTTCTACATCATTAATAATGCTCATGGTGTTTTTCGCATTAGCTCTATAAAGTAAGGGTTGTGTAGAGAGGGATGAATGAAGGACGGTGAAGAGGAAAAGAAAGAAATCTTTTTCCTTCCTCTTCTCTATCATTGCTTTAGCTACCTATCTACGGACAACACATCTTTCTATCTCTATTTATCAACATGAACTAGCCTGGTTATGTTAGAAAGATGAATGATCGATACCAAGTTGTCAGGTGACCCGGATCACTATAACAACACCGGCTCTTATTATGAGCAGATATGAGCATATTAGGATGGAAAGGAAATAAGAGCTAGGAATGAAGTCATGTAATTTAGAAAACTAATCAACCTTCATCTTCAACCTTGTGCCTATTTGGTTACAGCAGTGGCAACGCTGATGAGCAACGCACCTCCAACAAGCTCTCAGGGCAATTTCCTTAGCAATGCGTTGGATCACTCCTACGCCGAAGCCATGCCGCTCACAAGTTCATCTTTCTGATGGCCTAACAGCCCATCTAATCAGGGACCATACGTAGACGGTTCTTCAGCAGTACGGAGACCCGCCAGAATGGTGTTGATTGGGGGACTCTGGCACTCGAAATTCCGATCGCTTAGATCTAACTAATGTATGATATCCGAAAAATTCGCTTCCCGCCGTTCTCCGCTTGAACCCGTACTATAATTGAATAGCTTAGTGTCTCCCAGGGGCGTCAATCCTATCTCCGAAGAGTATCATCGATCAACCCGATGATTCCAGACAAAGCTTGTTAGGAAAGGTTCATGACGTTCAGGGGTGTTGTAAGTCTTGCCATGAGGGGCGTGACGGCATTCGTCAGATCCCACGCGATCGTTCAAATATCCGCTCAATAAGTTCTCGCGACTGGCGGATCGATGATACTTACCATGCTTTCGTACAGTTCGAGTAGCGGTCTTGGGCTCGCGGGTACTATTGAGGCATATACCAACGACCACGAGAGAAACATATATTAATGCAACCTTATAGCAACGTTTTATATTTGGGCACTGGCATGTTCGGGCTAGCAACGGTGACAGCGCTTTTGATCGTCGGAATTCCGAAAGAACACATGGAAGGATGGGATGTGAATGACGATTCGGCTCCTCAGCCTTGTCAGATAAGTCACTACTTAATAGCTGCAATGCTGAATATGAATTCCAGTTGTGTTAACAGTATAGGACTAGTTTGAAAGTAGGGTCTCGTAAAGTAATTCCTCTCTACTATGAGATCTATTTTCAATCCCTCTTGATGTCTTATATTAGACTTAGAAGCGTTGTCATAATAAAATACACTTCATTATTTAGATTTTCGCGATTTCGAAGTCGGTTAGGTAAGTAGCTGGTCCTTGATGAATGTACGATACTCTGTTTTTGATTTTTTAACTAGAGAATTGATAATATATAGTGCACTGGGGTATACATATATGGACAAGGTGGTTTCATACCCAGCGTCTGGGTACGAGAGTAGACAAAGGTATCATATACGCCGAAACCATATTCGACGCCTATACACTGGGGCTGATAATTCTAGTCCTCCAACTCAAGCTTTAAGAATAGACAGCTTGAATAGCTTGGTTTACTTCAGCCTGGTTATTTCCGGCCTGTATCAATAATGACTCCGCAGCTAAAGGATTGTGACAACCAAAAACCTCCTTTGCAGAAACTGCGAGATCATGACAGCTGTAACCTCCTTGCTTCATTGAGGTCAAAATGGACACTGCATTGGGTAATGGGATGGCTTGTGTAGTTATTTCCGTATCGGGTGCCTCAGCTGTCGTCATGACTTTCATCGGGATGACTGACATCTCCGGTGCTGCCTCGAGAGAAGCCATTTTCATCGAATGGACCGGCTGCGCGATCTGTGCTAATGCTACAGGTTGCGAATTCAATTGGCTGACAAAATCCATGTTTACTTGATCCCAAGCTGAAGGAATTTCATCGATGGCCTTGGAGAAACGGTTTGCAGAATATCTCTGTTGTTCTAGCTCTCGTTGCGCTTGCTCCATCTCCTTCTTTATCGCATAAACCTCTTGTTCATATTGCTGAGGAGAGATATGGCCTTGCTCAACCATTTCTCTCAGCTGGTCTGTTCTTTCGTTATAAGAATTCTCTTGGCGACGTTGTTTGGTAATAATAAGCGCTTCCTGCTCCGATATGCGTCCTCGTCTAACATCCTCCTCGAGTTCTTCCTCTTGTTCTCTCTGCCGCATATTTGCCTCTTCCCTCCTGCTTATCCTATCGAATTCTCTTGGATCCATCCGACCTTCCTGCAACATCTTCGTCAAGTTCATCGTCATATCTCTTCTTTGCTTGATCTGCTCTGCTTTTCTTTGCAAACGGGAAAACTGTTGCTCGGCATCAGCCTGTGATACCTTACCCTTTCGCATTGCCAATTGAATTTCCATTTTTTGGAGTTCTAGGTTCGTGCGCTGCTCCTCGAAATCCAAGTCGATCTGGCGCTGTCGTCGCATCGCCTCGAAATCTCGGGGGTTAAGCCTCCCAGATCTCATCATCTGGTCGAGGTCAACTTCAACTTCTCGGCGACTTCGATTAAGCTTAATTCTTGTTTGGGCCTGCTGGAGGCGCATATTTGCTTCATCTGGGTCTATATGCCCTTGTTGTACTTGGAGATCCATATCCATTGCGGCCATGGAAATCTCCTGTTCGGCTTCAATATTCCCGATAGCAGCTCGATATTCTTGCTCAGGTATTCTCCCATTTCTGACAGCCTCTTCTAGGTTTCGGCGTTCTCGATCAAATCTCATGCTGGAGCTCTTCATTTTTAACTGTATTTGCCGTTGTTGGAACTCAGAAAGTCCGATTTGACCTTGCTGGTAGAGATCATTGAGGTTCTGAGCTTCTATATCGAGGTTTCTTGCCCTTTCTTGGTCTTCCGCCTCAAGCCCACGGTCATTTAGATTAACATATTCTGCTCTTCCGGGCTCGGGACCATTACTTGGCATAGCCATTAATCCAAATCCAAATCCAAATCCAAATCCTGGTATACCCGGAATTTTCGGCGTTCCTAGTCCTGGCAATCCTGGAATACTAGGAATACTGGGCATGCCGGGAATATTAGGCATACCAGAGAGACCCGGGATACCGGGGCCCATCGGGAAGCCACCTGGAAGACCTGGTATGGCGAACGGAGGATTTCTCGATCCGCCAGGTAAGTAGCCTGGGAGACCTCCCAGCCCCGGAATTGGTAAAGAGCCTATGACTCCTCCAAACAAATCACCGAGAATGCGGCCAGCAATCGTAGATGGAAGACCCAAATCTCGCAAGAGAGCTGAGGCGTTACTGTTATCTAAATTAACAATCGAGACCAATGACTTGGCAATATTTCCAATTTCTTCGGGACTGGTGAGATCCTTCACGTCAGAGATAAATTTCACCACGTCTTTATTTTGTACCACATCTTTGAATCCGTCGCTGACAAATTTCACTGCTTCGTCAATATGTAGGTCCTTGACAAAGTCACTGATAAGACCTCCGGCCTCACTTGCGAACTGTTCAGCAACTTTTGCCGCAATCTTGCTGATGCTGTCGACATCTTGCGGGTTGACCGTAATATCGAAACTGGCTATGTCCCATTTCTTGCCGAAGGTGTTAAGAGATCCCGACAATGTTAGTTTAAAACCAGCAGTCGCTTGGCTCCAGCCTATATTCATAGAGAATTCAACGCTACCATTGACAGGTGATGTTAATTTGGTACCAGCTACCGAGTTTATGAAGCTTAATGGAAGTGAGACTACTGGGAATGCCGAAATCGTAATGGTTCCCGATAACGCAAGCTTGGATTTAAACAGGCACGTTGCCTTAAGTTTAACGCCATCCCCGGAAGAAACGCTCAAATCTTGGTCAATAGAAAAGCCATCCTTCTTGACTTCGACGCGAATAGCTCTCTTGATACCGAAAGTCACCAATTGGCCAGAGATGAAGACTGGTGTTTCAGTGTCCTCAGTTGAAATTTGGAAAATTGGGCCATTCTTCAGCATGTCTTGGTTGAGATTTAATTTTTTATCCGCAGCAATTTTCAGCGAGGGATCCGACTGCCCACTAGAATTATCTCTCCCGATTGAGAAGATCTGGTCGGTTTCCGGGAACGGTTTGATAGGTGACATCATGGCCAAAACCACGAACTTAGACTTCGAGATATCGATCAAAGAGTACGCTGACCAGATATCCGAGCCAGCCAAGACTGTAATGATTAAGTGTTAGCTGAAAGGTTGCAGCCTTCTGATTCCTCTATAGGTACTTACGGATGCTCAGATTCCCCTCAAACCGAATTCCCTGTTTCTTAGTCTGCGTCCCGTCCACGCTCGACATATCCTTAGGGACAATTTCGAGTGCCAATTTCTTGACATCTATTCCAGTATTGTTGAGCACGTCTGTTATGGCGCTAGGTACACCAACATCACCCGCAAATGTCGCCAAAATTTTGGACAAATTGAGATTTTCAACGGAGGCAGACAAATAGCAGCTAGAAGGATCTTTCTCAATCCACTGAATTTGAAGACTAAATTCAGACGTATCGTAAGTATAAATCGGAGCAATATGAGGACAAACTGTTTTTACTTACTCTCCCTTAACGTCGTTAAGCGATTGGATCGATATTTTACCCGAAAATTCTATCTGGCTGGGGACCATCTCTTGCTGGGGAGGGAACACCGCTCCCACCACAAAATTTGATACCTGGAGACCCTTTATACCAAATAAATCTGGCAAAGGTCCGAGAATGCTGACTCTAAATGCTAATCCAAAGTCCTTGAGATTCACGCCAAACTGTGCCTGGCCTTCTATCTTCTGCTTCGAAACAACTGGTAAGTCGAACGAAAATTGACCTTCAACTCCGATAAAAGTGCCACTCGTTTTGTTATAGCTCACTAAGACGGATCCTTGGACTTGTATACTATCTTTGAATAGCTTTAGTTCACCAATACCAACGCTCAGGCTGAGGGATTGCTCTGAGATGACTCCTAGAATATCAAGCTCCATCTTGCCAATCCACTCTTTGAGAATACCCAACTCTTTCGTATTCAAACTTAGCTTGGTGCTAACTGCGAGCCCGGAGCCTTGCCCGTTCTTTGCCCAGCCTGGAGTCATTGCTATTCCGCTTATTTTAGGGAAGACTAGGGGGTCCAAGTCTTTGATAAACAATGCCACCTCGGTATCGGTGAGCGTGATGAATTTTCCAATGATGTCCTTCACAATCGGAATCAGGTTCAATAAATCATCCTTTAGAGAGAACCCCACAGAGAATCCCCATCCTGCCTGATTGGTTGCCGACATTTTAATTGACTCAAAGATCAACCAGTTGGTGTCAGCACCAAAGGCTACACGAGAATACTGAGGTGTCTTTGCAAGAGAAAGCTCTACTCCCCAAATTTGGATGTCGACAAAGTCCTTGAGCTTTTCGATTCCCGCAGATTTGAATTTATCGGCAAGATCGATACCCGAGAGCGATTTAACAACATTAAATAAAGATATCTTTTGGTCATACGAGGCGGCAGCGGTGAAATAGGTACCCGGAACCAATGCTTGGCCCGCTGTATCTTTCTTGTTGCTGGAGTCTATGACTTTGTCATAGGTAAGAGTAGTAGAAAGAAGCGCTGTACCAAGCTGAAGTGAGCAACCGAACGTAATGTCAATTGCGGTGTCTTTTGCATAAGAGTAGACGAGCTCAAAGTTGGTCAGTTCGACCTTAGGTTCGTCCCAGAGATCGAGGCTGAACCCTGAAAATACGTTAAAGTCAATCGATGCAAGCGAGAGCTTGTTATCATTATTCTGATTGTCGAATACGATCAAAGTTTCTCCGAGCATTATGGTTTTGAAACCATCCAAGGCGCTAGGGAGTTCAAAGTCCAACGATGCTAAGTTTCATTCAAACATCAGAGAATTAATCATAATGGTATAAAGGGGAGTACCAGCATGAATTAGTACCTGCGAACTTGCTGGCGAAATGTGAGATGAGTTGGCCCACAGGCACGCCATCACCGGCATCGATGTGAAGGACCAAAGCCTTTTCAGTTCCGAAACTGCAACCAATTTGGACCATCGTCGTGCTGTCACCGATCAGCATTTCGGTGCTAAACTTAAACATGACGAGCCGTCGTGACTATTCAGGTTTACAATTAGCGAGCCCTAACAGTGCAGCGATCATTACGAGACTCATATCTTCACTTACAGCATCTCCAGGATACCTTGTCACTATTTGCAGATGCGGATCCTCCATATCAAGCCCATCTATGTGAAGTCAATTAGCCCGAGAAAAGTTATAAGGATAGTGGATTTACTATTACCGCAAATATGGATTGTTTCCTGCCAGAGTGATATATCTACAGCCGCCGATCGAACCAATTGCTTTCCATTGGCGTCTTTGACTGTTTCAATAGAAAAGCTCTCAAGCCCAATATTGGTGATAGCGTCGTCAAGCCAGCCAGGGAGCGTGGGAGGTTCGGCAACTAGAGAGTTTAAAATATCGTGGAATGTTAATGGGGTATCTTTACAGGCGATTTCAAAAGATATCCCTGGCTCCTCCGAGCCTTTATTGAGAAAGGGGTCTGTGATCGGCGGAGGAATAGGTGGACCTCCATAACGAAATCGGGTATTCATAGGGACGCCAGCTATATCTATAGCTGCTGAGGTTGTGACCGCAATCTTTCGAAGTTTTTGATCTCCTGGATTAAAAATTTGAAGTCTCACGAGAGCATTGTCTACGTCCAAGACGCCATTGACTATATCAATAAAGCCGAAATTGATGACGAGCTCGAGGAATGAAGGGACAGCACTAAGTTTCTGAGCGCTCCGTTGTCCACTTGTTGTCGGAGACGACTCCCAGCCGAGGGTAAACGAACGAAGTGATAATGCCTCGAGGCCATCCACCAAGAAATCAGGTAGTTCGTTCTTATCGAGCATAGACAAGGTTAGTAACTTGAAAATGTCAACTACTGTGACAGGATGGTCATCTTCAGGAGTAAACTTCAATCTGTAGATACGAGCGCCTGTTATTATTTTTTTCGTTTCGAATGTCAATGGCACAGGAAATCCTGAAATCTCCATTCGTTCATATATGTTTAACATGACCTAGGTATCAAAGGTTAGGGATCGGCCTTCAAACAGAGTTATTCTGTCTATGGTTTCAATGGGAGAAATACTTGTCTTTCTTGTGGTGAAGTGAGGTTATCAATCATTAGTCTCACTTTCGGCGAATTGAACTTTACCAAGTCGCCAAATGGAGCCCAGACTTTATTAGTCATTATCTCAAAGGTACCAAAAATGTTTCGTAACTGAATATCTTGGTTGTAAGGACTATCCTTTTGCAGCGTAAACCCAGGTTCTGCTAGTTTGAGCTCTTTTATCGTGTCTACCAGCGGCTGTAGACTCTCCAAACCTATTGATAACTTTAACGCCGGGTCCTTTTTTTCAAGTAAACGTCAACATGTCATACCTGGTAAGTCAATCTCATCGACATCGAGATAAATCCCAAGCGTCGCTGCCGCGAATACTTCTGCAATGTCGATAAAGTTCATAGTATATCCCTTTGTCTGAAAGTTCTCATCTGCAAACTGGAAATTATATTGGGTAGGCGTTACTCTCCCATCAGGCATTACTAAAAACTCGCAAACGACCTATTTTTGGAAGCATATTAGTCGTTTATCATATATTTTGAGAAAGCCTTGGTCTCAAAACTAGATGGGAGTCCTACATTTCGGTTGCCCATATTTCTCAACACTCCTTTGAAGGTACCGTAAATGACCCTGTTATCCGGGACGGTGGGCCAGTAGATAGTAATATCAATACCTTTTGCAATCAAGACATCAAGGCCAACCTTACCAAGAAAGCCAGACGAATTTGGAACCAACCACACCAGTCCGGCATCCGAAGGTGGTTTAATTGTAAATTTGATTTGTTGTGGTCCCGATACAGGAGATGTCATAGATCTGATTTCATAATGTTAATATCGCATCTGAAGAGTTGAAGAGTATAATAACTTACGGGTCGGTCCTACTGTCCACGAACGCTGCCACCACCGAATCGGGATCAATTCGGGAACAATAGGGATTCTTAAGTTTATCCATCCAGGCCATTGTATCAGACGGTATGCTCACGGGTAGACACTGAAGCAGCGGCTTCGCACCGGAGAGCCCACCAAGAATGAATGGTGCAAAGTCTGAGATTAATGGCCCTCCCAGCAATTTGTACGACTGTTTAAATATCTCCACATTGGACGCTGTGCTCAGTTTCACTCTCACAAGCTCGGTGAATAGTCCATCCAAGGACTTTATTATTCTCATCTTGGGCTAATACGAAATCGGAGTCGAGTCAGTTTCTCGCTAGCAATATCAGAGCCCTCTTTTCAAACATACCATTATTAGTGGGTAATAGTCGAACTCATCGCCAACCAAGTTAAACTTGTTCAAGGTTTCCCAGGGTAAGCTGTAATAAATACCAATTGATGATAATTCATCTTGGCCAAGGGTAGATGGACTCCCGGAGTCTTTCTCTGAACCGGTGTTCGAGATCACCATCGCTTTTTGAGACATTGAAGTGCTATAGGATAGTCAGATGGACATTCCGAAAAAGAAAAAGTTATAGTTTTCTAGTTCCAATTTAATAGATCAAGACCCACCTTGGTTGTTGTATTTCTGGGCTTATAGACATCTTTTGAGGGCGCTCAAACGCTACAGAGCTCATGAGCTCAAGAGGTGGGGCTGCCATAAGAGAATAGAAGTGAGTCGTATTTTGCTGAGAGAACTGGTTATGGTTTTGCTGTTGTTGCTGATTGAAGAGAGTTCCCCAAATATTGCCACCACCTTGACCGGGGGCGTTTGAGAACATGTTTACGCCACCTAGGCCGGAGAAGAGGTTTCCACCACCTTGACCTCCATTGTTTGAAAAGATATTTCCACCACCTTGACCTCCAGTGTTTGTGAAGAGATTCCCGCCCCCTTGATTGGAGATATATGGGTAGAAAATTCCGCCACCATGATTGGGGACTAATGGGAAGTTATTCCCGCCACCTTGATTGAAGGTGTTTCCGGGGAAAAGACCACCCCCCGGGTTAAGAAAACCTCCATTAAGATTCCCTTGATTATTTCCTAGTTGCCCGTTGTTAAATCCCTGTTGCTGAGCCACGATATAGTTGTGACATTGTTCTATCATCGGATTAAGTGACCCAAACAACTGAAACCCGATATTGGTGTTTCGTACATACGCCTGGGAGTCCTGTAGACACTCATAATAGGTTTGCAGAAGCTGCATCTCAATGCTGACGGGATCTTTCATCGTCAAGCTGGGGTCATTTATGTCCACGGGTGGGTATTTTTGCTTGGGCTGCCTTTTCTTTTTAGCAGGTTCGGTTCCGTCCCCGGCATCCTGGCTTTTCTTTCCAGCTTTTTTGTTTTTACTAGGGCCGCCCTTAGGATCCTTATTTATTTTTTTCGTGCCACCAGCGAGGTTGGAACCTGCTTTCTCATTATCATCTAACCCGGCTTCAGTCATAATTTCTGCCCTCAGCTCCTCTTCTTGGCGTGGAAGACATGCAAATGGCGCTGTGGGTAAGAAGAAGTTATGATGCCATTTAATGAACTCAGCATCTGATGGTGATGCTCTTATCCAGTGATAATTAGCAAAAGCATCATCATCCGGGTCAACCAGTACTGTGCCAAATGATTGAGACGGCCTAAGAATCCACAATCGATAATAACTGCCCATGGGGTCCCATTGACCTAGTTTCACTTGCCTAGCTGCGACCTCAAATACCCCAGGGATCGTGTCCGCAAGTATATTCTGCAAACAACCCCAGAAAGTGGCCAGCTCAGACCATGTTTCATTGGAGATGAAATTCGTTAGATAAATATCAACGGGTTTCTTTGTCGTTGTATCAGGAAAGCGCACAGCGCGAGCGATTATCCCAACGAGCGTGCTCAAATGCCTAGAGAACCAAGGTAGAGACATCAGCGCCAAGCTAGAGCTGTCCACAAGGAGTGGAAGGAAGTAAACGCTTTCCGAAATCAACTTACGGGTTAGGATGCTCAACATGTGAAGCGGAGATCTATCATCATGGTTAATATCCAAAGTACCCACAAACTTTATTACAAAATGTGCTTACAATATATTTCCGGGCTTGCACACTAAGCGCGCGTTGGATGTTAGAAATTCCGATGGTGTGATTGCTTAGTTTGAGAGTTCCACAACTTACTTGTCGAAGAATAAGGATACCTTTTACAATCGAGTTAGCATTTCTTTCTGGAGTTCACTGCCATTAGTTTGTCCAAAATTGAAGATTTCTTACTTTTCGCTGCTCCGAAATAATTAACTCTATATCCGAGTTGTCCTTGTTGTGGTTCCTAATTGATTCTTCCCAGGCCTCTCTATCCCGGAGGTATTTTTTATAATCGTTCTTAGCAGCCTGTCCCAACTTGTTCACGCGGCTTTCGACGGCATCTTGAGGCCAGTCTACGATTTAAATTAGCCTATTTGCGCCAAACAATTATGAAGTTCAAATCTTCTGTTCTTTTTCTTTTCTTTTCTTTTTATTTTTTTTCTTGTTTGGTCCGCAATACTATCTAGCCACTTACAATTGTTCGCTTTGCTACCATGGTGCATAACTAGACTCCTTTGTTAATCAAATTTTTTGGCATCTGGCGACTTTGAAAATATGCACCTTTCATAAGAGTAATCTGCTTTGGCTTGCCATCCCATCTTTGTAGAAAGCTGTCTATAGCGGTAGCATCGCCTAAAAACACCGATTGTGAATTATTCGTCCGCGCATTGAAAGTTAGCGACGACTTGTTCTTGACGCTGGGATCATTCGTTAATTTCTTGGCAATATTCGTGGACTGATGGTGCATTGAGCTTAGTTGCTGCTTTTTGGAAACTTCGAGAGGCTCCGTGTTTCTATGTTTGTAGAAGGGTAAGAATAAAATAAAAATTAAATTTGGGTTGAAATATCCAATACTTACTTGTTGTCAATAGGGTACTTGGGTAACGTCTTTCCTTGCGGTTTCTTCTCGGTTCTAACCCCATCCTCGTCTTTCGGGTAATACTGATTACCCAGTGCAGCCACAAGAGAAGTGTTAGGGCCGATAAACTCAAAATTAACGTGGCCTCGCGTTTTATTTGTCGCTTTGACAGCGCGGACGCCCCCTTTCGCGGTTGTGTCAGCAATCAATACAACAGGATCAGTTTCCGCAGCATCGATGGGTTGGGCTTTCCATTCTGCGTTGAAGTCTGGAAGAATGAGGTCGCCAAGGTCTTGACGGTACCGGTCAAAATATCCCCGAGTGGCGAAAGTAGGATCCGGTCCAAAGTTGATATTCTTGCTACACCAAACCTGTGTTTCAAAATTCACATCAAAAATGAGACTTTCCTCCTAATTACAATCCAAGCTGATAGGGAGTAAAAACCAACCTTGACAACATTATCTGCTGAGTTGTGCCAAATGTTTTTTGCAACTAGCGCACCTTTGGCCGCAGCATTGGCACCTTTAATATATGTAAATTCATCTAGGGCCGATAACTCTCGCTGGTTCGATAGATTGTTAATATTCTTTTTTGCTTCAAGCCTATGGATATAATAACCTTATCAGCTTAGGAAGAGAGATTTATGCCACTTGGTGTTTCTTACATGTTTAGAAGGAGCTGGAAGATGCCGCTAAAAAGGCAGAGTTGTGTCAGTATTCAATGCGGATTCGGCAATAAAAGAGGTAATTCTATACTTCATATGATCCGCGTCATCGTGAGTTGTCTACAGCATGAAAAGTTAATTTCTTTGGCCTTTGTCCCTAGTTGTATTCAAAGTAGGGATATCTGCTTACTATGATGGTATCCAATGGTTGAACATTAATGTCGTCAGGTAATAGGGTATTTAACATGAAATACATTGACTAATAGATATATCGATCAGTTCATCTTCTTACGTAGACAAAATGTGGAGCTGGAAACAAAGGGTACCTGCAATGGAGATCTCGTGTCTATCTGAAACCCTGTAGGGCCATGGAATGCGGGACCGCCGTCAAGCAGCATCACTCTTCTTGTTGGGCTCTATTTTCAATATTCAAGATTAATTTTATCTTCAGAAATGAGCTCCCTCGATATAGGTGTACATACCGTCATCATATTTTGATACTCGACGGCTGGATCCGCATCAGGTTGCTATATGTTTTCGAAAATGGTTAGACTTAGCAGATATAAGTCTTTCTCAATCATTTAGGGGCAGTTTTCTATGCTTACATTATGGGCACGCAGTCCTTCATTATACACAGTCCTCAGATAATTCGCTGGGTTAACTGGGCATGCGTCGTCGATTTCTAATGCTAAGCAATCGCCGTATGACGCTTGGCACACATGGACTCGAAAGTAGGGATGTGTCATTTTGACTTGAAGAGCTAGTTTAGGAATCTATCGATCAATTACACGTATATTGGTTGGGCTGCCAGGTTCTCGATATCGTCAAGGGAAAAAATCTGAGAGATGCAAGGGTTAATTTAATCGGCCACGTTTGTTGAGACCTTATATGAGATTCAAGCTCCATTTTCCAGACTTCCAGCTTTCTGGCGTGATCAGCTGGTGTGGATATGCGCTTCAGCTGCTAACCGTTTCCATCTTGCTGCCCGGAGGTGCAAATTAAAGTGGCAAATTTCCTGCATATGTGGAAACACCATCCATAACCTCAGCTACTCCGAAGTGCGCGTCCTAACGAAGGTTTGAAACGCGTTGAAGCTATAGATCTAACAGTTATCAATTAATTGCGCGGAGGTCTCGGGAAATGCCGCTTAAGGCTGAAGCCCCACTGCATATCAGGTTTTCTACCGGAGAGCTGCTCGAGGGCTTCGGGCCTTTCGCTCGATAAGCACTCGTGGAGGTGAACAGCCATTCGCGAGACTTCACCAAAGGAGGAATTTTGGCCGGTTGATCAACAATTGTGGGCCAGCCACAGCGCTTAGTGTCCTGCATCTCGAAAAAATTTCTGAGACTAGTCGTTTTTGTAAGATACGTTACCAGAAGCAGTCGCGTCGCCGAGTTGGAGGAGGATTTAGAACGAATTTATGTATAGTAGCGCTATAACCGGCCGAACAGATTTGTCTGGACGTTTAGTTAATTTCGATTCTAATTATAAAGCCATAGTGGTTGCATAACCTCAATGCGCATTATATGCCGAGATATATGCCAAGTCTAAATGTATAGTCTATCCATAATAACAATACCGAGAGAACCTGATCTTCTGGCAGCTGAATAGCAAAGGCTATGCCAATTGTAGATATCTAGGCTACTTCCAGAGTGCGGGACTTCCCAGTCGCAACCGGAAATGCGTGGCGCGAAGTCCGACCGCTGAGACGCAACGCCTCGAAGCAACGCAGCCAGTTAAACGTGGTTGCACATATGCAACTAGCAAAGCTGAACGTACGAATGAAGCAGCTTCAAGCCCAAATGCATTTCTATCATACAGTTTACTTTTCGGATCGAATTTCTGATCCTATTCTTGGCAACCGGTTAACTATAGCAAAGAGATCCGCAAACATATTGAGCTCCAGATAGCATTCAGACACGAGCTTGTTGTCGCTCTCATAGTCCTGAAGCGAATTATCAAGAAATCAAACGACTATTCCGACAGCGTTATATCGAGTAAGTTCATGTTCGGATGGAGGTCAAATTTAGAGAGAGGGGAAAGAGAGGGAGATTAGATCTCGGATACCAAGCGCTTTGTTCGTCTAGATCAACACTCATATTTCTAAAACCCGTTCAAAAGCATTTTAACAACCAGCATCCGATATCGTTGATTGATGAGCGTGAGCAAAACAATTTCTCGCTACCGTCCTTGGAGAGGAGCGTTGTCACAATTGGCGAGGCTTCACGAACGTAATCAAGCATTTTGTCGGCTTTCCACCCAAGACCAAAGAACGAGGCGAATTTCAAAGATTATATTTATTGAACTTACGACAATATAAAATAGTAATAGGCCGATGTTCTCCGAGTAAACCATTGCTTCGGTCGTGCATGCCGCCATCAGGTCCCGGGAATTCACCCAGAGCAATAGCCTTGGGCGCTTTAAATGGCACCATAGCGTTCATGTCCCCGACTCCTTTGTGTTGCACGAGCAAGTCGACTATATTTAATAATTCTTCAAAGCCTTATATTGATCTGTTAATGAACGATTCAAATATTTTTATAGTATAAAATTTGGCTTGATGAGTGTCCATCGTTTTAATCCCTACGAATTCCCCGAAATAGCTGGCTTTTCACTAGAAACCCACCGAGAATAGCGCGTTAATGGTTAGACGTTTTCTTTTTTCGATCTTTGTCAGCCTGGTCTTCTGGTGGTATAGCCTTTGATTTCTTTTTTTTCGCCACTGATCCAGGGCTTCTGAATTTAAATAATAAAAATTATAAATTTTGAATACCCAACTGAATAAAGAGACTTCCCTCCATTTTTCCACCACTTGGACCTTTGATTAGGCAGTGGGAGGGACTGCCTCCCTTAGCCCTTTTCACGTCATGATGCACGATGCATAGCCATGGTGCTTTCAACAAGGCTAGCTCATTCTGTGTAACGCCAAGTAAAATCTTAAGCGCACACACTCTTGTATGTTTTTTCAGCTGCGATCTTGATATCGTGATGAAGACACGCCACCAATTGCAAAGCTATCAGCCTTTATTGCAGTCACGCGATGGTCGCAAAACAGAAAAGGGCTCTAGGATTACTGTATGACTATATTATGTAGAAGTCTCGCTCAATCACTTCTCCTCTAGGCAACCACATCCAACCTCGAGTGGCTTCATCTGACCACACTTTATCACCCCACACTTTTTTATATATCTTAAACTGCCTCAAGGGCGAGACTGCCAGTGCTACAATTTGGTCGATATCGCTAGATTTTATATAAATGGCGCAGAACAGAGCGCCAAATGTTGCCGTAGGGAGTGCTGCAGGTGTCGGGCCGGATCAATATGCATATCCGAACGATTCCTCTGCTACTGTTGAGGATCGATCGCTTGGGGTATGGGACATCATTTCTCTCGTTGTAAACAAAATGATCGGTACTGGGATATACTACGCTCCGGCTCAGGTGCTTGTCTTGACAGGCTCAAAGGGTGGAGCCTTAGGTGTTTGGCTTTTTGGTGTTGTTTATACCTACATCAGGTACTTATATGTTCCCGCCTAGCTTTAGAGTCGCATGTAAAATCTAAAATATACTACTGCAATGCTAACTTTATTCGTTCGTGTACAACAAAAGTGCCTTCGTCTACCTTGAATACGGAACTAGATGGCCCTTTATCGGCGGCGAATTTACATACGTGAGTCCATTTTGGTACAAAATTGCTTTGCGGAGACATTCCCTTATCTGATGACCAGCGGACATACATTTTCAAATTTGTAAAATCCTACCGCGCCCAAATTTAATATTTTCGACAGCATATGCCTACTTTTTCGTCGCACTTAGCTCAGCTGCACCTAATGCTCTCATACTCGCCATTTATGCTGTTTCTCAGGGGCACAGCCAAGAACCTAATGCATTTGCTTATAAAATTACTGCGCTTTTTGTAGTTTTTGTGATTTCATTGCTGCATTTAATGCTAAAAGGCCTCGGTCCTGATCTGAATCTATTTCTAGCCGTGATCAAGGTCTTGATATTGTTTTTAGCTTGCCTAATCGGTTTTGGTGGACTAGCGCATGGTCAACAAGGCTATCTCGACTTCCCTCATAACCATGGATTCACACCCGGGACTGACGGCCCCGCGAACATCGTTATCGCAATGATCCTCGTCCTATACGCTTTTCAAGGCTGGGAGAATGCAAATTATGTCAGTACACGCAAAATCCTTCGTAGTAATGGATCAAAGCCACTTACCATGTTTGGTGATTTGCAACTTTAGGTAACAGCGGAGATTAGAGGGAATTTTAAAGAAAAGCAGAAAATCTTAAAAAGAGGTCTCCTTATCGCGATTACCATTGTTAGCGTTCTGTACCTTTTCTTCAACCTTGTTCTGGTACGTTTATCATTCCGGTTTCCAAGTTGACGAGCGAACTAACACAGGCCACGCTCTGGAATCTACAGTTTCTGGTTCTGGATTTTAAGACTATTGAAAAATATATTGACAATGTATCTGTCTTTGATGGAATGTTCCAAAGAGTGAGTTGTGTCTAAATCTGGCTAAATATAATTATAATGCTTTCGTTAAAGGCTCAACAACTAAACCTTGAGCCTGTTTCTCGAACAGGCTTTCCGCAATGTGTCAGCCGATAAAGAACCGAAAGATACGGATACTAGGACCAGCAGGGCAGTCTCAGCTTGCATAATTATCTCTGCTGCTGGAAACCTCATTGGAGAAATATATACTAACGCAAGAGGTAAGTTCTACTATCCATAAAGAAAAATTAATTAGCAGTATGATTGCGAGTTTCTGTTGCATTGTGATAACTAAATATACTGAAATGCAGTGAAGCGTGAGATCGCCAGATATCAGTTGATTCCTTTCAGCACCTTCTTTGGAAGTAGTACCAATACCAAAGCCCGCAGCGACCACGAAGGTACCCCCGCAGGAGGCTTGGCGCTAAACTGCTTGACTTCCTGGATCATGATTCTCGCTACACCGATATACAAGGATTCGACGGAAGGCATATCGTTTATTGTTCTTCTATTCACATACGGGCACTCTCTACTCGGAAGTATGCCGAAATCCTCTGCAATATATCGCACTATAATCATTTGTGGATGCTTCTGACTGAAATATAACAGTGGTGCTAGGATTAGCCTTCTGGCGTGCAGATGATAAACTAAAACAAGCTGAAATCCGTACGCACGAAAATAGCCCTGCCGATGGTACTAAGGACGAGGATCTTCTCCCACCGATAGACGAGGCACGGGCCTTCAAGTGGCTCAAGACGAAAGAGGCACGTGTTTTTCTTGGCATGCTTTTCGCGGCCATGAACGGGCTCGTGTTCGCTCTCCCTTGGTCAAACAAGCCTTCCCGTTCCGTCAGTGGAGGCGCTAGAAAGATACCAATAATATACCTTGGCGCTTTTGTCCTCTCATTCTACGGCCTCGGAATCCTAGCGGCACTTTACATTATGTTTTTTGCGCGGCAAATGATATTTTTACGGCCTCGGCCGCCACATACCTCGCCGGAGGGCACCTTTGCGTATTCTACAGCCAGAATTTTAGATCCCAGGAAAGCGATCAAGATTTTAGGCACAAGATACGATGTTACCGAGCGGTCAAAATACAGCCCCGTAGAAGAGGTAGAGGATGATGATAACAATGCGAGGATATCTAACGATGGGTATTACGTTTTAGCCAAGGATAGAAGATGGATATTTGTTTTCGATAACGTAAGTATGCTTGAAGCGTTCTCTCACCTTTCATGTGCAAATTGTGACCGCGGCTAACTCAAGAATTATATAGCTCGGACTGTACACCTTCTTCTCTAACGGGTGGGGCGATAAGTGGCTCACTATCAAACGAGTTATAACTGAGCCTTTTCGAAGACCTGAGGTAGACTTTGGCCTCCAAACCTTCAATAACCAAAATGGAAACGGGAACCAAGCACAGAACGTAGTCCAGAATCAAGTCCAGAACCAAGCACAATCGCACCAAAATCGACCTATATGGTCAAATTTTGTGCGTCGTACAAACAGATTTAAGAGAAGATGGTGGGCAGAAGGCGAGAGAGCATTAACAGAGATAGTACCCAGAGATTTGGCGGGTGCGATGATCCCCAGCCTACCAAACGGTGTGGCTCTAGCCGCTTCTAGTTCGCAGAATTCGCAACTGGGGCCGCAACCAGATGTCTCCAGTCAACCATTTGGTGGAGCGCCAGTAGCTTCCAGTTCGCGAGGTGCACCCTAATTTCTCTTGCTATATTGTATAATCCGTTATAGGCGTATACAGTGGCGGCAAATGTATCCATTGCATATATTTTCTTGAATGACGTAACTATGTATTAATAATGATCAAAACAATATCTTTTATTAGCTATATTTAGCTCTGCGACAATTCTCAAGTAAGGTACACTAACAGTGCACATTTTCGAAGTATTAGTAGATCTAAGCCGCTAGAAATGTTTGGCATCAGCGTTGTCTAGTAAACCAAACACTAGAGATGAAGATTGGCCCGTTCACTTTGTCCCGGGCAACTAGAAACAGTAAATTAATTTATAAATACACGTATAAAAGGTCTTGCTGAGACGAAAGCTGTGGGGATATTTTTGAGATGTTACCACCTTTGCCTCGAACGCCTGGTTTCGAGGTAGTTTGTCACAGTCAAATCGCAATCAAAAGTTGCATGTAGACAACTAGACGTCAATATGACACTGACACATGCCTATTGGGTTGAAATGCCGAGGTTACAAAACTGTATACTAAAGAATGGGAAGCAGTAATATGGAATTGGAGGAAATTTTCGTTCTTTGGCTATTGTGGCTTGGGATTTTATATTTCTATTGCAAAACAGTATTTATGCATATATTTTCTAAATTTCTCTCTCCTAATTTTGCTAGACATGTGCTGAAAGAAAGGGCTTGAGAGAAAAGAGAGCCAAGAGGCTCGAAGTGGGGTGAACTCATTAATTATATATGATTACTCGATTTTACTGCCCTATTACGATGATATTCATTTTTCCATATTTCCTATGTGTATTTATGTCTCTTCACATTTGCATACCACGCATGATGTTCAGATGGTAACATTCGAAATAGTGTATTTATCCTACAAAAGTTATTTAGTAGCCAGGAAATCATCTTTCATCTACACATTTTAAAATCGTGAGTCCGGTCCTAGGCGTCATATCCCCATTTCCCGCCGCACCAACGCACAAAACACCAATGGTCAGAAATTGTCTACATGCAGGCATGTGCATCAAATTCCAGTCCGCATCGGAGGCACGGCATTGAAAGTAGCGCAAGCATATCAATTCAACGCACAGATATCATCTAATGACCTTATTCTTCAGCTTCTGCCACCGAGTCTGGAGGTCGAATCGACAGTCCGACCTCAAAGTTTAGGTGCGTTGCAGCGCGTTGGTGGAAAAATCCAACACAAGCCTCTAGAGACCAACGTCTCGAGCTCCCGCCGCGATAACAAAGAGATAAAACAAAAGTAAAACACTAGGTAGGCTTATAGTGCTGTAACCGGAGTTGAAGTTATGAAAGTAACAAATTTCCTCTACATGTTATATAGCTATGAAGCAAATACCGGGTGGATTAGCCAATTCTTTCAAATGATATTTTCATCAATGTATCTTGTCTACATAATTATTCAAAATATATTCCAGCTCTTTTATATCTTATATTGACCTCCGTGCATTTATATCTTGTAAAATAACCAAGATGAGACCGAAATACCTAATTTATAGTATAGTATTTCTTGTGAATACCGCTTTCGCATCCGAAGCCAAGGTAAGCAACCATTCATTGCACCGAAAAAACCAGTACTAGGCGTCAAATTTGTACGGTAATAGCTAACTTTGCGATAATATAGTCCAAGCCTATTACAAACATATTCGGAGACTACAATATAGCGGTATACAACGGCCCCCAAAACCAGCCGTACACACCAGAAAGCAACCCACCAAATTTCAATAAAACAACTACAAGAAAACTCTCCGGCCGCCAAGTCGAAATAAAAGGCGACGACCCCAAATACGCGCGATGGCTAGACCCGCCCAAGAACACAGTCCACCAAATCTACAGCTGCAGACGCCTATCCAGCCTCGATGCGGGCCTCCGCGTCGCCGATCTCCTCGAAGTAAGCCGATACCTGATCTGGCAACTCACAAACAGCACGATGAACTTCATCGCCCGCCCGCTGGACGACAAGTACCCCTGCGCACCGGTATACTGCCACTACCCGCACACCGTAATCTCCCTCTGCAACCACCACAAGAACGCGGCTACGTACCCGATTAAACTGTTGGGGAGGGATATCGGCCGCCTGGTATGGGACATGTATATATTCGCGGACCTGGATTCGAAATGGTTGATGAAGAACTGGGATGGTGGGACGCGGCCGTGTGCGGATGAGGAGTCCGCGTTGAATACAGACTATGCGATGGATAGCTTTATGACGTGGACGAAGTGGTCTGGGGATGATGATTGGGAGGTTATTGTGTCCCGGGAGCTGGATGAGGCCGGGTGTGATGTGTGGCGGGGGGATCCGGATTGGGTTACTACGGGGGGTGGGCCGTTGCCGAGTGGGTTTCCTGATAGCTTTTTCGCGGGTACCCCAAGGCTTTGGGGCCCGCCGATGTGATGATTATGGGGGGTTTTCCCCTGGGCTTGAGTATATGTATATATGTGTGTATATGCATGGCTTACGGGGAGCTCGGATTTTTTTGGCGAGCGGTCATGGTATTTGAGGTTTAGAGTGCATTTAATGCTGTTCGGGTGGTTTATTATTTTTGCATGTATCGAGACGTGTATTGTGCTGTTGTCGTTTAACGGTCCACGTCAAAGAGCGTTGTACTCGCAGCGGTTGACGGTGCTTCGGAGTGTCGACGCTTATGCTTGTTTGTCTCGGTGTCGACTTGTCTCACAGGCCCTGCAAGTGGTGCCACATGTCCGTGACTTCTACGCCGTAGAAATATCGCATTGCCTTTCCGATTACCGCGTATCTGAATGACTGTTTGAAATTTTGCCAACATGTCTAGAGACTTTGCCATTATACAATTATCTAGACTGCTGGATGGCAATTGATAATATCAGGCTGGACTGCTGTCCTCGCAGTTATTTTGACGTGTTGAATGTTGGATTTCTGTTTCGGGAGTAGCTATTTTAGGTGGACGCCGTCTTGGCGCTCGTGGTGCAAGGGCAGCATTCTTCCCCTTCCGTTCCGCTGATTCCTACAATTTAATTCCAGAGATTGATTAATTCCGCAGTCAACCCGGCAGGCAATTTGGGTGAAGAATGCGGTGTATCTCATGTTCGCGAATGCGATTAATTTCGCAAACCTTGCATCCCGCCCGCTTGCTCGGGTTGCAAGGGCGGCACCTGATTGCTCTTTGCCCACCTTCAATTTTCGAAGGAGGTGTGGGCATCGATATCGGAAATGGAGTAGTTGAAATCTACACCATACTTTCCAAATATCGTCTTGGCTTCGGATTTCAGTATGTGTCCGCTAGTTCAGACCCCGCGGTCTCAAAAACCTGAAACTCGCACGATATTCTAAAACCATCCATCGAAAGACGGTATTTTCTGATACTTTTAAAAAACAACCTGACGCAAACTGCGTCGTCGGGAATTCCGACCTTCTCAGCCAGCTGCAAAAGTGACATAACCACCCGTTTCTTGGAGGGGTGCAAAGTGGCAGCCCGATTTGCATCACGAGATTGTGGTGTGGAAACCATGATTGGCCAAGAACCGTGTTTTTCCGATACCTTGAAGAGCGGGCGATGAGGCAATTCAGAGCTGAAGAAAATAAAATTCCCAGCATATATCAGCTGGGGGTACTCTGTCGGGTCGGCTGTGCAGCCCTGTCTGTTAGCGATTGGTGTGGGCGGCGGAGGAAGGCGACGATGTACATATGTATTCTATCTATCTACGGAGGCTATCTGGGCAATCGGCCTGAGCATGCAGGTTGATTCTCTTGCAGAAAGAAAGCCTGGCATCCTGACCCGATTGGAGGGGCGTCGGACGGAAGACGGCATTTTGTTTATTGGCTGAGGCCAAGCTCGCTGGCCTGAAATTAAGTTGGCCAGTGTGCACATTACACAATCGCACAGCAAAAAGTGGTCCTGATCTCGCAGATTCCGGTGCTAAGACTGAGAAATAGATGTGTAGCACGTAGACGCTTGCCTTAAAGCGTAGACAATCGTCCCCGACTGTGCCAAAAGGTATTTAGCGATCGTTGATACAGATGGAATGCCCCCATCCCGCTCGATCCAGAACCTCGAGATTGACCTTGGAATTCTTGATTCTGCACGACCGTCGCACTGAGGAGTAAAGCTGAGGGTGTCATGTATCGCGAGAGGGATAAAGATCAGCCACCAAGTGGAGATGTAACAAACAGACGGTTCGCACCCTCCGTGAGATTGCTTCAATTGCGAGAGCGAGGTTAATTGAATCCAGTCTGCCCCGAGCTGAAAGCTGAACCCCAACCGCCAAAAAAAAAGCCCCGAACTTCGACTTGGGTGGCCTCATTTCGACCGGGGTCCAAACGAAAAGAAAAAAAAACAGGTGCATCAGCCGATGGCCCACTCTCTCTTTCTCCTTCTCGCTTGCGTGGGATCATGAATTAACTGAGATTTGCTTGCAAGGTAGGCGAGAGATTTTCTTCCTGACAAGAAGGAGCGCACACTCACTGGGGTCACCGAGCAAGTAATTAATTATTCTAGCCTACTTTCTTTTTATTAAATATCAAAATGCATCCATCCGATGTTACCCTCACTACTGTTCTTTTCTCGACCGTCATTCCGACCTTTGGCTATTACGTTCTCGCGATCTTTCTGTTCCGTCGACTGGGCACGTTTTTGCTGCCTTTTGTCGGGCTCGAAACCACGTCGACGTCGTCGCCGGACACCGACGCAGACACCAAAATGACGACAGTCCAACACAACAACACTTTCGTCCCTGAGTCTGTCACCCATTGCGCCCTCCCCAGCACCTCCCTCAAACCGAAATCCCAAAAGTCCCCATCAGCCACTCTCTCGCCGGCGTCGATACCGACCGGTGCCCAAAGTGCCCACAATGCACCAGCAGCAGCATCAGCTAACATTACCAGAAACGCCTCCACTCGGAGCGTTTCTTCAAACCCGGACAATGTCGAGGTCTTCTTCAAGATGATCCCTCTAGGCGGGAAAGACCGACACCAGAGCTATGCAAAGTACAGACGGTCCGCGTCTTCCACGATTGACTGGAGCCAAGCCTCCATCGGGAGAGCCTATTCCAACCACAAACGACCGTCCGTGTATTCACTTGTTAGCAACGACGATAATGCCAGTACCGCGACTGACACCGCCAGCAGTTCTTCACGTCCACGGTACGCCAAATCCGAAACCCTATCTCAGGTGTTTCTATCACACTACGCGAGAAGCGATGTCGGCTCGGAAACGGATTCCGAGCAAAGCTATGACCTCGGTCAACGGCTCGGGCAGATTTATTCTGCGTTGGAAAACAGCGAGCAGGCCGCTGCTGGGGAAGCCGTACGAAATCAGCAGATGCTGCTCATCGAACAACTTCGAGCCGAGATTGCAGGTTTACGTTCGGAAATGGAGGAAAGACAGCACTCCGTGTCACAAAAGGAGCACGAGTGTGCTAGGTACTTGATTGAACACTACAACGCAGTTAGAGGCGATCTAGGGGATGTGACTTTGGAAGGTGGAGAACTCGAGGATATCGATCGGGATGGCATTGATCATTCCGTCCTATCTCAGAAACTACAGCCTCTCTACGCCATCCTCAGAAAGCAAGTACTCGATTTCAGAGCAAAACATGAAAATTACGATTCTTTAATAAACGCCTTGAAGGCCAGGGAGCAGTCACAAGATGGTTCCATCTCGAATCTAGGGGCTGAAATAGCCGAGTTGAAAGAACGACATCAGGTCGAAATCGACAAGCTGCAACAGGCAGCCGACGAATTTGCGCAGAATCTCCAAAGGCAAGTCAGCAGCGGACGGGAAGAGCAGGATAAGCTGAGGCAGACGATCGCCCAACTTAATGAAATGCACTCCAGCGATTCACAGGCCGCGCAACTCAAGTTATCCGAGAAGGACGAGCTCATCAGATCACTCAGGGAAGCCACCAAGCACGAAATCGAGTCCCTAAAGGCCGATTTCGAACAAAGCAAACGAGAGGCAGACCAGCTCTACGAAACTCTCCGAACACAATCCCAGTCCGAAATCAACACTCTCAAATCCACTTTGCAAGCCTCAGAGTCCGAATTAACGGACCTCAAAGACCGTCTCCAAGCCGCGGGGACCATCACCGAAACCCTTCGAGCTCAACACATCCAAGCTCAAGATGACTTGAAAAGTCAGATAAGCAACGCCGAAACCAACCTGCTCAGCTTCAAAACTGAACACCAGCGACACATTGACGATCTAACAGGACAGGTACAGAAGCATTCCGATACGATCGAAGATTTACGTTTACAACGCCAGCGGGATGCCGAATCCCACGAAGAGCAGCTTCAACGTAGGGACTCTACGATTGCTCAGCTACGAGACGAGATTCGGGAGGAGACTGCCAAGCTAAGGGCTTTGGAGGAGGAGTTGAGGAAAAAGGCGGAGGAACTTGAGGTTCGTGAGAGACGGCTACAGGAGGACCTCGAGACCCTTCTGCAGAGAGAGTCGCACGATCAGGAAGAATCTGGGTCTCTGCAGACGCTCAGGCAGACACTCTTGGATAGGGAGACCGCCCTTGTTGAACGTGAGACGTCTTGCCGCACTCAAGAATCGGATCTAGAGAGCCGCCAGAGTGCGGTAAAGGAGCAGGAATCCAAAGTTGCGGACTCTGTGACCGCTCTTTCTGAGCGAGAAAAGTCTCTGAATGACCGAGACACTACACTTTCGGAAACTGCTAGTACCCTCTCCTCTCGCGAAGAACAGATCGCCCAACGGGAAGCCAAACTCCAAGAAGAGTCGACCACTCTTACCGATCGGGAACATGAATTAGAGAAATCTTCATCCCTTTTGTCAACCCGACAAGACTCCTTGGCCGCTTTGGAGGCAACTCTTGCCCAGCGATCTGATGAAGTCTCGTCGCTTGGGAAGGAGATTGATTCCAGACAAGCCTCGCTACAAAGCAAGGAAGACGACCTCGCAGAGAAGGAAGGTATCCTAGCTGACCGTCAAAAGAAGGTCGCAGCCGAAGAATCTCGTATTACCGAAAAGGAAACCCTTCTCTCCACACAGGAGGAGTCTTTGTCTACAAGAGAGCATCTGTTAACCGAAAAGGAGACTGGACTCTCCAGCACAGAAGCAGACCTCAATACTCGTGTCGCTGGCTTTGAGGATCTCAAGCAAAAGTTTGAGAATGAAAAGTCGGCCTTGGAGGCTTCTAAGAGTCAAGTTGACGCCTCACGAGCAGAAATTGCGGAGAAGCTTGCAGCTCTTTCAACACAAGAAACCGATTATGAAGCCAAACAAGCAAAATTGAAGGAAGAGGCGGATAGACTCGAGGAGCAGAGTAGTAAACTTACCTCCCGTGAAGCCGAAATCGCTGAACGCCATGCCTCCGATAAGAAGCAACTCGAAGAGCGAGAACAACTCATCGAGAAACAATCTCAAGAAGTTATGCAGCAGAGGCAAGATGTTGAAAAGCAAAGCGAACTGCTTGAACAGCAAAGGGCCGGCTTTGATCAACAAAAGCAGACCCTCGATCAAGAAAGAGAATCCCTCGTGCAGCAACAAGAAAGCCTCTCTCAAGAGAAACAATCTCTGGAGCAACAGAAACAAGACCTCCAGGCCCAGAAAGATGCCTTTGAGAAACTCAAGCAAGAGCTAGACCAGCGAGAACAGAGTTTAGCTGCTGAGAAAGAAGCCTTCGAGAGCCAAAAGAGCGACTTGGCCACGCAGAAGGAGACAATTGCACAGCAACAAGCGGATCTCGAAAAGCGAAGAGAAGAGGCTGGCGAACAAGCTCAGCAGATTGCTCAAGAAAAACAAGACATCGAGACACAAAGGCAGGAGCTCGAGAAGCGTATTGCCGAGGCTAATGCCAAGGATCAGGAAATCAGCGACCGAGAGCGTGCTCTTGAAGAGAAAATTGCTCATGAGACCGCTCAACTCAACTTGCAGACCGAACAGCTGAAAGGTGAGCGAGAATCAGTAGAGCAACGCCAGCAGGAGATTTCTACCAAGGAAACAGAGCTCGACGAGAAGAAGTACGCCTCGGAAGCAGAAGCCGCCGCCCTTGCTGCACAAAAATCCTCCCAGGATGAGGCTCATCAAACTCGCCTGGCCGAGCATGATAAACAGGCGGAAGAGCGTCTAGCAGAACTCGGTTCCAAACAGGCAGAGTTGAAGACGCTTGAAGAGAGCTTGGCGGCCCGCCGGTCTGAACTTGATCGGCAGAGGGCAGAGCACGAGGCTTCTTCTGCTGAGAAGAGCGAGCATTTCAGGAAATTGGAGGAAGATCTCAATGTTCGCGTCAAGGAGCATGATGAGAGTTCTCAACTACGCCAGACTGAACTTGCCTCTAAGGAAGAAAACATCAAGGCGCAAGTAGCCTCACTTCGCGAGAAGGAGGATGGATTGGTTGTTAGATCAGAGCAGTTGGATAGCGATGAGACTGAGCTGAAGACCAAGAGCGAGCAGCTTCAGAGCGAACAAGACCAATTGCGTACTCAGAAGGAAGATTTGGATTCTAGAATCAAGCGAATTGGCAGCCAAGAAGACGAACTCAAGGCTCAAAAGGAAAAGATGGAGGAGTCCGAGCGATTGTTTGCTGAAAAGACAGCGGAAACCTCCAAGTTGAATGAAGAAAAATCCGCAGAATTGGACGCCAAGTCGAAAGAACTGAACGATCTTCAGAATAGTCTAGAAAAACAGCGTGAAGATCAGCAGTCTGCCCAGGAAGGTATCTCGACGAAGCAAAAGGAATTGACTGAATGGCAAAGGGAAATGGAGCGGAAGGAAACCGAACTAAACGACCTGCGATCCAAACTTGCAGTTGTAATGGAAGAAATGCGAGGAGCGCACAGCCGTCCTTCGACTTCTAGTATAAGCGTGAGGTCGGAGCAGACCCAAAGCGACGTAAGATACCACCCTCTCGTTTCTTTTGATGCATAAATCGAACCATGCTGACGATATATTTAGTTCCTTCCCGACATCCAAGAAGACAGAACACCCATGGCTACAGCCGATACCCCTGACCCAATGGCAGCCGCAATTTCGCCATCGATATCCGTCGGTGAGCCCAAGGTCCGGTACGAGGACACGAGCAGGACAAACAGTTCGGCCGGAGATATGACCAGGCCGTCGACGGGGGCATCCCATGTATCGTATTCTCAGACATCTATGACATCGTCGAGCAACGAGCGGCCGACGACAACGGCATCAGGGTCCACGCGGCCACCTTCCACGTACAGCATAACCAGTGCTACCACCGAAGACCCGCGGTACTGTCATGTCTGCCACATGATCCACGAGACCCCGCCAAAGAGTGGGAAACACAGCTACCGCCACAGTAAGCTGCACAAGGCGCAGCCGGTGAAAAGATCGGTGTTTGACGCGTTCAGGGAGACGAATAGGAGTCTGGGTCTGAACGTGCAGAATACTGTTGAAGAGAAGAAGAAGAGGCGGTTCCATAGGAGCTTCCCGGTTTGGATGGATGAGGAGGTCTTCAAGCACCACCATGATGACAAGGAGGGGAAGAAGAAGTCCAAATGATGTGATTATAAGAAGAAAACATGGTTTGAGGGGTTTTGCATAATTGTATATACAAATGTTCCGGCTGCGCACTGCGACATTCGCTTTTTTTGTATCTTTGGTATTGGTGATTCGGCGTTGGTCAGGCGTGTACTTGGTAATAATATTTTTTGGTGAATGTTATGGTTACTTGAAATACAACTATTCTTCTAATTTACCCAGAAATAAGAAACAAGAAACAAATAACTAAACCGTATCAGAAGCCGGGGAAGGAAACAGTTTAGGAATTACTTCACGGTGGCTGTGAATTTTTGTGATAATGCCATATAATATGACAGAAACGCCTACTACCATAATGCAAGATATCGTAAAAATCCGGGTGAAATACAAATGGCCAGCAGGACTTGGCCGAGCAGTTGACTTCCCGTCCACGATAAGATCCGCTCGCACGAATACACAAGTAGACTTCATGCATATATGCACAGAACGTCGATATCGGGGACTAGAACGAATTAGAACCAGATTGCGAGCTGGGTTATCCCGATAGTCTAAAACGGTTTATATCCACCTTCTAGAAACTGCGATAGCAAAAGGGCTAAGAGGCGCATGACCCCAATGGCGGTTAACTATGCACTGCTATGTTATTGGCAGACGGGACTAGTGCTTGTTTAGGAATATAGTGTCTTGGCAGGCAACCATTTCCTGGCCGAGGACCTGTCGAATGGAATGATTAGCCTGGGAAGCTTTCCACGGCCAAATGTGATCACCAGTGAACAGGCATGTAGTCAGTTTCCTATTCGGGTATAGTTTATCAATAGCGGCCAAGTACGCAGCCAGCCGCGGTGGGGACCTTAGCAATACTTTTGCTTTAGCTTTTGTTGTATGTTTATTTGAAACTCGCTTAGTCGAGAACCTCGCACAACACAATCCAACGACGGGCTGCCATTCTAAGCAGGTGGCGAAAGGTCGTCCGACAGGGGGGTTGTGTAGGTTGGTCTGGTCCAGTCATCGCTTTTCATTCGTTCACATGATTCGGGCGTACCTTAATTCTCGTTCGTCCAATATCGGGGATGAGGGGGTAGTGGGCAGACCGTTTCCGGAGTCCGGATGTCTAGGCATCTCAACCATTGACACACATGGCCACCTTTTTTTAACGCTTTACACACCATGTTTTGTTCAAGCATCTGCTAAGCTTTTCGCGAATTCGCCTTGGATTGGTAACCGTGGGTTCTTTTAGGGGAAACGAATTGGTCATAGATATCGGAGCCTCCGGGAATAGCGGGATATTCCATTGGAACGACAATTTGATCGTATTCGCCCTATGTTACGTTGCTATCATTATCGAGTCCCGCCCCCCCCCCCTTCTTTGACGTTTCGTTTACTTGCTGGGATGCTATCACTATACTGACACACCGATATTGGCAGTAACGGGATCAAGCCTGCACTGATTGATAGTGGTTGACCTGTGATCTTCTATATCCAGGGAAACTTTTTGCTGATTTGATAAGGCCGACGCAAATTAGTCGGACGCAAATTATCAAGGTACCCGTCAGGGCACCAGTTAGATATCCTACTTTCCGGGTCCCGCCACGATCTACAAAGTGGGCGAGGAGTCAGCCGTCTTGGCATTGCCAATACCAGATCGCGAGTTTCCATGGCCACTTATCTTCTTCCAAACCTGCGATATGAGAGGACATTGGAGGAAATCACATAATTCTCCGACAAAAACTTACATGGAGGACCTAGGTCCTGCAGCTGAGCGCTCTTGTGGAAAGCTTATTGCCTCGGTAGCTGCCTGGGCAGATACTTGCGTCTACATCCTTGCGGAATTAGGAAGGCTCGAATCGACCCTTTTGGAGCTCGCAGATCACTCTCC
Organism: Dactylellina sp. 'tibetensis'; assembly: GCA_036971435.1. NCBI lineage: Eukaryota > Fungi > Ascomycota > Orbiliomycetes > Orbiliales > Orbiliaceae > Dactylellina > Dactylellina sp. 'tibetensis'. Next base: position 232,552 of record JAKDFA010000020.1, on the reverse strand, counting down.
TGCGAAACAGTTTTAGAGCTGCCACTACGGTACGCTAACGCATCCTTAACTTTGTCCGACTGGGGGTCGCGAGGTTCTCTATCTCGAACTACGAGAATGAATGAATATGCTGGATGACGTGCGCCAGCGACTAGCCACTTACCCCACAAAGAAAGCTTGGTCGTCGCCCCACCCAGGTTTGCGAAGTCTACGAATCAGCTTCCAAGATTCTTGGCTATGTCGCTTCTCGATGTTGTTTCAGCGCCCTGATGAGCGGCATCCGGCACGCAGGTTCGGGAAGTCGAACTACCTTCTGCTTTTGCCCTTTCGTTTGCTACAATTGCAATCGTGGAGGTGCGATTGTACTCTTTGACTGCGAGATCGGTCTGTCCGATGGTAGAGGGAGATGCATGGCGTCTGCCAATATCTATATAAAGGACGGGATCTTGGCCTTCATCTCGACTTTCTTTCTCCAGACCACAGCGCCTCAAACAGCCTTCTCCACATCTCATCTTCTCCATCTTTCGAGATATATATACATCTCAGCCGTTCTGACAGAAACAAGCCCTGGTTGGCCAAAGCAATACTTGAATATCCAATACCCACCATTTGAAAGGTCAAAATGGTTGCTACCAAGTCTCTCCTCATTGTCGCCTCTGCTCTCGGAGCATTGGCCGTCCCAGTTCTCCCACCTACCAATGTCTCTCCAGGCATTGAGCTCAAGAACGGCCCTGGAAGATTCGGTCAGAAGAAAGAAGGATCCGACTTTAGTGTCCGCGCTCTGCCAAACCCACACTACAAGCCAAACGGCAAGCGCGCCCTCCACAAGGTTCTGACCAAGTACCACTTGGAAGTCCCCAGCGCTCTCCGCAACCTCGGGAAGCGCGGTGACGGTAGCGTCGCTGCCAACCCCGGCGAATACGACATTCAATACGTCTGCCCGGTCACTATTGGCAGCAGCCAAAAGTTGAACTTGGACTTTGACACCGGCAGCGCCGACCTTTGGGTCTTCTCCAGCCTTTTGCCCAAGTCCCAGCAGAGCGGCCACAAGGTCTATACCCCTGGCTCTACCGCCAAGCAGCTCAAGGGTGCCACCTGGAAGATCCAGTACGGTGACGGATCCGGTGCCAGCGGAGCCGTCTACACCGACACTGTTACCATTGGAAACGTTGTCGTCAAGAACCAAGCTGTCGAGCTCGCCAAGACTGTCTCCTCCAGCTTTTCCTCCGACACCACCTCTGACGGTCTCGTCGGTCTCGCTTTCGGATCCATCAACACCGTCCAGCCAACTCAGCAAAAGACCTTCTTCGAGAACGCCTTGAGCGGTTTGAGCGAGGGCGTCCTGACTGCCGACTTGCGCCACCAAGAACCCGGCTCGTACGACTTTGGCACTATCGACAAGAGCAAGTACTCCGGTAAGATCCAGTACGTCCCAGTCGACAACAGCGGCGGTTTCTGGCAATTCGACGCCCCAGTCGTCAGTCTCGGCAATGGCACCAGCCCCATCACCTCTTCCGGCGCCACCGCCATCGCCGACACCGGCACCACCCTCCTCCTGCTGTCCAACAAGATCGCAAAGAGCTACTACGCCAAAGTCAAGGGCGCCAAGCTCGACAACGAACAAGGCGGATACACCTTCCCATGCTCCACCAAGCTTCCCGACATCACCGTCTCCCTCGGCAGCAGCAAGGCCACCATCTCCGGTACCTGGTTGAACTACGCCCCCATCGAAGACGGCTCCTCCACTTGCTTCGGTGGTCTCCAGGGCTACGATGGCGACATGTACATCTACGGTGACATTTTCTTCAAGGCCTTCTTTGCTGTTTTCGACTATGACAACACCCAGTTCGGTTTTGCCCCCAAGGCCAACTAGATCATTATAATGATCGTACGGAAGCTGGTTTCTACTTACATAGACAGCTCTTTACACGCCCCATTCGAGTACGATATTCCAAGATACCATTGCCTTTTTTCTTACGTGTTTGGTTCACCAACTGTCCTTATACTACCGCTCGATTTTTTTTAAGAAAATCTACATACCTCTGGGCAGGTTTGTAGATATCGCTCAGCATCAAAGATACCCCAAGGATCGATCGAAATATACCCATGTACAAATTTTGTTCCTTTTTGTGAATTTTCTTCCGTTTATACCACTTGTGAAGCTTTTGTTTGATTTTTGTTGCGGTACATATATAACACAATTACCAGATTGTATATATCATTCCTTTTTTTGTCTTCTCTTTTGCGACATAAAGTCTTGACTGGATGGTAAGTAAGTAGTAGTTGCGAGTGCACACGCGGCTATGAAGATGCTTTTCTGGCTTGACGGTGTTGCAGTATATAGTTAGAATCAAAACTTTATCCTTTGATATATTATCCGTAGTCTTCGTAAATTTATTATACTTGAATGTGACTCTCATTTTGTCTTGGAAATCATTACTTCGTATGTATATACCTAAGATAGACGGAATACTGCAATTTAAAAAGATTCCTAGGCGGCACTTGAATACGTTTCATAGAGGGATAATAGGGTCGTCGCAGGGTTTGATATCATGTTGTTGCACTTTTTGCGTTGTATACTATTGCCTGAACTTACTTAATGTGATTCCTCTAGTCGAGTTACAAGACTGACGTTCTCATCGGCCGTGGGGATCGGGCTACTTCTGTGCCGAGATGTGGACAGCCTTTTGGAAATGCACAGAATATAGAGCGAAAGGGGTAGTAATTTCATGTTTACAAAGTGATTTCTAGGTATATATTACATATGAATTAGTTGTGTTTGTAGAAGTACTATACCTGCTATCCGGGTTTATAGTATTTTTGGCTAACACAGGTAGATAGACGGTCTTATTTCAAAATCCCATATCAGTAAAATTTAGATAGATCGAGATACTTGTAATATACGTAAAATAGCAAGCTAAAAAGGGTATTCAGTTCGATAGTCCGACTGTGTTGAGACGCTAAAGCTGCTAAACGTCGTTCTGCAGCAACTGCATGTTTTGATAGAGAAAAAGTCAAGGAATTTTAAGAGTTCATTCGTGGTCTATAAGTCCAACTCCCTTCCATTATCTACTAAATTGCTCTTAATCTCATTTTGGCTCAACTTTGTGTCTGAAAACAATGAGCATAGCCAATCTCAAGGCAACAGGAATATGTATCAAGGTGTTGCATTTGTTGTTTTGCCGAAAATGGAACATGCAGGTTCCTCCAAATCAGGTTTAGCTTGAGAGAAATCTGCCCCACCGCAGTTCGCCTAAACTTTAACGGATCGAAAATAGTCAGATGTGGCGCGAGGTTAATATCGGCTATTGTTACCATCTCAGGGTTTACTTTTGTGGCTGAGACTCGAGTCCCTCGGGACTTGTTTCTACCTTATGGGAACCATCGTCGTTTTCTATTACAGTTTGGCATTTCGCGTGGTATAGATTGTGACTCAGAATCAAGACTTTGTTCGACATGCATATGGGCAAAGGGGATATAAATCCTCCTATCACATTCCAAGAAAGAATTTAGCATTATGTCAAAGTAGATAAAGTCCTGAAATTCGAAAAAATACTTGTAATATAATCACATGGAGGATAACTGTCATTATAATCTCATAAATAGAAATAGATCCTGTTATTCATCCTAAGACAGAATAATGCTAGCTGCGTCAAAAAATCACTAATCACTACCGCGTGTACATCTTTGCTAAAACATCTCAAATTTAATCCGGACCTCCTAGCTATTAATACCTAACAAGCGCCAGCCCAAACCCATACAACCATAATCAAGCTTCAATCTTCTCCTTCCACAACTCGGCCTTCAAAAATCCCGGCAATTTCCCCTTCATCTTCTTCTCTAAATCATCGCGAGCCTTCCGCATCGTCTTGGGATTCCCAGATCCGTTATGACCAGCCATACCGGTAAACCCAAACGATACAGGCGAGAACTCAAATTCCGAAGCATCCACGCTATACATTTCATCCGAGGCGTCGACGAGTTGCCCCTGCACACCAGGAGGGTTGTTAATGCTACTACTACCGCCAGCGCCGCGGGTCGTCGCGTCTACAAACTCCTGTGTTGTAGATAGTATTTCTGTTGTATTTGCTAGAAAGTGCGCGTGGACGACGTCCTATTTACGTCGTATGTCAGCGGATATAACGAAAAAAAAAAAGAAAAGGTGTACTAGGTGATCCTTACGTTCCATAAACCGGTGTACCCCAGCCATTCGGTCATTGCAAGGCGAATACTGTTCAACTGCACGTTTTCATTATACCCTTTTGAAGCGGATGGGTTTGGATGGTTCTGGTAGCCTGGTTCGTTGTAGTATGGTTCCGCGCAAAGAATCATGCCCTGGATGGATACGAGCACTTGGAGTAGAGTTGAAGTTGCGGGTTGCCATTGTTCGGAGGCCGAGCCTGCCCAGGTGCCAAGGATGGATAGACAGACTATCGTGTTATTTCATATTAGCATGTTTTGACATATATTGTGATTCATGGGCTCTCGGGGCTGGTTGTACCTTTACCGCATTCGTAAAGATTGGGGTTGAAGCGGACGGTGCCGTTACCGGTGGTTCTAAAGGTGACGGTTGGCGGGGAATTTGGGTAGTTGTTTGGAATTGTAAAGTCGAATTCGTAGAGTCCAAGGTGGTATGGTGATGAATCGGGCCCTACAATCATAGCTTTGAATAGGTCGGGGCGGTCTTCTTGGACCCTGACGAAAATTCCGGGGGGTAAAGTAGTAGAGAGTACGGTGAGTTCTTTGATTAATCGTTTCATACGGCCGGGATTGGGGGTCAGCCCGGTTGCATGGGCGGAGTTGTTGAAATTCAAGGTCGGATTAGCTCCGACATGAGTTGTAGTTACCCCTGCTGAAAATTTAAACTGTAGATGAGAGTTCAGTGCATCTTTACACTGCTTTTTGATAGATTCGGGTACATCCAAAGGATTGGTGGAGTTTTTCGGCATCAAAGTTTGAATGGAGGAGAATAGCGGATGCGATAGCATCTCCGGCGACAATGAAGCTAAATGCAGGTTTTTATTTGCTGATACTGGACGGGCTTTATCCTGCTTCTTTTTCCAGTCTTCTGCCCGGCGGTTCAATTTAATTGCGGTCCCGTCAACATCAATACAAAAGGCGAGGAGCCTATTAGTCTCCTCATCCTCGTCGTCGGCAGCGACTCGAGAAGCGTTACTCATAAACGCCTGGCATTGTTTGACTAGTTTTTGAAACGATTGAGTTATAGGTTGCGCGATTCCTTCGATACCCCGGTGGAGGACGAAATCCACATTTTCACCAGGAGACGGTAAACTTGCGCGTTTCCTCCCCGTAAGAAACCCTCTCAAAGGTGGAGCCTCAGGAAGTTGAATAAGATTAGCGATTCCGGGTGAAGATTTCTTTTCCTCCAGAGCGCTGACGAGAAGATCTAACAATGGTTCATGGTCGGCTAAAATACGCAAGAGCTCCAAGCAGGCGGCATACAGGTCCCAAGTATCTCCAGCGTCGATATCCATAATTGAATCATTCCGAACCAAACCTCGAACAAGTTCTGGAAGGTAACTGACTTTCAGAACAGAAACTAGCAGACCACCATTCTCCGCTAGCAAACTGATCATTGAAAACTCGTCATAGTTGTCCTGTAGGATTGATGCAAGAGAGGCCACAATACCGGCGAGACACTTGTTGTCCTCAGATTCCTGTTTAATCTTTGTAGCGGTCTTTGATATAAGACGCCTCCCGCCTGTTATAGCTTTTCTACTAGTCGTTCCGCTACCATACCCGACTCCCGATTTACGATGAGAAGGTGATGGATTGTAGGCATTCTCAAAAGGCGGGGGCGCCATCATTCCAGCGTTTGCAGGCGGACCGTAGGAGCTTGGAGTGCTATTTTTTCTCTGCGGGGTAGCTGTCTGGGGGCCGAACTCTCTCAATTGATACCGTGCGTCCAGTCTAGCCAGCAGTAGGATGGTTGAAAGTAAATGCGATTCAATGCAATTGTGGAGTAGAGCATTTGCAGATGCTTTAGGCGCAGCAATCTTAGCGCCGCAGCCCAGGCAGACTATCATTCTACATTCCGCGCATTTGAAAGAGCATGTCTTTTCATCTTGATTATAGGGCACGTTTGCGCCCTTTTTACGGTCATCGTTTCTGATGGCGGTGATAATTGCCGACAAGGCAGAGGTTAAATGCGGGCATGGCAAGGCAGCAGTTCGTTGAATATCCAAGAACGATTTGAAAAAGTCCTGCAATTGTTTCAAGTTCTCGGGAACAGACACAGAGACTGGTGGTGTGAGCCTACTATCTCGTCCTAGAGCACCCGGAACAGCCGTCAGTAAAATACTAGTATATACTCTCTAAAATCAACTCGATGGAAATATTACCTGTGCGGGCGGGCGCAGTATTGTGGCGATTCGGGGTATATGCAAGATTAGCCATGTTGTCCACAGCTTCAAATTGCAAACTCAAAGAATGTTGATCAAGCTCGGTAATATTGCCAGGTGGAAGAATTGTTGTCTCGTGAGAAAAGGATGGCGGGGAAGGTGAGTGAAAAAAAGTGTACAGCCCCGTCCCCCAGTTTGTGCTTGGGAAAGGCGTCGGCGTCTTAAAGCTTGAAGGTACATCATACCTACAATCTCCCAGAATCGTCGGCACGGCGCCGTAGTCCTGCCAAATATCATAACCACTTGAACTAGTGAGATCTATTGTATTATTATTTCCGATTAGAAAATCGCTATTGCCAGCCTCGATATGCTCGCTCTTTCGTTTACGATGGTTTTTGCTGGAATCGTCCGTGAGGTCTATCGCATCCGAGAGCCAGGTGTAATTCGGAGACGGGTTCTGCTGGTATATATCATGATCTGTGCCAAGCACGATAGGGTTATATTGGCTGCCTACGCCGTAACTAGAGGGCGACGAGTGGGATGCCGGGGTAGTAACCATCGAGTATGGATGTTGATCCAAGTAGAGATTCTGGGTCGCAGAAGATATCGGTTTGCCTAGATCTGTATTGTAAAGAGATGAATCAAAGAATGGATTCCGAGATTGCGGTTGTGTTATTTGAGCCTCGTATGAGCGGGGTTGCTGGTAGTATCCATCGTCTTCGTAGTAGCTATAGCCCTCTCTGGACGCCATGACTCACAACCTTTTTTAATAGCTGGATTAGCACTAGAATTTCTATTATCGTTCAGGATACGTCTGGTGTAATACGATTTAAAATTCCAACCCAGTTGTGTTTCTGTTAGAATATATTTCGATCCTATCGATTCATGGAACAAGGGTTTCTAGAGCAACAAGTTCTACGCGAGAAAGACCCCCCAGTTGAATACGCGAGTCGGAGACGTGTGACCTGGAAGAATGCCAAGGTGGCACTAAATGCGTGGATTCGATCGGTGGCCTTGTTGTATACACGGCCGCTGGCTTGGCATTATATTCTGTGCTGTGGGGATTCCAACGACGCTTGGGGTTTCTGTGCTGAGATGCAAGATCGAGAGTAGTAGGTACCGGCAAGTTATATTTAACAGCTAGGTGATAGCTATATACTTTGCTTTTATCTATACGCTGAGCGTGAAAACTAGCAAAGTAGCTCGGGAGATCGAGAGGTGGGGAAGTAAAACTCGACTTAATGCTCTAGATCGCTGACGGGAGTTTGGATGTCCAGATCCTGATAGCAGTAGCGTTCAGTTTGTGAGTTTGAATCAATACGATTGGAGAGATTAGAGCACACTCGGTGCACTTCGCCCATTTTAAATGTCCTTCTCCTTCGTGTGGCGGCTCAAACAATGAATGCAACGCGGATTAACTTTGGGTCCGCAACCTCCGCGAGTCGCTCCTAACTAGGATTATTATAAGGCATTGTTGGCTGGCTAGCCTATCTCCACGCAGACCAAAACTTGCAGCCTTCCCTTTCTGTCTTTCGTTCTTTAATCAATTTGGATGCAATCCTTCTTTGCTCTGGGCTTCTGTTCGTAAACTGTGCTTCTGAATACGAAATGCGGGCCCCAGAACGCAGACATGTGTTGTCGCAAACTAGCGTGTCAACCATTGCTGGTCACTATACTAGCAAGGAGGTCGGATTTACGATCTCGACTGCTCAAGTCTAGCTGCTTTTGATTCCTTAGGATAGCGATTGAGGATCGATGCATTGCTGAGCTGGAAGCTTTATGCCAGCAGGAAATCGTGCTTTTAATTCGATGTTCGCTTTCTTCAGCCCCCTTCAGAGGGGTCATATTAATTCTGGCCTGATATATTAAAATGCCTATAAAGGAACGGAACCCCTCTATTGCAAGCTCCTGCGGCAAAGATAATATGCATTCGAACTCCCCCGGCTGGCCCCAATCCAGACTCGGATGCAACAATGAAGCTTCCGACGGCAAACCTTGCATTGAGATTGTTGGCCCTTGCCGTCTAGGTGCGAGGAGGTCGTCGTCTGCATGCAACGTCTCGCCATCGCTGCATCCTCCGCGGTTGAAGGCCTCTAGCTTTATTTTGGCGTAATAGATTAGCAGTCAGGCCAAAAAAGCACGACAAGTCATTGGTCAGTGGTCTGTGGAGGTTAGATGGTATAGACTGATACGAAGAGACCATTGCCTCGCGTTAGCGACTTGTGGTATCGCACAAGGACCAGGTTAGTCCTGCTACAATGTAGCGTTTTCAGCTTATCATATATGTAGACTCCTCCACGCTTAGATAGTGACTAGTCTCATAGGAAGACCCTGATAGTGGCTAGACAGTGGTGCGATATCGTAGCTACGTATCCGCAACGCAAATTTTACAACACTGTAGCCTAGCGGGGGCAGAAAGTTTTCCAAATTGTTTCTAAATTCAGAAAATCGCACCCTCAGTAAAACTAACAAGGCTACATTAATCCTGCTCGTAAATATAAAACAAAGAAAGGGATAAATATCTGATCCTCTACTGTGTTGCCGGAGCGGCATGCTCGTCGTGTTCCACATCGCCTCCCTTGATCTCGGCAATCTCCCTATCAAGCCTCCTTCTTCTGCCACGCCTTCCACCAACTACCAGCGAACACATCGTCCATCTCCTCCAAAGTTTTTCCCTTGGTTTCTTCAGCCGTAAAGAACATGTGGATCAATGCAGCTCCGTTAAATGAGGCAAAGATAAAATACATTTTCCAGTTGATCGATCGTAAAAACGGGGGAACGGCGAATGCAAACACGCAGTTCCACAGCCAGTTAAACATGATCAACAACGAGACAGCCTTGGCACGAACACGCATGGGGAAGATCTCAGCCGGGTAGGTCCAGGAACAAGGACCCCGTGTTGTCGCGAAAGTGGCGACAAAGAGATATGAGCAGGTGATAACCACACGAGCTTGAGTATCATGGCCGACCATGACCTAGGTGGTCGCGGAGTCTGGGTCGTTTTTAGGCTGGCTGTAGACGGCTTGGATGGAGCTAGTGATGAAGGGGAAGGTCATCATGAAGAAAGATCCGGAATGGCGGGCGGCGTGAGTAGGACATTCATCACATATTGGATGGAGGTTGGCAAAAGAGGGTCGGTGATACCAGCGCCCTCGATAACTTAGACTGTATAGTATAATCCTACGCTGCACAAATTTCTGAATGGAAACTCTTTCTGAGATAGTGTACGACTTGAACAGCGTTTTCTACAACTATCACTCTGTTGGTGTTGCGGGCCAGCCTTGGGAAATTTAGAATTAGAGATTATTCTCCAGGCGGGCCGCGGGGTTGGAGTACAATCTGCACTGTTTTAACTTTATAGGACGTCTTTTACCTGTGCTAAGCTCAAATAACGATAGCGGCAACGATCTACCATATGTATATATATCGTTTGGTAAAACTCATGAGTGTTCTCTGAATTAAATCATGGTATTAGGAGTAAATTTCTACATTATTTGAGATCTTCTACTCTTATATCTTAGTCTGAGGCTCTCGTTCCCCCTAACCCAATAAAACCAGCTGATTTATCAATCAACCATATTTCCGACTATTTGATGGAGGGAACGCATACAATATAGTGCAAAGTCGAACAAAATCATAAGGCGTTCTCAAGCTCTTCGGCTGGTGCGGCCGCCCGCTAACAGAATAATTAAATCGCTTCTACAACATTGATACATGAGTTACTTGCTAAAAACTGCACAAATTTATACAGCTAAGCTCTAATAGCACTAAATAAATACATTTCTACAATAATTCGATGATCAACTGGCGTGCGAATACCGAGTGCAAATTTGCTTCTTGTCCAGTATCTTCAATCTCTAATTAAAAGTCTCCTTTTCCAACGGCCAACACAAGAATAATGTTACACAGTGCGGCATCTTATGATGCTCCGCTAAACCGAATTTATCCACGGCGCTGGCCGGAGATATTTTCGACACAATCATTCTCATGATTATAAGCTGGCCTTGGAATTTCTTCTCAGAGGGAAATTAATAGTTGGAAATCGAGTCAACTCGGACGAGAAAATATGTACGACTAGGTCCCCTGAAGAGAAAAATAACATGAGTAAACGGGATCCCAATAAAGAAAGGCCCCGGATCCTTCTAGTTCAGCCTTATGTTGCTATCGATTAGAGGAGTGGGGTATCGGCGCCCTCCAGATAACAGAAAAGTTCTGTTTCCTTTTCAAGAATTCGAGAATGGACAAACAGACAAACGAGATCCATTAACCGGTCCCATGTGTATGAGGAAATAAAACGTGCAGTTCCGGTTGAGTCAGCTGGTTAGGGTCTGCCGTATGTGTTGCGATAGTAGACAGAAAAGTATATAATCCGACGCGGGGAACCCGGCATCTAGTATTTGTCTTGCTTGACATAAATAAGTAACTGCGCATGCATGAATCGCCTCTCATACTTCAAGTGGTAGCATAATCGAGGAGCACTGGATTCTCAATTCGTTCAAGAGTGTCTACTATATCCCTTTAGCTCATAACCATATCGGTATATGGGTCCCGGATCTTTGGAATCACTAGGACCAAAGATGTCCGCCCCCGTCGCTGCCCCCGATCCACTCTGCCCAACTAGGGAATATCCAATAGGTGTCCCGGACAAATTCGACACAGAAGGCAAAGTCCAACCCTTCGCCGGATGCACCATAACCTCCCCGCTGCCCAAATCATCAGCGTTACATGCGTCCCTGTTGTCTCTCTACAAGAAGTTAGAAACTTCCCATCTTAAAGACATCTACACACTTCTTCCCCCATCAAGCTGGCACATGACCATTTTCGAAGGCGTGACAGATCGAAAACGCAAATACTGGCCGAAATATCTAGATCGGGAAGCCCCGATAGCTGATGTTACCGAAATATTCAAGAATAAACTTTCCGACTTTGATTTAAAATGCGATTTGCCTTTGGCCCTAAAAGTCACCGGGTTTGACGAATTTCAGAGAGACGGTATTTGGCATGGTATCGGATTATCTATCCTCGGACAAACGGAAGATGAACAAGCTAGAATTAAAGCTCTGCGAGATCGTTTGGCTGAAAGATTGGGGTACCGAATGCCCCGGCATGACACCTACGGCCTTCACATTAGTATGGCGTACCTGATCCGGAAACCTAACGAGACTCAGGAAGCCGAGCTAAGGAGTTTGCTTATGGGTCACTTTGCGAGTATGCCGATGAACTTTGAGTTAGAGGTGGTAGAATTTACCAAGTTTGAGGACATGTATGAGTTTACCCCAATAATGGAGCTTGAAAATAAAGGAGGGTAGGATAGAGGTTCCTGCCTTGGTATTAGGTACCGGAAATATAGATGCTCGGTGGTTTAAGACATCCTTTGATATTATGTGGGTTATCAAATTAGCTCTCTAGGATAAATTCTCTACCAAACTTATGTTTCTTCTATATATTTCTGCGCCTAGAGAAATTTAATATATTCATAAATAGTTGATTTTGTATTAAAACCGTCAGACATTTTGAAGAGTGTAAAAATTGGATTGCTTTTTCATCTAAGAGAGAAAAAAGGTCCATATACCTTACTGGGGATATATACAAGTAATGAACTTATTCAATATAAAGCATTCGCCTAAAAGTTTTTAAGAAATAAGATAATATAACCATCGAGCGGGAAGTCAGTAAGTAATACTTGGCTAAGCCATATACGCGATCCAGGAAATGGAAATAGAAAATGGGGATAATATGCTATGCATAGGAATTCAAGAAATGAACTGGGGTTTTAAAAATGCAAATTTCCAGAGTTGATCGGTGCATTAAAATAAATGGTTCTAAATCAGTCTATATTGCGTCAGTGATTCTGCTAGTAGGCAGGAAGACAGTATCACCGGCAATTTTCCTCTAGGTCTGAAGTTCCAAGATAACAGAACGAATAGCTTCGAGATGAATGGTGAAGTGCCTGTCAACAAACGTGCCGGCCGAGATCGTATCTCAGCTAATCAGGAGCTCGTGCTCAAATGTGTTCATGCATGGGCGTCATAAATCTGCAAGCCACCTCACAAATCAACAAGACCGGCATTAAAGTGTGATTTAACACCAAGCAAATACAATATCATACTTATTACTCGACCCGTGCTGCACTCGAAATCTAATTGCCTTGTTGCATTTCTGGTGGAGGCGTGAACTTTTCGAGTTACGCCCAGGCTACCGTATACCGCGCCAAGTATCTGAAAGATAAGCAAGACTCTGATTGGTAGAAGTTTTGCCCTCCGCCAAAAATGGGCCATTTCTGCATGCAAAATGTGGTGGTGCTTCATTGATCCGGATATCAAATCAGATTCAATTAATACCTAAAAGTATGGTAACAAATATGTAACTGGCACATCAGCCAATAGGAGCATGATATGAATCTTCCATCATGTCCAGATCCTGTTCCAAAACGTTCTGCGACCTAAGTACTGCTCCTTTGTGGAGGGTATTGACACCGCGGACGACCTGTCTTGCTTGTCTATCTAGGCTGCGAACGTAGAATAACTAGATCGGCTCCTGTTGGATAATGCGGTGCCTTGCATGAATGCAGATCACGAGAGCTAGAAACAAGCAGCCCTGGCAATCGAAGCTCTATTAGTTTTGCAGAAGCCAATCCTTTGCGTAGAAATTACATGGTGGTGAATTCCGGGCTTGGCGTTTCGATCGTGCTCGTGCTCTCTCAGGCACTCAAACTTAAAATATTACCTCGTAGTTACAGCATTCACAAACGTTGCAAACGATACGATCCGTGTGCTTAAAACTGCCATCTTTTTCCAATTCTCTAGTCCAAAAGCGGTCGGTCCGCCTTGAGGTTTATACTTTTGGCAGGGATAGCTTCAGTATCGCGGGATGCCACTGGGGAATGGCGAATATCAACACAGAAACACCGCTTGATCGAACCCCACCTCCCCATTCGGGCAGGCGTTGAGAGGTTTGTGAAACGACCTTGAAGAGTTAGGAAGCCGGACAACCACCCATCCAAGACTACCACCAAACCGTGACAAGCCTAGCCAAGGTCGATCAAGCTTTAATGGTAGGTCTTATATCTAATTGGGCCGGGGGTTTCCTAGATAGGATTTTCGTCATTCTGCGATAAATACTCCGATAATGCACTGGGAGACGCCAAATGCGAGATTGGATCTGGCCGTTCCCCTCGTCTACATATTTCAGATGGCTTTGTTTGATAGGCTGCGCCCATTGACCGCCCGTCTGCCTACTATTAACAGCGTCTGCCCAGCCTTCTATGCATATTCTTGACTTTCGAGCTGCCGGGTACGTCAACTCCATCTGGGGAACAAACCCGTAAAACAAGACAGCCATTGGGGGATCTTCAGTGAAATAAAAGGTGGTACGCCTATGTCAATGATCATATGAGCTTGCGGGTGGTATGTCATCGCAGTTCCCGGATCAGGGTAATATCAATATGTCTTCCCTGACGCTAGAACGGCTGCTACTCTACGGATACGATCTTCAGGAGACCGCTAGGCGGGGAAATGTATAAATCAGATGGGTTCGCTCATGATGAAGAGACAATATCTCCAACATTGCTCCAGCAGTTGAGAATACAGACTTTGAAGGGAATCTATATATATACCGCCAAAATGCATATCTCAAAACTCGTCCTTATCGTTCCAGCCCTTTTGGTTGGTATTTCCGCTCACCCGCTTTCATCTTACCGAACCTTCGAGTCCTTGAGCGCTGTCCCCAGCGGATGGGCTCAATCCAACAAAGCTGTTGACCCTTCCACCCCAATCAGACTGCGCATTCACTTGGCTCAGCAGAATGTCCCGGAATTCGAAAGGGCTCTCATTGAGATGAGCACCCCTGGTCATTCCTCATACGGTAACCATATGAACCAGGATCAGATTGATTCCATCCTCCGCCCCCGTGATGACAACACTGCTGCCGTCAGAAGTTGGCTCGAATCTCAGGGCATTAGCGCTGACAAGCTGGCTTTCAAGAACGACTGGATTGTTGTCTCTACTACTGTTGGCGAGGCTGAGGAACTTCTGAAAGCCAAATATAACGTTTTCGAAAACACCAAGACTGGCGATAAGGTTGTCCGCACCCTGTCCTACAGCGTTCCTCGCGAGTTGCACTCTAGCGTTGATTTGATCCAGCCAACTACTTTGTTCGGATCCGTCAGCGCTATGAAGAACACTATCCTCAAGGTCGAAGATCCAAGCATTCTCAAGTCTACAGGCTTGAGACTTGGAGGCTCCAAGGGTGGCATCGATGCGGCCTGCCAGGCTAGCATTACCCCAGACTGTCTCTCGTCTGTCTACAAATACAAAGGCTACAAGCCATCCCCATCCTTCAACAAGATTGGAATCAACGGCTTCTTAGAGCAATACGCTCAGAATGATGACCTCTCCAAATTCTTGAAGAAGTATATCCCAGACGCCAAGAACTCCACCTTTGCTTGCGCCCCAATCAATGGCGGCTTGTGCACTCAGCACCCCAGCGAGGACTTCACTGAAGCCAACTTGGACATTCAATACACCGTCAGCGCCACCATCCCACATCAAAACATCTACTTCTCGACCGCTGGAAGACCCCCAGTTGTCGACCTTGACCCCAACACCAACGAGCCCTACCTTGAATGGTTGGAGCATGTTCTTGCACTCTCTGATAATGAATTGCCCCAGACAATCACTACCTCTTATGGTGACAACGAGCACACTGTCCCTCAATCATATGCCATCAAGGTCTGCAACATGCTCGCCCAGCTCGGTGCCAGAGGTGTCAGCGTTCTCTTCAGCTCTGGTGACTCTGGACCAGGAGATGACTGTGTGAATAAGGCTGGCAAGAAGGCTTTCGTCCCAACTTTCCCAGCCACGTGTCCCTTTGTTACCTCCGTCGGCGGTACCGTTGGCGTCCAACCAGAGAAGGCTGTTGACTTTAGCTCTGGTGGATTTTCCAACTACTTTACCCGTCCAGAGTACCAGAACGCCGCTGTCAGCAAGTATCTTTCCACTGCTGCTGATGCCAAAACCTTCAAGAACTACTACAACGCTACCGGCCGAGCCTTCCCAGACATCTCTGCTCAGGGCTCCAGATTCCACGTCTTTGTCGGTGGCTCTGACTCTTTGGTTTCGGGAACCTCCGCCAGCTCTCCAGCCTTTGCCGCCATTATCTCTCTCCTTAACGGTGATAGAATCACCAAGGGCAAGAAACCACTCGGTTTCTTGAACCCATGGCTTTACGGCGTTGCTGCTGAACAAAAGGGATTGATGGATATCACTTCGGGAACTAGCAGGGGCTGCGCTGGAAGCATTACCGGTGCTGGCTGGAAGGCCGTTGCCGGATGGGATCCAGTCACTGGCTTGGGAACTCCAGACTTTAGCGTTCTCCAGAACTTGTAGATACCCATTCTCACGCTCACACTTTATTGTTTGTAAATAGTTTGTAAATAATTTAGATACCCAGAGATTATTGAAACATAGAATAAAACACGAGTTTTATATCATTTTCCATTGACTTCGTAGTCTGGTTGTAGCTGGTCTCGAAACCAAACCCTCCCACAAAGTGCTTGTGTAGGTCTGAACAACGAGACCAGTTGTAGCTGGTCTCGTAAACCAGACCCTAACGTGTTGCGTTGCAATACTCTGCAAAGCAACACCTTGAGCCTGGCTTACTGCGAGACGAGTTATAGCATCACTATTTGAAGTTAGTACAGTATGGCAGGACAATTCGAAAAACAAATTAAACTTTCCAGTAAATAAAAGATTGGAGAAAAGAGATATGTGGAGAACTATCAGACCTTCCTCATTCCACTTCAAAGCTTTCGATCTGGCGTGCCTGGAGGGAATCGCTCTGGCCTCTTATTACGAGTAGCTAATATACCTCTACCTATTTAGATCTCGTGAATTTTTTATAACACTGTAAAAGCTAGCTTCGCATGCATTTGCTACCGTTTCATAGAGGGTTGCAACCTTGTCGAGCTAATTTACAAATCTCAATTGTCGACTTATTTCTAATGACTAAAAATCCTCAATGTTAAGCATCTTCTTCTGTGCGCACTTTCTTGTGAATCGAGAAACCGAATGCGAACTGCGCAAACATTGCAGCCACTAATGTCTAGAAAACGGCAAGACACGTCATCCCTCAGTGCGCGGCGGGGCAGATGCATCGAGATGGGCAATTAATCATCGCGAGGAAGCTGAGGGGCTGAAAAGAGGGGAATGCGAGCGGAGCGTGATATCACCAGGTCTTCCCTATAAATTTGTGGGATGTCACTGTTCTTTCGACTCGAAGGCATACATCTGGATGCACATGTTCACAGGCTTGTAGACATTCTGATCATATCACAACAAGCAACACAAAATATTTTGCAATAAAACTAGTTGGGCTTTGCAATTGATCTTATACAATTACTCCGACTGCCTCATAACCATGCCATACCCTCCTTCGCAAGTCCCGGAACCCGCTCCTAAGCGCATTATCATCTGCTGCGATGGAACATGGCAATCTGCAGTCTCCGGAAATAAAAACAGTCCCTCAAATGCGACACGCCTAGCTCGCTGCTTAGAAAAAGCATGTAAAGATGCGAAAGGCGATAGCAAAGTCTGGCAACAGATTGTCTGGTACGACTCCGGCGTTGGCACAACCTCTTCGGCAGTAGACAAGATGGTTGAAGGTTTAGTAGGTGCAGGTGTGGAGGGGAACGTGATCGAAGCTTACAATTTTGCCGTACTCAATTACAACTCTGGTGATCAAATTCTCGTCTTCGGGTTTTCCAGAGGAGCATATACTGCTCGTGCTATCGCAGGGCTCATCTCAGATATCGGTATATGCGAACCGCGGAACCTTCACCATTTCCCGGAAATCTGGGAGCTATACAAGAAAAACACTCCAGGCGAGAGATTCTATGGAAGTGACGCATACTGGGATTGGGTCGATGGAAAGATGGCGGATGAACAGCCGGAGTATGATCCAACTGCTTATAAAGCGGCAAGAAATACAAAATGGGATATCCATCCACATGGAGATTGGGCAAGCGAACAGGAATCCCGAAATATCGAAGTGGTTGGTGTTTACGATACCGTAGGAGCGCTAGGTTTCCCTAAAATTCAGGGATATAGCGTATGGCCATTCGGGCCCGATAAGGGAGGCTTTTATAACGTCCGACTCAATCGAAGTAAGTCGTCTCTAATATATAAGTAGCACTAATTTATGGTTTTTTGTACCTTTGTTGACACCAATGGCAATTCTGCAGACATCAAACGCGCTTTCCACGCATTGGCTATAGACGAGCACCGTGAATCATTTACACCAACTTTATGGTGGATTCCGGCTGAGCAGAAGAAACCTTTGGAAGAGGATATTAAGCAACAAGAGGAAAAGATCAATGATGCACAAACAGCCTGTTACTCAATCAGTGACAAGAAAGATGCAACATCGGAAGAGAAACTGGCAGTCAAAAAGAAACTCAATGAGGAGCGACGAAAGCTGATTGAGATGCAAGAAAATCTGAAAGAACCATCAGAACTTCTTCAAGTATGGTTTCCAGGTGTGCATATCAGTGTTGGTGGCGGCTCTAAAGCCACTGTGTCCGACAAAGGCGATCTTGAAGGTACTTCTCTAGGACCCCCCAGCCAAGAAAATTTACTGATAAAATACAGAAATCTCCAACGTCACATTTTGTTGGATGTTGGATCACATCGCTCCGTACATCGGCGTCAAAAACACCACCATCTATCAGGAATCGACCGAACGATCGATACACATCAGCGAACTCAACGAAGCTGTCAGAAAGTACAAAGAGCTTCTCGAAAAGGAAGAGGCAGAAGCAAAAGCTTCTTGGAAAAACTGGGTTGCTTCAAAAGCTTCCCAGGTGCGATCTGCGATTCTGCGGCCCTTTGTAGATCTACATGAGCCTGACATCAACCGCCAAGATCGCGGATGGGCAACCGGCGCGTTTATCGAAAGCTATACGACGATGTATAAGGCTCTTGGCTCGAAGCCTCGCACACCGGGGCAGTATGAAAAAGATGATACAATCCCAGTCAAAGGCATCACGAATGAACAAATTCATCCAACAGTAGGCTATCGAATCGAAAAGACCAAGGACTCTTCGATTATAGAGAAACGATACAAACCTTTGGGTGAAGGCGCTGTAATAAGACAAAAAGCCACTGGAGTAGGTTGGGAGTATATTATAACGAATAAGGAAAAGAAAACCAAGGTAGTCTTGCCGGAATATAGGATCAAACCCAAATCTCAGCTATTTGAAGAATTTTCTTTCGAAAGAATGGCCGCTGGTGAAGGATCATACGAAAATAATGAGTTGGCGTCAGAATATATCTCCAAGCTGGATGAAGGGAATGGCTATCCGGCCGAAGATAAATTTGCAGTTTCTGCAAATATTGATGAGGATATGCCCGATCAAGAGGTAGCAGTGGAATAGATGCCCAATGAGAAAATAGCGAGCGAGGATATTATTGAAAAACAATGGCTCTAATAGGTTTGTAGACGCTCAGTTTAATTTAGAGTGAAAATCGTGTCGTTATAATTAAAAGATGGAAACAATTTTACCGAACACTTCTTATGTGAAATGTCCTAGATTTGGTACTTTTATGTGGCCCACCGGCAGATAGCCTGGTATTACACATCGTCCTGAACATAAATAGAGATTCGATTTTTAGGGCCTTGCTATGGACTCTGATCTTGATAACCCTGAGGCTGTATTAAATTTTGAGACTATTTCTGTAGGTATCAGGTTGTATCAGACCAGATATCAGGCTGCTTTGGGGCGACCAGGCCTGTCTTCATTGCGTTAATCAATTTGGAACGAAATGTGTTTACAGATCAATATCCCAAACGGTTTGCTTCGTGGTTTAAAGCCCGTCACTTTATTCACTAGTTTGATAGACGCTTTTGAAGTAAAAGTTTACTTATGTACTCGCATCAAACAAAGCTAAGCCCACAGTGATCGCCTACAGCGCGGTTGCATGGTGTTGGTTTGATTGGGTGACTGAGTCGGACAGCTTATGCATACGTATACCTCGTAGGTTAACAGCTGTACAGCATCGTCTAGCTCATCCTACTTGTATATCTCAGCCGCAGTTACAGGAGGAGCCGAAAAACTCGAAAATCACAAGCTAAGAGCGATTTGACAAAATGTCGGATGATATGGAACGAGCTCGTACGAGTAGACTATGCGAAATACTTGGGACTGAGGATGAAAATATGAGAAGATTCGAAGTAGAGGTGACGCAAAAGGAGAAAATAGGGCGAGAAGGGATAGATGCCATCGACCGGCTCCGTGTGGAGAAACCGACATTGGAAGCAAAGCTTCAGCAAAAGCGTGGAGAAAATGCGCTTCATAGCGGCTCGAAATCGGAGCGTCATGCTGGATCTAATGGCTTTGCTGAGGCCGAATTCGAATCAATAGAGTGTGAAGAATATCTCGCGCTCCTGCAAAGAGAACGAGAGAGATTTATAGAAGGGAACAGGGAGCTAAAAGAAATATGTACCCGCCGTCAGAGAACAGAGGAGGAGAAAAACAGGGGAAAAATAGAGCGCATACGCATATGCACGAGGACATTGCGATTCTCAAGAGACTGCTGGAGGAAGAACGGAATGACAAAGAGCTTGTAAAGAGATTAGCCGCTAAAGAGAAGGAAATGCTCACCCGGTAGAAGAAGACCCTCAAGCGTGACCAGGTACAGATAGAAGCCAAGCAGGCAGTTCATACTAAAATACACCAATGCAACAAGACAGTTCCGAGATTGAAAGTGAGCGAGAACGGGAACCCCAAGAATCGAAAACAACGGAAATGGAGTTTTCCAAGATAACCCAAGCGACGAATCATCAAAGTCGATATTTAGGTTTGGAGGAGAGCTTTGAAGTGAGGTATCAAGTCATCTGTATACTTCATATGATATGAATAGTAGGATACTCACCGTTAGTCTGCCTCCGATGGATGCGACGACGAGCTATTGTCATATTTTAGGTCTCCGGTTTATGTCTCTACCTCGGAAGTAGATGAGCCTGCCATTCTATATTAACACGCTGTGAAAGAGCTAGAAAAAGATCAACGATCAGTTAAGTGAGATGGATGGTTTAAGTTCCATCGTTAAAATTCATTACGACAATGTTGCGACTTTGTATGTATATATAGACTTCAATTCACCTAGGTACCTTGTTTACAGGAGGTTTTGATGAAACCCAGTAATAAAGAGAAGGCTGAAAATTACGCATACATACAACTGCCTCAGCTGAAGCACGAACCCCGCTCGCGAGATTGGCCCCCAGTTGACTATGGCTCTATCTTTTAAATTTGACGGATAACATACCCAGCCTCGTATCCCAATTGAACCAGATTCTAAGGATCTTTCGATCGGTAGACCCTTGGTCCATGAACCACAATTCACTTGTCTCGTAAGCCAGACGCCGGTCCATTCCTGGTTTCCCAGTTTTATGCAACTTACGCATCAAAATCAAACTTCCATCATCCCTAAGGTAGAGCCTACAGACGAAGACAAGCCGCCATCATCACCCGTCACCAGAGAAACATCCCCACTTGTTCCGCTCCTACTACTTTCATCCAGGTCGCCCCCACTAAATAAGCCCCCGCCCGACGCAACTGGGGCCGAGCTCGCTCCACCTGTAAGAACACCGGCAGGAGGACCATCAAATACAGATGCGCTGATATCTTCAAGATCAGTATATCCGGAGGTCTCGGGAAATCCGACATATATGTTGACAGCCCAGACAGCCAAAAGCCCAGCGTATAGGAAATACAAACCCCATTTCAAAGCCTGTATTGCCAGGGAGTTTGTACCTTCTGCGAGAGAGTTAGTAGACATCCGAACAGGAGAGCAGAAAGACATGAATATAAGATACGTACGAATGATACCCCCTGTCGCATAAACCAACGTCCAGTTGAGAGCGACTCCCTTGGCACGAAGATGGTACGGCAGGATCTCTTCAACGTATCCGACCTGCAATGGCGTAAACCCAATCGAATAGAATGTAAAGAATATAAAAATTAACGGAATCATAATTATACCGTGTACGGTGCTTTGTCTTCCTGTAGCGTGGAAAGTCTGAGAGTAGGTACACGAGACGACACCGGCAACCGTCATCGTGACAAACATTCCTATCGCAGAGGTCATCCAGAGTGGACGCCTGCCAAACCTCTGACACATCCAAGCGCCAAAGGTTGAAGATATAAGATTACCGAATTGCAAACCCATATTAATCCAAGCCGCGGTTGAGAAATTTTGGATGCCAACGCTGTTCAGCATTTGAATCAGATAGAAGCCGATTGTTACTATTCATTCTTATTAGCGATTCAGGTAGCGTGGTTTTCCATAGCCGAGAGGTTTTAAAAGGCATACCATTTCCTGTTGTTTGGACCATAATGCCTATTATAGCACAGATAAAAAGTCTCTGGCGGTTAGTACCGCCTCTAAAAAACTCCATCCATACAGACTTGAAGAGTCTACTTGGATCTTTCTTCAGCTTTTGTATCATGGCTTTCTCTTCATTGATCTGGGTTGTGATCCTTCTTATCTGCTCATCAACCATTTCATCGCCGTGGCCAAGTGATGTATGATATTCATACAGCATATCTCTAGCTTCAGAGTGTCTGTTTGTCGCGATCAGAAAACGTGGGCTCTCGGGTACGAAACGGTGGGTTACTATATGAAGCAGCGCGATAACGGCTTGCGTGATGCATGGTATTCTCCAGCCCCAATGATCCGTCGGATGAGTTTTCAACCCAACCATACCGGCACACGCAGACATGAGCCCTCCAAGATACCAAAATGCATTGTACAAGACTCCAACGGAACCTCTTTGTCCTGGATGGGCGATTTCAATCGCCAATGTAGGTGCAGCGGTCTGATTAAAGGCTAGCCCAATACCAATGAAAACACGAGTGACGATGAATGCTTCAATCCCTGTCAGCGAAGCCTGCAGCGCTGAGGCTATAAATATAATCCATGTGCCAATCGAGAGGCAGTTCCGACGACCAAATCGGTCGCTGATATAGGATGCAAGTATGAAAAATAGGACACCGCCTATCGACATACTGGCGTTAACAAACCCAATAAGACCACTGGGATAATGTTCTGCTGAGATTCCCAAAAGCTCGCGAACTATAAGTATAAGTTAGATTCCGGCCATAAAATTCATTCCCCAATTTTCCAATTCGGAAATCCCTCTGACTGGCGCTACTTACAGGATTGTATCAGCAAAAGTCCGTTGAGCATATTGCTAGCATAGCCATTTTCCACAGATGAGAGGAAAAGAGCGCCGATACGCGCGTTAAGATTGCGGAGTGTTTTATCTTTCCACCACCATTCTGTCCTGTTAGTGGCATTAGGGAAATCGGTTAGCGGTTTCTTGCTGCTTTTACGGCTTGCCTTGCGCGAATCAGTGACTCTTCTCCGAAACGGTGGCATTTTAGTTGTTTTATTGTGGAAATAATTGGGTTGAAAAATAGTGTAGGCGTACGCCTTTTGAAAGTATATATCAATATATAAATGATGGAAAATCAAGTAAGAGAGTGTGAACCAAAACTTGAAGGAGTGTATTGTCCAAAGATGGTGGGATGGAGAGGAGGCCTCGAGCGTTAGGAATATTTAAGTTCAAGACATAGTGGAATATTCAAAGCCACCTGGCATTATTCAGTATTGAGTTCTTTGGACTTACATGATCTTTAGCAACAATCACTTGAACAGACCAATGTTTAGTTTACACATCACTGTTGTGCTCCGGAGATCGCATTGAAGATCGACGATAAGCCATATAGGAGGTTTCGGGTGCAACATGTTGCCGTTGATGTATTTCCGATACTACATCACGAATCGCGATAATTCAGTTGTTTGGTTTATACCAAATCTATATCCTGATGTTTTAGCGCAAAAGTTTGTGCCTTGCATTGCAGCTGGTAGGCTGATAGTTTTATTTGTCTAGTGCGCAAGTCAGTGCTAATTTTTCTGGCAAACGGAGAAAATTTGTATCATACATATCACATGCTCAGTAAGAGATAGTCCCACAAGTACCTAGATCCAGGGCCTCCAGGGCGATCCTACAATTGCAACGTTTGACATGCGAATCCAATGCGATCTTGCCGAATTCATGACTGCATACTCTTGGATCTGCCTTTTTCCACCTTTGTAAACGCGCGCAATGCAAGCGAAGATCAAGCTACTGGTTAAAAGAGGTGGATTTTTCGTGATTACCGCGCGCTCCTGTCGCTTAAGTTTGCCATCTATACTTGATGGCTTTAAAGTTCTAGTCCACGTGTTACACAAGGAAGAATCGAGTCTTTGTCATCAGACACAAGTCAGTCTTGTAATTCGACTGTGTTGCTGCTGCCGCATTGGGGAAAAAACCAACACAATACGACTTGTTGTATTTTTCGTGTTGCCCTTGGGCCAACTCTCATGAACGACGGAACTTGGTCTCGTTCAGGTCCGGAAGCTCTATCCTTGCGTATACAGATAGGAGCGGGCTCGTACTCTTCTTTCTCATGCTTATGGAACTGCCACGTCGGTCTTATTGCCCCCGTCCAATAATCTTGAGGCGCCAGCAACTGTAAACGTTGAATGGCGAACTCTTGACCTCTCGCGGTAACTGGAGGTGAACGAAATTTGTTACAGCTTGCGAGATGAGGGTGTCTCAGATTTCGAGACAAACGCTAAACCTTGCGGGCAAGACATGATGCACTGAATGTTCGATTGTCCTTCGCCCACACAGAATCAGAAACTCTGTGAGGCAGCGGAATATTATTGTTAAGATTCTTATCTAAATATTTTGTTCATCCTAGAGCTCTTCGCTACAATGGGATATAATATCTACAGTATAATAAAAACTAGAGACCCCAACTCCTCTCGCAAAGCATGCTTTTGGTTTTGAATCCTAGCTAAAGAAACCTCGGTTTGAGCAGCTGAGTTGGAAACTTGAAAACCAGGAAAGTAGATGCGTAAGACAACATATTTGGAAGAAAAACGCAGGAGGGTCGAGGAATATTGATTGGAAATGCTACACCAAAAAACTCCAGAAATGTAATATTGATGGGAAAACGGCGGGAAGCTGGCGGGAAGACGTAATCCAGGCCGGTAAATTGCCGAAAATCCAGCACAGTAAATGATTTGTATTTCATTCTTTCAGAAGAAAACCACCCCACGCTTTGAACCACAATTCATCACCGTTCCAATGCCATAGAACACCAAAACTTGTATAAACAAAAAAATAAAATCATAAAATCATACCCATTGCGGCCATTTTGCCGTCCATCGGCTAGTATGGGCATGCGAGCGAGGTGAATATTCGGAGAGCTTCACCTCATTCCACGATGAGGAATGAGCAGTCAATGGTGTCACTGAATCGTCATGACCCCTCATGTCTCTCAGAGGTGTGGTGATAAACTCGAGCGGAGGGGGTGGCGAGGCTCCCGTTCTACGCTTCTTTCGAGCCGCGGACCTTCGCTTTAGGTTTGAGTCTGACTCGATGTCGCCATTGACTCTAGTTGCGGACTTTGTAAAGAGAGGTCGAAGAGCGGGAATTGACGCGGTCACTATCCCGATAGTACATTCTAGGGCGCTGGAGATGTATAAACCGATACAATCCCCTATTATGATGTTAGCTGGCTTTGAAAAAATAAAATACAATAAATCGCAGGAAGTGGTACGTACAAGTCCAGTCATAAGGACTATCATGGAAGACCGCTTTTGTGAAATATATTCTGAGCACACCTGCAAAACATACTCTGCACAACTATTAGTACGGACTTTAATATTTAAATTTTCTCAGAAACGACCCGATACTTACATAGCACCTAGCGCGAAACAGGTGATAACCACCCACTTGCCCCGCTTGTCGACTCTTGTCAATCCGAAAATTTCGCCCAATGGAACAATAACGCAGTAGAGATCCGTAACGCTGTTGATAACGGCGGTAGATAAGTGAAGCGGGAAAGTCGGATAGCAATAGCCTTTAATGTTGTAGATCCAAAAGTGTTCGATCGGGCTGCATTGAAATATCGCAGCTACCAAACTTCCAATCATAGCGAGAGTCGTAATACCCATCCCCACGTAAATCAAACGATGGAGGTGCACTGAAACCACACCAATCGGGAATATACGTAGGTAGAAGGTCAGTATCGACAGTTTTGTCAAATTGATGCTTATTGTGAAGACAATCTCCATGGAAAACGCAAGCTAAGATCACCTGCATGTTAGCGAATATCCATCAGGTCAGGGTGTTACCATAGCTTATTCATACCTTGCGCGCCGTCTCGAGATATGCGTGTGCGAGAGGAGCAAAATCCCAAAGATGTAGACCCTGTACCCGAAATCAGTCTTAGTAAGGTGTGATTTGAATATTCTCCATCGGTGGACGGCGACATACCCAGCCATATCGCACAGATACACATTGCATTATAACCATCGCGAAAGCTAGAATCTAGAGGATCAACCAATTAGTTTAATCCCCCAAGGTTACCATTGTTGAACATTTAGCTCACCGTCGATGCGATTATTAACCAATCCTCCCGTCCTAAACCATGTTTCGTATACATCCGCTTCGCATAAAGTCGTAGCCCAACAACTAGGACTGTGATCGTTATCAGAGGTATTTCCCACGCCAGTATCTTCCATCCTTGGTTTTCCGGATTCGTTCTATTCGGTAATGGCCATGCCAGCATGACCGATGGCGGAGCCAGGATAAGGTCCGTAGTCTTGAATTTTGTTTCCATAGTTAAATGTGAGATGAGAGAACCTCCACGGTCGCCTAGTCGGAATTTTTCCTTTTCAAAAGAGTGAATATTTTCTAACAGTGATTGTCCATCGCGAATTCGGAACAGAAAGAATGCAAAAATACGTTGGAAAGACTGAAGATGCAGGGCGCCGCATAGGTTTTAAGAAAAGAGGGTGAGACTACTGCCGCTCATTTACTTTAGCTGTTCGGTACGCCAAGGCAGGTTCATGCGGCCGGTACTATCGGTAACCTCTGCCAGGTTCAAATAATAGCGAGAGAAGGCGTTTTGGGGGAGCCCTGCTCAGCGAAGACATGCCGAGACGTTGTCCGACAATGATTCAGATCCTTGTTGTTCGCCTCCTCATAAACTAGTATACTAGCGTTGTGGGTGGGGTGACTGTCGATTTCGAATGTTCTCTCACATTGCACAATTTAATTCTTGTAGCCGCTCACCAATCCAGGCAGCGATGCGACGGTGATGTCTATTCTCATAACAATGGTCTGCAGCAGGCAGCAGGCTTTCCTGTAAATGGTGCCTTCGAGTTCTCATCCGACCACCAAACCGAGAAATCCAATACATCAGGATTGGACCTAAGCTATTTTTGTGCCTGGTTCGCACAACGGAACCTGCCAAAAACCGCCTAGACTGGTCGCCCACGCAGACCATTGTTTCAGCTGCAAGGGCAGGGCAAGTTGACAAGATCGCTTCGCATGGACTATGCCCTTCCTGCATAATCTGACGCACAGCAGGAAATTATTGAAATAACTGACTTCATGCGCAACACACCAAAGCAATGGAGGAGTTCCCCTCATAACCTATATTTTGCACCAAAGGAACTAAACAAATCCAATTCTAGGAAGTTTGCAAATATTTAGTTTGACGTTGTCGCGGGTGTCTTGCCGACACTTATAAACACTATGAAATACTATCGTCGATCTAGGGACTAGAATGAGAGAGAAGCAAGTTGATCTGTACGCTACGACTTCCAGTTATGTCTTAAAACTATTGAAACGTGAGAATTAATTCATTCCAGAAAATTTCCTACTTTGAGATAGCCTTGAACTTTGTTCGGCTTGGTCCTGAAATATTCAGTGCCGACTAAACAAACCCGACTTGATCATCGCAGATTCCTTAATGAGCCCGGTGCTAGTGTGGTCATCTTGAATTAAAATATCAGCAACCAGGATATTGCATTAGAGTACACCAGCAATCATAATCGACGGGATGCGATAATATATAATCCCCAAGCTTCTACATCGAGGATGGGATAACTGATTGTAGCCGAAGCAGAACCGAGCGCGAGGGTAGGGGGTCGCAACCTTCTTCAAGAGTCCTCGCCTAGTTATCGCCATGCACAAGAAAACGGTCGCCAGCTTATGCTTGTCGCTTGCATGCTATCCGACCAAAAATGTGAACAGGCCAAGCCGTTTACTTTAGGCAGAGGAGCGTAATACAGTATGTTTATTTTTTCTAAAATTATTTTTTATTTTTTCAAATAATATGTATATGTTCAACCTGCAGTAACGCTAATAGTTACTCTCTGAGAAAATCTATAGTTGAAGCGTAGGAGCAATATTGATGCGGAATTTAGGTAGCAGCAGATGTGGAAGTTTTCGGTCGCACAGCCGACGTACGGATCGCTTCCCTCTTGACTAAGGTTTCCGTGTCTGTAATGAAAATAATATTCAATGTGACTCCTGAAATAGTTTGATTCGGGATACAAGAAACTTGTTCTCGCGGTTTAGAAGTCCAGTTGCTCAGCCTCCCTCAAAATTTCAAGTAGAGTGTCGCGACTTGCACGTATGAGGTTCCAACCTATCCGCAACACATTTTCCTTTACGTTTACAGCCTCAACATTACTCGAACTCTTCGACCGGAATATCATCGGCATCTCGCTAATAGTAAGGCACCGGGAGTCCTTAGGATCTTACACTGTGTCCAAATAGTAGCACGGGATATATCCAAACGGAACGAGCCTCAGTCCAGCCCTCAAGGTGACGACTGACACAAAGTCGGGGACTTTCAACGCTTCGTATCTTATTGGTGTTGCGAGCTTCCTAATTGGCGTACCCAACAATTCACTTGGGTATTCAGTAGCTAAAGCATTACTATATCAAGGTAAGAATGATAATGTGAAACCAGTATAAACAATAATTTTGAAAACCTGAATTTTTGATAAAAGGTATCGTCTCAACCAATAGCTCAATATGGCCTGGGAGGAATATGAATGTAAATCTAATGATATGTATCCGAGCAGACATCCATGCATGACTCGGTGGGTATTAAAGATAAATATATACAAGAAGAAATAGTCACTAGCTCTAGGCTAGAACCAATAGAAAGAATACGGGAGGGGGAAAAAAACAGAATGGTAAACGTCTAGTGACAAGTGCTAGGAGCAAGGGTCCAGCCTAGTAGGCGGTTTGCAATGTCACTGACATAGCAAGGAGTAGCGCCGTTCCCGTTACTTAGGTCACCGGTTGGGCTTATACTTCCAGAGTTGTAAGCTCGGAAAGCTTTGTAGTAGTTTCCGTATTGGTTGAGGAGTTGAACCAAGCCATCACCATAGGCTGTGCCCATGGTGCCGTCGACAAGCATCTGTTTGATTGTGGTAACAGGTGCGACTGGGTTGAATGCGACACCGTTGTGCGATTGCATGATGCCAGGGTTGCTGACACCGTTGTTGGTAGTAGGAACGCAGAGGCAGCCACCAGACTAGAAGTATAATTAGCGAGGTTTTATGACAATGTTTAAGGGAATTTATATATCTCACCTCTTGCATGACAACAGCAAGGATAGCACGGTGGTCAACTCTTGAGGCTCTGGCGATTTGTTGGATGTAGGTCTTCATATAAGCGATCTGGCGATCGGTGTTATCGGGTCCCCAGTTGTTCCATCCACAGCTTTGCTTCATCAAAGGGATATTTGCTGCGAACATTGCGTCGAACGAAATCCAGCTTGACATTGGTGGGAAGTTTTCGGCAGGGCCGGAGTAGTAGTTGTAGCTATCAGTAGCATAAGCAGCACCATCGGCCGTGTTGGCATTAGCCCAGTTGGCCATATTGTTCAAGACTCTCATGCCCATGCCGTATGTTTGAACAGTTTGGCGACGTCCGAGGTTTTCAATTGGCTTTGGTAGGTGAATGTGAGAAAGTCTTTTACCCAGGCCATGGGTATATTTGTGGAGTGGGAGAGCATCGCAGCTACACAGTAGCAGCAAGCTAGTGAGAAGGAGCTTGAAAAGAGAAACTGTAGAGAACGACATATTGACACTGTCAAATATACCTATATAGTTAATGAATGACTAAGCAACTAGATAATAGAGATATAAAAATTTTAAATGAGTGTGGTCGCTATAAAGCGAAAGAACAAAAGCAGGCAGTACAAAAAAAATGAGTGTAACGGAGAAGTCTCCTTGAGTGTAGTGTCGAAAGTACGATGGTATTCAGAAAAGGGGATTTTGAGAAGACATCGTGAATATCTTATACCTACCGCCTGCCTCGAGGAGGCGACGGCGGCCAAAGCTGAATTCGGCCAAACCGTCGTGGAAAACCTGCCTTGCATGCACCCACACTTTTGCGCAGCTGCGAAAAGCGTTGCGCCGTACCTGAGGGTCAGCTCGCCCGTCCTGCAGGAATTATTGGACGATGTGGTGAGATTGTGGTGGGCCCAATTGGCAGGGCCGCAGATGGACGGGCCAATAGCGGGTCTCGATTCAGCTCTTGCCACAACGCTACGGGAGAAGGACATTTCTGTCAGAATGTGGTGGTGTTGTCCCGAAACTGGACATGTTATAACTCCGGGGATTTTGTATGTAGAAAAACTTAGCCAACCAACTAATTGAATTATCATTTCCATAAATTATAAGCCTTAAAACTCAATACTATTATTATCTTTTAGAACCTAAAAAACGTGTTATCTTTCTTATTATTATTGAATATACTGATTGCTAGCTTCCTTTTTGCTTTTGATTTAATTTTTTGATTATTTTTAAAGCCTTTTATTATTAGTAAATAGTAATTGACTTTTTTTATTTTTCTTTTATTATACTTTTACGCTATCATTATGTGAGTATTTATTGAAATTAATTACATGATTTCTTGAAAATAATATATTTTTGACTATAAATAAAGAACCCACTAAAATATTATAAAATAAAATAATAGTGATGTTGAAATATATATTTAATTTATTAATGATTTTTGGCTTTAATAATTGGATAAAATAAATAAAAATTATTAAAAACATCTATTAATCTAAAAAAAATTTAAGTTTAATTAATGGAATAGAAGCTAGACTAAATACTACTATTACTAGAAAGGATTAAGATAAAAAAGATAGGGTAATTAAGAATTTTATTTAATTTAAAATTAATTTTAATTAAAAAAATATAATTTAATTTAAAAATATAATTTGTAATATTTGGGTTATATTAGAAATATATTATTAATTTATTAATAAAATCTATATTAATGTATTATAAACTTAATTTAAATTAATAAAAAAAAAAAAAGAATAAATTAATTAATAATTTTATATTAAGATTTATTAAATATATTAATATGCTTATTAATAATAAAGAAATTGTTTCCCAAAATTATTATATTAGAAAATTTCTTAATAATTTATTATTTATTTTTGTTATTTTTTCACAAATAATACTTGTTATACTTAATATAATGATTAATATCATTAAAGCAAAATTATAACTTGAATTTAACAAACTCAAGCAATTAATTAAGATTATTACAAAAATATTAAATAACAACCATAAGCCAATACAATAAATCTAATAATCCAATAATTAATAGCAATGTAATTTATACAACAGATTTTCTTATTCTTCTCAGATTTATAACTAATACTAAAAGAATAATTTTAATTTAAATAATTATTTTAAAGATAATTATTAAAAAAAATTTCTACAATTAAAGCTATATTCAATATATTTTAAAATAAATTATAATAAATAAAAATATAAAAATTATCTATTATAATATAAAATTTATAATAAAAATATATATATTCTAAAGAATTATTAAAAAAAATATTTTAAAAAGTAATTAAAAAGAAAAAATAATTAATAATAGTAATAACTCTATTTTATTAATAAAATTATAAATAATATCAACACTAATTTTAAAAATTCTTTTTTTAATAGCTTTAATATAAAAAATTATATAATATTAAAAATAGATAATTATAATATATTAAATAGCTTTATTACTAATAACGAAGAATTTAAAAATATAATCAAATTTATATTTCTAGTAATTTTAGTAAATTAATAACTTTTTTTTATAAATTCAAATACCAAATTCAACGCCAATAATTTTCTTAATATTATTCTAGTAAATATCGCTATATCTTTAACTTTATTATTTATAGAAAACAATAAATCCGCCATTTAGTTCTTAGATTCCAATTATTCTTTTTATTACATTTAATATAAGTATATTCTCTAAAAGGTTAAACAAATCAACGCAATAAAAATTAAAACTAAAAAAAAATCAATTTTTATCATTTTTAAAAATAAAATAATTTTAATATTACTAATAAATAAATAATTTAGGATTATAACAATATACTTTATTTATTTTATATTAAAGATAATTGGACCGAATCTATTATCCATCTCTAAATTAAAATTAAAGAATATTATAATTATCAATAATAATATAATATTAATTATTAATAAAGTTACTAGCTTATTTATAGTATATACATTTTTATATAAGAATATATATATTTTAAGTATAATTTTAAATATTTATATAATTTTTATAGCTATAATAAAAACAAATATTTAATTTATTAATTTATAATATTATTATTTTAAATATATTAATTTAATGATAATTAAGATTTTATTAAATTTTATTAATAGTATTAGCTTTAAAAAGTCTAATTATTAATATTATATTAAATATATTTTTAATAAATATTATAGAATTTTTTTTTATTTACTAATTAAAAAAATTACTATGTTTAAATAATGAATATAAGAAGATCTTTATAGTCTTTTCCCATCTAATATTTATAATAATAAATATTTTTTATTATTATAAAATAAAGTAATATATTTATTATTAATTTATTTTATATTAAATAAATTAAATATATTTATTAAATTATTAAAACATAAGGTATATATAAAAACTTAATATAAATTTAAATTTAAAATATTTTATTATAATAGAAGTAATAAACTTAACTTTTTTTTAATAATATAATTTTATGTATTTAATAGCTTAGTATATAAATTTATATAATAAAACAATCTAAAAATAAATAATATATTAAAAAATAGAAATTAAATAATTTAAAAAAATATATTAATAATATTATATTGTTACACCTGTCCCTTATCCCAGATCTACTGGTATAAGGTTCAGCTAGTTTCACTTAAACTTTCTGTCTCTTAGTCTAATTACTCGGGTTTTAGAACGAGGAAGTATGCAGTTACTGGAATAACTAAACTAATTAATATAAGAGTATAACAATAGAATAAGATATAAATAAGCAAGTATCGTATTATGTAAGTAAGTTGATTGATGAAGATTCTAAACTTTTATTAGTCCTAATAATAATCTTTATATAACATAAAAATAGCATATATTGTGCTTGGTGAAAGAATAGCTACTCTATATATTTAGGTTAGATGGCTATTCTAGCTTTTTAGTTATGTGTTGGGTTAGATGGCTATCCTAACCTTCTAGCCATATGTTAGTCTTTTATTTTTTCTTGTTCAATAATTATATTTTAAATTTTTTTGTTAGATTTGTCTACATTTTTTTCATGAAGTAGATGCTTGGGTTTTGTTTTTTTTGGATTTTTAAACGCAAGCATCCTATGTTGTGTTCCAGTCCAGGCCTTTCTTGAATAGGCGCGGATGTCCCAGTTCTGTAGATACTGGGATACAAGAAATGTTACAGAGCATTGGGGCTAAGACATCCCCGGTGTTCGGCCCTAGGAGGCGTCTGTAACATATATATTATAAAATTATTTTTCTAATTTTAAAGTCTTATAATAAAAACTTTTGTTTATATTTGAAATTAAATGTTAAATTATATTATCGATAAAATACTTGTTAAACTTATTATAAGCAAAAAGCTTAATATTATTTATTTTAAAATCTTTAAATATCTTGTATAAGTGTATATTCCTAAAAAAAATAAAATAAAATTAGAATTAAAAAGTAAATTAGAAATATTTTTTAAATATATTAGATTTAATTATCTATAGAAACTTTATAATTTAAATACTTAAATAATTTTATATCGACGTAACATTATTTTTATTAAGGAAAATCTAGGAAATTATAAATTTTGTAAGGACTAACTTAATAAAACAATATTCCCTATCACAAACTTAAAACTTAATATCCTGAAATTTAATTCCTATAAAAATAAAAAAGTACTTCTACTATTTATATAAGTCATAAAAACTAAGAAAGTACTATTAATAAAAATAATTAAAAATACATAGCTTTTTTATATTAAATAATAGGGAATAAGTATATTTATTTAAGTTATAAATCTATCAAAAAATCTTATATAAAGTTATTCTAATTTAAAATTATTATATATATTATTAATAGTATATTAAACTTTATTTTAATTATTTAATATTAAAATTCTAAAATCTTATAAATAAATTATAACATCACCATATAAGTATCTTTTTAGAGAAATAATATAAAAATAAATAAATAAGCTTATTAAAGTAAACACATAAATTCTAATAAATCCATTAAATAAAGTTATTATTATTTTATATAAATAAATATATAATAAGAAATTAGATAAAAATAATAATGTCTAAGAATATACAGCTAGATTAGTTTTTAAGAAAAATAAATAAATTAAAAATATTAATTTTAATAATATTTATATAAATATTATAAAAGTTACTTTTATAAAATTTATATATCACCACAATATAAAGAATTGTTTTTTTTTAATATTATAGGATATAGTTGCCGCTTTTTTCAATAATAACATAGATAGGCTAATATTTATGTCTTAATCCTCTAGATTTATTAATTCTATTAATAAATATAAAATCTATAAAATAATACAATCTTTATATAGTATAAAATAAGTAGTTAAAATTTAGTGGAAATTTTTAATTACTAAATTATTAAATATTAGTTTTATTGCTTTAAAGCTTGATAATTTTATATTTTTTTATAAAGATTTAAACTTTCTTTTAGTTATTTATATTAATGATATATTAATTATAGATCCACCAAACTTTCTTACTAGCTTTAACAATTATTTAAATTTAATATTTAAGATTAAATATAATTCTAACTTTAAGATATTTTTAGGAATAAGAATCAATAGGATATTTGAAATTAAAATACGGATTAATTAAACTATATATATTTTGGAAGTATTAAAGAAGTTTGGTTTTAAAGAATATTATCTTTTTTATATATTAATAAATTTAAAAGTATTTAATGAGATATATTAGGATTCCCCCTTTTTTTCTATTTTTAAAACAAAATTATATTAAAGGAAAATTGGAAAACTTACTTGGACAGCTAATAATTATATATTAAAAATTTCTTTTATCCTAAATATTTTTTTATAGTTTATAAATAAATTAATATAAATTTACAATATTTTAGTAATTAAATATTTTAAATATTTGAAATATATTGCGTATAACTATTTTTGTATTAAGAGTAATAATTTAGGAATTATAGTTTATGTAGATGTTAATTATAATAATGATTAATTGACTAATTATTTATTATTAAATTTTATTCTGTTTTATAATAGAATTTTTTTTATTTGGAAATTAAGAAAATAATTAATTATTATTTTATTTACTTATAAAAGTAAGTACATAGCTGTAACTGAAGCGACTAAAGAAATCATCTAGATTAATATTTTATTAAAAGAAATCAGTATTATATTAGATAAATTGGTTATTCTATATAATAATAATAAAAGAGTGGTTTCCTTAATTAAAAACTTGAAATATTATTTTAGGATAAAATATATTAAAATGAGATATTATTTTATAATTAAATTGGAGTATACTAATATTTTAATTATTATTTATATTAATAGTATAAATATGATTGCTAATATTTTTATTAAATTTTTTTTAAAAAATTTATTTTATTTAATTCTTTTTAAATTATATATTTTTAATAAAAAGAATTCTATTATTAAAAAATCCTATTAATATATTATATGCTATAATTTTTTTTATTTTGAAATTCCTTATTTTTATATTTAAAATTTATATATTAGGTATTGTTTAAATTTTTATATAATATATAAAATAAATTTTAATTTATTATTTAGCCTTATTTAGGAATAATAGTATAATTTTATTAAAAATAAATAACTTTAATTATTAGGAAGATAGATTTTAATAATAGAAGTTTTTTATTAGCTTTATATTTAGAGAAGATAGAAAAATATTATATTATAATTTTTTATTAAATTTATATATAGAAGATATTAAATTTATTATGCTAATAAAGAATTAATATTAGGTATAAAGTCCCGCCTCTAATTATTTTATTATTATTTAGATTTTTTTTTATTTATTTATAGTTAGTATCTTTACTATTATTATTTTTTTTTTGTTAATTTTTGACCTTGCTTTTAATTAAAGGGCTACTTTTGATTTTGATTTTAATTAAAAAGTTGTGTTAGAATGTGGTGGTGTTATCTTAAAACTGGATATGTTATAATTCTGGGGATTTTGTATGTAGAAAAACTTAGCCAACCAACCAATTAAATCATCATTTCCACAATTTCCACCACCCTGGGTCTCGTTGATCCCCTAATTCGCGATCGGAGACGAAGCCTCAAGCCTTTAGATCGGCTTCAAGACCACATCAAGTCCTCATTCGAGCCCTGGCCTTATTCCAGAAGATCAAAAATTTTTTAAAATATCGGTACATCTAGCCCGTGTTTCTGTTGGATTGGCAAAGGGGCGCCATCATTTCGAATTCGGTCACTCAGAGGCCTAGGCGAGGTAACGGCAAAAAGAAGCCGAATGCGGCTCTGAATCCAACAGGCCCGTGCAAGCGGGCCCAGATCTCAACTGAGCAAACCGAAGGAGCATGTTCTCCTTTTGGTTTTCTCCGGTCGCCGTAAAAAACCTGACCACACAGGCGCCGGAGCATTCGGGTGCCGCAGCTCAACAAACATCCATATGGCCAGGTTTTCTCGAGGAGTCCAAAGACCAAGCCCCTTACTTCGCCGGTTTTCTACTGCATCATGCAGGTTTGCTTTCTCAAGCTTGCGTGCGCTTCCGTTCGAAGGGGTTAGAGCAGAGCGAGCACAGACGTCCTGAGGTAATCCGTATGCAGGTAAATACCAGATATAGCAGATGCGTGGGTTGGGGTGATTTTTCTGCAGGCCAAAATGTCATAATCGAAACAGGGAGGGGTTTTTTTTGGGGAGAAAAAAAAAAAAAAAAAGGGTCCAAAAAAAAGCTTAGCCAAGATTAGATCCATGGCATACGCCAATCTCTGTATGGCCATCTGCAATAAGATGCCAATGCCCAAGGGTTCCTGACTAATAACGTTATAAAGATGATTCGCTGACGAAGTTTTATTATATTGCGACATATCTACATTAGAATTGGATTTTAATTTCTTGTCTCTTGATCCGACTTGAACCTTCTCAAACACTTTCGATGTCGCGACAAGTGTTGAATTTGAAGTTCGAGCCTACCCTGTCAACTACCTACCACCTCTGCTTTAATCTTCTGAACACTTCCGTCGAATCACGGGGTCTATCCCGACTACCGTCCCACAGTTGAATGGATTTGGTTTCGCCTTCAAACTGAAACGTATGGATGAGGTAGTGGACATCCTAGTTTTTGCTCAAGCATGTGGCTGCATGGCTGCGGCAGTTGGGGGGTTTCTTTCAATTTATCAGTCTGGCATTATCATATAAACTATCTGATTCGAAGATTTAAAGACACGGAAATATTGCACCAAGCCTTGATGATATTGAGTGCATGATGTAAGAGCTAAATAACAGGCGACAACTATTTCGAGCCTGATCTTAATCTTGCCATCTCGCCAGTTGCGGGAATGCTGTGAGTAGCCGTGTTGTTTGAAAGCGCTTACATATCATCCCACACTTCTCAAGAAAAATTAATGATATTTGGTAAGCAAACTTTAAAAACCAGTATATGCAGTATGCCTACAGACAGTTAGCCTATATATGTTACCTCAAGGCTAAATAGCGACCAGCGATGTTTCATATGGGTCATCGTATGAAGTAAGACTTAAATAAAGAGTACTACTACATATCAAACCCGTACAAGTTGCTCTGATGACACATAAAGCGGCTGAGCCCTCGTCGACATACGATAACAACATCTCAGACGGATGAACATGTGGCTTCTATATCTGTCGGAAATTCGTCCGGAGAGATTCTTATTCTTGACAGGCATTTTAGGCCGTTTACCCCAAGGAACCTGAATACAGTACTACTGGTCATTCCAGTTCCCGGGAATCTAGCCTCTGTCAACACTAGCTACTCTAGGGAATAAACAGATCACACATATGATTACTTGGCAGGATAGGCATTTTATGTGTTGAATGCGTTTGCAGTGTGTTTGCTTGGTATACAGTAGAGACTGGGAACAAGACCAGCCTGACCGAATACAATAGCGCTTTTTGAGGATCTCTCGCTCGTGTAGGTTCGCATGAATATATTGGATTGAAAGAATGGCTCTGTAATATGTGAGCCCGCCAACCAGCGAGCCATTTTCGCCCGGCTGATCAGAAGGGGATAGTTTAATGATGCGCAGGTTTTTTCCATCTCCTCAGGAAAAACCTAGACTTTATCACTATTACCAGAAGGTTCTGAAACGCTAGAAAGTGGTGGTTTGGGGGGGGGGGCACCCAAGGAAACCTCCAATCAAGCCTCAAGTGCTGCGATGGTGGCCTGTAGTCTTATATCAATGGCGTGCATTTATTAGATGGCTGTGTTGTGGAAGCTGTTAACGGCTCAATACCAAAAAAAAAAATGGTAATTGCGAATTAGAGAGCTTTATGTATCTGCAATCGTTATTATTGTTAGCTGTGTACGATTCACTGAACTGATGTGGTGACTATTTCGGCGCTTCTGGCATATTATCATTCGTTAACAGCTTGGTATGCGAGACAAGCCGGATCATAAACTTCATTGCCCGCAACACGACGCCGTTTTAGTACTTAACTACCACTTACCTGTAACTAGGCCTCAACATTCAATTTACAGGTCAAAGGATGCCATCCCTGTTCTTAGCACTTTTTCTAATCTATCTTTCTGGAGTGTTTTTCTTAGTTACATTGACTTTTTTTTTGCTTGCAGAGAATATTTGAACACGCTAATATAATGGTCTGGTAGTCTTATATTAATTTTGAGGCTACGATATATCGCATTTGGAACCTCCTTCCGACGATTAGTAGAGACTATGCCACTCTTTTCCATTGTATTGTTGGCCCCAGGTAATAGAACGATGCGCCAAGCGCGGTTGCTAGCTGCACGCCTGAAGCATCGCGGATTCGGAAATTTGAGTTTGGAGAATTCGAGAATGTAAATGGCGTAGCATGCGATGTAACGTGCGAACCATTTCGGAACAAATTTAAGAAAATAAAAATTGAGTAAGTAATGATGATACTATACAAAATTTTATAGAGCGTTCTTAAAATATGCAATGTGTAGTTGGCATGACATTCTGGATGAGAGAGTATAAAGAGTACATGTAGTCTTCTTCAACTTAAGTTTCCATTCCTCATCCACAGACATCCTTCCTCCTCTTTACTCATATTTTCATCTTATACTCTATACTCACAAATCAATACCCAATCGAAATGCCGTCATTCACTAAGACCCTCATTTTCAGGTTAGAGTTTTTCTTTCTTCGTTCAGGCAAGCCTTCCACGAACTAATGATGTAAAATATAACAGCACATTCGCCCTGGCAGCTTATGCTCAGGATATCGGTGTCAACCAGTCATGTCGCCCCAAC
Source organism: Dactylellina sp. 'tibetensis' (assembly GCA_036971435.1). Classification (NCBI taxonomy): domain Eukaryota; kingdom Fungi; phylum Ascomycota; class Orbiliomycetes; order Orbiliales; family Orbiliaceae; genus Dactylellina; species Dactylellina sp. 'tibetensis'. The sequence goes on along the minus strand of JAKDFA010000020.1, from coordinate 193,469 downwards.
GGTGACGCGACCTGTAACTACATTTGCGTCCGACCTGGCGACAAGGATTTTTGTTCGCCCATCGACCAAACCAACGCCTTGATTGGGTGCCAAAAGTGCCCCAGCCAAGCCACCCAGGAATCATGCCCTCTTGCCAATTTCTATACTCCAGCATGCGCATACACTTGCACGACCGTTGGAACCCTCGGGAAATGCTACGGCGCACTCCAGACTGGCGAAAATGTCATCGGCTGCACCAAGTGTCCTGGCGATGCCCCCGCGAGCGCTCTTAACCAGTCATGTCGTCCCAAGGGTGACCCAACATGTAATTTTATCTGCAGCCGACCTGGTGATAAGGATTACTGTTCACCCATCGACCAAACCAACGCCTTGATTGGATGCCAAAAGTGCCCCAGCCAATCTACTCAGGAGGCATGCCCTATCTCTGATTTCTGGACTGCATCATGCGCGTACACTTGCACAACCGTTGGTACCCTTGGAAAGTGCTACGATACGCTTCAAACTGGTGATCAGGTGATTGGCGCCTGCATCAAGTGCCCTCGTGGTCCCTCTGGTGGCTCAACCACAAATTCTACCGCGCCTTCTGGGACCGGTACCGCTACCCCACTTCCAGCTTATACTGGTGGAGCATCGGTTATCACAATGAGCGGAGCCGCAATCTTCGGCCTGATTGCCGCTGTTGCTCTTTACTAAGGGATTTCATGTTGTATCTCTCTTTATGGCACCAACTTGGGTGAAGAATATCTTGGGATAACTGCTGGAATATCTGGATAGGTTTTATTTAATCTCCTTATTTCACCTCAGAATGTATCTTATTATAAATTTTAATGCACATAACTCTTCTAAAGTCACAATTTAATATTATGAACTTACAACTATAATCGAGCTCAAGGCATCGACGGTGTTTATAATATTACCTAACAGACTTATTGCCCCGAGCCAGCTGTCGCGGATCTTCAGACCATTTTGCAATATAGTTGAGTAGGGCCTCCCTGGTTCCAGGCAGATACTTTGGTCCATACTGATCTGCGTAATTCTTAAAGGCTGTTTGGTAGTGAATTGAGTCAATAATCTACGATAAAACGTGCAATAAGTCGGTGATATCTACGCGCAGTATGCGCATCACGAGCACGCTCATATATCGATGCCAAGCCAAGATTAAGGGTAAAAGACTATACCACATTAGGTATCATAAGACGCTATCCCAAATATGGTGATGCATCCTAATGCATCCTAGTTACAGTGACACTGGTACGTGTTGTTTACAGACAATCGCCCGATACAATCCAGCGGAGGTACTAGGTCCTTGGGTTCTTCATCGGAAGCAGCTTGAATGGGATAGCAAATAATATTAATGGCAACCTCAATTCAATTCTCTCACGAAATATAAGGTACAAATTGCCACCAATCTACCGTCTCATAGGCTGTACTTGGCAAACTCCTTAGGCATGCAAAACCTTCAACTAGAATATACATTCTCGCCAGAACGTATATCAGAAAAAAAGGTAAATGTATGGAGATAGCTAGCCACCGGGGGAGCAATCTCGCAACGGCAGATATCGTCGTAGCCTCAGGTTTATTCCAGATTTTCTTTGCAACTGCTCCTGCGTAGACCGTTCCGATTGCCGCTGCGGCCAAATACAGTATCAAGAGGCCTAGCAATACCAGACTCATCGTTCTCCACAAAATCATTTCTGTTGTGGAGGGAAACTGAAAGTTCCAGCCGACAAGGTGGATACCAAAGTATGCAGTAGTAAAGACAAGGGCGAAAATGACGTCAGCAGGTGTAATCCCTCTAGGGGGAACTATCTTTGAGTTCCCCAGACGCCTCACAGGACGCTGGTGAGCTTTGTTGGCCCCCCCTGGACTAAAGACAACTTCTACGCCTACCCAAAAGGGCGTTACCAAGCTCGACTTGACATAGAGAGGCTTTATGAAATCTAGGGGTGTCATTGAGTACGGATGCTTGAGGTTGCCACGTGCAGAGATGAGAATATCCGCGAGACTCGTTTGGCACGGAACGATTATTGGCACCTCGCTGTCAAGTGGTTTGTGTCGCCAGAAGAAGAATGTGTTGACTGTGCAAAAGATAAATGCCAGAGTCGACAGTTCGAACGTTGATATCGATAGACGCTGCGCCGCACGACCGATACACTGGATGAAGAACCAAGTGATTTGGAGAACCGTGATCAGGCGTGCAAAGGAGTCGGCTTTGTTCTTGTCCCATATCATCTTTCGTGAGATGTTTGGATATAGTAGATGACCTTCCTTGACGAGATATGCTATCTGTTGCCCGTCGACCGGGAACGCCGGGAAATCGGGACATTGCAGCAAAATGCCACCCATGTCTGCGAAGAACGAGTGGCGCATGCTCCAAGGAGTACTTTCAAACTGCCTGATATTTCCTTGTATTCGAGTGATATGTTCCGCAGCAACGTCGCGTCCAGCCATCTCATCCTTCCATTGCTTTGCCATTTTCTGGAAATCCTCGGCGCTCTGAAGAGCTGACCTCCATTGTTCTGCAGCAATAGCGGTCGTTACTTCGGGAAATATAATCGTGAACACCATCCAGCGGAGTTTGTAAAGTACGAAGTTCTGCCCTCCCTCGTCAGGTACATTAAGGGCTAGAACTGACCAGCTGCATAGAAATATCGTGATGACACAGACTTGGATGATATCGAGGGTTCCTCGGCCATCTGGTTGACTAACCCAGCCGTGCGTTAGATACGGTGTTGGTGGTAAAACTGTAGCATTGGGACCGGCATTCATAATGGTGCACAAGAAGGGTCTTCGAGACTGGTAGGCTCATTCGGGAGCCGGGTTCTTGATTAGCGAAACGTTTATTAGTTAGCGTGGGAGATGGATCCAGGAGGTATATATGGAGACCACTGTCTGCCAACCGACCGCCACGTAACCCCGCGTTAACGGCTGACTGCAGACTGCCACGCAAGCCTGCGTTGGCGAGACCAAAGCGGTAAAATTGATCGCGGTATTTATAATCTCTGTGTTACTATACAGAAATTGACGCGATAATCTTATCGCTTGATACCCATGGTATATACTAGAGGACAGTAATGCCGATATGATAGATTATCTCTTGTGTGCTGAGCTGATTCCCTTAGGATGCTAACTAGGTTTTATATTTAGAGGAATATTTCCATCTTCCAGCTCACCGCTCCTTGGGGGGTCATCAGCTTATTTGTACAATTGTGGGCGGTGTTCCTGCTATCAATCTTCAATTTTAATCATATTTGAATAACAAGGGAGGCACCTGATTGAGTGGTTTGTTTTCTATCACAAAAATATCGCATCTGTTTCTATATATATACATTTCAATCGATTAATCTTGCATACGCATATGCATAATGACCCGATATTATTCTTGTAGCTGATTACCAGGCTTTCGACCATGTGCCACGGGATTGCATATGCGTTTGTCAATCGTACGCCATGCAGCGCAGCCACATGTGAGCAAACACCCTACCCTCCCAGCCACAATCTTATTAAGATACAAGATATAGTTTGGCACAGCAGTTGTTTGTTCTATCGAGATATACGTCCTGCAAATATAATGGTAGATCGATATACCGTATCTTTGAAGGAGCTTTATCGAGTTATATATCGGCGACTGTCCCCTTTGAGGATGATTAAAAATGGAAGCCCTTCGCGACAATACGGGACGATAATATCAAGGACCTCGTCTGTTTCGACATCAACACCACCTCCGGCGGGGATAGATCGTCACGAAACCGCTGTCAAAGCCATTTCCTTAGCCGTAAAATCGTTTTACGACCGCAAGGTGCCCTTCCGCATATCTCATGGTACCACGAATAGTACCCGTCCGGATAATAAACAGAATCTCATCTCGACAAGCTCGCTGTCCAGCGTCATCCATATCGATGAGCAGAAATGTGTCGCCCTGGTGGAACCTAACGTCCCTATGGACAGGCTTATTGAGGCAACCTTAGCGTACAATTTGGTCCCTCCTGTGGTCATGGAGTTCCCAGGCATAACGGTTGGCGGCGGGTACAATGGCACCTCTGGTGAAAGCAGCTCTTTCAAACATGGCTTCTTCAACAATACCATAAACTCCATTGAAATGGTTCTCGCTGACGGATCTGTCGTCATCGCATCTCCGACGCAAAACTCCGATCTCTTCTACGGCGCTGCCGGCGCTGTAGGTACCTTTGGCGTAACAACCCTTGTTGAACTTCAACTAGTTCCTTCGACAAAGTATGTCGAAGCAACTTACCACCCTGTTAACTCTATCGAAGCCGCAATCGAAGCCATCCAGTCGTTCACGGCGGACAAAACTAGTAGCGACTACGTCGATGGTATTATCTTCTCCGAAACCTCTGGCGCAATAATCACTGGACGAATGACCAACACTCTTGGACCACAAACGATCAAACGTTTCAGCTCCCCCAAAGATCCCTGGTTCTACCTCCATGTCAAAGATGCCATAACCAAATCTCCTACAACGCCCACAACCGAAATCATACCGATAGCGGAATATCTCTTCCGTTACGACCGTGGCGGCTTCTGGGTTGGTACCTCTGCGTTTGATTACTTCCGTTTCCCGTTTAACGCCCTTACACGGTGGTTTCTGGACGACTTTTTACACACGCGAATGATGTATACTGCTCTTCACGCCAGCGGGGAATCGAAGCGATATATTGTGCAAGACCTCGCGCTACCATATTCTTCAGCGGCAGAGTTTGTAAATTTCACGCACAGAAAGTTTGGCATATATCCGCTTTGGTTATGCCCGTTGAAGCAATCACCCATCCCGACTATGCATCCTCACCATGTTACAAAGAAAGCGGATGGGAGTATTACGCAAGAGGAGATGATCAACGTGGGACTGTGGGGGTACTGTCCCGCGCATCTGGAATTCGTCTCTGCCAACCAGGATATCGAAAGAAAGCTCAAGGAAGTCGGAGGCATGAAATGGCTGTACGCGCATACTTACTATACAGAGGAAGAATTCTGGGAGATGTACGATAAAGAATGGTATGAGTCTCTACGTAAGAAATACAACGCAACTAGTTTACCTAGCGTGTATGATAAGGTCAAGGTAAACATAGAACAGGAGGGTAAAGTGAAGACTATTTGGGAAAGGCTGCTAGATATTCCCCCGATAGGCGGGTTTTGGGGCATTAGGAAGGCGATTGAGAGCGGATTATACTTGGATGCTAGGAAGTCTGCTTGGAAGGATCTTTAAGCCGATGTAGGAAATTCTGTTTGAAATGGCACGTTCTAATTTTCTTGATTGGTTTGCTTGCTTGATTGCCAGCTATCAAGTCTTCTCCTACATGAGAAGTTAATGATATTGGCACGAGTCAGTGATCTTCAATCTACGTAGGGATTAAATCCGGGTTACTTAGTATGCGTGAATCGGTGTGAGGAACTACGACTATGTGGCAAGTAGACTTTGACTTCGGGAAAGTATCGTAATTAGGCCTGAATATCTGGTAAGGTCGTCACAAGCTCAGGAACACGGGATAAATCCCACCCAAGTTTATGGGGCTCGATTACGTGTTCCTTGAAAGAAAACAAAATTTTGAACTTAGACAGTTATGACCAGGAGGGACTAGTTCCTTCTTTGAATATATCTACTCGCCAACCAAACACTACCACATACTCAGTTACATAGGAGATTTATCCATTACGGGTTCGAGATATGGTATTTAGATATATACGGCTGCCTGCAGCAAGATATTTCTTGTCTCGTGAGAGATTAATTTGGTAATATTCCCTAAGATAAACCCAATGGCAATAGGTTTATAAACTCGAGATTGGGTTGAATGATGGACACTCATTGGACTTGAATATGGCGAATCATGTCCCAAATCTAACAGTTCCGAGGCAATATTATCTTCGGTCCAACGGTTAGCGGCTGCAGTAGATTCTCAAACTTGCAGAGATAGCAAGCTAGGGAGAATCCGTGCAATCAGATCCGCCGCGATAACTTGAACCGTGGTATCACTTTAAGTCCTGTAGGTCCCGGCAATTAAGTAGGACTCTCAAGCTTTTCGATTCGGCTGATTGCAAACCCGGTTTCTTAGGCTATAAGCCACTTTGGCCCCTATCAGAGTTGGTAAGTATTTGAAGATATCAAAGGAAACTCTGATTTTGATATTTCGTGAAATTGTGCATTTGTGCCAAGTGTTTGGGCTCGAGCTAAACCAAACATCGGAATTGGTGGTTGGAAGTGTGAAGAATTTCGAGGCCGCGGCTGATTTAGTTGGACTAAACAAAGCGACAAAAGCCTCGGAATAACTTGCATTCAACAAGATGGTGCGTAATCACTCTCTGGTGGAAACATCGGACGAATGGGGTTTGCAATTGGAGGACTTATTCCATATATTCAGTGCCCCTGGAACGCCCGGCTGCTGGTAATTGCTGGGGAACATCGGCCCGGTACGCGAGAAAACGACCCATGCCACCGCCAAGCGACCGAAAGGCGAACCAAACTTGAGAAGCCCTGCGGCTGCAGATGGGTCTCAATCCCGCAAAAAACTTGGAGAGCGGGGTGTTGTAGCACGTTTAATGCTATTGTTTCGGTAGAAGCTTAAACCGTTATTATAACCTGCAGCAACTATGATGCGAACTATGCGGGGCAGGATTTGTTGCCCGAATTACTTGCGCTCCGTATAGTACTCGCGTATCCCAGCCAATTACCCTTTTTTGTCAATTTTAGCTCAACGAAAGTATTGCTTGCCGGCTTCATGTCCCCGAAGCTTTGCTTGGCTGGTCCGAGCCTGACGAGAAACTCACAGACAGCCGCTAGAGTTTTACGAAATTCAGCCAAAAAAACAAAAAAATAAAAGTTGGAGAAGTAGCATCGCCTTCCCAGTATATCCGAAACTGGACCTTACGGCAATGACTCTTGCTGATTCTATCGGCTTGAGAGAACCATGGTTCAACTTTTTCAATCGACATATATATAAGAGACGGTATGCTCTTGTAGCTCGAGTGGATCCATGAAGCATCAAAATTCTTCTCGTAACCCCAATTTTTTTTAAGCAGCAAGTCTCTCCCAACCATGTATATCAAGAACATCGTCGGTGTCTCCGCCCTTGTTGGCGCCGCAGCAGCTCAGCAAACGGTTTACGGACAGTGCGGTGGAACAGGATGGACCGGTCCAACGACCTGTGTTAGTGGTTCTTCTTGCGTGTACTCAAATGGTAGTGTCCCAGGTTATTCCTAAATGGCTCAGTGAGTTCATCTAATAACCAACCGACTTTAGATTGGTACTCCCAGTGTATTCCCGGCGCAAGCAATCCGACCACTACTGCCAAGACGACGACAAAGACGACGACAAAGGCGACGACGACAGCGACAAAAACCACCACCACTGCAGTTTCGAATGCCACCCCTACTCTATACCTTTGTGGTGATTCTACAATGGCGAAGAGTGGTGCTAATGATGGTGCCACCGATGGTAAGTCCTTGTCCTCTAATCTATTTTATGCAATGAGGTATTTAAGTAACCGGTTGTAAAGGATGGGGTAACCAGGTTGCCAAGTATTTCACTGGTGTCGTGGTAAGCAACCAGGCTATCGGTGGACGTAGCGCACGAAGCTACACCCGAGAAGGACGATTCAACACTGTTATCGGACTCGTCAAAGCTGGAGACTTTGTCGTTATTGAGTTTGGTCACAATGACGGCGGTAGCTTGACTCCTACCGATAACGGTAGAAGCGACTGTGGTGGAACCAGCACCGAGACCTGCACGACTGTCTATGGGTAAGATTCTGTATTCGCTATCCCATAGGATTCGGGATGACACAAGCTAACCGGATATCAGTGGTGTTACCGAAACCGTCCTCACCTTCTCCGCATACTTGGAGAACGCAACTAAGGCTCTCAAGGCCAAGGGCGCCAATGTCATCCTCTCATCTCAGACCCCCAACAACCCATGGGAAGGTGTTACCGTTTTCCCAAGCACCGCCAACCCAGTCCGATTCGTCCCCTACACTGAGACATCGGCAAGCCGACAATCTGTCACTTACGTCAACCACTGGTTGTACTCTATGGATCTCTATAAGAGGCTCGGTGCCTCTGCCGTCAATGCCGTCTACCCCAACGACCACACTCATACCAGTCCAACTGGCGCTGACTATATGGCCAGGTCTTTCGTCAAGGGACTCTCGTGCGGCACCAACGCTTTGAAGAATAAGATTAACACCAGCGCTGCTAGCGTTATTACCGGCAGCTGCTTGTAAATATGATTTTTTTGGTAGACTAATGTCTATTGTGTATATATTTGAAGTGTTATATATGTATATACACTTTTAAGATACTTATTAAAACCATTTTGACAGAGTTTCAAATATTATTCGGATACTAGAGACAAGTTTCGATTTTAGCGATGATTCGTCTTAAATTAGCGTGAATCTAGTCTATCTACTTACATATTTCGGAACCAGCAACACCTTCAATGGTAATATCGTCGGATTCCAAATCCTTGTTATGTTCGAGGAATGCTTTTACAATATCCTCGTGGTCCTCCAGCTCTCCATACTTGTCACCATCGTTATTAGTTATCTCCACACTTTTCACCTTTCCCGTAATTTTTGCGATAGCGACGAAATCCTCCGCCAGCATTCGTGCATCCGTAAACACTAGCCGAGAAGCGACGGATTTCGAACCCTTGAATTTGTTGATTTCAAGTTCGATGAAATCAACAGTACCCATACCCATAGTAGCGCAGCTACCGATCTCTAAAGTTTGGATCCGTGGGAGGAACAACAAAGGCGCAAGATACCGCGCCTTCCAGCCGTACATGTACTCTGATGAAAACACCTCGTCGTTTAATCCGTGGATGAGATGTTTGAGATTCATCAGTCCCGGGAGGTATTTCCCCGGCTGGCCAATGTTCTGGTGGAACCAGAGCGCGAATTGTGCTTTGGGAACGTGGGGGACTTGTAACTCATCATCGTATAACTGTAGACAGTCGAATTCATCGTCGTCATCGTCCGGGTTCGGTCCATCCGGGTCTAGTTCGTAGTCTAGCACCGCGACGAGGGCTTTCACCTTATTTATCATGGTGTAGTAGTCGCAGACGATGAGATCTAGTTGGACGTCTCCGAGGTCTAAAGTTTGCAGATTTCTGGTGAAGCAGAGTAGCACTGGCAGCAGAGCTTCGGAGTTGACGCCCTTTTCGACGGCTACGAGTGTTTCAGGAGTAAGTCTCGTCCTAAAGAGCTCCTTTTTGAATTGTCCTAGCTTTAAAAGAGCTTCAGCTGTCCATTTCCAAGGCTTCACCCAGGTAGTTTCGTCGTCTGCCTGGCGGCGGTACCATTCGACGCGAAGGTTGGTAATTTCATGACCAACCCGTGGATTTCGTAACAAATACGTAATAAATTTCCATGCAGAGTGGTTTTCGTCATCTATTTTGAAGGTGAGCGAACGGAGGGGGACCTGTTCCGCGACATCTTTGAAGGACTTTGAGACGCATTTCACATGAGCTAAATCTGCGTTGTCGAGGTGTTGGAAGATATCCAGCAAGAGTTCTGATGGCAGAGAGGAAATATCAGCCATTATGAAGTGGAAGGTCGCTGCTGTTGTAGATTTTCTGTCAATAATAAAACTAATTCTTGAAAGATATCAGTCTAAGAAGAAAGTACAGAGATATATTGACTTCCAACTGGTCTATGGTATTTATGTGCGGGGAAGATATGCGGCATATTCTTCGCCGTGTTCGATTCCGAGTGCGACAGCTTTGCAGCATAGCATGCAGTCTATTTTAGTGTTCATATTTTTAGACCTACAAGTAGCGTATGTTCCCGGGGATTTATGTTTGCCCCGGCTAGCTATATTATTCGTTAAATCGGTGAAGCTTGGAAATTGCGGGAAAGATCCAATCTAAATGCATCTACCGTCAACGGGGAGACATGATTAATTTCAATAGGCAATTAGCCTATATTATACTCTTTAAATGTTCGCTTCTTTCATATTTGACATGGAAAATACCAAAATATTTAGAAGCACATTGAAAATAACATTGCATCTAGCATGCCAAGATATCGTCGATATTCAGCATGATCTCAATAGCCTACAGGAAACACTGAGTTCCGAAAACAGAAGCTCCTGATAACAAACCCGAAAGAGATTGCGAGATCGAAAACTGTAATTTAACTCCGACGGCGCTAGGACGCACGAGGCTAAGCTCGGAAACCGGAAGCAAGGGGGATCGCAGCAAGCGAGGGCCAGCAGCAAGCAGCCCAGGCAGGAGCCAATAAGCGACGCGTCTGCAAACGTCTATCGCAAGAACTCCGTTGATCGAAGGTTTTCCTAGCTGAACCCCGAGCGGGGTAGCATTGGCATCTGAAAAAGCCAAGCAATTCGATTACCTGTTTTCTGTTCGAGATTGGATGCTAAGAAGAATGGACGGCTGCCAGGCGGGCTGCCAGACGGGCTTGGTTCTTGTGGGGAGGAGCTGCTCTACACACGTCACACCAAAATCCAACACTACGCCATTCCCCACCACCACCACCTCCTCCTGTTCCGCTCTTTCATTCGAATCCTCAACTATATTCTCTTCTTTCATTGAATTCACAAGCTACCTCCTGATTGAATAATAAGCTGCTAGAATTCAAACATGTTTTCAGCAAACGCCACTCTGTTGGCGTTGGTTGTCCTCCTCTTCTGTACCCGCCCCACTCTAGCATTCGGTGCTGGTAACGTTGCTGGAGTTAGCAAGGTCGAAGGAGTCAACTGTAGGTATTTGACCGGGCCATTCTCTGTTGAATTTTCACTAATCCAGGAAACCATAGGGCGCCATGGTGACATTGAAGACACTCTCCTTACCATCCTCCTGGCTCGTGCCATGGGCGGGAAAAAGTTCGACAAGCTCGCCGTTTCACGCGTTTACTTTGGCAATTGGCTCAGGGACTACTCCCAAGCTATCGATGTTGGCACCGTCAAATCTGTCTCCTCTGAAGCTATCCGTCTGCTTCTCTGCGTTCTCGGCTTCATGACCTTTGGCTACGGTTCCAAGGAGTTTGAAGTCACCGCTGACCGTCTTGGTTGCTACCGTCCCGAAGACCATATTGACAATCCTAAAAACTATGCCGATAACGTCGACGCCCGCCAGTATGATAGAAGACTACGCGGCCCGATTGATGAACGGGTTGAGCTCGCTATCGACAGAGAAACCGGCATGAAGAACTACATTGCGAACGAACGAGTCAATATTATGACCTCTGCCAAGCATGTCCGTAATCTCTTCGGCAAGTCCATTGAGCTCGCCAGGAACTATGGCCGTAATAAAAATGATGCCGACTACTACGAGGCCCTGAGATTGCTCGGTACTGGATTGCACTGCCTCGAAGACTTTCTCGCTCACAGCAACTACACCGAACTGGCTCTTATCGAGCTAGGCGAGGGTGACGTCTTCCCACACGTTGGTGCCGACACTAGACTGCGTCTTCGTGGCGCTCGGAATGAAGTCTTTCCTCTCGTCACTGGTACCTTTGGTGGTGTGGACTTTTTGCACTCCGTCACCGGTGAGGTCTCCGATAAACTCACCCAGAACGAGATTGAAGAGCTCGAGGGGACCCTTCAGAGCAACGCTCAAAACGATGATAGTGTCCTCGAGGATCTTCTCAACAGTATCCCCGATGGGCTCTTCGGAGGTGACAAGGGAGCCAAGAAGGACAAGATGCACGAGATCAAAGATAACGCTGCCAACTCGCAAATGCAAAACATGCAAGTCTCCCCGCGTGACCCTGAAGAGTTCACCAACTACGTGCACCAAATATTCGAACAAATCATGCCCGCCATCGAGTTCCACGATGATCTCATCAAGGGTATCAGCGACGCTATCGAGAGCATCCCCATCCTGCCCAAGATTCTCGAGCAGCTTGAAGAAAGAATGTCCATCTGGGTCTTTTCCATCATGGCCCCCTTTGTTGTACCTGTCATCCAACAGGTCAAGAATGAGCTCCGAACTGGCTCGAACGAGATTATTGAGAGCAGCAAGAACGAGCAACACATTGTCTTTGAGGACGACCGATGCACCGATCCCACTCACTCCATGTTGTCAAAGGATCATTTCTCAAATGTAAGTTACATGTGTCTCTGACAGAATTGGATGGTAATAACCTTTTGATAGATTCTCAACGAAATTGCTGGAAAGACAGCAAGTAAAGTTGTCGCCTGGGTCGTTCCACAGCTCATGCGAGCATGGGACGATGATGGTGTCGACGTTGATCAATTGTTGAACCGTATCATCAATGGTGTTCTCCATCACCCAGCTCAACGCGATATGGGAGAGGATGGCGCCGAAGAAGGTCGCCAAATCATGTTTCGCTCTGTGGAAGAATGGTGGAACGGCATGGATGGAGGCGCGCAAGACGAATTCCGTCGCAAGCTTTCACGCGATGGTGTTGAAAATGACCAAAACCACAAAGAGAATGTCCACGACAGTGGGCACGGATGTGGAAAGCCCCTTGGAATGCACAAGAATTTTGCCAAGGGCGGCACTTTTGAAGACCGTATTGCCGGTATGGCAGCCGATGCTATCGTCGGCGGAGTCACCGGTGGGATCTCCAGCTTTGTTAAGACGCAAACCGGTGTAGACCTACCTACCTCCACTTCTGGCAATAGGTACGGCCAGGAAGTTCAAGAGGCTGAGAGCGGTGGACTCGGTGGAATCATCAGCTCAATTGGAGGCTCCCTCCTAGGTGGTTTCAGCAACACAGAGTCGCAAACTAGCAGCCGTCAAAATGAGGGCTCCTACACCGAGACTCGTAGGGAGACCGGAAGTTCTGGTAACCGCTACGGTGAGGCAGAGTACTCTCGCACCCAATATTCGGGCGGCGGACAAACTGAATCATATAGCCGCTATGAGAAAAAGGAAGACCATCATGTTGGCCAGGGTTATGGCTATGAAGAACGGACGGAACGCACGGAGACCCGTCAGACTTATGGTGGCAGCGGTGGCTACGAACAGACCGAGAGCTACGAAAGTAGACAAGAATCGTATGGTGGCAACAGACGCAATGAGAGTGAAAGCTACGGAGGTGGTGGCAGACGCCGTGATGATAACGAAGGATACGGCGGCCGCCGGGGCAACGATGAGAGTGAGGGGTATGGTCGCCGCAATGACGATGAAAACCAAGGCTACGGAAGCCGTCGCGATGACAATGAAAATCAAGGGTATGGTCACCGTCGTAATGATGACGAAAATGGAGGATATGGACGTCGCCGTAACGACGATGAAAATGAAGGATATGGCCGCCGCCGTAACGATAATGAGAACGAAGGATATGGACGTCGCCAGGATGACGAAGATCAAGGCTATGGACGTCGCCGTAATGATGACGATAACAACGAGGGGTATGGCCGCCGCGGTGGGAATGACGACGAGGGCGGATATGGCGGTGACGATGACAATCGAAGACACCGTAGGAATAACGATGATGATGAAGGCGAGCGTCGAGGTGGATGGGGGGGCTACTAAAAACTTACATAGGCTTCTTATTCTTCTGGCACTTACATTGTGCCTTCTTTATGTGGGCTGTATCACTAAGATCCTGTAAAGTGAATTCAACGTGCGCATCACAATATATCAAGATATGAATTCAAACGAGAATGCCCGACTGAAAAGGAGGGGAGTTTTCGAAGAAAACTTTACCAAACCTCCCGGCTTGTCAGCTGTGAGCTGCACACCAAAATCTAATATAATTTTCTGTGGTTGATGATTTTTTTTAAAAAAAAAATGTGTTGTTCCTTGGCGTTCTTGGCAAATTGGCGGTGCAGAGGCGTTACCAGACTGCCAGACTGGGGGAGGGTGCGCTGATTAGTTTATTTTAAAGTTATTTTGAAATAAGTTTTAGTTGGTTCTACTATTAGAGTTTAGAGTCCTTTTATTTTGTTGTCGATCGGGTTGTTGTTCAGTCGGGTTTGAGTGGTGCGAAGCGCCCTCCTAGTATGAATTACAGAGACACTATTTGTCCCTTCCAGGTATTGTGTGAGAATGAGAGCTGTGGTAACATGTGTTGCCCCGAATGCGACTGCGGGGTTAACTGACAATATGCATATAGCCAACGAATAGTCTTTGCATTTGAGCGTACATAAGGATCCATCTACCTGCCTAATGAGGTGGCCGGGAGACGAATTCCGTGCGTAGGCGGGGAATATAAAGATTGTGCATGGAGTGGGGAATGCGCCGATTGCGATACCCGATTGCGAGAGAAAAGTAATCCGATTATTTAAAGAGAGAGCTTTGACCTTGACTGAAATGCAATTATAAAGAGAGTAAAGGTTGAAAGTTAACTTCTCTCACTAATCTCACTATATTCAAAGCCGTAGTAGACAGTATGGCCTTCGAAATCCGAACTGATCAAACCCACTACAAAGGTACGTTGTGAACTTAGTAATACTCCTAGTTCTATTATTCTACTAGAAAATTTATAATACCAAAACACGTGCAATGAGCAGATAAACAGCTAATATTTTCTTGATTCTTTGTTTTCGTAATTAGTCGTTGATAATCACTACAATGATGACGGCCTGCTATACCGAACAAACTACGCGGCCGTCGAGGTGTACGACTACCCACACGCAACAATGGACATGGTATTATATATCCAAGCTCCAATTATCTTCTCCAGGAAGCCAATGTACTAAATCTCCATCAGAGACTATTTTGCCAGAGCCACTGGGGCGAACTTCACGACGTAACATTCACCTACAAATCAGGAAGTAAATTAACTCCAGAAGAAATGTCCGCCTGGCAGACCAGATTGAGCCAATCTCTTGCCAAACCTGGCACTGTAGAGGCTGCAATGATGAATACTCCGTTAGCAGCCGTGGTACGATACGACACCGGTACCCCGACAGTTCATTTGGTATATGTTAGCGCAAGCTATCAGATCCGAGAGATCGTGTGGACCAAAACCGCGCAGCGAAATAATAATTTAGGAATTGAAGTTAGTCCAGTTACTAGTCTAGCTATTTGCAAGTGGGGTGCGGGGAGCAGCACGCATATTAGGTAAGATATCCTATCATTTTGCGAAACGAGCGGGCAGATGTAAACGGAACGAGTACTGAATACGAATTTAAGAATGTACTATCAAGTAAGATCTGGAGCAATTGAAGAACACTGCCTTGACGGCAACGGGAACTGGAGTAAAGGCTCAGCGATAAGTTCCCCGACAACCTCATCTGATGAAAACTCGCCACTGCGAGGAACATCACTTGCCTTTGTTAATGTATCACAAGAAACACCAAATATCAGAGGCTATTTCCAGAACAGTAAGGGTGCCATCAAGGAATTCTGCTACCAAAGCGGCAGTTGGTCCATCGGTGATTTTTCAATCGAAACCGCGCCATATCACACCCCTCTTGCAGCGCTTGTAACTAAGCGTTACGAACGAATCGCAGTATTCCACGTGGATGCCGACGATCGTGTCAACGAAACAGTTTGGGAGGGAAGTTGGACCTCACCGAAGAAAATAGATGACGATAGTGTAATACCTGGTGCTAGACTGGCGGTTGCATCATTAAAGTATATTGGACACGATAAAACTCACTTGTTCTCTTCAGGGTTGGTGAATGCGATTAGTCAACGGACGTATCAGAACGATACTCAGGAATGGGGAGACAATCATACGTATATATACTTTGAGGGAACCGTTGATGCCGCCGCTGCGCCAAAGAAACGGGGTTGGTTTGGAACTAACCGAGAGGAAGTATCATAATGGCTCTTGTCAACTCGCGATATAGGGCATATTTTGGACGAGAGTGTAAATTTCTTTTGAGATTAGTAGATAGCGCTAAGCTACGAATAAAGCGAAAGATACGAGAAATAGAGAGCGTAAACAGGCTGACTGCAACAATCTCCAATCGACGCGACCTCGGTGGGTCTCGCCAAGAGAGGTATCGTGATTCTAGTCGACCCAAAGTGCAACACAAGCGCGACACCCTTGAAAACGAATGAAATCTCGCAGAATGCTTCCTAAAAGAGCTCCGATTTACATATCTTGGCAGGTGAAGGAGTCAACTGTGACGTTGTTGAGATGCTCATATATAAGTAAGCATATATACCGAAGTATATATCAATATAATGATAAAAGTCTCTAGCACCAATTTATTTTTTATGTTTCTCCTTTCATCGATTTTTTTTTTTAAAAATGCATACTTTTGGGACTGCTACTCTCCTTCTCACGCTCGCAAGCCTCGCTTCTCTCTCACTAGGGGAGCCCACCGGAAACTTGATCACCTCACCTAAAAAAGGTGACACGATAAGAGCCGGTGGTACTTTCGACATCAAATGGGAAAACCAGATCGGTAAATTTGTGTACATCTCGATAGTAGCGCCACCCGAGTTGGGTAAAAGCGTTTCCGGCCTTCCGATCGCTTTGCGCATGCCTAATACAGGCAACTTTCGATGGGAAGTCGACAACTACCTAATGCTCCCTTCAGGTGATGGATATAAGATTCAAATCGGCTACGACGACATATGGGATCGTTCGTTTTTCTGGGTTCCAGATCAAGAACATTCAACTTTTTCGGAACCCTTTAGTTTAAACAGTACACCGCCTGCAACGGCTAGCGTCCCCTCGTGGGTCTCAGAAGTGACCGCTGGTCCAAAACCGACTACGATCCTTTTTCCTTGGACGGGGAGTTTCATCATACTCGGGGACCCTCCAACGATCGTCGGGCCAGATACCACTTTTCCCCTCACTCCTCAGACAAATAGCTGGAGAACTATTCATCCGCCATCTACAGGACCAGCCCCTAACGCTGCCAGTTTCATATCCACATCTGTGGTGCCGACAAATAAAAGGATAACAACTAGCACAGAGGTACAGATTGGTGAGGTGCAAACTGTCACAGTGACGCCAACAGTTACAAATGTCGCGCCAAACTTAAAATCATCTAGAGCTTTGTTGAGGTTTGTCATTGGAACTATGTTTTTAGGAGGACTTGGTGTTTACGTCTTGTGATTGGATGCCCCGCTAAAAACACATTGTGGAGGAAATAACTAGAAAAATGCAGGCCAAAATTATGCCAAGTCTTGCGAGCGACCTGCTTCTGCTTTATAATCATGATATAGTGTTTTGCCTTTGCTGTATGCCTATACAATAAACTTGCACAATTTATTTGACTTCTAATAGTCTTAGAGAAATATACATATTTTTTCATATCGCCGTGTTCAATCTCAATTTTGGCATTTTGGCATGCGACTTGGATGCAAATAGAAGGCGACCAGTTATAAAAGCGTTATATATTAGAATATAACCCAGTGATTGCTATGTTGTCTCTCAATTGCAAAATATTCTAGGATGAATTTCTTGGGTTGCATGACAGCTGCCAATTAAAATTCTTAGCTACAAGACTACTGGCATGTGTTTTGCAGAAATAGTATAATGAGGGATCTTAGTCTAATTTACACTAGGATATACTAATGCTTCCACCCCGCCAACTCCCCCAATCCGCTACCTTAGTCCTCGAAAAGAGAGAGTAGCCCATAAATTATTCCCAGACTCAAGCCTCAGTTGATTGGCTTATTCAACCATCCGCAGCGGATGAGCGATGCTACTCGGAACCAAGTAATGCCGCAAGTTTCACTAAATGTATGATCCTTATCGTACCAACACCAGCCAATGTGTTGCCCGTTGGCATTATCGTGGAGCGAGGCATAAGTCCCCAAATGAGGGGTACTGGTCAGATATATAGTAGATGCTCTCTGGCATGCTAGATGTACCGGAGAGTCAGTATACTCATGAATTCTAATGTGAAACGCTCTGCCGTAAACATCAGGCATCGTCTACTCACAATTGGCATCGCCACTCTTCCTCATTATCAATCTCCAGCGGGTGTTTTCGCTTTGCAGACGACATGCAGTGAATGGTAGGTCACAGAAGAGGTTATTTTCTGACATGTTGTTCATTTCCCGTTTAGTGTCGCAATTGTTCCAAACACCTGCCAATGCGAAAATTAGTACCTTGCCACTCAGCGGTGTTTATGTTATTCACATTTCCATTTTGATAACTTCAAAAAAAAGGGGGGCCCTAATAAACTGGTTTTCACATACAGTTGTCTCGTTTGAGAATATCAGTTGTGTCGCTGGTGCAAAAACTGGAAGGTTTAGGGCAACTAGTCTGCGAAAATATCCTAAGGTAAAATCGAAAGTTGTTATCGGTGACCCATTGCCGGCGCTCGAGGGAGCGACGCTGAATACAAAAGGAGATTAGCACGCTTTGATTCCTTCTTAGTAGCATAAATTGAAAGTATGGAAGTTGTTTGGGAATAGGTTTAGGCGTTCAAGAAATGAACAATACTAGTGCCATTCTACCCCAGGACATGAATACAAGGAGGAAACTCACGTCAAGCGTGGCCGGGTCGCCGTCAAGTAATTTAACCAACTCGGCAACAGAAGGGACTGAGGGGTCTAGGGCATAGGCTGAGTCTGGCAGTGCAACTGCGGGAAGGCCATTAGGTTCGGTAGTAGGCATAGCAAAAATACCAGAGGAGAGAAGAGCTGCTGTAAAGAGCTTGGTGAAAATCATGGCTACACTTGATTTGGTTAAAAGATAGTACACGAGTATAATAGAAGGGTAGAAAGCTGTATATAAAGCTTTTAATGATCAAAAGAATTGGTAAATTGTGGAGAATTTGATAGAGGGCTCGAGGGCTCCTATGTACTGTTTATGTTATGGGAGAGAATATGGCGAAGGAGGAGGGCAGAGACAGTATTTATAGACTCCAAGAGGGTATGTACATGAGCTTTTGAGGAGGATTTTCCAAAGTTCGCCGAGCCGGCTGCATAATATTAACTTCTAGGTTACATTACGCACCCTAAGATGCGTATTGAATCGTACTCGTGCAATTGGGTAATTTAGAGGCCAACATAAGAAAAGACATATTACTATGCCAAATATCGGATATACCCAAGGAGTATGCAGTCTCTTTGTAAGACTGCTCCACACTTGAACTTGGCGATGGAGGCCTATATTACGAAGTGGTCCGCGTCGAGTCTGGCTTACTGCGAGGCCACTACGAAGTAACAGAGCGTGAATGCATCAAAGTTGGCCAAAATCAATACAACAAGAAATGTGTGCATGTGTTGTGCTGCGGTATTATGTTCTTCGCATGTAGCCGTATGCCAAGCGCACCGGCCCGAAACAGGGTAGGTAAGGTTAACGCTGGTTTCGGGCTGAGCAAACTGTCAAGGTTAGTGGCCCGAAACTAAATCAGATTGAGATCCATTTCTATGAGTATTTTTCTTCTTTCAGTTTCAGGCTAATAGGAGATGGCCGCTTTCAATCATTGTGACACAAGAACGCGGCATATGTAGCGAATATTATGAGATTGGTAATACCAAATTCTGTGGCGGAGCCGATATTAAACATGATAGTATAGACTTGTGGATCAGCTTGGCTCAGTTACAAAGTACGTGTAGAGATGTCCTGTGATATACCTGTCCAGATCCTGTCTGAATTGGCATTTACGCCTGTAAACTGCTAGGTATTAGAATACAGCTGCCTTAGTTAAGGCTATTATTCTGTCGCAAACCTCGCATTACCGAAGTGCAAAAATATTGGCAGTGCAAGTAGCTGAGTGGTCACAGACAAGCGGATATACAGGAGCTATCTTTCCATTGCGTAGGTCTAGCTGGTATACGAAAATTAGCTTGAATGGGTTTGACCAAGTGCTTGTATATAACAACAATGCAGTTAAGCATGGGCCATACAAAATGCTGTGTAACTTCTACTATTCAAATATCTTTGCGATAGCTATATTGATGATTAGTTTAGCGGTTATCTATCTGGCATATATATCTGGGATGCCAAGCAACCTCGTACTCGGCGCTTGGCTTACAAGGAATGTCGACGAATCAGGCAGACAATGGCTTATAGAAGCTTTTAATACGGATTCCGCATAAGAATACGAGGTATTGTGTACCGCCTTTCGGGCCGAGACTGGGGTGCCCAAGAGTATGAATTATCCCAACTCATTGATTGGCTAAATCTTTGCTGGATGTTAAAGCTGGGATCCCTTAGCAGACTCAGGGGCCATCTTTAATGCTACTCTATTTTCCGCAAAAGGAGCTTTTCAATCCTGTACAGAACGTTCGTGATGTGGAGCCTGCGATACGTGATCAGCTGATCACTGTATGTGCAGACGTCTAGACTGCAGACCAGGCTTGCCACCATAGCTGTGGCGGGTAATCTGTGGCTGATGCATAAAGTATTAATAACTTCAAATACTATCCCATCGTGTAGTATAACTGCGTTTGGCATCTATTTATTGTCCTTTTGTAAGTAGCGCGTCCGAAGACAGTTTGTGCAGCTGGGTAAGCTTGAGTTTTCTACAATTCATAATCATATAACTATAAACTCATTCAAATATAAGCCTAATGGAGAGGCGAGGGATCATGCTCGGACGTGGATGTAGTGCATTACAGGAGCAATAGTATGCAAAACAACTCTAGAGACGGATCTAGGTTTTTAATCAGGAGGCCCTCGATGGTTACTATATATATTATCTTTATGACCATGCATAATACTAGAAAGAGAAAGAGCTAGAGATACACATTATTATTTCAAGGGTGGCTGGGATTCTGAAATTTCTTATAGGTTAAAGAATACTATTTTTCGTTCTCCATACAGCAAATAGAGAGCAAACAAAAAGTCCTAACTTGCATCATCGCCAACCACTTCCACCAAGTTCTGCCCTGCAATTTGAAACGAGAGGTGATAAGACCCGCGCTTAGCTTGGCGTGTGGAGAAAAGTATATTGGCACGCGACACAACAACCGGGCTGCAACGCAGACGTCACTGTACGTCAGCCAAGAGCCCCATCGTCAGGGGCACAAAATGTGCCACAGCTTGTTGTTGTTCTTCTGTGACGATAGCCCAGAAATACTACCGACTAATAACAAGGGATCAGACTACACTTCAAATGCCTGGAATACCGTATTACTCTTGGCGAAATGCCTGTTTAAAAGGGCTTCATGGTACACCTCGAGATAGTGACAGGAACGTGTGCATGTTGACAGCTAGTAAAGCAAAAGTCTAAGGGCTTATTTATGCTCGCTCGTCGCCCGCTCGACTTTTGATAACCGTGTCGCCTTCACAACGTACCGCAAATCTCCTGCTCGTCTCCGAATACCCCAACCTGACTCCCAATCTTTTAGTCTCTTTCTAATAGGGACTTGCTCTCAACTCACTTTCAACGTCTTTGTCACATTCATATCCAGAGATGTTCAGAAACAGAGTAGGCTCGGACGAGGGTATTTTACCTTCGCATCGAACGCGAACGCCAAATGGCGAACCTAAGAAGGGCAAGAAAGGGTTTGGATCCCACATAGCGACATTCTTCAGGCGCTTCGGCCTAGATTGGGCAACCATTCTCGTTATTGGAATCATCGCCCTCATGATCGACAAGTACGTCCCAGATGTTGGAGGACGCGCGAGATACTTCCGTCTACTTCCCGGACAGAGTACCTCGGACGAGATGGAGGAGTTTAGCCACCCGTATAGAAAACAGATCATTACATTTTGGGCGAGTGCCGGTTTGAATGTCGGAGTTCCTGCTCTCTTCATCTCGGTTGTGGAGTTGTGCACCCGTGGAAACTTTACCAATTTCGCGAGGGGGATGTTGGGAGCTGTCAACAGCGTTATCATGTGGTATGTATATGCTTCTAAAAATACAAGATAAATAAAGTACTAATATTTTTTATCAATAGTTGTTTTGTTCAGATTATCTTGAAGACCATCGCAGGAGGCTTTCGGCCAAGTTGGCTTGATATCTGCAAACCTGTACCGGATGGCCCAGGCGCCGGACCCGATGGAACATGGTACAAATCGACCATCTGCACTGGTGATCCCGAAAAGATCAATTGGGCGTAAGTGTGATCGACTCTATTAATCTAATGTATTAAGGAAAATCAAATTAACACAAAGAACACAGTCTAGAGAGCTTCCCCAGCGGCCACGTCGCAACATCCTTCGCAGCAGGAGTATATCTGTCGCTCTGGATCAACGCGAAACTCAAAGTCTTCTCAGATTATCGCGCCAACCCTCTTATCATAGTGTTTTTCCTGACACCGATCACTCTGGCGACTCTTATGGGTGGAGCAATCTCTGCCGATATGGTAAGAAACCTAGTACATGACTGTTTTTCCCTTCTGAGAATGATCGGCTCATTTACATGTTTAATTGTAGTCTCACAACTGGTACGACATTGTCGGGGGCGGGATTCTCGGGATCTTTATCGCATTTATTATGTACAGGAACATGTACGCATCACTTTTCAACCCTCGAACCAATCATATCGGTTTGGATTCTTCGAAGAGATTTCCCGGCAGGCCGGACATCGATCACGATGATCGGGAATATGACACACACTTTGGATTCCCAACCTTCAGATACAGTTATATGAAATCATGAGCAACTCTTTCTTTCCTTGTCTTTGCAGTTTAAATTCATTGAATAATGCACGGTTATTTGAGCGTTTTGAATTTCTGTTGGGGACCTTGCGAGCCCTGGCCCGGCGCTTAGGTGTTTTCTCTATTGTCAAAATTTTTAAGCTTCGCTGGAGGCGTCTAATTATATTTTTCTTGGAATATTTAAACATATACACCCCTAAAAAGAATGTGCACATTATAGTCAATAATATATGTAGCATTATCGGTTGAATATAATATCGACTGTCGGTTTCCAAATTTGATTGCTGTAGTACTGTGCTATTCTAAATAGTCCAAAGCCAAACTTTAACTGTAGAAAGCTGAACTGAGGGTGGAAGATGTACTTAAATGATAAGAAAGTCCTAGATCCCTTATCATTGCTATCCTGAGGGGTTCATAGAGTGCCCTGAGTTTCCTGAAATTTCTGAAAACTCAAGATAGTAGTGTCTTCGTATGGCTTGCGTTGGCGTTGAACCGTTTTTGTGTTTATAACGTCGGGCGTATTCCGGATAATCGATAAACCAACTGCGAGACCAGACAAACCCACCTATATTTCAAAGATTTCGGACCACTACTAAGAAAATGGCTTAGCTTAATAAGTCTTAATGATGATGCTACGAGACCAGGTCTCGTAATCTGGGCTGGACCTCAAATCGTCCAACACGGTGCGCTTCGGGTTAGTGTGACGGGCGCAGTAATGCCACTTGGCGCCCAGCCACCAAGTCCCCCAGCCCCGTTGACGTGCCAAACAGGTTCTTCTTGATGAAATTCTGCTTCCGCCGTCGAGCCCAGGGGCCACTCGCAGTCCATTGAGCATCACCTCTTTCTCATTCTCATCATGACTCCCTCAAACTACCAGAATGGTGTCAATGGCACCGATTCCGAGTCCCAGCCGTTGCTCAGTAACGTTCTTAGCCGAGCGACGATAGAAGTACATCCAGATGGAGAGAGCGGAAGGAGCGGGTTTCACCCGGTCCATTTTTCCAAAGTTCTATGGCGAAGCTCGAATAAAGTATCGATGGCGGTAAATTTTCTTTGGCCTTTTGTACCGCTTGCCCTAATCTTCCGTTATATAACGCATGTGTCGCCTTTAACGATCTTTGCCATGACCTATATTGGTATGGTGCCCGTCGCGAATTTACTCGGATTCGCCGGGCAAGAATTCGCACGGAAGATGCCAAAAGTCTCGGGGATTTTAATTGAAACAGCCTTTGGTTCAATCGTTGAAATAATTCTGTTCCTGACTCTACTTGCGAAACACGACAACGCCAAGGGCCACGCAGGACACGGGAACATGATTCCAGTGATCCAAGCCGCTATCCTGGGTTCCATTATAACCAACTTGCTGTTGTGTTTGGGAATGTGCTTCTTTGTTGGTGGGATACGGATGCAAGTTCAAACTTTCCACTCCGCTGTTAGCGAAGTCGGTAATGGCTTGCTGTTAGTTGCAGGGTTTGGACTTCTCATCCCTAGTGCATTCTACTCTGCGCTCAAGGGATCTGTCATCCCGGACTTAAATCTAGACTTCCTCAAGGAACCTAAATATACCGAGGAAAGGCTCCAGCACGACGTGCTTCGAATCAGTCAGACCACATCGATCTTGCTTATTGTTGCCTTTGTCATATATATCTGGTTCAACGCTAGATCCAACCACAGCATCTTTGATGAGGTCCTGGAATCTGACGAGCACCACGATCTTGACCGCCGCAACGATGCAGCGAAGCCAAAGTTCACGTTTACGGAGTGTATTGTGGCGCTTGTAGCATCTATCGCATTAGTAACCTGGTTCGCTATCATCTTGGTTGAACAAATTGAAGATGTTGTGGAAGCGGGCATTCCTGATCAGTTCCTTGGTTTAATTTTACTCCCATTGGCGGAGAAAGCAGCTGAGCACTTGACTGCTGTAGACGAAGCTTGGGACGGCCAGATGGTAAGACACGCGAATCTTGAAGATTGAATCTATCTAACCCTGTTTTTTTAGAACCTTGCTCTATTCCACTGCTTGGGACCATCAATACAAACTGCGCTGTTCAACGCGCCATTAGTTGTCCTTGTCGGTTGGGCTATCGGAAAGGATATTGACCTCAATTTTGAGATCTTTATGATCACACTTCTCGTGTTGTCTATTCTCGTAACAGGAAACTTCCTTCGAGACAATGAATGCAATTATCTCGAAGGGGCACTATTGGTTGTAAGTGGATATCTAAAATGCTCTAAAAAGCTCTTGACAACTGACATTCTCGGGATCCCTCAAGATTATCTATCTTATTATAGCGGTTGCTGCCTGGTACTATCCAAACCCGGATGTCGCATCGTCCAATGGGGCTGAACTACTCAAATATCAACAAGACGAGCTAATTGCTAAGCTCCGAGAAATGCTCTAACTTAAATCCAAGCTAGTGAAGCGAACTCAACAATCCTATGATATTTTTTTAACACAATTCAAAGTTGGAGGCTAGCTTAGGTAGGAAGGGATCAAATTGGGAAGTGCTTGCAAACGTGTGTGATATCGAGAACTTCTGTTTTTATTTATTTATCCTTATAGCAAACATTTATTTCTATGACTAGCAACGATTATTTGGTTTATTTACTTGTTTATATATCAACAAAAACAATAGTAGCCGGGTCATACTCAGTTACAACAAATTACTTCCGAGTCGTTCTGTTTGTAGAGTCTTGACGCCACCAATCGGGTCCTTGTATATTTTCGACCTCACCCCTCATAACAATGATCTGGCCACCCTTATCTATCAGAACCTTTCCAACTATCTGTAGCCAGCCACCAGCCGGAGAGCCTCGACTTCTGTTCTATATTTAGTCCCCACTATTTCTGTTCAACCGTCCGTCCTAGAACAGCGAAAACTTAAAGCCTTCTAAAGCTCGTGGGCTAATTTTTCGATCAAATCACACAATTAGTAATCTCAATGTTCTAGAAACTCCATCTTCTCTTTTCTATTCCTTTTAGTCATCTCTCTCAGTCGATGATCTCTAGAACTTCATCAACTCCGTCCATCCCACCGCGGTGCTCAGGTGGAGAGCTGGCAATAGCAGCAGAAGTTGTTAGTATCATCACGACACTATGAGCCTGACGGCGCAAGCTAATAGCGGCTGCAAACTCGCTAATAGCCTTCCTCAATCTATACCTTACGCGACCCAAGACAGTCTTTAAACCAATAATACTATGCACTATTTAATAACTATTATTCTTATACTAAAACTTTATATAAATGAAGTATAGAATAAGACTCTAGGACTACACTAACTATGATATTAGATTTTTAAATTTTTAAATTTTAAAATAGAGTTATTATTGTTTTTGTGAGGCTATTTTTGTCCATGAATTTTTGATGTGGTTTACCAAGCGGCTCGCATTGGTGGTGTTTGGCTCGCAGGCTGATGCTGTACGTTAGTTAGTCTGGTCTTAAACAACGCATGGTTTGTTTTGAGACCAAAGCAAGCACTAACTAGTCTTATTATTGGTAAGTTACTCGGCAAATTCTCCGCTTTCTTGTAGTGAAGTTCTGTAGGTTAAATATTACTTGGCGTAGCTCTTTACCCGAAGCAAATTAGTCAAGTGCTTAAAAGTAGGCAATTTTGATGTTCTTGGGCCTTAGCTCCATCTGGAGTCATCGTGTGGAGGGCGAGGATTGTCTCATTTGTGTTGATCGCTCCACTCTCAGAAGCCAGAGATAAACGATCGATTTCGGATCGAGCTTCGGACCTTTGCCCGATCTCATCTAGATTTTTTGATTGGTGCAGACCTCCTACATGGAACTCTGAAATGCATAATCACAACCTCAAATTTTGACCCCTTTCTAGGCTCCATGTATGATGCTGTGTGATCTTCACAACCTAGATTGTCTTATTTCCAGCTAGTCAGATGGCAGAGTGGCTATGTTTTTTTTCTCGAAGCGCGAGCATTATTCCGCTTAGTCTTCGGTTACCATTAATACTAGCACGAGCTTCTGAGCTATTAACAGTGGCTACCATTATCGATATGTCCATTTAGAAAGAAGCTCAGCTTACGTAGCTTACTAGTACTTCAGTTTATGTATTCAATTCCTGAAATGGCAATGCTAAAGCCCAAGAGCAAAGGTCAATGGCAATAAGTTGAGGCTATTGGTGTTGTCTGTACATGTGCCGTGTCTCGGTAATCCGGGCAATAATCTGCTTTCGAACTGAAAAAGTCCTTGTATTTTTCCTCGACAATCTGGTAAAGCTCGATTAGATCGATCACGAAGCCACGTCGCACTAATCCCTGACCCACTGATTGACCAACGGAGCGATCCTCTCATATTGTATTTGAGACTTGACTTACTTTCGACCGGGCGCCCAAACACATTTAGATAGAATCCAGGCCCCTTCGGATTTTTCAGCTTGGTCTCTGGCTGCCTATTTCATTTTAGGAAACAGTTTGAAAATCAATCACATCCGAATATGTCTGCGAGACCGTCGAACTTATCATCGTGATCAAATAAGCAAGGATGCTCAGCCAGTCCTTCTCGGAGGGAATGCAGACGGCAAGTTAGCCGAAATGATATTTTTACGGTATCCAAGGGGATGGCTGGGTCTCCCCCTCATCTCCATCTTTGATACTCCTCGTGGAACAAGAAATTCTTATATATAAACCATAAGGATATCGTTTACCCATCCAAATACCAACCATATCGTTAAAACCCAGTTTAATTCTTCTCTTTCTGTTACCTTGCCAAAAAGCGAAAATGGTCGCCATCATCAAGTTCCTCTTATTTGCTTTAACCGCCTCCGCAACACCCCTACCTCTTGTACAACGTGATGCAGTCACAGTTCGGAACGATATTACACAAAAGATTGGCCCCCAGTTAACTAAGCTTAATAACGACGTTAACGGCTTTCCTGCCAGTGGTTCAGCTGGGGCGGTCACGATAAGCGATGATATACAAACTCTTGTTTCAATAGTAAACGCGGCAACCGTCGACGTTAGGAACTCTGGTTCATTTGGCATAGTAGACGGCACTTATATCATCGCCGAATTACAAATACGTATTCCCACCATCCTGGCTACCCTTAGTGTTATAGGTGCTCAACAGCCTTCTTGGGCCGCGATTCCGGGTGGGGAAGCCCTTATACTTTCTGATATCCAACTCTTGGATAAGGCTTTCAGAGGCTTTATGAACGCTATTACCGCCGCAGAACCTCTGCTTCAGAAAGCTGGGGCAATAGCAATCCAGACTCAGATTGCCGGTGGATTTACTACGGTTATAGCCTCCTATTCGCTATAGAGCCCTGCACAATCTTATGGGCATCAAGTAACGTACTCCAACGGTTTGTGAGATGATAAGTCGTCGGTGCTACCATGGATGACCACAAAAATACGGATATTTGTAGTGGTGTTGATGAAGTTGGTAGACGGCGTCAGAGTAGGTGCAGAAAGAGTAACATCATTTATCTCGGGGTTGTCTGTAGCTCAACTTGGGAATTTGTTTCATGTAGTCAGCCACCATCATTAGTCGATGGCTATAGATCGATCCTATCATGTATCACAGAAATGTCATACTTGTAAACATCCGCATCTTATTGAGAAGTTGTGACGATGGGAAACGAAAATCGTATACTTTGATGTTTGTAAGCTTTATATCAATTATAGTAGTCTCGACTTCTTAACCAACCTAAATATAATTCAGAAAATCCACGCTATAATAATATTTCCATATTTGGATCCTAGCTTTCTATTAATGTAAGTGCAAAATTACTTGTGAGTCGTACTGTTTCATGTTGCTCTGTAATTTAATCGGTCCCTGAAGTGTATAATAAGTATTATCGTAATGTTTGGAATTACTTGCAACTATAAAAATAAAAATGGACAACTAAACTTACAGATTGTCATAGGTCTTGAGATTGATAGATGGTGTTTAGGATCATAAATAAAAGAGGCTGAGGCGGCAAGTGTCCGTTCCGACTTTATTGTTGTTGGTAAGGCCGTGAATCGCGTTGCCTAATTTGAATTTTAGCCATGCCGAATTTGGTTCGTTTGTCATGTTGCACAAATCTTCCTGGCTATCTTGGTGCTAGGATACCAGGCTTGGCACATATATTAAATGGCTGATGCTATATCTTGAATGACTACACGAGCTGATTCGATATTCGTAAAAAAAAAAAAAGGAAAAGAAACCATATTATTTAAGCTCATTGAGTTAAAAATCACGTCTTAATATATTCCCACCAGTTCGTTAACAGTAAGGATATCAGAAAGTATGATGCGCCCTTCTCTAGCCGCCTCCGTTGCTAGAAGATAGTTGGTACATCATGGTACCGCCCACGACATACATAAAGTAGTAAGCTCTTTCATAAACCAAACTCTATCGCAATCATTGGCCTAGCTATGTACCAAAAACTCTCTATAAAATACAAACAATCTGAGAATTTTAAATCTCATACTTGTGGCGCTTGACGAGGAAATTCGAATAGGCACAAATACTAGCATGGTAAGGTGAAATGCGAAAGAGCAAATTCCTTTAGAGAAAATAAATTTACTAGATCCATTGGAGAATATGTTGATTAAATAATAAGCTCATTTGAAATACTTTTTATTATATGAAGCTCGAAGTTACCCAATAGCTACATTGTCGGATTTTGCTTGCCAAATGATAAGAAACAGGTCTTGAGTCTAACGCTTGCGATGCAGTCCTTATGATCAAAATAAGGTCTTGCAATTTTCTTCATAATTACAACGTTGGGTTAATTATAGGAAGAGGAACGGTTGCATCCTACTCGTTAGCCGCTGCTAGCGAGAGATCTATATTTGAAATTATTTCCATCAAGGCTGTCTCAACTTCTTCGCCTTTGACATCTGGGCATTTGCTTGCCATTTCAAAAACTCTTCTGAGTAAAAGGGTGTGCAGGTTGAGGTCACTTGCGTCTGTTGACGATGTGCGAGCCTGGTTCTGAGCAAATTCGAGGTATAGCTTCGTCACATCATCGAGTTTGTTCGCTTTGTGGGCTGACTTAAAAATCCAGCCAAATGTTTGTGAGAGCGTCTCTTCGACGAATGTCGTATGTCCTTGCTCCGATGCTACTAGCGCCGTTGCTGTTTTCAGTAATGCTTCTGTTAAGCGCGAATGCTCCAAACTTAGAATATCTTTAAGTCGGTTAGCTGAGTCTGGGTCTTTCGAAATCCTCTGCTGGACGCTATCAATGGCCTCCATCAGGCAGATCAATGCCTTTGATTTTGTTTTCCTTAGAGCAATCTGCACAGCTGCTAGGGCAGTAATGGCCACTGTGGCAGATTCTTTCCAACCCCAAAGGTCAGGGGCAAGGCAGAATTTTGTACCGATGTCTGCAATAGCTTCTTTAATTTTAGCGGCGGAGGAAGATGCCATTGCATCTTCAATTAATTCGACTGCTAGTTCTAGGACTGGTGTGATTATCTCTTGGTTACCGGTTTCTACTATACGTAAGACAACCTCCGCTCCGCCGCGAAAGTAACTCTTTGCCTCTGCAGCTTTATCTTCGGTAATAAGCTCTCTGATTCCCATAAAGCACTGGTGGAACACCTTAGTCACTAGTTGCGAGTCTTTCCGTAATTTGATGATTGATTCTAAGGCATCGACCCAAATTGTTGCTAGTCGCTTAGCACCTTCACGGGCCTCTTGGCCGTCCAAAAAACAGCCTTGCAAAATGTTTATTGCCATTCGTGTGTATTGCAAAATCACAATCTCAGGTACGACCCGACAAGAATGTTTAATAACCAGCGGTCCGACGGTCCCAACATCGCCAGAAACAACACGTTTGAAGATGTTAACTGAACTTGATGGTGCATCAGCGTTCTGCCTCCTTAAATTCGCGAGTACTTCGCCATGCATGCCGCTATTGAGTATACCTAGGCAATCGTTAGTCATTTTATTCTGAGAAAGAAAAACAAACTTGGTAGAAAACGGACCCGATCCGCCTTCGAAGTTATACGTTTCCCCGAAATATTCAGAGATCTATGTATCGTTCTTTGAAACCGGGATTTCGACTTCGGATATATTGTCTGGCTCATTGAGACTTAGCCCGGATGTACTGATGGGTATTGATCTTCCGCTACTAATTGATGATCTACTCGATCTCGATCTCAAGGAGGTTACCGACGTGCGAAATCGCCGATGTATCCCTCCGACGCGATCTAATGACTGGTTGGTGGCAGAATATTCGTCCGGTGTTGCGGAAGCTGGGTCTTCCGTTTCCGATGAACATTCTCCTTCTAATAGTTTTTGAGTTTGCAAAGATATAGGATGGTCTGACTTAAGGACACTACGCATCACAGAGTGGAGCTTTTTCAGAGCTTTTTGCCTCCGCTTGGGAGTTGCTACAATTCTTAGCCTCTCTTTAGTGTCCGAGATCATTAGAAATGCTTACCAAGGGGCTATTTTTAGTATCAAACTTAAACAAGTATTCAATGGGCTCATATACCGTAATAGCTTAGAGATCTCACGCTCCTTCCTTGGCCATATGCTTGCTTCTTACTCTGAAGAGTTTAAGCCAGGCACCCAACTCTGAAGATCGTAGATGTGTTTATCCAACGCCGAAAACCCTAAAATCAGTCCTAATAGGATCCCCTTTAGATAATCGAGGGGTATCTGCTTGAAACCTTCACTTTTTATTGGCTCTTCTCCACATTTATCATCAATAAACTTCTGCAGCTTCCCTAATGTGCTATTCGTAGCCCCGACTTTCCCAACAACTCGTGTGATTGATCCAGTATGGTCATTTATGCTTGCCGCGAAGTTTGAGAGGCTAATCATTAACTTATTAGAAGCCAAGAGAAGGCCAACTACCGAGGTAGCGATCGTGATCGAGGTGGTCATATCGAGAATAATTGTTTGTATGGAATATTGCTGGGATGTCGCGTGTCGGATTATACGTGATATAGGATATCTTAGTAGAATTAATCCATCTTGAAGCAACGAAAACCCTGGCTAGATTAGCTTGATAATTGGGAGTCTTTATGTAGGGAACGTACGTGACACATTTAAAAGTATATGCCCTTGGAATTATTAGTTTGTTTTTGATCTCAATCCAGGTTTAATTTTGCCAAAGGCTCCCACTTAGTGCTCGCCACGTCAACTATCCGCCCCAAAGAGCCCAACGGTTCGCCTACAGATAGATTTCCACACATCAAGAGGTTGAAAATGCGATTTACATAGCTTTACCATATATTTATGACATGCGTACACTACCCAATAATTTAGCTTTGCTCTCGTGTTAATGCGAGCAGATTTTTTCCCCAATATTTCTTGGGTACAAAGACTACCGATTCCTAATATCGAAGCTGCCACGACGACCTGCATACAATCTAATACATAGTTCTTCCCATTATATCTGTGTCCCTATATCTTGGTATCGAGATAAAGGCGAGAAAAGCCACCGGATACCATCACGTAAGAGTGGTTGGTACTGATTGGTTGGAGTCCATTTTTCCGGTTCTTGATATATGCAAGTAGCAGAGCATTAGTGGGGCTGTTTCTCCCATATTTTTCGTCTTGGTAGTACAAAAGTCTGTGTGTAGATGTAGCCTCGATACTAGGCACTGGCTACTTAGGGTGTAAATGCACAGCCACTGATATCAAGTCTGCATGCATGAGCATGCATGAACACGTCTTTTCATTTACCAACCGACAACTGGATGTAGCCCAGCGTCCTTAAAAACTACGAAGATAATAGAGTCTAGAGTTTCTGGATGCTGATCAGCTGATGGCCTCGTTATGGTTAGAAGCATGAATATCCCTGTCATCTAACAAATATATGTTCTAGTGGTAACCGGCTGCGAGCAAAGGCCACACGATAATCTATATATCCTGCGCCGTTACTACCTACATCTCATCGCTACCCGTTAATTGAGTTCTATGCCAACACATCTCATCAATTTTTACGATCACGCTCACCAATTTGCCTTTGTCAAACCTTCCGTATCCCTTTGCGCGAATGAACGCCAAGTGACAACCATTATCTCTATGAAGCCAAAAGATCGCAGTGAGTTTAGAATAGCGATTGCATGTGCACTTCCTCTAGAAGCCGAAGCCATCTATCCTCTTTTCAATGAGCGGTACGATGAATATGACTTACAATCCGGGGGCCTGAACACCTACACCACTGGTCGAATCGGTAACTCTAACGTGGTCCTGATTCATATGGGAGGGATGGGTAAGGTTGCCGCCGCCGCGGTTGCTACGAGTTTAAAAAGGGATTTTAAGGGGATTTCCATCATTTTCGTCGTTGGAGTCTGCGGTGGAGTACCTTTTTACGCTGAGAGTTCAACCGCTCGCGATGGAGACCTAAAAGAAATTATACTTGGAGATGTTATTATAAGCGATGAGATCCTAGAGCACGATTTTGGCAAACAATATCCTTTTGAATTTCAGCTAAAGGAAGGGCATGGACGACTAAATCAAGAGATTCGAGGCAGATTGGCAAAGTTGAGGCTTGCGGAGAACATGGATCGGCTACAGGAGAAAGCGTTTGAATATCTCTTGTTTCTCCAAGATCACAAACCATCTTTGTATAGGTATCCAGGAATTGAAGCGGATAGATTGTATCCGTCATCTTATCAACATAAGCACAACGAACCAAATGCCAACTGTGGGTGTGGAGTAGGTTCTATTTGCGAGGTGTCACTGCAGACTCCATGTCAGAATCTTGGGTGTAAGGGCGAGATAAATCGCAAGCGGCTTACTGTTGGTCACGTAATTCGCCCGTGTTTTCACATCGGAAAAGTCGCCTCGGGTGACACTGTGTTAAAGTCTAGTGTACATCGAGAGAAATTGGCAAAAAATCACCAAGTTATTGGATTCGAAATGGAAGGGGCCGGCTTTTGGGGAAATATTCCTTGCATTGTCATAAAAGGGGTTGCGGACTATGCGGATAGCCATAAGAAGAAAGAGTTTCAAAACTACTCCGCCGCAATCGCTGCCGCTTGTACGAAAGCATTCTTGGACCAATATACCACCAGAAGAAAATACAAATCTGCAAATAGCAGGCCACGGCACCCGTCGACGTATTCCTTTCCCCCAGAATCCAGACTTCGTCGGTCGCAAATCAATCCTCGAGGGCCTAGAGGAGACTCTTTTCGGGTTTGGGTCCTTCGCCAAGTCTGCGCTATTCGGCGTTGAGGGGCTCGGAAAGACTCAGATAGCGATTGAGTTTGCATATCGAACTCGACAGAGACTTCCCGATTGCTCTATCTTCTGGGTCCCATCAAACCGCCTTGAAGCTCTAGAGAAAGCGTACAAAGAAATAGCTCATAGACTAGCACTGCCTGGTATCGAGAGAAAGGGACCAAATTTTAGGGAGGCGGTTAGAACTTATTTGAGTCAACCGGCTGCTGGCCAGTGGTTGATGATTTTTGACAATGTGATAGGTAACGGTACTTGGTTCGACAAATCGGAGAGCGTTCGGTTTACCGATTTCGTCCCTAAGAGTATTAGAGGCTGTGCGCTTCTCACAACACGAGATGAACTAGTTGCAACCAAGTTTTCTCCTAAAAAGGTTTTTAGAGTTTGTAAGCTTGATATAGCTCAAATAGTGGGAAACGAGACTGTAAACAGACTGGAGGCCCAGAAGACATTATGCAGTATAGGCAATATTGGAACAGGGTATATTCGGCAAGGGAAATGGCAAGCTGCCGAGCAGTTGTTTCTTTCTGCTACGGATGTGTCTAGAAGAGAGTTTGGGGAGGAACACTCTTTGACGTTGAAGAATATGGCCAACTTGGCATCGGTATACTTGAACCAAGAGGAGTGGAAGCCAGCTGAAAATTTGTTGATGGAAGTAACGGGAATACAAAAAAGAGTATTGGGCCCACAGCATACTTCAACCTTAAAGAGCATGAGTAACCTGGCAATGGCATATTCGAACCAAGGAAGATGGAGAGACGCTAAAAGATTGCTTGCGCAAGTGGTAAAAACGTTCGAAAAGATGCCAGGTGGCAAAGATCATCCAGACACGATGATTAGTGTTGTCCATTTGGCATCTATATATAAGAATTTGGGGCGGTGGAAAAAAGTTCAAGTACTGTTAAAACACGTCGTGGAGACAAGGAAGAGAGTTCTAGGTACTGAGGATCCTGATACTCTGAATAGCATGCATAATCTGGCAGTTGCATGGAAAGCGCTGGGCCGAAATAGGCAAGCTGTTGAATTACTAAAAGAGTGCTTGAATATACGAGAACGTATTTTAGGTCGAGAACATCCACTTACTCTCTCTTCGGCTCGGGTCTTGGAAGAATGGGAAGGCTGTCGCACTTTGTATGAACCTCGGGCAAAATTATTTAGTTAGCTTTAATACTAGCATAGCGTCACTTGACCGTGCTAAATCTTTATAATATCAGAGCGCCCATAAGGTCTGGGTTTTAAAAAAGTCAAGGTAAGTTCAAGATGATGTCCTGTAGTAGTGATCATAGGTTACCCGTGAGTAGTCAGTAAGTAACAGTACCTGTTGGAGGCATCTTGTCTAGCACAAGTATTGCAAGGATTATTTTATTAGTAAGCACGAGTTTAAGGCCCGGGAGAGGAATGGTGTAATTAATACCAGTCTAACCGAGGTACCGACTCGACCAGCAGAGTCGAGCCGTACATGTCAAGATCGTATCGAGATTTGTACATCAGTCCAGGTCTACTGACTCACTATAAGAACTGAATTATGGCCTTTAGAATACAAATAAATCATATGGCACATATGGCTCACTATTAAATTGATCAAGATGATTGATGTGAAACAAATCATTAATCCGCTTCAAGTCGCCGTAAAACATAGATCAAAACAAGATTGCCGGCAAGATCAATCGATTGAGCAACTTGGTA
The DNA here is from genome assembly GCA_036971435.1 of Dactylellina sp. 'tibetensis'. Taxonomy (NCBI): domain Eukaryota; kingdom Fungi; phylum Ascomycota; class Orbiliomycetes; order Orbiliales; family Orbiliaceae; genus Dactylellina; species Dactylellina sp. 'tibetensis'. Next base: position 158,222 of record JAKDFA010000020.1, on the reverse strand, counting down.
AGGACCGATGCCTTATATATCTGATCCGCCATTATATCGACTTAGATCTTAAATTCTACGAGGACATACTGGGGCTCTATAGCCTCCTGTGCGCAGGGATCCGTAAATAATAGATTATATCATAAAGATCGAACAGAGTAGAAATTACACCCCGCCCTTGGAAACAAACTCTACAGCAATTTCCAAAACCGTTATGGTTATTTTGGGGGAATAGGAAGCAGTTTGGACAATAGAATACAGTTGCAATATACTGGGTTGGGTTCGCGCAGGAGTTGTGATCCAGAGTTGAAGTGAATACTCCCATCTATATTGAATGCGGCAGCACCTCACAACACACCATTTAAAACACTCAGGTCTAGAAGGCTTGCAATGTGAGGGCCGGATTTCCGGTGTTGTGCGCGATGCTGGTAAAAGGTTAACATGAGAGCTAATTTTCGTAATAGATGCATCGGTTAGCGGATTTTTCTGTGCAGACTATTGGTATGGGATCAAGGCAGCGAACCTGTGCAATCTGCTAATAGACGTCGCAATGTCGAAGGCTCCCTAGCCATAATCAAAAGCCACTAACTAGCCAGGGTTAATGTGTAGTCTATCAAATCGGAGACAAAGTTGATACCTGGGAGCCACTCATTCCTATTTATAGCGGCATCGAGCTTCCATATCCTCTGTTCCGGAATCTATCAGGATCAAGGTCTATACAGCTTGAGAGCTGGGTTCAGCAAGTTCAGGCTGCCCTGTGTGCTGGCAGGCCGCAACAATAATATACACGCATAATTATAATGCCCGACTGATGAGGAGGGACTAATTTGGACCCCCGCGACCGAGCTTTTCCCAGGCTAAAGCCACAAAAAAAATGCGTTGAAAATCACGTGACCCAGTTTTTTGTGGCTAGTGTCTTAGCCCCAGCCCCGTTACCTGCGCTGGTTTCTGGTCGGTTGATTAGTTATTTAAGTTTTTTGATTTTCTGAGGTTTAATGAATAATAAGAAGTTTAATTTTTCCTAAAAAAAAAATTCCAATTGTGTGTTGTATGGCATACACGAGCAGTTCGCGTTGTGTTTGGTTCTTGCGAGACCAGATCAGTCGGGTTTAAGTCTGCGCCCCGCGCAGCCTTCAAGTGCAAAAACAACTTGGATGAGGGTACACCCACTACGGTTTCTCCACACATTATGATAAATCTGCCGCTAATTCTTCATCTTGTTCTATTACATTAAAGTACTGGTTTGCGACATCTGGGAACATTTTTACTTTTAACGTGATCTTTGCAGAGCTTTTCTCTATTTTTTACAAATCTCAGGCAATGTGACCTAGCCTGTGCATATCTGTATATCTAGACAAGAATATATTATTGGTAGTCGAGATCTAGATTGCAGCATACTTGCTAGATTCGTTTTTAAATGAATGGTATCGCGTTCATAACCCCGCAAAAAATTCGACTTGGAATGATTGGTGTGTGGCGGGAAGGCCACAATGTCGAGTTTCGATAGTTCGATGAAGTCACATCTTCGATTGTGTAATCAAAAGATCCTAGGACAGGCCATCATCAAAACTATTCTGCAAAAGTTCATGCAGTGTAACCTTGGCATTAATATGCCATCCTTGGCAAGATGCATCTGTAGGAAGTAGCGGGCGGGGTACGAGCGGGGTCGATGCAGATTGGCTATTAATCCATTCAACCAGCCGTGTGTCTTTCTCTTGGACTATGTTAAATTTTCAATCATCAACCCAGATTGGAGTTACCTGCTCTTTGAGTCACACCAACACTATCTTACGATCTGTGGATGGGTCTTAATTAAGGATGATAAAATTTAATCCCACTAAATTCAATTCCTTACAGTTTTCTTTATTTATGTCTGAGACTTAAGGTATACTTCGGCTGTGAAAGATGTAGTACAGCGTAACATTATCAGAAATCTTGAGGGGTGCTGTATTTCCCTGATCAAACCATGCATGATATTGCTTTAAAAAGTGTCTCTAATAGGCATTATGCAGCGACATTTCTGTGTAGATTTTGGAGCTGTGCCGCAGCCTCGTAGCCTTGTTGACCCCACCGTAATATTCCCCACCCGATTTATTTTGTATATTTTGTTCGAGTAGGGGCTCGGTTGTCCGCTTGTAACTCAGTAAGCAGCAGTCTTATACCCTCAAACATATATCACGGAAGCATATCCATATCTAGACTCACCACGAAACCTGTTATAAATATCAGGCCAAGCAGCTATAAAATTCAGCTCATCAACGGGATCACCAGCACAATCTATGGACACATTACTGGCCAAATATCGATAGGAGCATAGGTGAATAAACTCCTGGGTGGTCTCTAAAACATAGAGGACTGACAGGCACATATACATTCAAGCTAATTTCACCCTTTAAGAGCAAACTAGGCTTAAACAAGATTATTTAGCAGATCAAGTCCTGGCAGGTATATTTATATAGCAGGTCTAATCATCCTAGAACGCAGACGCTATTGATAGTGACATGGATTCAAGGCAAACCAATGGCGGCCAACATTTGTTATGGCTTTCACTTCATCAACTTGATTATCTGATTGGAAATCATCCAAAGGATCAACAGGCAGATGCCTGGTACATCGGAGCTGAAGCTTTTGAGAATAGTGAACACCCAGAACGCTGGGATCGAGCCATATTTTGCTATCAGAAAGCCGCTGAGCTATCCGATGAACAAGACATGAAACAAAACTCTCTTAACAACCTCAGTGCCGCCCTTTTGGACCGAGCTGGTCTTAGGTTGTCCGCTGGAAGAGATGAGAGAGATATACGAGCGGCTGTCGCTACATCTGAGCAAGTTCTCAAGCTCGCAACACCTGACAACCCAAATTACAAATCCTTCGTGTCGACATACGGGGAAGCCATGTTCAGCCTGTATGCAAAGACAAACTCGGTTGATGACTTTCAAAAGGGCCTTGAATCCATTCAAAAAGCGATTGGACTGGCCGATGACCATGACGGACCGAGACTCGAAATGTGGTATGGCAAAATACGACAGGAACTTTACGCTCGATTCCAGGTAACAGGAAAACTTGAAGATCTGAATCGGGCTCTTGATGCTTTCGGAGAAGGCACGCCAGACCTGGTTGATTCGGAGTTTTTGTTTAAGTTTGCCGACCTTCTACAAAGTAGACATCTTCTTGTTGGTTCTATGCGAGACTTAGAAGAATCAACCATTATTCTTACTGATCTGCGCGATGCTGCCTCAGACGAGGATAATCACGGAACTATACTCAACTGTCTTGCAAATAATCTTCGCATTACAGCTCGCCGAAGTAACTCCGTAGCAGACTGCGAGAAGTCCATCGAACTACTAGACCAAACACTTGAGTGGCTTGTGAAACACAATCAGAACACCAAGGAAAATCAATCTGTCTATCTTGGTTGTAAGGCAGACGGGTTATTGCGAAAATACTTTATAACTGACCAATACAAAAACAAGGAGGTTTCAGGCCTAGCACCTGACCTCGAGTTGGCAATCCAGCTATATCGTGAGGCCATGGTACTAAACCCAGCCGGTAACATAGCCTCATCTTTTGGTGATGCTCTTCTAGCTAGATACAGGAAAGAAAGCTCTCGTACCGATCTTGATGACGCAATTTTAGCTTTCAAACAAGCTTTGGAACTCCAAACTGCACAATTTCATGCAGGGTCACTTTGTTCTTTAGCTGACGCGCTTCAGTGCCTAGCTAAAGAGACCAACCTTGAATCTGACTGGGAGCTAGCGATTGAGACCTACGAGAAGAGCGTTAGCTGTATTGATTCTCCGCCTGCTATCCGCATCACTGCAGCGGAATATGGTGGTAAATTTATATTTCATCGCGATGCCCAACGCGCTTATCGCCTTTTTGAAACTGCTGTGGATTTACTGCGTCTCCTTAGCCCTCGGTCTCTTTCTCGTACTGACCAGCAGCATAATCTATCTTTTTTTGATGGCATCGTTTGGTCCGCCGCATCTGCCTGCTCAGAGGTTACAGGTGATGTTTACAAAGCGATCCGCCTCACAGAAGTAGGGAGAGGGATTATTGCGAATCTGTCGCTCGAAATTAATTCGGATATTTCTTCTCTGGAAAAGGAGCATGATGAGTTAGCAAAGAGATTCTCAAGTATTAGAGATGAACTGAAGTTGATTTCAATTTCCACTGAAAGTACTTCGCGTCTTCTACCTGTATCAACCAGTAAAATCAGATTTTCAAACGAAGAGTTTGATGAGCTCTCGACTGAGATACGGGGTAAAAAGGGATTTGATACCTTTCTAGACTGTCCAGTTGAGCATGATCTGAAGTAAATGGCGCGACTAGGTCCTATTGTTATATTTAGTGTCTCAGAGTTTCGCAGTGATGCCTTGCTAATCACAGAGGACAGGCTAAAGTCATTAGACTTACCTCTGATAAAGTATCAGGAAATTTTTGACTTTGCTAAGATTTTTACCGAGGCATATTAGACCATAAAAGGCTGTCTTGGATATTCTACTAGATCCGATAGTCGAATATATCCTGACAAGGCATTGAGGGATCAAAGTTTAAAAGGGTATGCTGAATCGAGTAAGAAACTGAAGGCAGTTCTCGCATGGTTATGGGATGGCGCAGTTTCCCCAATACTGGAAGAACTTGGATACACTGCGACACCACAAAGTGAGGAAGAATGGCCCCGTATCTGGTGGGTCCGGTCGGGTGTTTTCAGTCTTTTTCCTATTCACGCTGCGGGTCATCACGATGCAGAGCCACGAATATCGACCATTGATCGCGTAATATCTTCATATACGCCAACGATCAAGTCACTTATGCATGCGCGACGAGCCGTCCAAAATGTTATTTGGAAGGAACAGAGCATCCTCGTAGTTGGGATGCCCACAACTCCAGGCGAAAAGGATTTACCATTCGTAGAAGAGGAAATAAAGGAACTCACTAAGTTATTCCCGGATACGCCATCAACAACTATAAGGCTGAATCCAACTAAAAGCGAGATAACACCATTTATCCGAGATGCAGAGATATTTCATTTCTCAGGCCATGGTATGACATCTGCCGCGGATCCATCGCTCAGCTGCCTTCTCCTGGAGGATTGGAACACAGAGCCGTTAACAATTGCAGCCATACAAGACCTTGAAACCAGAAATGGTAAATTTGCTTATCTATCCGCCTGTCATTCGGCTAGTTCGCCCAATAGCGGGATACAGCTACTAGACGAATCACTCCATATCACTTCTGCATTTCAGCTAACTGGGTTTCGAAGCGTAGTTGGTACGCTGTGGTACGTGTATGACGATCCTTCTAAAACAGTTGCGAAGGACTTATACTATTCGATGCTGGACCCCTCAAATTTCATACGTCCAGAGCGGTCTGCAATTTGTCTGCATCACACAGTCCGAACTCTACGGGATCAACTCAGAAGAATTCCAGGATTACGCAGACTGGCGCCCGATAACCCTTTAATATGGGCAGCATATATTCATTCGGGCCAATAGAAAAAATTTTATCCAGAGTTTTGTTTCGCGTTTATTTACATTTTTGAAGGCTGTGAATCGGCAGCTCTAGCTGCTATTTTCGGCTATACTTCATTTCTAAGAAAGTAAACTGCATGTCTGTCTTCTCAACTACCGCTACTTCTCAGCAGGAGTTAGTACTTGTATGGGCGCATAACGCATAACCAAGTCTACTTATTAGAGAGATGCCAAAGAAATAATTTTGAGTGAATGATTAAAAGGTGGTTCTATCGTCCTCTGCCTAGGCAGTTGATCGGTGTAAGCTCTTAGCAAGCAAAGAGGGTGTGATAGCTTTTCTTAGCTAGCTAACGAGATCGCGAGATCTATATCGCCTGAAACACATAAGAAGGTAAAGGATCCAATATTTCGCATATTTCTCAATATAGCGTTTCTGAGCCTATTTTACCGGCCAACCTGGATGAATGAGCCAGTTTGCTGGCTCGCCAAGTTTTTGTGCAACGGTGGGTGGGGTAGCGGGGTAGCCGGCATTTCTTCATTCACAAAGCAGAGCCCAATATCACACTTTTATGAAAGCACAGAATCAGCATTCGTCAAACTACCTATTACATTACTCTACAATCTTGGTTTGAAACGGAGTTAATATTCATCAAACCTGAAAGATGTCAGGATTTAGATCAGAAGATTACACTGTGGGTTGGGTTTGTGCCCTTGTAGACGAATTTGTAGCTGCCGTTAAAATGCTAGATAAGCAACATGACCCGCTGCCGCAACCTCCTAAGGATACAAACAATTATCAACTTGGAAGTATTGGCGAACATAATGTCGTCATCGCATGTCTTCCATCTAGCAAGCCCGGGAACAGTTCTTCGGCTGCTGTAGCTCAGAACATGGTACGGAGCTTCGATTCGATTCGCTTTGGCCTAATGGTTGGCATTGGAGGCGGAGCGCCTGACCCAGAAAATGGCATATGCATCCGCTTGGGCGATATCGTGGTTAGCAACCCTGGGAAAAATGATGGTGGTGTAATCCAGTACGATTATGGGAGGTGGATTGATTCGGAGACGTTTGTTCACACCCACACCTTGAATAAACCTCCGACAGTGCTATTGACTGCTTTGCAGACTGTTCGGATGAACCATGCACTCGGAGTTCGCAATTATCTGAAGCATCTTCAACTCCTAAACAATGATCCAAAAGTGCCCAAAGAAACTAAGGAGCGATACTCGTATCCAGGAAAAGATAAAGACAAATATTTTGATCCAGATTACGGCCACCTAGGTACTTCTAAATCATGTGATCAATGCGACAAAAGTCAGATCAAGTCAAAAAACCCCCGGGACTCCTCGGATCCCCAGGTTTTCTACGGACAATCGCCAGCGCAAATCAGCTTATGAGAGATGGGAAAACCCGAGTAAAGACGGCGGCAAAGACGGGTGCTTTATGCTTCGAAATGGAGGCAGCGGGCTTAATGGATGATTTCCCCTGTCTTGTCATTCGAGGCATCAGTGATTACGCCGACACACATAAAAATGACCTGTGGCAGCCGTACGCAGCCTTGTGTGCAGCGGCCTACGCGAAAGATTTACTTGGTACAATCCCTTCACAAGCAGTGAAAAAGACAGCCGCTATCAAGCTTGAATCATCTACAGAGTCAGATGGGACGGTTCAAGATGCCCAAGAGCGTTCTGCAGAGCAAGAGACAGCTCAGGTCCCTAATATCGAGTCATTTTTCGTCATAAATCCGAAAGTTCTTAGCTCTACAAGCGTAACACTGGGAAGGTTGGTCGTCGATATTCGGGCTCCCTGGGAAGAATTTTGTCCGGACATAGCTGAGCCAAGTCCTGACCGTATCGGGATCTCTCTTGACTCCTTGCTCGAAGACATTGTTCAAGGCTCTGGTGCCACCGACTTTGGCCGGAAGCTTGTCGATGTACTTTCGAAGTTTCTCAGAGTAAAGGATCCGATAAGCGTGATCAATAGCTCGGTGGGAAAATCCTACCGTCTCACAAACCCTAGAAAATGGTTTACAGAAGTTTGCGCCTTACCTAAAGTGCGCACTTGGATCGAAGATATACTTAGATTTGAGTGGGATATTTATGCGGTTGTCGGTATTCACACTATGGAAGTCAAGGACTCAAAGGGGTATAAAGATGAAGTAATTATCGCTGTTCAGTATCGAAAAGTGGGGTTCAAATGGGTTGAGGGCGAAAGCCGTTACCTTCCAAGTTTAGAAGTTGGCAGCTATAGATGGCAGCCGCTGGTGATCACCAAGGCGTCAGAAGAACTCGCCGGAAATGACAATTTGGATACTCTCGAGGTAAGTTTGACGACAGTTGACCAGGAAAGAGATCTTAGAAAACACGGTAGTACCTTTATGGGGAGAAATGAATTTTTTGTTTTGTGAAGCTCATGAACCGCGATGGTACACGCCCTTTGGAGGAGAAGTAAAATGAATGACAACAACCTATTAGTTGAACGAAAATTCATACATCTTAACCCCCATACATATATTGCTTTATACTATAAAAAAAGACGTACAAATATGGGTGTTAGCACCAAGCCTGACATGGCCAACTTTTTAAGCCATCAGGCTCAGAGTTCCAATTCAGATTGACTAGGACCAAGTGATCTATAATGGCTCCAATCTGGAATGGTCTGGTGGGCCTCATTCTGAATCCGGTCTGAACAAAAAAACCGCACCCTGTGTTGCAATTGTAGTCTTGACAATTTATATACCAAAACTAGTCTCGTTACACCAACTGTTTTGCTGGTGTAGACTGGGAAAGAGACCAGTCTCGTTCCTGGTCTCGCGAACCGGACCCTCACGCGTTGTGTTGCTGCAACGCTCTCTGCTTCGCCACTGCGAGACCACTCGTTCCTGGTGTGGACACGCAACACCTCGAGCCTAGCTCACTGCGAGACCAGCGTGGACTAAAACTAGTCTCGAATCCAAATTGTCACTGTTCATGCAGCATCGTCCCTTGTCAGATTACATAGGGGTTTACTGGGGCTAGCTTGGTAAAACGTCTCTTAACGTATTCATCCGTGACGAAAAGCTCTTCTATGCTATCAGTGGACTCGAATCACAGGAGCATCCGTCAATCCAGCATAATGAGGACACCTTCTCGTGGTTATGCCTAGAGAGGAGCTGGCAAAGCAGGCACTGTTTTGGTTTATGACCAAGACAGACTTTCTTCTCGTGTTTTTAGCTTGTGGGGACGGCCAGATCGACGGCATAAATTAGGTAAATGACCCGGCTGTTCCAAAAGGTCAGATCTACAAGAGGCGTTTGACTAGTTTAGTTGCACAAATATTGGCCGGTTCAGGCATAGTTTAACCGCAGATTAGGTAGTTGTTTCTGAATAGCTTGTTTAAGATAGTATTATCGGTCGCATTGACGTCTAGTAACGAATTTTCCCAACCTTTTGCTTGCTTGAAAGCATGGGATTGTTTTTAAATCAAAAAGGTATGCAAGCCCTAATTCAAGGCTATACTTTATGTTATGAGCAAACATTCGTGCATGCATATGAATGTGAAGCCAACAATCGGAATGATATCACGTAGGCATCGATGAAGCCAAGTAGTTTAAGTGCTGCTATTGTTTGTGATATATGTATCCCTATATTCTATCGACTTAAAGCCTCGAATGATGGATGCCTCGCAAACTAGACATTCGAGAGTATCGTTAGGTTGCTTTTGAGGTAAAATGGCTATGTAAACATTTCCTCTCTCTTTGGCTTATACAGATATGCTCCTCATAGCGTATGCTATATGTATTTACTTTGTTGAGCTCGTTTCCACCGTCACCATTTCTCTCTATTTCGCGATCTCTCGCTTGCTGGCTCCCATGCTGCAGCCCGTTTTAAATATTTTCTAGAGTACTCCAGCTCGGTAACGTCGTCACTGCGTAGAATGCGAAGAAGCAATTTTAGGTAAGCGGCAGCGGTCGCGGCGGCATACTCTTGCCATAAATCGTTCTTTTCCTTGTCCGCGTAGTCACAAATACCCCGAATAACAAGACAAGGGAAAGTATTCATGATACCTGCAGCTTCCATCTCGATGCAAAGAATATTGTACTTTCTCTGCAAATCATCTCGTTTTTCTTTGTTCTTGACAATACTGTTTCCAGATGCAATAAGGCCATAGTGTATCTTGATGTGATTCCTGCTTTGATTCTCGCATCTCTGGCAATTCTCATGTTCCTGGTCGTCCAGACACTCGGAAACCAACAGCATATCATGTTCGATCCCGGGAAATCTATATTCTGGTAGATCTTTTGTAATGTCTCGAACGAATTTCTGGAGTGGCTGTCGTCTCAAACTCGGGTCGGATTGTAAATCGCTTATTGCAGTCAGTACGAGCGTTGGCGGACGTTGTTGGGAGCCGACCAGCTCGAACACGCCGTCGCCGAGATCTTTACCCAAATCATGCTGTATCACTCCTGGATAATTACCCGATGGAAGGCTAACCACAACATCACCAAGCCGAATATCAGACTTCTCAGATGGAACCCCAGCTCCTATGCCTACGAGAAAGCAAATTTTCAGATGCCGAAAACTTCGTAACATATTAGGCAAGGCCCGGGCGGCGGCAACTGTGCCATATTCACCGTAAGGTAGACAAGTTGTCGTAACATTGTGTTTGCCGATAGACCCGAGGGCGTAGTGATTGGAATCTCCATCAGGTATGCCCAATTTCTTGTGGACCACATCGAATAATGTTCTGACGGCTAGATGTTCTTTGGGTAAAGCACATAGGACTCCTATAGTGTAGTCGTCGCGGTCAAAGCTGTTATCGGATATAGATTCCGATCCAATCCCACTGTCATCTTGAAATACACTCTCGGTTTCGTCGACTAGAGATTCAATGTCACCCTCGTATGGATAACCGGAGTCTCGCCAGAGCCATCTGAAATTAGTATTATGGCCAAATATAACGGCACCGTGGTTATCCCATCGAGACAATCTCATTTTTGGGAGCATATCGCTCATTTGGGATGGCAACAAAACTTGGGCGAAATCTGAGTGCAGACCATGTTGATGTACCGTACATTCGCAAGAGGCTAACGCTGGCTCTGGAGTATGCCAGATTATGTTTGTATGTGAGATTTTCATCGGCATAGCCCTCATCTCTTGACTCTCTCGCACTCTCATTAATGTCTTAAGGTCAGACACGTCGGCGGCGAGGTAGTACCTGTCTTTTGGTAATGTGGCCCATTCAGCGCAAATGCCAGGATCCGCTGGCTTGATTATCTCTCCAAATCCGCAACCGAATAAACTTACGGCACCGATAGCTCTGATAAAATCGACCCAGCCCTTTCCCATTCTTTTAAGTGTCGCCACGCGTGGGTAGATCGGGTCCTCACTCGTCGCCAAATCATAAAAATCCCAACCTTCGAGATATCGCCTCGGCCGCGACGATAAACCGCCACACTTTTTGCTAACATCGTCCTGGTGATCAATTACTTTTTCTAATAGATCGTAGATTTCTTCAAACCTATCTTTCACACGGTAAAAGCCATCTTCTGTTGAATATACTGCCTGAAGCATGTTGTCTTGGTTTCGCAGAAAGTTTGCGGCGGACGAGGAATGATACATTTTTGCTGCCTCTTTCATCTTCCCATTTTCGAAAAGAATTTCTGAATTAAAGTCCCCAGTAGCATCATACGCTAAAGAACCACGTAAAAGATGCAGTAAAGCACTTGTACCGTTTACCAACCAACCTCTTTTGTCTTCCTCATCCCATAATACCATGTATTTCGTACGGATCCATTTGAGCGCTGGAAGGTTATCTTTGCTCATTCTCGAGACCCTAAGAGGTTTTTCCTTTTCGCCAATCAGGAACCTAGAGCCACCACTTATTTTTTGTCCTCGAGCAATATGCATAGACTCGAAGAAGTGACCTTTACCGGGATCGGGTATTGAGAGCTGAGACGATCCTATATCATAGCTGGCGGTAGCAGATCCTATTTCAAAGCTTACTTAGCTATAACAGTAACGCTCATTTACAGAAATTAGCTCACCTGCACAATATTTGGCTTTTGAACACCAGCCAATAATGTGTCGAACTTTTTCCAAGGTCAAAAGCTCAATATTCTCGCCGTAAGGTATGCAGCTTTCCAAGTAGGACCTTCGCTCTCCGTCTCTATTACAAAGAAAATGCCATACTATTATATTGTCATCTTTCTCGATGGGAACCAACATAGCTGAAAACCCCTTGATGAACACCATTCCCTTGAAGATGTTAGCCCGTGTAGTCTGAACAAGTCCAGCCATGACGTTGAGAGGGATCTCAAGACCGGTATTGCGTTTCGGTCTCCGTGGGATTGGGTATCCACGAACAAGAATGGGATTCTTGAACATTTTGTGCCAACAACGTCCGTTAAGGAATGGTTCTGGTCGTTGTTCATTCGGTTCGATGTTATACTTGATTTTGCAAACAAATACGGAGAGGTTCTGGCTTAAGTCTGGATGGTGTATGTTGTCCTCTTGATAGATATCGCTGATGAAAGGGATGCAGGAAGTGACTCCCGCCTCATACGGAGACGATCGAAGGGCTGCACCAAGCCAAGCGAGTTGCTCGCCAACTTCCGCCACCGAAATTTTTGGTCCCGAAGCTTCAACGAAGAGAACAGAATCCTGGATTTCTGCTACAAGCCTGGTTTTGTCTGTCAGAGTGCCTATATACTGTTAGAAGAGCGTATAGTAGATAAAGTGGTAGTTTACTGATACACCGCGAAGAACACAAACACACATGTATGAGTATTATGTTGGCCTGAGTGAGCAGCCTCCCGAAAGACGTCCTTGACGAGCTGAAGCACTAGCTTTCCACTAGATGGCCATGTTTGCTCCAAGTATTCCATGGTAGTAAGAGCCTGCGCATCATCAAAAGAGCCCGTCAAATTGATGGCTTCTCCTGTTGCGTCGTCTAACTCCCTCTCATACTCCTGCTCGTCGAGAAAACGTAACAGGTCCCAATTGATGGCAAATAGTACTTTGGAAGTCTCGGATGCCCTCCTTTTGCTGATTTTTTTAGAGGATGGTAAGCTGTGAAGTATCTCGTGCCGAATAATTTCCATGGTATTTGGTTCTATATGCTCGAGCGAGGATATCTTCCGCACGTTTACGATAAGCCATTCGTATGCAGCACTTTTGAATATAAAATCTCGATAGAATGGCATTTGAGGAAGAGGTGGGTTCTCCCCCCCCTTCCCCTGCTGTCTCCAAGTCATCAATCCCAGCCATCTCGATATCCGTATCGAACATCGGCGGTATTGGAGCTAAGTCGTTGGGATCTTGGGGTTCCTCTAAATCCGTTTGCCAACGGCTCATCAGTTCATTTAATGACATATCCTTGAGAACCCCAGACCGAACTTCAATATTATCTCCTCGATCTTGTGAAATTTTCCTCTTGAAATATTCAACAATATCCCTTGAATCAATGAGACTAGATTAACATTCAATCCGAAAAGCGTTCCCTATCGGAACCGAAATTTAGTTCTCGAAGCGCAATCAGACTTACCTTCGATTCTTGTGGATGAAGAACATTATATCACGATGCATTTGAGATTCCGGATCAAAACCAACTTTGAGAGCAAATTGTTTGAGTAGGTCGGGAAGGAGATCAGTTAATTTTTCAGTGGTCGCGGAATCTAGTTTTTGGATCTGGACTTCGTTATATAGAGTATCGGCGAACTCGGAGATGTAAGCATCTTTAACTAAGGTTGATACGCTTGATGCATCGGAATACATCGTTTGTGTATCATCCGTTTCCAAAACATGTTCTGTCCCTAAGGCTATATCTGTTTCAGTGACGGGATCAAGCTCCATTGCCTCGACCCTTTTCTCGTACCCCACTTTGGAACTATGGCGCATAGATGAGTATCCGGAGTCAGTGATAGGTGCAGCTGTCCTCTCTATATCTACTCCTCCCAGAATGTGATGATCTGTGATCTTCTTAGGAGGATTCGAAGAAGACTTAAGGTTTTCTAGATGATCCGCTTTTTGAGTTTGTCGATATAAATCATCAGATATATTGGCATCAGTTTCAATGATCGAAGAGTCCAAGGCTGTAATTGATGTAAGAGAGTCTTCTTCCCGTATCTTTTTAAGTTCATCCTTTAGAAACAGGGATACGTCGTGCTCGGTCGGGAAATCGATATTGTGTAGAATATCATTCCTGTATGTGTCATCTGGTAACTTTTTGAATGCATGTTCGATAGCCAGGTGATGTCTGCTAGTTAGAAGTACCTTTATATTCACGGTCTTTACATCTTTGAATCTTGCAAGAAGGTAGATGATAATGTGAATATCTTCCTCTAGTTTACACTCGTCCAGCGCGTCGACGAGCACGATAACCCTTTCAATCGGAGAACTGTGCCTAATTTCAGATAGTGGGCGCAAAATCAACCTGTCAAATTATTCTTGAAGGGTCCTCAAGGCGATAGCAGCGTCTGCTTTGATTGCTTGTTGGATACCCAATTCCATAGATGGAAAGCGATCAGCTAGTTGAGTAGCAATTGTAGTGAAAAGAAAAGCGCCGATCCTACGGTCGGTTTGACTTATGTCGAAGAAAAAACTTGCCCCAAGGTGGCCCCTTTCCTGTAGCGATCTGGCTACTGTTCGAGAGATGCTTGATTTCCCTGTACCCGCCTTACCCACCAGCCAGAATATGGGTTCTCCCTGCACGTCGTCTACCCATTGCATAATTCGTTCTAACATGTCTACGTTAGTTCCCGGCAGACACTCTGGCTTATCTCGATCCATATAGCTCCCAAAAACTGCTCCTTCGGCTGTAGGTAAGATATTACTAATTATCGGGGCCTGGGTGCTCCTAGAATTATCTATTGTTTGGACTGATAATATTAGTAAGAGTAGAAATATAAACAACTTTGACAAAGGTGCATCTCACCCCTAGGCGGCAAAAGTAGTAGAAGTTTCTTCGCAAAGGCAGCCGGGGCTAGTGCTGCGTACGGTTGCCATATTTCGTTTTTGTGGCTGTCCGAGTAATCGCAAATGCCACAAATTACTAGCGACGGTAGCTCGTCCGCAAGCCCAGCGGCTCCCATTTCAAAACACAGAACACCATTCTCTCGGCTCAGTCTGTCTCTAGTAAGTCCATGCTTTATGACCAGATTGCTAGACGCAACGGAGCCATAATGGATATATGGCTGATCACCTGGTCGAGAGTGTCGTAAGACCACCTTATCAGGATCACATTGGCTGCAGGATAAATTTTCAATCGGATGGTCATAGTCGGCAGAGAACAATCGATCGCTGCTTGGCCGAGCAAATTTCTCAGGAAGAGAGCCACTCTGTAAGATGTCGTGTATAATATTGTTGATTGGGTTGACACCAGTAGACAGATACTCTCCCTGCAACTTGGTTATTGCTCTGAGGAAAAGCTCCGGCAGTTTGTTTAGTCCTGCCCATCTAGCCGGCGGCCAGACCCTCCCAAAGTCTAACTGCAACACCCCTCCGAACCCCGCTGCTGGTACGCTCACGACGACATCGCCCAGCCTAATATCATTTTGAGGTAGGAGCGGCGCGCCCCCACCAGTGCCTAGCATCAGAACATGTTTTACAGACGGAAATCTCATGTGTAGGTCAATGAGAACACGCGCTGCAGAGGCCGCGCCATATTTATTATATGAATGGCATGCAACGATGATGTTGCGATCGCCCACCTGGCCATATATGTATATGTGATCGGACGCGTCCTGCCACGGCGATGGATGTTCCATGTCCAGGACAGCAATTGCTGCTGCGAACTCTATGGGCAGGGTGCATATCCAGGCGATGGTGTAGTCTTCGATTTGAAGCGGCTCATCCATATCTTGGAAACGAGCATTCGATTAATTGAGTATTTATTATCGAAAAAGTTGAATGATTTCCTCAAGGGAGGATGTACGGGCGAGTTTGAAAAATAAGCCCCGCTTCGCTAGAGCTGAATAATGAGGCTAGTAGTGCTCATATGTAGAGCTTGCATTTAGGCAGGTTACAGCCCCACCCGTTTTTTGTATTATACGCGTTTGGCTTGTTTGGACTTTGCGAACCGGTTTTCCTGAGGCTCTGAACTTAAACGAGTATTTTTTTTATGTTGTATGTATGTACATGTATGTACCTATTTACTAAAAACTTAATCAATAAAATTTACAAATACTGGATTTTACTATTATGAGGAGAGAAACTAGAGAAATATTGAATTTAATTATTCTGATAGATTTATAGTAATATTTTGAAATATTTAAAATAGAATATAAGTGTACTGCTTTTAAAACTAGAAAAACGTCAACTTTGATCCCCTTATGTAGACCTATTTCGATTTGCGTCTATTGTTTGCTATATGAAATTGCCGTGAATCGAATTTCCACAAGAAACAAGAAACTCTTGGCTGGATTCAGCTGAGTTGGGTTGATGGATCAAAAGATCTGGAAGGCGGTCCTGGGCATCCTGGGCATCCCGTTTAGCTTCGAGGCCAAGAAGACTTAAATTTCATCATGGGGATGGAGTGGCTGAGGCTGAGAGGTCGAAAGGACTTTAGAAAGAAAGGGATGCCCACATTAATATTGCGGCCGACTTTTGTTGAAAAAGAGTATGCCTGCTATCAATTTTTAGAAGTCAATCTATTTCTTATTCCACTTTTTAGTCGCGCTGTGGATCCTGGATCATATAGTTGGCGACCATGGTCCAACATATCTCAATAAGTTTGTACCGATACTTACATCTCCTCTATTCGCTAGCCTTTATTCAGTATTTTTTCTGCGTTGCCGCAGACTTGCGACCCGAGAGCCATGCCTTCCAATCTAGACAGTCAGTTTCAGAAAGATATGTAATTCTGCCAGTAAGATATGTAAGTACATTCTCAAGCTTTAGAAGATATTGCTGGTCCATGAGGTGAAAATGGGCAGAGCGATTCAAGCTCAACCTAATCCTATCGACCTAGAACATCACCACTCTCGGAGAGCTTGATGGAAATCTTTATACCACTGTTTTCTTCGGTACAGGTATGCGACAACCCTGACACCAATTCGGCATCTAAAGAGCGACGCGGAACGCCTAGGGGCTGACAACTTCGACACCAAATCTCGACACAAATAGATAACCAGCAGCTCACGTTAGCGGTAATGATCGACTCTGTTACATGGGTTCCTGAATTACCTGAATCGAGATTAGAGTTTTGCAGTAACAGTTCGAATACCATTGGATGTAGAATCGGCGGATCTGTTAGTGGTTATTGTAAGAACCTGTTGGGAAGATTGAGCATGATGGGTTTCAATCTAACTTCAACTTCTACAGATTCGCCTGGCGATATTACTGTCGAGCCTCCGTTTAGCTATTCTTTCACAGATGATACAAGCCGAAATGTAAGTATAAGGCCATCTAATACGGTGTCTGGTTAAGCATCTAGATGGACGCGTTGCTAATATGTATCTATTATAGGCCAGTGGGTACTGGGTTGAAGATGTTGTCACTATTGGAGGCATTAGTGTGGATCTCCAGTTCGGTGTCGCTCGGAACTGGAATTTTGTCCCAAGTCTAGGGTTGGGGTTGTGGCCGAACCTTCAAAACGAAGGCCGCCCGAGTTATCTCGCCGCCCTCGAACAACAAGGGAAGATCGCCGCGCAATGGTGCAGCTGCTACGATGTTACGGCTCCAGACTCTGGCTCTATAGTTCTCGGCGGAGTCGATCTTGACAAGTTTTCCGGAAAGTTTAAAATCTGGGACAGCTACGAAAGGGTTGGGATTATCTCGAGTCCTTCAACCCGTGTCGTATCTGGAAATAATATATCGTCTGTCGGTGTACCTGACCTTCCAACCGCAATTATTAGCCCATCCACACCGTAAGTTTAAGACTACTAATTCTCATATTCGTTCTTCCATGGTTAGCGACCTGAGATTTTGTTGAACCAACTGACTAACCAACCAACCCTCTACTTAGTTTTATCTATCTCCCGCAGGATCTCCTCGATATTGTGATAACTACTCTTGGAGTGAGGAATGCGCCAATATTTGGCACTTATAGTCTACCTTGCAATACTCGATTCCCACCAGATTCGTATCTCGAATTCGACCTCTCGGGACTTGCTATCAAGATCCCGTTTCAGGATCTCATGAGCGATGTGCCGTCACTGGTAGAGAACATGTGCTACTTGGCTCTTCTGTCGTCTGCAGTTTCCCCGATATCAAACTATACATTTTCCTATATTCTTGGGGGTCCGTTTTTAAGGTAAATCTCTCCATTTGACGGGGTACCAAAAAAAACCCGTAACTAATGATGCATCAACAATAGAGCAACATACTTCCTTATCAATCCATCGGAGAATATTACAGCCATAGCTGTTGCAAATCCCAACGTAACAACCCAAGACATCGTGGAGCTCGGTGGTCAATTTGGGAGATCGATTAGGGACCTAGAAGGCAACACACCCACCCCCTCAGGTACACCTTCAGGTAATCCAAACATAACCTCTGCATCTCGGAAATCAATGATCGGGCCTATAATCGGTGGGGTTGTAGCCGGTATTGTTGTCTCGATAATTATCGTTGTCGCTTTCTTGTATTTCCGCCGTAAAGGAGACCTACCCGAAGCTCCAGATCTGGATAACAATTACCCACCGGAGTTACCCGCCACTACTCGACCTATACGCGAGTTGGATGGCCAGCCGCCTTATCGAGACAACATAAAACAAGAGCTTGCACAACCGGCATATTCTGAACTACCGAGTCAGCAGACGGAATTTTTGGAATATAACGAGCACCCGAGACCTATCGAGCTCGCAAGCTAAAACGACGAGCAGCTCTTATATCAGGGCTCTGCTAGAAAGATTGTATTTGCATATTTGTTATATTCAATTGAGATTTTAATGTCCAATTTTCATTGAAGGGTATTTTGGGGTCCAAGGGAGTATATTTAGGCGCCATCTCGACAGGGTTTTTTTGGGTTTCTTGAAATGGACCTTGTATATATATTGTGTAACAGCAATCAAAAAAATACCTGGTCTCACCTAACTTGTTAGTCATCTGATTGAAACAGCAAAATCAAATATCTCAAATGTGTTGATGAGATTTAACAGCTGTATACGATCTGACAGCCTCTCATGGTCTCGCTGCCTCTCATAATGCAATTGCAACCCCCGTTTTCAAAAATTGGAAGAGGTTGGAAAGACTGTCAGATGTCTCGGTGCCACGATCTAATTAGCGGAGAATAAAACTCAGATGGCTCAGTTCGCAGTCAGAACAAGGCCAATATTCTTAGTCAGAGCGCGGAGCCAAAAGTGCATGACACATAATCTCGTGACAACGCGTGAGCGCGTTGCTTATGCACGCTTATGCACGGCCGATCTCGTACGTGCCGAAAGTCAATTCGATAGTACGAGAGAGTGCTGCAATCGACGAGCTAAGAACGCAAGTGCAAGTGCTAATGTAGTACCCCCGCCTTTGGTTGGTTGTGACAAGTACCGTCGACTGACTCACTCTACAGCTCTGCCATAGTATATATACTCGTCGAACGCAGGTCTCTTAGCTTGACATCTTGAGCAATTAATTGAGTTCAAGCTATTCGACATCCAACAAATTTCAAGTCCAAAGACCCGAGCTTGCACGATTGGATTTGGATTTGTTGCTTATCTTGTTATTTCCTGATATCTCGTGTTGCATCTGAAAACGTCCCTTTCGGCAATTCTCGTATCGAAAGACACGATGAGTGCGCTCCCAGCGGTTCCCACTGACCCGAGCTCGTTTCTATCGTATCTCGGAGAAAAGGATGACGGGAATACCCTCCGAGATCTGGTAAAGCCATACCTGGAGTATGAAAGGAAATTGCGGTCTCTGTTCGCCCAAGACCCGTCCAATCCAGCGATCGCGGAGAACCTTGTTGGGCTTGTCCCGGTGTACGATGGGCACGATGAAAAGATCACGATTAAGGGCAGAGACCCAACAACAGAATCCAGTGAAGTCCAGGGTCGCTACATCATGCAATTGGACGAGGAGCAACGTAAGGAAAGTGGTAAAAGAGCTATCGTGGACCGCGAAAATTTCATCAAGAACTTCAACGCCTTTACCGAAGGTAACAAGATTACTAGTGGCCTGATATTGCAGCTTTGGGATTGAGCTTTGACTAACTGTCCGTGAAGGTAGTCTCGAAAATTTGGACTGGTCGCACATTGTTGCGGCTGGCAGCAGTGTAATGACGCCTTTACTTTCTGTTCCCGAGGACGACGCAGAAACCGAGGAAACGCTCAAACACTATTATCATTCCAAATTCGCGCCTACCAGTGATATTGATCTCTTCATCTACGGAACTAAGGATGAGAGTACTGCTATTAAACGAATCCAGGCTGTCGAGAGAACAATCAAGAAGAATCTCGGAGACGTCGAAGTTCTCAGTGTTCGTACTAAGAATACCGTCACGATCGTTTCGGAATACCCTCACCGACATATACAAATAGTTTTACGTCTGTATTCTAGTATCAGCGAGATTCTTACCGGTTTCGATGTGAGCTGTGCTTGTGTAGCATATGATGGAAAGCAAGTATACGCCAATCCGCGCGCTATTGTGTCTTGGATGCTGCAATGTAACGACATCGATCTCAGTCGTCGTTCTCCCTCGTATGAGTTTCGTTTATCAAAATACCGAAAACGCGGCTTTGAAATTTACTACCCAGATCTCGACCGTCAAGTTGTCGACCCGACCATATATGAGCGCAACATGCGAGGTCTGAAGGGACTAGCTAAGCTTCTCGTAATGGAACGGCTCCCCAGTGAGAATGAGCGAGAGGAATACTTGAACATGCGTCGGCAGGAACGCAACAGACCGGATAGGAGAAAACCAAAACGCGAGAGGAAAGTTCTGAGAGGTGATATGAAAGCTGATGGAGGAGCCGAAATCCCTGACTGGGGTATGGCTGCGGAAGGAGGGGAAAGCATGTACGAAACAATATCGATTCCCTATGGGCCACGATTCAACGCAGAAAGAATCAAACGACACCTCTTCCAGGCCGATATGTTTCTCAATTCCGAGTGGAATAAACGGATTCAGAAACGGCGCGGTGCATACCTTCATCGGCACGCCGCGTTCTTCGGCAAAGTTAAGCACATTGTTAAAGATTGCTGTGGCTACTGCCCGGAACCGGACCCGCATAATGAAGAAGAGAAGGAGCTTCGAATTAAGGATGACAAGTATTACATCCGTGGTGAGATGACCTTCATCAAGGATGACCCCGGTCGTCAAGAGATTGGGAGTTTCAATCCAATTACAGACGAAGACTGGACCGAGATGGCATATTTATCGGTCAATGAAGTCCTCTGCAGAGCTATTGTCGCTCATAATGTTGAGACCGTGAAGACATGGCTCTCGGAGGGGAACGATGTGAACAAGCGAGACTATACTGGAAGAACTCCTCTTCATTTGGCTGTTCTCTCTTCAACCGCAGATATCGTGCAGATTCTCCTGGATAGTGGTGCGAAGATATCTCCAAGGCTTTACGATGGTCGGACTGTGCTACATATTGCAGCAGCAAGAGGAGACACAGAGATAACAAAATTAATTTTATTGAAAAACTCCGAGAACGAAAAACTAAAGGAAGAAAGAGAGGAGATGCAACGAAAGAAAACTACAGATACAGGAAAAGAGAACGTGTAAGTGCCATTCACTTCCAAACCGATGCGCCGTTATTAATGAACTCGTATATATAGCGATAATGATAGTGCCGAAAACGCTCAAACAACCAAGGATAGCAACAAGGGTGAGGATGAAAGTATGAAGGACGGAACAACAAACAATGGAGACGAGGGTAATCAAGACGGTGATGTGGATATGAAAGACAGGGAAGAAGACGAGGATATCAGCATGATATCAGATGGAGCAGGTTCTGTTTCCGCCAAGACCGGCGTATCTTCTTTCGTCGACGTATATGTTAAGAATAAAGCGGAAGATCCTGAGCTCGGAACAGTACCTGAGGAAGAAGAGGTCGAAGACGATATTATTGATATCAACAAAACAGATTGGGACTGCCAACTATCCCCACTTCACTACGCGATCCTACACGCCCATGAAAACATCGCAACACTCCTAGTTTCTGAGTTCGGCGCTGATGTTTTGCAGCCGTAAGTTATTCCTAGACCCCCAAACAGATGGAATAGCTCTCAGCTAATAATATATATTCTTCTAGTGTGATAATATCTTATAACTTACAAGGAGTCCCGAGCTCGGTGATGTTATCGATTATGCTAGTCTTTAAAATGTTCCAAAAGAAAAAACGAGCGTCGATGCTTCGCACCCTTCTAAAACTTGGAGCTTCATCTGCACAAACCGATATGAGTGGTGTTACGGCTCTTATGCGTGTTGTTCAGACATGCAACTATGACTGTGTAAAGGTCATGTTTGAGGAAGATTCTGCGTCCGCGGTTGCCGCAACAAAACATATTCGTGTTTCTGGTGAATCTGTCGTTAGTCCTTTGATTACAGCGTAAGGCATATCCGGGATTGATTTTAAGTTCTCGAATTCAATGGACTGACTGTCTCCTAGAATAACCACAGGAAAGGCAGATATCGCCTTACTTCTGCTTGAAAATGGAGCACCGCCAGAAATCACATCCGAAGCATTCGTCAAGGCCACTAATGCAAAGGACCAGCGACGAAATAGGTTTCAACTCATGTCCTATCAGCCTGTAGAGTTAGCGATCGAGATGGAAATGCCTGAGGTTGTCCAGAAATGTATCGAATGTGGAGTTGATCCCTCGTCCTATACTGCTAGAAGTTTGCCGGCGCCAGCAGAAGGTACATTTTATGAATTTTTCGGCTTGCATTCAAGCTATCATGCACAGAGGTGAGCCAGTAATCTACGACAGGACTTTGGCCATTTTTACCACTAACCTGGTTTTCCTTCAGATATGAAACTTTAGTCGATTTGGTGGAGAATAAAATAAAGAAGTTCAAAGAACTCGTGCAAGAGCTTCGCAACCCCCCTGTCAAAGAAGTAAATGAGCAGCAAGCTACCAAGCGCAAAGCAAAAGAAAAAAAGATGTTATCGATACCCGAAAAATATGTTGAGGGCTCCTACGAGTACTGGGTGGCAGCTCGGATTATTGAAGATGAAAATACCATAAGGGAACGAGACAATGCTTTCGTGAAAAAAGCAAAGAAGCCTAAGAAGGAGGCTGCTGGTCCCGACCCTGAAAAGGTGGAAAAGAAAATCAAGACCCTCGAAGAATTAATCGAAAGCTACGAAGCGATCTTACAGTCACTTTTGTCGAAGGGAGGGAAAAACTTCAAAGAGTTGCATCTTGCGATCTGGAAATCTGTCTTTGAGAAACCCGAACCAAAGAAAGAGAAACGGGCATTTGATTCTTCAAATGAGAAGCCAAGTCTCAACTCAAAGGAGGAGGAAGAAGAAGAGGATTTATTCGAAATTGAATTTAAATTTCAAGTGGAAAGAGGGAAGAAACTAGATGAAAGGATCAACAATGCCTATCAAGAACTCTTTAAAGCGATCTGGAACGGTGATAAGGACATAGTGTTGAATTACACAACTACAAACTGGGATCCAGACATGGCGCCGCTATTAATTGCAACAGAAAACCAGTTCCGCCACACACCACTATCGATTGCTGTCTACAGGAAACACCCCAAGGAGTTTCTTGATCTAGTTCTCGCTATCACCGAAGCCCAATACAAGAGGGATCAGGAAGGTAAAAGCAAAAAGGAGCCTGAAAAGATATATCGACTTAATGAAGATGTCGAGTTTTATGTCGAGGAAATTGACTTCACTGAGGTTAAGCTTACTAGTAACATCACGGATGAAGCGGAGGATGCGGCCGAAAACAGGGTTAAAGCCAAGTTGAGCGCAGCCGATGTGCTTAAAGCCAACGTTCCCAATGTCTTCGGTGATGAGAGACTTTCATCGAAAACCGTAAGATCTCTAGCATGAACACCTCGAGAAATCATTACTAACTATACAATGAAATAACTAGTTGCTAGAGCAAGCAGTAGGAGCTGGAGATGTCGCTCTCACCAAGTATTTAACGGCGAGAATCGAGGCATACAGTGGTCCCGCCCTGAGACCAGGAACGTGGGAGCCTCAGCTACGAGGTGGGAACCTCGTTAACGAGATCATTCGAGAAGGGCATTCCGAAATATTGCAAATCTTCATAGAATACTATGGTGTTGGTGGAATGTTTGATGGCAATAACGACTTCAAATACGAGGGCTCGGATGACGAAGACGAAGAAGCTGAGGACTCTGAGGAATCTGATGACTCGGATGACTCCGATCAAGAAGCTGAGGAATCTGGGAAAAAAGAGACGGGAGAAGCAGCAAAGGTCCGCAAGAGACCCAAGCAATACCTTGGCTTGAGCATCAACGGTAAAAAGAAGAAGGATTGGGTGAATCTTATGAATCCAAACTACGCGGGACCTACACGCCTCCGATATCAAGAGCCTCCAATTGCTCTTTTTGCAGC
Organism: Dactylellina sp. 'tibetensis'; assembly: GCA_036971435.1. Lineage (NCBI taxonomy): Eukaryota > Fungi > Ascomycota > Orbiliomycetes > Orbiliales > Orbiliaceae > Dactylellina > Dactylellina sp. 'tibetensis'. Next base: position 134,306 of record JAKDFA010000020.1, on the reverse strand, counting down.
CTATCATGGGTCTCGAAAATTCTACGAATTCCTAGAAACGAGCGGCCCTTATGAAGCATTTAAAAAGTGGCAGGCCAAACTTGAACAAGGAGAAGACGCCAAAAAGAGTTATTTCCTTAAAGTTCTTCAAGCTTCCGACGAGACGAAGATCAAAAGTTGGATGGGTGTAGACCATCCTCTCCTTCTTCACGCTGTTGTGAAGAATCAGGACATACGACTGAATGTGGATTTGTCCGAGGAAGAGAAAACTAATTGGTATGAAGAAAATCTAAAATTCTTCGTCTCCAAAAATCCCGAGCATCTTGAATACAAGAAGAATCGGAAGGGGTATACACCTTTGCTTCTTGCTGCCGCCGAGCTCAATAAGTATGCGCTCAAAACATTGATAGAGCTAGGGGCAGACCCTTACGTTAAAACACCAGAGGGCAATTTCAACCTCATCCATCTCATGGTTGATAAGTTCATTCGCACGCAAAATCACTCGTATTCGTGGTCGTGGTCTGGAACGCACCACAAGGCAACTTGGGAGGAGCTCAGGGACTGCCTTGCGATAATTCCTGAACCCGTGAAAGCCTGGGCATTTTGTCACCGAGCAACCTCAAACCATATAGCTTATACGCCTCTGGCGTTCGCCATGAGTCAGACCAGTTGGTCGAATTCTTCAATCATATTTAAAATCTTGCTGGAGCACTCTCATGGCAATGATACTAGGATTCGAACATCTCTTGGTGATCTACCAATACACACTGCCATTAAAAAGAGTCTCTTGGAAGCTCTCCAATGTATCCTCGATTCGTCACAGCTCGAAACTTCAATCGCGGAAAATACAAACGGCATGACGGCATTAGATCTGTCGACTTTAGAATGGTACAAAGAATCCCTTACGTCGCCGTCGAGTCTTTCTTTCCCTTCGCAATACTTCTCGAACTCTAATACCATCATCTACTACTCTACTGCTGCATCGGAACCAGCTGCCCCAGAAGTCAAGATTGAGTATGATACAAAGCTACGAGCCAAGTCTTGGGGATTAAGATCTTCGGATTCCAGGGCAGTCAAGTTGATGAAAATGCTAGACGTAACACAAGAAAAGTGCGTTGATGAGGGCGTAGGAATGAGAAACTTGGTTAGTCTGAAGGATGTCAACGAGACTGCAGAGAGGCTAGCGAATAAGAAAAGACGGAGCTCCTGGTGGTGGAGTGAAGGAGGCGATTTTGATGATATCGTGAATTCATGGTAATTCAAGTAACATCGTTGCGTTTAGCTTACGGGCTCAAGAAATAATCGGAATTTAGTCGCGCAAAGGAGAGAGAAAAAGACAACAGAATTTAGAACATTTATTTTTCGAACCTATTAGGAAAGTTTTTAGTATAAATCGATTTTCGCTTGTTAAAACCGAGAACAGAACTTTGCAATGTCATGTGATGTAATAAACTTCCGGATTGTAAAACCATCTACACTAATTTTCGCCGTATGCTTTTGTTTAAAGAGAAGCACGTAACGGAAGCTTGAGTAAATGATAAGAAATGGAACTTTTGAATACATACATCATATCTAGGGCTGTGTTCTAAGAGCAGTGCCAGACCTACCAATACAACACTTCGAGTGGGAGAAAAGACTTTGATATCGCTAGTTAATTAGGTTTCGGTCCCCCAAAAGCCTACAAAATATCCTCGTTACATGCCTCAGAGCCTGCCTCATAAGGTGCCTTACATGGTACACCAAAACTCTACAAGTAGAACCTAGGAATCTTAAAATGAACAAGCTTACCTTGGCGGGATTTTCACGCTAAATTCTACCCAGCTCCACCCCCCCTTTTGAGGGTCAATTTTGAGAGAAAGGCCTTGCATCGCACCAGTAATGTATAAATCGGTTTTCCTGTGGGAGTGACAAAACCGTATCAGTGTGCGGGGTTAAGCGTCAAACCCTGCATTGCATATTGACAGCCACATTGGCGAGATTTGGCAACCAGCAGCTATCAAAGTATAAAAACACCGTACACTCTCGATCTCCTAGCGTCTGATCTGGAAATTTAAAGATGGCATGCGCAACCATAACTCAACTATTAGTATCTAAATTGACGCTTTTGGAGACATTCTGCTCAGAATATTCGAGTACGCGCACCAGTCAAAACTTGGTGGATTTCCATCATGGGGGACCCACTCAGCGCTGTTGCGAGTATAATCGCAGTAATCCAGCTCTCCAACGCAGTTTTGTCCTACTGCTACCGTTTTCATATGCAGGCGAAAGATTCCAGAAAGGATATTTTTCATGTCATCTCAGAGATCGAAGACTTGCGGACGCTTATGAACCAAGTTCATGAGGTCCTTCCGGCCGTTGCTGAGCAGGCCAATGCGCAAGGGGGGGCGCAAATTGACCGTTTGATATCCGGATCTGATGTTGCAGCATTACACAACTCCATAGCTAGCAGCAGAGAAATCCTCACTGGGATTTCGGATAAATTGACGCCAATGCTGAATAAGGGACTACTTGCACGGCTTAGATGGCCGTTCGAAGGAAAGGCAATACAGGAGAAACTAGAGAACTTACAGAGACAAAAGACTACGTTCCAATTGTTTTTGTCAATCAAACATACAAAACAGTTAGACAGGCAGTCTCAAGATATCTTAGATCAAAAACTCATTATCGGGAAAGTACGAGATCATTCGGATAAAGTGCGCCGAACGAGCGTGCTAAATTGGTATAAAACCAGCGACCCCGAGCAGAACCACAAAAATTGTCGTGTCCAACACGAACCTACAACATGTGCTTGGATATTCGATACAGTAGTATTTCAAGCTTGGGCCACGGGTACTGATAGTCATCTATGGGTGCACGGTATCCCAGGTGCAGGCAAGTCGATAATATGTTCTACGATAATAAATCATGTTCAAAAGGCGAACGAATCAGATCCTTTAGCCAGAGTTATTTACTACTACTTTGATTTTGCGGACGGCAAGAAACAATCGCTCGTGAGCTTTCTTCAGTCCGCCATTTATCAATTATTGGCTGCCGATCTGCTGGATCTTGCGGAGCCTGCTGCAGCCCTCTACGACAAAGATCACGGCCTCCAGGAACCACATGCTGAGGAATTGTTTGACGTCTTTACGGATATAGTATCGAGTTATAAAACTTTCATAATTGTAGATGCCCTTGATGAATGTGGAAAACAAGAAAGGGAAAGATTTTTCCGAGATTTTGCCAACAAACTCGGGGCTAAGGCGAGCCTGCTTATTACAAGTAGACGGGAGCCCGACATTGAAAAGGCAGCAGGTCCACTGATCCAAAAAGTTATTTCGATCGAAGATGCAAAGGTAGATGCAGATGTCCGGGTCCATGTAACGAGAGCCATGGCAACCGACCCAGCGTTCCAGACTTGGACTTCTACCGCTGTTAAAAAGGAGGTGTTGGATGCGATTGTGAATGGGTCCCGTGGAATGTGAGAATAATTGACTTACTTTCAGCCTTGGAGATTACCTAACTTTGTTAACTTTCGTTATTCAAATAGGTTTCGTTGGGCCGTGTGCCAACTGGATACTATGAAGCAATGCTTCACACCTCGAATGGTGAGAGAAGAGTTGAGAAGAATGCCGAAGACATTGGATCAAATGTACGACAGAATCCTACAAGCAGTTCCACCGATGCACAAAAGTTTCGTGCAATCAGCGTTACGGTGGCTAGCCTTCTCGGGTCGACCACTGATACTTAGCGAACTCGGAGAGGCTGCTGTGATAGACCCTGCATTCGGGTTGTTCGATCCCGAGGAAAGCCGCTTCTTGGACCCTGGAAAGATTCTTGAGCTTTGCGGCTCTCTTGTGACGCTCGGGGAAAAGAAAATCGGTTACGGATCTGATACCGAGGACTGGCTGTTCGCTAAGCTTTGTAACGAGGCGAATAGAGGATTTATAGATTACGACCAACGTAAGAACCACTACATCACTGTAGCTCTAAGCCATTATTCTGTCAAGGAATACCTTACATCTCCTCGCCTGCAGCAAGGCACACTTGCAGACTTCTTCATCACCGAAAAGATTGTACATACGTTTATCGCGGAGTGTTCTTTGCTTTATTTATTGGACCTGGGACGAGGCGATGTTCTACAAGATCGAGTGTTCGACAAGTACCCATTACTTGAATACTGCGCTGTCTACTGGATAAAGCACTTTAAAAAGGCGGGAGACGAAGATTATCAGGCCAGAAAGCTCTTGTTTCGCCTTTTCGACAAATCACAGCCGGCGGCTTATATCAATTGGCTGAATTCTTACGACCCTGATTATAACGATACCCACAATAAAAGGGCCTCAACTCTAATTATGAGGCAAATGAAGATGAGTATTCGGGAATTCGTACAACCTCTTTACTGGGCTGCTTATATCGGGTTCCTCTCCATTGTTCAAGAGATGATAGATAACGGCGCAGATGTGAACGGCTCTGGCAGAGGCTTCTACGGGTCCCCACTTGCGATTGCGGCATACCACGGCCACGAGAAAGTCGTGGATTGCCTTCTAGAAAATGATGCCGATCCAAATGGTAAAGGTGGGGAGTTCGGTAATGTTCTCCAAGCGGCGGCTGCTGGAGGATTCCGCAAAATGGTAGAAAAATTGGTCAAGGCTGGAGCTGATGTCGGCAGGATTGGGGGCAAGTGGAATACGCCCTTAATTGCGGCAGCCACGTACGGCCGTGATGATGTTGTCGCCTTTTTGTTAAAATCACAGGCCGACCTGAACGTTTCGTCTTTGACCCATGGCTCAGCGCTCTACCAGGCGGCTTTGGCAGGGGACATCAAAACTGTAACCAAAATTCTTGCTGCAGGCGTTAATGTCAACGAAATGAGCCCGGACGGCACACCTCTCTATGCCGCTGCTGAATCAGGTTCCTTGCCAATAATTCAAACGCTCCTTAATCGAGGTGCTGACGTCAACAAAGGTGGTAGAGGCATGTGGGGATACCCGTTGACCGTCGCTGCGAAGCAAGGGAACGTGAATATTGTACGTGTTTTGATTCGAGCTGGCGCTAACGTTAACGCGCAAAGAGCTGGGTACCGGCAAGGAAGGGGTGTTTCTCCCCTAGAAGCCGCTATTGAGAGTAGAAATCTGCCTACCTTCCAAGCCATTCTAGATGCCGGCGGCGACCCCAATCTTCAAGGCCATCTCTATCCGAACGGACTATACGCCGCTCTTTGGACTGGAGAGTTGGAAATGGCAAAGATTTTGCTTAAGAGAAACGCGCAAGTCGTCGACGAAACATTCTTAGAAGCTATCAAGCGGTGGTCTCAGGACCCTTGGTTCTTAAAGACCATTCTTGACAAGTCTCCAAATGTTGATGCTTACGAGACCAGCAGCGGAAGCGCGTTGCATGTGGCAATCAGAAACAGTGAAGAGGTTGTGCGACTTATTCTCGCGAAAGACCCTTATATCGATGCAGTTGCCGAGAATGGTACAGTCTTGACTTATGCCATTGATGCTGGAATGGTAGACATTGCGAAAGACCTGATCAAACATGGCGCAGATGTACACACAACAATATCAAATTCTGACCGCCCATTCACCGCAAGTATTCGGCTTGCAGCTAGTAGCGCTACTCCAGTCTTCGAATTGGCAGATATACTATTGAGCATGGGAGTTGATATAAATTGTGCGGGAGGAAGAGCGTATGTTTTCTAACAAAAATTTTTGGGAATAATTTTCTAACTTAGAATAGGATGTCGGTTGCGATAAGTGGGGGCAGTGTGCCAACACTAAAATATCTAGCCAGCAAAGGTGCTGATTTGAACTCTATTTTAGAATACGATGAGTGTACTCCACTAGAAGCGGCAGCAATGGCTGGGAATTTGGAGGTTATGGAACTGTTACTTGACCTAGGAGCAGATCTGAACGGACTTCCGGGGCGCAGGGGTACGGTCCTTCATTATTCAATTCTCTCGAGAAATGAGGCCGTACCACAATTTCTTCTGGATAAGGGCGTCACTGTAGAAGATACGGCTAGCAGCTTGATTTGTAATACTTTGATGTGCGGTCTTTCTTCGTTCATCCCCAAATTGATCAAAGCGGGTGCGGATGTGAGCAAGGCTGATCCCAGTGGTTGGACCCCTCTTGCTTTGGCCATGAAGCAGAATAAACCAGAAGTTGAAAAACTACTTCGTTCTCATGGAGCTCAAACCGCAAACACAAAGGCGGAAGGACTTCTGCAAATTGTTCAGTCAGGTGATTTAGAAAACCTGAAAAGTCTCCTCGACGACGGGGTCAGCGTCAACCAGGTCTGGATGTACGATAGCCCGATCAATGTGAGTATCAGCCTTCTCTTCTCCTCATTATACCATGCTGACTTGCAGGCCGCTGTAAAAACTGGCAACAAAAAGCTCGTAGAAGTATTACTTGAATACGGAGCTGGTATCGATCAACTACCAGAGATTCACCAAAACCCTCTGGGTAAAGCTGCGGAATGCTGTTCTATTGATATGGTCGAATATCTGCTACAGATGGGTGCTGACCCTAACAAAAGTCGGAGTGCTCACTCTTGGGCGGCCACGCAAGCAGTAATGAGAAACAACTTGGAAGTGCTGGACATGCTGGTAGATTACGGAGCGGATATCACGGCGCACGACAAGTACCTCTTTCAGCAGGCAATATGGGGAGGGGAAACAGCAGTACTGTATTTGTTGGAAAAGGTGCCCAGGGATCAACGCGCAGAAGCTCTTGGATGTACACTGCAAGCTGCTGCACATGAAGCGAAATTAGACATTTGCAAACTGATGATTGATATGGGCGCAGACGTCAACCTTTCAGGGGGGCCATATGGCAGCCCCTTGCACGCTCTGGTTTCGAACTCGACCAATTACAGTACCTCGGACGTGAACAACCGCCGTGCAATCTTCAATCTACTATTCGAGAAGGGTGCAAAGCCGCGCGAGGTTGATGGATATGCGTCGGTTTTGGTCCATGCGCTATCAAAGATGCTAGTGACATTTGCTACCGAACTGTTAGCTGCGGGTGCTGATCCAAATGGCCAAGGAGAAGGGGACTATGATAGCCCTCTACAGGCAGCAGCACGGTTCGGGCCATCTCTTCTAGAGCCGTTGATAGAAGCTGGGGCAGATGTGGATGCCGTTGGGGGAGACTTTGGTACGGCATTGCACGTTGCGGCGTACACTCATGATTGCGAGCGGATCGCGATCCTGCTGAAACACGGCGCAAAGTTGGATCTGTCATCGCCAAAGTACGGAAGTGTCATCCAGACAGCCGCAAAACGTAATACCATCAGCACGGGCGACTGGCTGTCTGGTGCGGCAAGCGTGCGAGCAATTCAGCTTCTCTACAGCCGAGGGGCTTCCCTAAACCCTGCAGGAGGAAGATATGGTAATGCGCTACAGCTAGCTGCGAAATCGGATAACCTAGATGCCTTGAAATGGCTTCTCGATCATGGAGCTGACCCGCACTTAAAAGGCCGATGGGGCACTGCAACGGATGCGGCTCTTGTAAAGAAAAAATGGCGAATCGTTTCGTATTTGGAGCAGCACTACGGGAGGAAGACTGCATAGACTACTTGCAGCGATCATAGAAGTCTCCATAAGAACAACATACCGCCTGTACTGCAGCGGTTTTGTTACATTAGTCAACGGACAATAGTATATGTACGACTCCAAAGATCTATAATACCGCTCCTTCTATTGTGTCAACAACACAACAGAAATAATTTACAATCTGACGACGAGACTGACAGAACATCTATGGATCTAGCTGGTCTCCAGAGAACCCTTCTTATATTGAGATCTAACCACTGAGATCTAAATGCCCATGTTCATAACTGTACATAATTTTAATTATGCGAGTAGACCTTTGTCTTTATTTTCTAGCCATTTGCAATTTGCCTTTAAGAACCATGGAAGTAATACACACCTAGAAACAGAAAATTCTGGGTCATTCTAATTTATTGGTTTCCCAAGATTGCAAATAAATAATTGTGAATAGTCGATAGTAATTGATGAAGCGATTCTGCAAGAACCGTGGACTCTTACTTCAGTCTTCCCATTAGTTGAGATGCAGCTCTCCGATCACCTTTTGTGTATACGAAATATATCAAAACTGCCACTCTGCGACTAAAATTGGAGGTATGCATTGATATTAGACAACGAGTCCAAAAGAAATTAAAATGTAGCACCAAAGCTGCAGGAGGAACCCCGCCAGCCACCTCCAAATAAATTAACATATGGCATTCTTTGTCTTGCCCCAACCCCTTTCCTTGTTAATCTTCTTTCGGCGAAAATTTCTGCGGATCGTCCTAAAACTAGTCTTTAAAAAATCAAATCTGCAAGATGTGTTCTGCGAACTGTGTACAGCTGGAGATTAGACAGATCTAGAACAAGGCAACATTCTCCAGTTGCAACCGGTAAAATAAATCAAATGCGCATATCTAGAAGCTTCTTGTTCTGCGAATTCTTGTATATTATCCACTCCATAAGCACTTCCTTATAGTCCAAAATTTTCATCTCTACTCTTCACTAAAAGAACCTACAAAAATGCTCAAGCCATTCTCTACTTTCGCGTCCACCATACTCTTGGCGTTGGCGGTAGGCGCCGCCTCGAAAGATGTGTTGGGAGAGGTTAGTATGGTGGCCATGGCAGAGATCTAGCTGGTCCAAAACTAACATTTATATTGCTTTATTAATGCAGACGAACGGTTTATCGTTTACCGACGAAATTCTCCCTATAAACTCGATCGGCGATGTCAAACTCGAAAAGTCAAGTCTGTTCGAGCGTCCAATTTTTTCCCTGGTAGCGTTGGTGCTCAGAACCTCATTCTCGTTGACCCTAAAAGCGCAGCTGGTGGAATCATCATCCTCCCTGAGGGGAAAAAATTAAAATCCATGGAGATTGTCTTTTGCTCTACTGCAAACAGCCATCATACGGTTGGAGAAAAATGCAATTTGGTCCCCGGAGTCGCTGATGTGACTAAATGGTCCCCACGACCCTCCAAGCGAGATGCTAGTGCAGAGGGTATTGCTATTGATTCACCGGGAGTGTTATCTGGAAATCTTATCCAAGTCCCAGTCCACGTTCCAGTAAATGTATGTGGGAATACCATTAGCGTTATTGGTATTTTGAATCCAGCATTTGGGAATAGCTGCCTAAATAACAAAAGCTGATACGGAAACCAAAGGGGGCCCCATTTTCCCGACAAACTATTGACCCGGGTTTTGTTGTATTTGTGAGGGCTCTAGTTGTTGAGGCTGTCGAGCCTAGAAATATCGTGTAAAACAAATTGTACAGTCAATTTCCTGTCGAGTTGCTGATTGAAAAGTTCTATATTTATCTCATTATTAACTTGGCGCATCTCCCGTAGAGCAGGCTGAATTTTATTAAGTTGGACTATTTACATGCCAAATATAGAATTTATATACTACAAAGGACTTTTAGAATATTCACTTCGACCTCAAAGTGAATGAGAGTGGTCAGGCATCTGCTTTTCAGGCTCAATAAAAATTATACAGCAACGCAAAGATATGTTCGTGCCCACATGTATTCGCAATTCCTCCCAATGGCTGGATTCCATACATATAGCCGTGCCATGCTCAGCTCTGGGAAATCGGTCAGAATATCGAAACAAGTCTGCCCATCTCTTACGTACGCCCACCTCTTACAGTTCTTTACTTGCCCTGGCTGAACTGGACTTGGGGTAGGATTTACAGGGACCTTTGTCGGTGTCGGTCCCTCGCGCTCAGGCCCCAGGACACACAGGTAGTTATGGGCGGTTAAAGCGCTACAGTCTGCTCGAATTGAAGGATTCCAACGGAACAGATCTTCTATCATTAATTCCGTATCTCCATTCCTGGAGATAATCGCATCGCAGGTATCAGTCTGCCTGATATATTTCCATTTTTCGCACTTACTGGTTGTATTGGGGCCGATTGGAGAAGGTGTTTCGTCGACCGGGGCGATTGTATTAGCGTCGGGGCTAGCTGGTTTCGAGGCGCTAGGGCTAGTGGGGGTAGTGTCCACCTGCGTAGAACCCACACATACATATGTATGTGCCCACATATTTTCACACGCTCTTCCAATAGCCGGATTCCATTGATATAGGGCATCAGGAGTCAGATCGGGATAATTAGACAAGATGTCGACACACCCTTGTCCCGGCTCCACATAATGGAATTTGCTGCAAGATAGAGTCATTCCATTCTGTATTGGGGCTGGGGTAGCGATGCTATTTTTTACGGGCGATGGTTGATCTTCCGTATCAATTGGCTTTTGCGAAATGCCAACGCAGTAAGCGGTATTTGGGAGTATTAGGTCATCACAGGCTCCACCTCGAAGAGATGGGTTCTGTCATCACACAATTGTCAGTGTCAGCAATCTCTCAGACAGAACAGCATAAACATCATCAATCTTTAGTCCGATGATATCGTCTAGGCTAGCTGCTTACCCAATCAACAAACTGCTCAACAGTTATGTCACTGAAATTAGCAATTGTATCACATGTATCTCCCGGCATTGTGTTAAATCTCTTGTTGCAGCGTGAAATCAAATTTGGAGTCGTGGCAGCTGCGATCCGGCGAGCTAATTACAAGATTCCAATGAGTTTAGATATAAAGATGAAGACTAGTAGATATCGCACCTTGTATGGTTCTTCGGGGGGTGTATATGGCGCTACAGGCATTTATTAACCCAATAAAAGAAAGAGTGTGTAGCATACAATGCATCGTGATTAATATAATATTGATAATACTGAGATGCGCTGTTATTACAATTGAAAACCTTTTAGTAGGATCTTGCGTAATTTATAGTTTTGATACTTAGGATTTTGGCTGACCTGTGCACATTTGTCCAACTCAGCATTCCTAATAGCATGAAATTCTGTAGGCGTGCTGTTGTCAAAATTCCGCAAGTGCTAGAAATTAGGAAGTACTGATCGTCGGGTGCAATTGACACGCGTCTGTTTTATAGAAATGTAACTTTGTTCACTTGGGAGCATACGTGTGCCATAATCAGTTTATCTGGAGTTAGACATATTTTGAGTTATACGTTATTTTACGACTGAACTGTATCACTATGCACCTACACGTTGATTTGGCGTGCAATTATATTGGATGGCGGTAAATACTTAGAGAAAAGGTAAAAATGGGATCGTAACTAATATTTCGAAAATATACATGAAAGTCAAAAACATGTAGAAGTACGTTGACGGATATAGTTGTAAGAAATAGAGAATAAAAAGGTCTACATCGACTTCTACCCACTGACAACCGCTATTCGTATAACAGTATAATAAGGTTTCCAGCCCCTCCTGGAACTCGCTACGAGTTTTAGAAAGCTTCCTGCTATGCCGGTAGGCATATATACGACCTTCAAAGTGCAGCTAGTAAAGAGAGTAAACCAAGGAATGAAACCCCTCCAACTGCCGCTGAAATGACAATAATCTGATCTCCTTTAGAACTGATTAGTGGCGATTCTTTATAAGCCATTGCAGTAGAAAGGTTTCTTGCGGTCCAATTTGTCGGCTGGTAGTCAGGATTAAGATAGACCGCTAGCCCGGTGTCGAAGTAATTACCCGGCTGGCTCCAAACCGCAATTTCCTCACACTTGGCCGAGATGTTCTAGATACAGCGTCAGTGGGCATGTCCGTAGTAATCGCATTGTAGCAGTTTGGGGATAGCTCGTTTACTAGCTTACCGGGTGATCTGCACAGAACTGCATCAAGTCCATGCGGAGTCCAATATAAGTCGCGTTGTAAGAAGCCCATGCGGCTATTAGCCCTTGCAAAGCGTAATAGTTTGCTAATTTTGCCAATTCAACAGAATCTCTTGCATACTTGACTCCACTTATAGTCAGGTAAAAGGCTAGCACAGTGAAACAAAGCGCCACCAACGCGATGCAGATTCCGATCCACTTTTCCGCGCGGCTCCAAACTTTAGTGGAAGTCATCTTCTTGATTAAGCGTAAGAATTTTAGGGAGTATTCAGAGGTGGATTGGTAGCGCAGGTTGCGAGAGATCCACTAAGAGGTTAGATGAAGATCTTAATATTAAAAGGGATATTAAAAGGGATATTATATCTTGATTGTAAGGGCGGCCATATATCTGAACTGCCTGCTCTATCTGAGCCCTCAAGAGACCGCTCTGCTTTATAGCTAAACAGATGGGTGTGTCTACATATTCAAACATAAGGCTTTGTTCACTTGTAGAAACTTGGAACGAAGTCCCCTATCACCAAAATAGGGGCCAGTGCCAAAAAGTCATGGCTTACGAGTCCTCCAAATTACAGAGGAATCTGAACCAGAAATCAAGACATTTCGCGGTTTTTCGTTTTGGGATCTGTTTTCGCTGTCCACTTCAAGACTCACAGGAAACCTAATATAGAGCTGCAAGCCGAGCTTTGAGGATTGGGCCTCAGCGTAAAGCATAGAGTAACTCTTGCAGTATTTTTAGTGTGGGAAAGGTGAGTATCTCTTAGTACTAAAGGACGGTCCCAGGTACCAGTAACTCCAATTTATTGGTATTTATTTGTGATATAACATAGCGCAAGAAAGAGTACCTGTTAGTTCATCTCTGATCTATTGCCAATGCCCCTAACGGATCCTTCATGCATTAGTGCCCAGCTTCTAAACCAGTTACGTTGCGTTATATTCAGCCGTACGAGGCTGTTGAACTCGTGGTGTCAAATTTGCTTCGAGATCTCCTAAGCTAGTATAGCCACCCGCGCAGAAGTTTGGAAAAGGAGTAAATACAAACGCTCTGACTGTTTTGGGGGCTATTTTTACGTCCCGTGGTTACAGCGTTCGGTCGCCAAGCGCGTATATGATTTTTTATCAAGCTTGTAGTCAAGTTGCGTATATATGCTATGCTACTGTGTTTGTGGAAAGGGGGGAATGGCCATTGTCAGTAGAGAGCGGTTTCATTAGTAGGGTGGCGCCAGGTAAAGAGGCCAATACCATGTGCTACACTCTGTAAGATCCCTCTAGATATCTTCCTTCGGTGATAGTTGGCTTTTAGAATTGTAGCTTCGAAGAAGCTCTTAATCTGTGTTATAGATGACTTGCTTGGTACGATATCGCGTCGTTAGGCCGATACCACGGTTGAAGTGTCGCTGCAGAATACAAGGGTAGAGCACCAGCCACAACAAGGAAGGCGACCTGGTCTCGCTGAGCGTTTTGCTTGGTGGCGACGAGACATCTTGGATGCCAAGGCTTTTAGGAACTAACTATAAACGGCCTGCCTCGCTGAATTTTCCTTCCCAAAAGTCTGCGAAAGAGTGCTCTCGGCAATAATTTCTTTTTTTTTTCAGGAGGGTCGCCTAACACAATAGCTGTGGTACCCTTGAGAGCTATCCGCTGCAAGTTATACTTTCTTCCATTCAAAATGGCTTTGTAAAAGGCATTTTGGTCTCGAAAATATATATTTTAATCTTTTGCGAGCTTCAGTAAACCTTTCAATAGTTGCTAAACAACCAATCGTCGTGGTCCAACATCTTTAACTTTATTATTCTATGATAATGCCAACTGATCTCGAAGCTTAAAACACAAAGAATTGCAATTGTGGGGTCTGTTTTCGAGACCAATGCAGGCGGTACCACCAAACAGAACCTCACATAGTCTGAGTAAATTTATGGAGCTGATGGAGAGCCAGTATGGGTTGGATTCGTTGCAGAGTGAGTCTATTACCTTCCTCTATAACATGTCAAAGGCTTTGAGATAGATTTGATGTGGAATTTTAGAATGTAGAAATTCTTGGATTGGTTTTTCTACAACTTTTTGTAAAGACAGCTAAGGGTTTAAGAAGGGCATTGTTTTCGTGGTGCCATTGTGAATATATTGACAAGTGCGGGAAGGGGACGCCTTAAATGAAGCTATTCTGTATTGATTTGAGGCAGGAACATCTTTAGCTATTTTCAAAGCCTCGATTAATTTCGATCAAAACAGTCTCGTAACAATTTATTCTCGAGGCCTCAAGAGAGCATTAATCCCTGCGATATTGAGGATAAATGTGGCACTGCAGCCTTTGTGATGAACGCTATCTGTTTTGGATATACCGTCGCATTACGTAATTATACTTCAATCGACTCCAGTTCACAGCTGAAAATCTTCAGCCCTCATCCCGAACCTCGTAGTAACAGCAGATATCACAAAATAGCAGTTTCTTCCGCCAAGTCTCGGTTTCTTCCGCACAATTTAACGCCAAGAACCTAGTCAGCAATTAGGCTCATAACTTCCTTAGCAAAGTTTGCTCGCCATGAAGACCTCTGATATCTAGGATGGAGCGGGATAAAATTAGCGGTTGTCGCACGATTCAGCGGGGAAAAGAAACCTGAATCTTATTTTCATCATGCCATAATAATTTGGGAAGCTAAAAATCAAGCTTTTATATCCGAGAATCCAAGTTTTAATGATGTGTTAGTAGTGTGCGACTGAAAAGTGTCCAGGGACGTCTCCCGAATCGAGCTAGCTGGAGAATATAAGAGAGAAAAGTTCCCATAGGTGATTTGATTTTACAATTTTGAGAAATATTTAGCTTTACAATTACCACTAGCTGCAAAGAGATGCAGTGTCCTACCTCGAGAACCCTCAACAGCCTTGGATGCGGTGTCCGGCGCTGTTGTGACGAAATCAACTGCGTTGTAAACGTCTCCGGTCCTTGCGTCTGCGCAGCCTACTTTGAAAGTTATACGGCCGTCAGTAACTATTCCTTCATTGCCAATTGTGGGTACGACAGCGTTACCGGAACACCAGACGGGGACCAATGTTTCACCAAGGTTCCGCTTGCCGAGGGTGGACTGCCGTACTCATGCTATTGCCGTCCCAAAAACGCAGCAGACATCGGTCAAGTGGGCGATAAGATGGACGGAAATGCAATATTCGACTGGAGTGGTACCTGTGGCTCTTTTGGGCGACAGTCTGTTGCAACACCGTCTCCAACCCCGGGAGCTTCAACTCCATCGAATCCAAATAAATCATCGGCGACTCCTACATTTACATCTTCTGCAGGCGGAGCTGTTTTTGAGCTCTTGATATGCCTTGTTATTCTCGGGATTTTACTCGATCGGACATTCCAGCGACGACATGCATCTGTTGCCAATAAAGCATAGTATTAAGGCTTACTCATCGTATATGGGACCCGAGAGGGTGATTGTATCCACGAAGTGGAGTTCTGTATCGCATGTTTCGTCTTCATTTGGTTTCTTATTATTATACTGATGTGGCTGGACGAACCATGCTGGATGCTATTTTAAGGGGTGATTCTGTATGTAGAATCAATTACGTTACATTACATTACGACAGAAGCTTAGCTTAGGTTATGTTTTAACTTTTAATAGCTTCTTATTGTGAGAAGCGGGTGCTCTTTTCGACCGAGTACAAGAACAATACGAATTCAATACGTATGATTGTGTATTGTGAATAAGTTTTTCTCGTTCCGTCAGAATTCAAGTTTGAGCACCGAAAGTCAAATTGCGCGGATTAGCGTCGATCACCACAATAGTTCAGATTCGCCCAAGGCAAATGCGTCAATTAGTGAGTCGATCTATGCCTTCAACCAATCCAATTCGGTTGTCTAATTTGGAATGGGGGTGATTTCATATCAAAGATATCTCTCTTCTGTCAAACCGCTCGACTATCTATATATCGATATAGAAGTAATTTGGATATCCGCTGAGATATTCCGGCTACATGACTAAAGGAAACAAAGATGGTGATTCCAATAATATTCAAGGCCTCAAATTTGATAAAATCCAAATATATGTTACAATATTTTTTCAAGCGCCCGGCCTTCCCTAGAGTCCGCTTTTCCATGTCGACCTATTTCAGGATTCGGCTATTATCGGTGTTTTTGCTCTTCTTTGCACCGCCAGAGGCATGGCATATCGCGCGGATCGCTGCCCGTCAGTCGATAGACAAGTATTCATCTAATATCGTTATGGGATCAGTAGGTTACATGCTTACTGACCAAAGTCACAAAAACGAGCCCCATACATAAAAGATTATCGAATCTAGAAGAGTTTGTCTGTTTGTAAGGTGTTCTGAAGTTAGAAGATACCGTTTATACCAAACTTTATACACCTAGACCAGACACCCGGAACCCCAGAACCCTGCCACACAAATACTCTGTAGAAATGAGTAAACAATTTCAATATTTCGGCGGCCACCGGACGAAAGCTGGCAGAATTAGCAAAACTCCAATACAGGACAGTCAATCACTCTACGTTCGGAAAGCTCGACAGATTGCGTCGTCTTACGGACTCCGTACCGTTCCTTCCATGCAGCATATTAGCTCCCTCGAGACACGGAACATTGTCGTAAATGGTGGTGGTAGTGAAATACTAGTCTTGGAGGATGAAAGGCACCTTCAAGTTGGCAATACTGCAGAAACCTTCGAAGCTGTAAACGCTAACCCAAAATCGTCACCGAAATCATTAAGATCAGCCAGTTCTAGTACAGAAAATGAAGCAGAACTTCTCTGTGACGAAGACCGGTCGATCGGGGTATTCGGGGCAAATCGGCGGGCTCTCAACCCCGATTCTGATACCAACAACCAATTTTGGGCACCTATACGTTCCGATTCATATGCCGCAAGCGTTTGGAACACGTCTATAGAAGCCGTTATACAGCTCCTTGATGATAGGACCTTGCAGTGGAGTGCTCTGCACCTCGGAGTCCTCAACGATTGCATTACAGTAGCAATCATTCACGAGAGCGGCGGTTGTTGGGAAGAAGACGAAATCGTTACCGAATTGCGAAGGAGCCTCTTGCCGGAAGCTGTGTTTCCGAAAATTAGGTTCTTTGAATCTAGGGTAGCCAAGGGAGCAGCTCTTGGGTCTGCAGACTATGCAGATCAAGTAATGTGCGGCGCTTGTATAGGCGTAGCAGGGGTGCAGTGGTCCGCAGGGACTGTAGGTGGGTATCTTACAACCGAAGACGAAGAAGAAGTCTATGGACTTACCTGTCATCATGTTTTACTACCCACGAAATCAAATCCAAGTTCCGAGCAGAATTTAAATCCAGCAACTAGTCAGTAGTGCTTCCCTCGCATCTCGAATAAAAAATGAAACGTGCGCTCATCTATCGTTTAATAGAATACCCGCCATTCCTTGATAGTATCGGCGTTATCCACGAAGCAGTATCCCCGAGCGCGACCAGGTTTGGGGTTGTCCAGCCTCCATGTGGATACCACAAAGACACCGTTGATTGTTTGGAGAAAACGAAGCAGGAGGCAGAGGAGAGTTTGAGGGAAATCAAACACAAATACGAGATTCTCTGCGCTCCCGCCCCAGTCACAAGTCTAAAATTCTGGACCAACAGAATCGCGACCTTAGATAAACGTCTTTCGGAGATTTCTCAGTTCGTGAGAGATTTCGGTGAGGTCGTTGCGACTTCCGGGTACAAGGTTGAACCTAATACCGAGCATAGTTTGGACTGGGGGATTTTCCGGGTCGCCCAGCACCGCAGCTGTGCGAACATGGTGAGCCTATCACCTCTACAGAACTGGGACGAGTTAATTGATGGAATTAATTTCCTAATCTTGCTAATGTGCGATGGTTAATAGGTCGTTCTAGATTCTGAAAGGAACGGAGTCTGGAAGTCCCTGAGATATGCGCCGTCCCTCCAGCCCGATATCGCTGATCCAGTCCTAGACGAAGAGGTCGCCAAGATTGGGATGAAAACCGGGATCACATTTGGCCGGGTTAATGGGGTCAAGGAGCCTGTCAATCTTACAAAAAATCGACGGTCGACAAAGGAGTGGTGCGTCGTAGGTTTGAAGAACTCTGACAAACAGTTTTCGTCAGCTGGTGACTCGGGCAGCCTCATATTTAATAAAAGGCTACAAGTTGTGGGCATACTAACTGGGGGTTGCGACCATGCTAATAGGTTAACGTATATGACTCCTATCAGACTTGTTCTAGATGATATTCGGCAGGCGATGGGGAAGAATTTCAATCTACTTATGAGGCAGTAACTAGACGCTCCTATGCACCCGCAAAGTAAATAGCATTCGATCTTATTTTAGGCACATGCTAGAATATCAAATATATTCGCTGTCCAGCCTAGCCTCGATAACAGGCGCTGGCTGCGCGGGTTTATACTCCTGTTTTATGTGTTGATAACCACGCATTACCAGGCAAGCGCAGATACCCGCTAACTAGCCGGGCTCGCAAAGCAAGGAAACACTCACCAAGCCAGAAAACGTAAACCGCCTCTGCGATGCGCATCGAATATCAGGTATATCAACTTGCAACTTGGATATTTCATTAAATAGCAAATCGGAGAATAACCCTTTCAAGGGGCTTGAGCTCCGATCCGGTGGTGACGAAGTCTAGAGCGAGCAGCTCCTCGGTGGCAAGATCAAACAACGCTAACAGCCCTTTGCCACCAAACGCAGGCGAAGGGTACCAAATGCCCCTCAGAACCTTAAATATTTGATCAGCGCATTCCCGGCAGACTTGCGAGCAATTCAATACACCTTGCAACCGCAGTTCAGGTCTCTGCAGGACGCCCAACATCTCTCTCGCCCCGACCCATAGATGGTGGATCTCAGCACATATGGTTTTCGGTGATTGCACACCATCAGGCCGCAGTGATGAGCTTTGCGTCGGACCGCTGCCGGTTCCCGGCAGCGGTATCTCGGCTGCAGAACGAGCCCGCCAAAGGGAGATCGCTACTTATCTCAATGCAGCCTCCGTTGACTTCACAACCCCCGCCTTCGGCTTGGATCTCGGTCTTCCTGCCAGGATCTCGGCAGACCCGAGTCTGACGGCCTTGACACAGTTGGGTGCACTGCGCTTGGACTGCGATCGCTCTTTTCTGTCGCTTATCGATGGCACCACGCAGTACATCATAGCAGAGGCCACTCGCTCAACGCCTCTCACCAACCTCAATGCGACTCCAGAGGAGAGTGGCCTGTATCTGGGCGCCACGCGCCTGGATGTCAATTGGGGAGTGTGTCCAAACACCATAAAGGTTTTCACTGATGGTACCGGTTCTATGGATATCAAGCAGGGCAACATTATAGCCAATAAAACCCGCTACATTATCAAAGATTTCCACGCAGACAGCCATTACAACACCCGACCATATATTGCCGGCTGGCCACACATGAGGTCGTACGCTGAAGTTCCTATCATATCCCCCCTTGGCTACGTTATTGGGGGCTATTGTGTAGTTGATAATAAACTACGCAATTTTGGAGACGAAACCATCTTGGTTCTCAGCGAGATCGCTTCGATCATCATGGCGCACTTGGAAAATATTCGGTTCAAGCAGAACCAACTCAGGTCTGAAAAGCTCATACAAGGCTTGAGCGTATTTATTCAGGAAGAGACTGCTGTCCAAGAGTTACAATCTGGTACGGGCTCGATCCGATCGAGAGATCCAAGTACCACTCCCTCGTCCAAACACGAGTCTTCTATATCCCCACCGACAACTTATGCCGGGTCGTCCTCAGAAGCTGGATCGAGCGGCTTCCCAACAACTAATCAGGCCTCTTCAGAGCTGCAGACGCCCGGCCAACAATCTTCTGACAAAATCCAAGATCCCGCTGATGCAGTAGACCCTTATGCTGATGATCTCGTGGAATCAAACGATATGAAAAAGACCCTGAAACGCTCTGCATCTTTAATTCGAGAAGCTATGGAGATGGATGGCGTCGTATTTCTCGATGCGTGTCCTGTTGGGTTTTCTAGCCGGAACCCGAAATCAAATATATTTGATTACGACTCATACAAAGGAAACGACGACGACCTTCTTGACTTTCTACCTTCAACAAAGCCGAATCCAATCTTGGCATCTAGCCTGTCAGAAGGTATATTTCTCGTTTTCACATTCAATCGCACCTTTTTTGCTCACAAAATCTAGGTCAAGGTACACCATTGGACATTCCAGAGGGCCTTCTATATCTCATGATAAGGAAATTCAAACAAGGCAAAGTCTTCGCTGCAGATGAGTACGGCCTTTTCGAAAAAAGATCATCACCACCGACTGGGCAGGCAGATTCCATGTCTCCAATACCCTTACATCGCAGGGACAGTAACGATTCAAGCGACGCCATAGAGTTGTTCAACTATTTGCCACAAGCTCGCTCCATCATCTTCCTACCACTATGGCATTTCCAGAAAGAAAAATGGTTTACAGTAATCATTGGATGGACCTCTGACGCCAAAAAATCATTCGACCCCCACGATGCCACATACTTAAACGCCTTTGGTAACGCCATAATGACTGAAATTTTAAGACTGGAAGCCCTCGCGGTATCCAAGGCTAAATCGGATTTCATTTCATCAATTAGTCATGAACTTCGCAGTCCACTTCGTAAGTACCTTCGTTCCATGGAGATGGGCTTTCGGCTAACCCGCTCTAGATGGTATCCTTGCAATAGTAGAACTTTTAGCAACATTACTCGAATCGCCAGAAGAAGTTCTTTTGCTTCAAATGTTGCGGTCATGCGGCATAACTCTTCTGGATACAATGAACCACCTTCTAGACTACGCCAAAATCAACAGTCTGTCGATGAATAAGAGATCTAAGGGGCCTTCGTCACACAGAATGAGGGAGACACCGGCTGAAGGAGAAGTGGTGGATTTGAGTGAATTGGTGGAAGATGTCATCGAGAGCGTCTACCTTGGTTATGGCTACGAACACGGCGACGGCAATCGAATGAAATCCAATATACCTAGCTCCTTGGCGGCGCTAAATTCGACTCGTTTGGATTCTGGTATACCAGTTCTAGTAACCATTGATGTCGCTGCTAGCTGGAACTGGAATCTCAAAATCAACAAAGGGGCATGGAAACGGATCGTAATGAATATTTTTGGAAACTCACTTAAATACACCCCCAGTGGGCGCATTGATGTCAAGCTTGACATCATTCAACAGCCAACTGGCCAACATTTACTCTTTTGCGTCAGAGATACTGGGATTGGAATCGACAAAGATTATCAAAATTACAAGATGTTTCAGCCTTTTTCTCAGGAAAATTCTTTATCTTCTGGTACTGGCCTTGGGCTTTGTATAGTTCAGCGAATTGTGCAACAACTTGGAGGAAAAATTGAGATACAAAGTGATAGAGGAGTGGGAACCGTAGTCTCTGTTTCTGTACCATTAACAGAGCAGATGGCGTTGGCAAAAGATCCAAAATCTTTCAACTCCTTCGCACAACGGCTTCAAAACCTAAAACTTGGTCTGATCGTACCAGAAGCATCTCCATCAAACGGAGATGAGCCTTTTGGGGCAGCCATGGCACGCCAAGAGTATAGCAACACCTTATATTCAGTCATAACGAAGATTGCGACCGATTGGGCCAAGATGTCTGTTGAAATTGGAAAAGACTTTGAGCAGGTTCAAGCAGATATTTATGTTATCGACAATTCAATTCCGCCAGAGACTATCTCTGACACAACCCCCCCTCCACATCCGCTTCTCGTCATATCAGGCGCAGGCATTTCCAAGTCAACAGGCGCATTCATCGTCAAACTTCCGTAAGTATCTCAGATTCATATACTGGATCTAAATCTCCAGAACAATACGGTGTTATTTGATCTAACTTTCCATAATAGTCTGGGTCCTCGCAAATTTACGCAAGCCTTAATCAACGCATTTAAATCCCTGCCTCCAAGATTCAGCGACCAGAGTATCACAGCGAGTCCTTCAAAGAATAGTCACAGCACTGTCATAGAAAAGCCATTGGACTCGCTATATCTAGCAGTTTCTACTATCGAGAAACCAAAAATCGCCACCATTATTTCTGATTCAATAGAAACTCCCATTTTAGGCAGCGATCCGCCTTCTCAGACCCCAAAGTCGCATCATGTCCTTCTTGTGGATGATAATCCAATCAACCTCAAGATCCTTATAGCGCTCGTCAAACGCATTGGATGCACTTACATGGCCGCCTGCAATGGCCTTGAAGCGGTTCATCTATTCAAAGCACAATTGCCCACGCAGTTATTTTCGCTCGTTTTTATGGATATCAGCATGCCCGTAATGGATGGATTTACCGCTACACGTGAGATCAGAGCGTACGAATCCGAAATTGGAGTGGTAAATCCCGTGACCATTATTGCCTTAACTGGTCTAGGAAGCTCAGAGAGCGAAAGGGAAGCCTTCAATTCAGGCATGGACATGTTCTTGACGAAGCCAGTTTCGTTGGAAAAGTTGAAGAATTTGCTAGTTATTCAAGCCCCTTAGAAGCTCGAGCACTCGTTGATGCATGATTGCTATAAGAGCATTGTTTTTATGGGATGTTACGCATATTGAACCATGCAATGAGTAAAGATTTTTTTTGGTGTACAATAGCGTCATCATACCCTCCTCCGCTTTTTCATCAATAGCATTTTACCTTTCGTCATTTGGATGTTGTCACATGACGGATGGAAATTATATTCATCGGATACTTCGATCGAGCGACTAGCAAACGTTGGCTAGTTAATGGGTTGGACTCAAAACAGAGAGCAGGAGGCAGGCCTGTAGGCGTCAAGAAGTTCAGCATACCCGTATCAATATCCGAACCCAATAAGACGCTGGGGAGGCTTCCCGCCTGTATTATATGTCCGCACTCTGCTGATTATTCATTGTTAACATTAGCGATTCGTTATTACGCATGGAAAATTAAGTGCACAATCAATAAATTTAGTGCTCTAAAAACAAAATGGCCCCAACTCTAGTTCTCAATAGCTTAGGTCCACTTATAGTTTTATCAAAGCTATTCTAAGTTATTGTCCGATACTAATCAAGTAACCCGATTCTTCCCCTCTCATAGATGATATCGATTTTCCATTCCCGAGACAAAATACCTGTTAAACCTATAAATGTATGCTTGTCATCATAAAAAAGATGGCCCTTCGTACTGATAGAGGCAAAATAGCTAATTAAAATACAAGGAGAACCAGTACAAATCGGGATTAAAAACAAATATCACTAATTGGAACACATGTTGGTAATTCATCAACGGAAGTGCTGCATTCTCGACAGTCATTCAGATTGAACCATCCAAACGTCGCGGGACTTGATAGCCCATCTTGGCCCGCCACGGCGTCAATCTCATCCTGGTTCGGAAAGCATTGGTTTTTATTTGGGTTCTTGTCGTTAACAAATCTATAATAACAGCATTTTGCCAAAGGAGGGCATCGAGGCGTCCCCAGATTATTAGAGAAACATAGTTTATCTTTACTGGGGCAGCTTGGGCCGTTGTTCCTCGCTTTACAGTGGTAAATGTAAAAGTCGAAGGAGTTGTATTCGTTGTAAGAACGATCCCAGAGTCTTATGGATTAAACGGGCAATAAATACGTCAGCAAGGCAATTCGAAATAATAAAGACCTTGTGGTCTCCGCTGTTTTGAATTTATGGGGTGTTGTCATACCCTGACTCTGTTCTCGGTACCTAATATGGCATCTTTAGCCGCCTGGGTTAGTGGATCTATCAGATAACCTTCTTGAATAACGAGCCTGTGGGTAATTTAACTCGACCCCGACATATCGCTGCTTGCATCACCTGTCGGGAATCAGTTAAAGCTAAGAAGGGCTATACAAAATTTCAACAAAAAAAGGTCGATGTTAGCGACATGTCCACACCAATTTCTCATCGAGTCTAGCTATAGAGCAAGCTAACAGTCAACTATGTGCTTTGGCGTCCTAGGAAAGATATTACATTCTTATACGCATTTAGGATAGCCTTTCGTTCAGTGCATGTTCTCTCTCTCAACACCCTAGTGTGTCAGGCAGAAACCTTTGGGGATTAATACTAGGGAATAGGGTATTCGTAAAGTAATCCTCAAGTTTAGAGAGTTGGGTTGTTACTAAATCTGAAATGACGCCAGCTGATGTAATTGTGCCAGAATTTTCACAAGCCGATCGTATGTCGCGAGCAATTGCTGTTGCCCCTTCTAAAGCGGGTCTGACTAAAAGTTGAGTTTGCTGTCCGAGGACCACGGCTGGAGAAGCAAACGAAATGAAGAGAGAAGGCAAAGGAGATTCATTATTGCGTAAGGCCAATATAGGTTAGAAGTGAGATCTAAAATTTAAAAATTTTAGCCGTATCGCTAAGTGAAAATTTATCGCTTCAACATTCAGTTTATTCTTAGGGGTTCTTTTACTTTATATAGGCCGGGTATGTTACTCTGGGGTATCGAAAGTGCGAATGGCGTGTTGAGAGTCCCAAATCGTGGCGAGGATATCTAATTCCTCGCGAATGTCGGGAATGTTAGAGCCGAACCCGCATCTCAAATACCAACAGCACAGGAATGCAAACACCTTGCATTCTAAATGTTTCCCGCTACTCTTAGCGAACAAATATCCACTTGGGCTGGAACTCTCCCTAGTCTCTAATTAGTATTAATTGCTGACTTACGATATGCTTTGCAAATAGCCAACTGAGGCCACCGATTGTACAATTGTGAGGGGTAGCAAGGCCGGTACGACACACGGATCTGAAAGCTCGTATCTATATAGCCAGACAGAGTCCCAAGACCACAATCGCTGGCAAGGATAAGATGGGTGTTACTGATATCGAACTCGAATTAGCCATACCCACCTACCTGAGCATGATGAAATCATACAAAAGCTCAAGAGGTTTGATGAAAGGTTTAAGACGGTAGTATGCGTTGCACTATATAGCATGATGCAAAATTCAAGTATTACGAGCCCAAAACCAGCCCCCTCTCTAGATCTCTGCCTTACCTTAAACGCTTAGTTCTGAGGCTAAAGTATTGCGAGAAAGCCAGGACTTCCACAAAAATCCCAAGACCCGAAATCCCATGGTCCACGGGTTCCTTCGGTTCATAAACTTCAAGTACACATGGGTGCTCGATCGCTATGAAAACCGGAGGATAGCTTGGCAGGGAGAATAGAGATTTTTTGGTGTAACAGAAGTTCTGAAGCCCCAGATGTTCCACAGACCTAAGGGCTAGACTTTGTCCTACGAAGCACCCGGAACCCAGGCTAGTAAAATGCTTAACATAGCATAGTTATGAAGATTATAGCCGAAAGAAATAGAAACTCTCCGCTAGTAGGTATTTTCTAGTTCCATTTCTGAGTTAGCTCACCCTGAAATAAATACGACAGGAACTTTGCTTACGTGTGGGCTTCCGTAAATAAGCGGAAAGGCGGAATCTGGTGTAACTCTAGAGGAAGTTTTCAAGGAATATACCTCCGATTAGCGGACAAATCGAGAGATTCACCCGTCATATATTTCTTCCCCATCGTTTTGGCCCGAGTGGTAATAAGGGCAACCTTTATTATAATAAACGTTATTTAACTCTACTCTACGATCTAATATTTTTCTGATTAATTCCGATTGAATGCCCTAGTAATTATTCAACGTCTATAATATACTCCACCAGTATTTGGTAGCTTTCCACAAAGTACTCTAAGGATCGTCTACCGGCTTATTAGCATTCGAGCTGTCGCGAATTGCCGGGCCATAAGTTACCGGTCGAGTAAAACAATGCGTTTCATTACTATTCTAGTATATGTATTCGTAATATTTGCGTGTGAGTCGGCACAGCAAGCTTGCTCATGCTGCACCCTAGACAGCTGTCTTCAAAGTATGATATAAAAATCACTCTAATATACGTTACCGATTATCAGCTAACGTGCTCTTGCTTATGGTGATAGTGCTGCAAGGGACCTCCGTGTATCCTGCTCAGGCCATGGTCAGCGATTGTAGGTCGTTTCTATGGGCCACGAAAACAATTCCTGAATCGTATGTTCGACATTAATCTCGTTCTCTATTATATTGCGGTTCTTCGATTAGATGCCTTGCGAACCCATTAGTGCTAATTAACTGTGGCAAATAGAACGATTACGGAGACCGTAACAAGTACTACCACCACTACATTAGGATCCAATACCCAGGTGGTAAAGCGCCGAGATGGCACACCACATCGACGACAAGCCAAGGTCATACCCGGATATGCGACCGTCTGTGCTAACTCGGCAAGCTACTCATCCGCCTGCGAGTGCATTGGGGTCCCTCCAAGTGGAACAACGTACGTTTATGCAGGGACAACTACAACCACTGCGACGACGACTGCGACGGCGACTGCTCCAGCTTTGTTTCCCGATAACACTTGTGGCAACGCTGGCTTTCAAGTCGCTATTTACCCTAATCCATCCACGGCTCCTCAAGCTGGCTACGCGAACTTTGTACCATCTTATTTTAAAAACGCTACATCTTATGGCAACACGACATCAAACAAGTTGGGTCTAGCGCAAGGGAATTACGCTGCTCCTTATGGGCTTACACCACAAAATGTCGGCTATTATACCCTTAACCTACGAGGTTATTTCTACGCCCCTCACAGTTCCGTGTATACCATCCAGATTTGGAACGTAGACGATATTGCGATGTTCTGGACTGGTTCAAAGGCACAAACGGGATGGTTGAGAACCAATGAAGACGGCGAGTCTATCGTAACGGATGCAGAGCATCCTGGGCCAACTATTCAAATACAGGTTGCATTACAAGCGGGAGAATATCTTCCTTTACGAATCATCTTCGCGAATAGAAGTGAATCCGCAAAATATAATGCCCAGATATATGACGCTTCTGGTACCTATTATGTTCAGAGTGATACAGCATCACAGTATCTAGTTGCTTATTCCTGCGAGGATACCAACGCTACGGGCGCGACACCTTATCCTCCCTTCGGCTCGGAGACTTAGTGTACGTATATTATGAACATGGAATTTTACACTGCAAGTGATCTCGATGCCTCTCAACAAGATAAATCAGTATGCAATACTCCTACGCATCACTAAATACTCGGGGCAAGCACATACATTTATTCAATCTATATAGCACAACTTCTTATCAACAAAGAAATCAATACTGATCTGGAAATTGAATATGGCGAGAAGAATATCTCCGGGATGTAGATGACTCCGTTACGAAATTTTGTAGACAAGATTTTAGAATCTGTGCATTTGACTAGGAATTCGAACAGCAGATTGTTATCAAGGTAGCAAAACAGACAGGGGAACCAATACGCTACCGATACCGCCATACAAAACTGTTAGCCAGTTCTAGAATAAGGGGCCTACTAAGAGTAACCAAAGAATGGGATGCTAGCTTACCGGAAATCACAATTTATGATACAATGTGGGCTTTCCAACCATGCATATACTTTGGAAATATAGTGGTGGAAGCAATTTCCACAGTAACATAGTATTAACCCATGCTCTGCCCGTCCACCCATTCCCGTCTGTAAACGGTTTTATTCTTTCGTAGCTTTTATAAAAATGCAGAACACAAGCCGCATAGTTGAGAGATCTATCCTCGAGTACGGCGCATTTATTGTCAAAGTATTCGCATATTTTATTGACTGACCGTTCTATTTCAAAAATGTTCGGAGTTATGAATTGTCAATAACAGCGTGTACGAATCGGAAATTCCCTGGTATATTGTTTCTATCCATTGGCTTACCTGTAATATATAGCGCCGCATGGACTTTTGCCACGGAGGACTGGGATAGGTGACCACTATTCATCAGAGTACCATATGCTTCAAGAAACGCCGCACCTTGGCCAGTGAATTCATTCTCTTCTTCCACCAAGACGCTCCCGATAAGTGATTCTCGTAGATTCTCTGTATAGTCTGTTATTGTAGTTTTATCACTGAATGAAGAACTCTATTGTTGTCTAAATTCAACCGGTACAGTGAACTCTTGAAGTATTTTATAGTATCCCACAAGAGGGGTATCTTCTTCGAGTCTTTCCTTAAGAGATACGAGATTCAATCCTTCTGGTGTTATATTAAGCTGGCTGAGACCATATTTCCCATACACCTGAACATATATGTCTTGGTATCGAGAGAAAAATGGTTGTTGGGATCTCTTAGGACTGTCAGCTTTGAAGGTAAATATAGATGAGTTTGGAGGATCAGAAATGAATTATAGATTTGTTCGAGACAGCAACCCAAGAAATAATGAAACCAATCAAACCGGGTGTTGAAATAGTGAAAGCGATGGTTTTAAATAAGAAAGGCTCATAAAATAAGACTGAAATATGGCGTTAGTCTATAATTATCCGACCATTTGCACAAACAAGAGATTCACCTTTCATATTGCGTAATATGGAGTCTGATGGCAGAGGTTCCACGTCCGTCGGAGTAGATGAGTATCCGGTTCTCTTAGACCGCTTTCGGGCCATTACTTTGAATCTTAGAGCCGTATTTATGTATAAATTCTAGGGGGGCTGAAGGTTTTCAAGGTTATAACTGTGAGAGCGAGATGACGACATATTTCTATCTTGGATTTTAAATTCTCCATCCTTTTAAATTCTTCATCCATATATAATCAATGTGATCTATGTGGACTAGAGTGAGTCTACATCTTAACCTACTACCATCAAATATCCTGGCGCGGACGACGAGATTGGGCTGGCCAGAAAGTATGAGAACAAACCTTGCGTTAGGTGCCTATATCAGGCTATATTCTTGATTGAAATGGCAAAAACGAAATAAGAAAGGAGTATATATGAAAAAAGATGAGTACTTTTTGTAAGTTTGATTGATTTAATTGGTTAAGCTTTATGAGTGTTATGAGTTCGAATTAACGGTGTCGCCACTGTGGATTAAAGTGAGATGAGAATGCGATGGTCTCTGTTCATATTTCTCTATCGATAGTCTGGCAACGTTGCGAGACCATATCGATGCTGGCTACTTAGTACCTATCTATTACTATGATCAACACATGATCCTAGCAACACATGCTCTCCATCCCAACGTTGCGAGACCATCCATCCCCACAATCTACAGATTTTCTTCTGATATTTAGAGTTTATACAGATTTTCTTGCGACATTTAAATTTATATCTGGCTTTTAGATCGCCAAAAAACTCGCTCGTCTTAAGTAAGCTGGTGTCTTACAATGGGAAACCCTAACTACAGCTCCAGTCCCTTGAACTCGCCCCCCACCCCTATATACAATATGAAATAGCCAATTTGACCAGATCTGCAGAGTTTCGGATAATAAACTATCGATTTAAAAACAAGAGCCTAATACTATTAATAACCAGCAGAGACCCACCGTCAATACCCCTGATAATCATCATTACAGTTCCTCTCTACCTGCTTATCAAGCAATAAATATATTTTGACAGTTTTTCTAGCCAAATAACTTATTTATTAATCAATTGATTAATAGTTTATAAGAACGAGGCACTGTTCCTATACAGTATCTCCAAGACAACAGATTCTGGTCAAACCAACTGTCTTATGCTGTATGGGCCGCATGAATAAACGACCGGGGGCGTGGTTGAGGTTTTTCTTCTACAATTATTTTAACGTGAAACTCGACGCGTGTGCTATCTGGAACAATAGTGTATCGAGGAGGATAGTTGCTAGTGTAATCAAATGATGATAATGATATGGAAGATGCCCTACTTTTGAAGTGGGAAAAGATCAAGAAACAAACCTGACCTCGAAAGCTCGATTATCTGGCCGTCTGTCTCTAAATTGCGGTTGATCCATGAAGAAACTAAAAAATTATTACTAGTTTGTTGCTTTTATCCACATGTGAAGAGTTGGAGGATCTAGGAGTTGGTTCTTAGCTCTCCCCACAGACTAAAAAAAAACCCGGAATGACTAGTACAATCCACTGTGTCAGATAATTAGCTATAAAAACTATGCTGGGAAAAAGCTCTCCATGAATGGCGCGACAACCCCTGTCTACAGCTTACAAACCATGGGTTCAATAGCCTTGCTACTTATACTAGACCAAATGAGTTAGCTCGTGTGCTCAATATAACTGTAATCAAAGAGAATGAGAGACCGCTGCGCAGTAAGGAAACACAAGAGACAGACTTGGCTCTGTCAATGTCTGTGGTTCATGGGGACAAAAAGCGTTTCGGCTCCGACGCGGACTAAATCGCTTATGGATCTATGGATAGTCAAAAGTGGGTTTCTTGGTGGTCAACAAGTTAACTATATATGAAGAATACTGGCGCATTGGATATTACCGTGGCACCGAGCCGGCGACAGATTGAAAACTCCGAGCGAAGGCAAAATCACCAGTTGAATGGATGGGAGATTCAGAACAAAAGTGTTGCCTCGAGAAACGCAACGCTTGCTATCCGATACATCCGTTCGATGCCAAGAGCCCTCTCAAACTGTTCCGCAACCACAGCATCGCTTTCTACCAAAAGTACCTCCAAAATGGCCGATCTGCCAACGCTAGTTTTCATCCCTGGCGCCTGGCATAAACCTCTCTGCTACAGCAAGATCATCAAACTCCTGCAAGACCAGTATCAGCTGAGATGCAGCTCCGTCACGCTGCCCTCAACAACTGGAGATCCGAACGCAACCTTCAAAGATGACCTTGATGCCGCTCGCACAGCCATAACCCACGAAACAACCCAAGGCCGTGATGTGATTCTCATCGCTCACTCCTATGGCGGTATGGTTGGGAACAGTGCTATTAAAGGTTTTGCGCGACCGCGGGGCAGCTTCGCGGAGGACTCTCCTTTGACGTCAACCCCGATCTCCACCCAAACATCGGTTCATGGGCATGTCGTAGGCCTTATTCTCATAGCCTCTGGGTTTACTTTTACAGGACTTGCCTTCATGGACCCATTCTTCGGCATCCCGCCCCCGGCCTGGCGCATCAACAAAGAGACTGGATTTGCCGATATCGTGGTACCCCCAGCAAAGTTCTTCTATCACGATGTGCCGGCTGATGAGTCGGAATACTGGGTTTCTCAGCTGGCACCCCAAAGCCTCAAATCCTTGTTTGAAGGCGGTGAGCATTCTTATGCTGGCTGGACCGATGTTCCTGTGTGGTATATTGGCACCGTCGAAGATCAAGGTTTACCGATTGTAGTGCAACGCATGCAGATAGGCATGGCGAGGGAAATGGGCGCCACAGTTGAGGCCAGGGAACTACAAACCAGCCATTCTCCGTTCTTAAGTCAGCCAGATGAAGTGGTCGGAATTATGGTTGACGCTATTAGTGCGATTACTAGTAAGCCAGTGGAAAGAGGGCAGGAGTTAGCCAAACAAAGCCTCAGGGCAGTCGTACCCATGGACGCCAAACTTTGGCAACCGCTCACGTGGTTTAAGTACGGACTGCCGCAAATATTTGGACGCATAATTGGAAGAGGCGTTCTCATCTTTGGCTGGGGCCGGAGGCTATGGTCCGCTGGTCTCAGATGAGACGGCTCTTGCAAGAATGAATCTAATTTCTCGTTCAAATATGCTCCAAAAAAAACACAAAATGAGTCTCTGTAAATACATATGATACCACTCCGCTCTCTATATATTCAATCTATGATTATACCTCAGTATCTTTGGGTCCGACGCGATTACAAGATTAGGCAGAAACCATGCCAAGTTTGTCTCGTACTGCCAAGTCCTCAAATTACATCGCAACGAACAAAATATTAGATTCCACCTTACATCCCTCTTGCTAGCTACTAGTTTTTTGGACCCAATATTTGTGCTGAACAGTTTCAACAACTCATTGCTATTTGACTTTTGGGGATTCTGAAGAGGACCTTAGACATCACCTGGGGCAAGTAGCCTTGTTGCATATTCGATTCATATTCTGTATTAAATCTTATTGTTAGCTGGTATGCTACATCTTTAGTCAGAGCTAGCCATTTACTCCCCCTAAAATAACAGGAACTCGTAAGACTAAGGACTAGTTCTTTGTTAGCTTTAGCTATGAGAATTTGTTGGTCCTCTAACGAACCGCTAGTTCCTTGTTAATTTTTACTCCGCATCTTCTATGCTGGTTTTTTCTCGCAGAGTTTTTCTGTGTCGTTTATAATTTCGGCATCCATCCAAATCCGAAAATCAATCCGGCAACAATAGTTACATCCTCACCGCTGCTATGAGAACAACCTCGCAATTCTTTTCGCTATATCGCATCATATCAAGTATAGCTACCTCGACGGACTTGGGTGAATCTTTTAATCCGAGTTTTACTATGTTAAAGTTTTCAACACTGCACTGGGAATGCTGTACTGGTGGTTCATTTGTGTTGTATTACGAGACAAGCTATTCTCAGGATAACTTCATCGTGCGTCGGCGAGCAGTAGTTGAGAATATGGTAGACTCAACGCGTTTGGGCGTGAATAACAGCATTTAAGTTAAAGTTTGCGATCTCCTACTATCTTTTCACGAGTAGATGACAAGTAACACCCGACTTTTTCAATGGGACTATTAACTATTTTCCAGGGCAGCTCAAGCCGCAACACCAGCAAAACTTACTGGCTCTGTGGTGAATTTTCGCACATGATCTGTAAGCTGATGATAATGTCTGTTATTTCTAGCTGGCTGGCTTTCAAACTGGCAGGCAGGCTACTAAGCTGCAGTTTAGTAGATAGTTTCTTAGTGGCCAGTCAATTAGTTTAGTAGCCAGCCTACTCGATAGCCAGCCAGCTAGTTTGGTAGCCAGGCGCCAGCCTATCAGCTTTATTGCCAGCCTCCTTAATTGCCAGCTTATTGGGTAGCTAGTCAGCTAGCTTAATAGTCAGCCAGCTAATTTAATAGCTAACCGGTTATTTGGTAACCAGCTAGTTTAATTTATGTAACTCATTCACTTTAAGACAAATCTAGTCTCGCTGGGTGGGAGATAGTGGGTTTACGGGTGCAGAGCACTTTTCTAGTGGGATTTATGGAAGGCTTCGGGGAGTATGCCACCTATCGTGCTAGATGGGTGCTATCACGTGACCATAAGCAGCCATGAAGCCTGAACCAATGAGACGGTAATTAGCCTCGAAGACCTTCTGTGGCACAACCACAGAGCCCAGACCACAGAAATTGCCTTGGTTTGTGTAGCCTCAAAATCAAGACCAGCCAGGATCGGGAAAGTAACACCAACCCACGACTAGCACTCGCTTAATATGCATCTGATAATAAAAAAGATCATATGATTGGATGTTCACAGATGTCTATATTTGGAATTATCCTATCTGTCCTGCAACACGGTATCTTCCGCCGCAACGCCAATTCGCAACTTGTAGCAGGATTCAATACCAAGGCGAATGCTCTGAGGAGGACACTTTTAAAGCTACATTTTCCCATCCCGGAAGTTTTTGATTTCCAGATCCCTTTCATTCGAGTGTGCTTTGAGATTCCTTAGGTAGTTTTATCTCGTGTTGTCCGCGATATTAATACAAATACCAGTACTGTCGCGTTCGCTATGAATCAAACCGTTACAAGCTTCTTAGCAAGCGTCCGGCAAATCCTCGATTCTAAAAAATACAGAACTTTGCAATCGTTCATCCTCATAATACGCTTCGGTCAAGTTGCCGCTGCCACGCTCATCTGCCTGATATACTTTTATTTCGTTTACAACACCAAGACGCACTACTGTGCCTTTTACCCAAACGACTATGGATGTCGATACCCAGGGAACCAAGCCCGTGTTCCTGTTTCTTATCCTTTAATACTCACCGCTGCAAGTTACCTTCCCAATTATTTCCCCGCAAGAGCTGATGGAGCTAATGAACTTGTAAATAAAGGCACTTGCATCCGGCATCCAACTGCTACTCCTCGCCTTCCTCTTACTACATAGCTCGACTCTCTCTCCATCCGCCACGCGTTCCCAACCAGCTTTTCTGAGACCCAATCAACACTATTATGGCACCCTGGTATCCGTTACTGATATACCAATTTTAATACTATATATCATCGCCTTTGCCTTTCTCTCAGATTATGTTGTCCCGACAGGTATCCTCCTTGGGGCGAGAGAAGGCACCGGCTGTTGGTTCGATAACAGATACAATCGGTATGCGACGGTGGTACTGCAAGAATGTGTACTCGGGCAACATGGGTACTGGTGGTCTATGAGTGCAATGTAAGCCGAGATAATCTCCACAATTAAGACGCGGTTTTACATTCTCTAACTACTAGCTTTTAAAATAAGGTTGTCCTATCTCATTACTTCGGTCATGTACGGTTTAGTGAAGATCGAGGCATCGACGATAAAGCGTGGTGATAGGGGCGCTGGAGAAGAATCAGGGCCCGTTATTTTCCAGGATCACAGAGAAATCGATATTGCTGCGCCAACGATTCAAATGCAGTCAGATCGCGGGAGTGATATTTCTGACAACGCACAATAGCTTAGCATCTAAGGCGACTCCAGAAAATTGCAGTAAGCCTTTAAGTTACGAATGTATGTCGGATATATTGTTTCAGGGAGTGAAACCCCTTAGGTCATCAAGATGAGAACTGCTTTGAACTTTGTAAGTAAAAAGTATCAACTTAGTCAGTATAGATACTTCCCTTAATTACAATGGTCTGTAGATCAAATCCCAACACTTATTACACGATTGGACATACCATATAATAATCTAGTCCCAATAACCATATATATTTGGGAAATTAGACGAGATCCTCGAATACATAATGAAATAGCTCATCGTTTAACTGTATAAGTCTTTAGCTACGACAGCGTAGTCTTAAATATTGACTTAGGCCCATTTACCCCCCGATCAGGGGCGTTTAGTACAAAACGACTACCCCCCGCGCGGCTATGGGCTCACGTCTCATTCTAATACAGTAGCCGCGGTAGCGCCTCTTCCTACATAAAAACTCTGGAAATAGCCGGTTCCCATTGGCCGGCAAAGCCGTCAAGATTGGTTGGGCTATTGCTAGCCGTTAGCGTACAAAAATTACCACTGTTCTAAGTAACATAGCAATACCGAGAATGAGCCTTGAGAACGGTTGCTATCTCGTCTAGAGTAACCTGCTTTCTACTCATGGCTAAGAGAATATCCTTTCCTTTAGCAGCGACTTCACCGCTGCTGAAGTACCGATTTAAATCCATAGTCTTCCTGCAGCTCGCGTCGCGTCGCTGATATTCCTCAAGATTAGAATGCTTGAGTTTCTTAAACACTACGAAAGCCCTGTCATCTTTCATGATTTCAAGAGAAAGGCAAATTGCTCCATCCGATTAGGCAAATACATTTCGGAATATCGTGTCTTCGTGGATGATATCGAAACCGGTAGAGAGCTTGGCAAGATTTTTGTGGGACTACCATCACCAGTACCTACAATCTTTCTCGCAATCCATAGGTTATCAGCCGTTTAGCAAAAACGAACAATGCCAAGTTTTCCAATGGAATGTCAATAAAGCTCAGGACAAAAGGTCGCAGGCGCGCTGGGAAGAAGTATTACGGGCAGAGCTTAATGTACAAAAATATATGTATTTGCCTGGATTTAGGTTTAGGCTCTCTTCGGACCAGCCCAAATCCATGATATAAGGGTGTTCAAGGTTAGCACTGTATTAATCAGATATTAATATATGCCTGGCAAGAAAGGTCCCATTTCAAATTGTATGTACAAAATGATCGATTCGTTATCTAATAGGGGTTCAACCGGGTTCCAATGTTGCGCCGGCAGCTTTAATAATCCACGGCTAAACAGTTTGTGCAAAAATATGTGCAAAATATACTGAAGGTTAGATTGAAGGTCTTCGCAAACCCTGAAGCTTTACGATTAGGCACAGAAATGAGTCGTTTTTGTGTCCAGCTGATAGTTGCAAAATACACGTTTTGTCGTGTTAATATAATATTTGATTGTCGATATCATCGAGGAGATCAGGAATCTGTATGTCTTGTCTCGGTGAGATATTTTAGTTAGGTATTTAAGTGTTTCAGCTTCAACCAATTGTATTATGTAATACACAAATCAATGCCTGTCAAGCATCGTCGGTGCGATGAGCCTAACCAAAGTGCATCAGCCTCAGCTGAATTTTGAAGCCGCCAACACATCCTACCGCCAACCCCCTTATTCCGTCTCAAGCTCGAGTCTTGGAAATATATTTCCAAGGAATAGCGCCACGCCATGGCGATTTTCTTCTTTTTGGAAATTCAAACAGCCATACTATTTTTTGCAAAGCGACATAAAACGTGTAGACGATCAAGATGCGATTCACTATTCTCCCCATCGTCGTGGCTTGCCTCCTCCCCTTGATCGAGGCAGCCACAACTCGGTACTTCAGTAAGTCTACCTATACAAAGCATAATATTTCATTCCCTCCTCTAACAAGCCAATTTTGGAGTCCAAATAACTGGCCAGAAACAAGGAAACATCCTCAGGTCCACACTAAAAGGATTTGAAACATCGTCTCCTGCTAGGGGTATTAACCTCACCGTATCGGCCCCCGTCGACGCTGCCTCGGGACTGGCCTCGGGAAAACGACGATATCTACCCATCACGGTTTCCCGGGATATTGACGATTCCTCGCCAAGAGTCATCAAAGCTCTGGTAACGAATGAAAAGCTGACCACGATCCGGGTAATTGTTCAGCAGCTAGGTAGGCGAAAATACATACGCAGAAAATCAAACAAATTGATGTTGACGGATCTTAATACAACATAGCTGGTGGAACGGAGACTACTGTTCGGACGTATACATTTACAAACGCCCAAATCATCGACGTAGAGCACGTTAGTGGTCTTACAGATCCAGAGGAGGTGTTAAAATTTACGTTCCAAAAGTGGGAGATTGAAACCACAAAGGGGGGTATCACGGTCAGCGACACTTGGTCTTAGTGAGAATGTTATAAGTAGACCAATCATAAGTACCCAAGCTATACATCAGTATTAATGGGCAGAAGCATAGAACCTCAACTTTACTCATTCGCCTACTCTTCAATGTATTGAAACCAGAAATCTGGCTTTTTAACGAAAAAATTTCGGGCGGATTGCCGTGCATGATACAAATTTTTTTAGTCCATTAAACTCGTATTCCGCTCGAAGTAGTCACTGTATTGAATACTATTACCCGTAAAAAATTTTAATTTTCAATTAGCCTGATTATTTGATTGAATTAGATCTTGCGCGTGTGAGTTATACTCTCAGCAAGTGATGAAGCTGAGGGCGGCGTGTGTTGCGGTTTCTCAAAACTTTCTAGGAATACATCCGTGCCAATGGTCTTAAGGGTCTAAGATCGGTGTAAAAGATTACACATGAGCTGCAGGACGCGGAAATACATCGGTGACTTTAATTTGTATATGGCAAATTACAATATATATTCGATTAGGTCGTCAGAACGAGTAAGCTGAAAGACCACTCGGCACGCAAACTTGACGGGAAGTCATTTTCGCCTGGTCTCGAAATTTTGCCCAAAACAAAACTATTCTAATTACACTTCCGTGGGAAAGGACGGCGGATTCAATAAAACTGCATTTAGACTATCTTAGCATTTCATAATGTAGTATAATAATAGATGGCTAAGTGCTAGATTGGCAATTAATTATCATTGTAGAACGACGTCTTTACACAGTGCGCGTATCTAAGTGAATCCCAATATAATTAATCTAAAATGCACTAGCAACCTCCGATATTCTTGTAGAGTTATAAGCTTTTAGCTAGCTACAGCCTAGGCTTCGGTGCTTTTATTTGGCCACGCCCAGACACATCTTCGGTACCGGGGTATATTCTTAGCCTGAGTAGAATTGTGCGAGCTGTATTGGTAACTCTAGGGGCAGCCGGACAAGGATTTGCTGCCCCACACGTCGCCTGAACCAGAATATATTTTTTATAGCAGATGAGTCTGCATTTGGAAGAAGCCTATGCTCTTTTAGGATATTGTTATCATTTCGGTTCTTGTCAAACAGATCTTAAACATTGGTCTGACGCATTGGCTCTCATATAGTGTGTAACAGTGCCCAAACGACAAATAAAGCCTCCGTGTTAACTCGGGATATTTTTAAAGTACTATAATCCCTGTTTCAGGAGTTGGGTGCGCTAGAAACCGGGATTTGTGGCGTTCTCGAATACGTCACACCGCCGAAGGAGAACACATGTTTCTAGCGGGACTTCTATAGTCTTACCCCATTCGACTACCTTAAGACAGAAAATATGATCAAATATAAATAGAGCCGAGTCTTAGGGTCCTTCGAGAATCTCCTTTTCGAGCGGTAGTATTTTGATTAAGCAGAAGGTATATCAATGCCTTCCATCGAACCGATCGGTTAACAGCATGCACCTCAACGCTACGGAGGCTGGCCTCCTGTGAATACATTCTCTCATATTTTCTCTCTTATCGTTCTAATACTCATTTATCGGCAAATCATCTCCTAGCTGAATTGAATAGAAAGCTCGCAACCGTAGACCAGTCTTTCGGTTATTCTTTAATATTTGAAGAATATATCCTGTTAATTTCTTCAAGTATACCCTTACTATAACAGGTCGGATTACATTATATTATGTGCTACATACACGATGGGGCTTCGAGGGGTCCAAGAGGTGGAGCACTTATACGAAAACGCGATGCTTCCCAGAGATGGCCAACCGGATATACTTTTCAATACCAGATCAACGGTGTCTTGCCAGGGGTTGATCAAGGTACTATGGCAGCGGCATTTGAACGTGCATTCCAAAAATGGGCCCAATTTTGCCCCTACAAGTTCCAAAAAGCAAGCGGGAACCCTAATATTACCATTTCAGTAGTGGGTGCCAATGATCCACAGTTTGTCCGCAACCCTTACTGGCAAGCCTACGCCAACATAGGGCCCTCAGGCTACAACCAGCCGAGTTATATAAGGTTCAAGGGGTCATCGTTCCAACGATGGACCTTTGAAGCTGTACATACTCTTTTTTTACACGAATTTGGTCATGTTCTTGGTCTGGACCATGCATCGGACCGAGGGGCTATAATGGCACCTTCCATCATGAATATGTTTAACGAAAGGCAGCTTACCGTGAATGACACGTCAAGAATCCAAAACTTGGTCCGAGGCTTGGGTCCACCAACAGGAAGCTATAATAACCAACAGGGCAATCAAAATCAAAGGCCCAATCAAGATCAAAAGCCCAATCAAGATCAAAGTTTCAATCAAAGCATTCAGCAGTACAGGCAACAATACTGTACGCCGGCTTACCAGCAATATTACCCACAACATTTTGCGGCGAACTGTCGATAACCACTATCCATTATATGTTATATAGCGGCTGTAGTACTGAATCGCTTCGGCTCGGCCAAAGAAAAGGCCGCTCGGGTTTCGCAGGTATTGACTTTGCAACACCGTTGTTCTAGGGTGACTTTCATATTTTACAGTGGTTAGAGTCACAAGATGCCTAGTCATTTTAAGTACAAGTTCGGACTTCAACGCATCGGCGTTTGTAGAATCCGGTTGGTGGTGTGGGAACTCTCAATTTTGAAATTACGAAAAACCTTATACCTTAATCAGTTGTTTATAAATTGACTACCTAAGGCCCGAAGTTACGGGCCTCAATCACTTTACAAAAAACTAGGTTCAGCGTCTTTTTATCGATACTGAATCCGAAAAACTTTTGATATGTTTTTGTAGTTATTCTAATCTGGATGCTGGTTCGACACTGCGTATTTGACCGTCAAATGTGGGTATTCGCAGCACTTGATATCTAGATGCTTGTGTGACGCGTAAGAATGATATTTCACGGAAATGTATAAGGCTAAAGCGAAGGGCCGGCTCAAGCAATGATAAAGAACTGACTGTTTCAGGTGCCTGCGGGTTGGCAGGGTTATAGCATAGTTGCTGCATACGATTTGTAAGAGTCTGTCCCCGAAATACTCAAGCTTTTGTTAGGCTAGACGAAGCGAAATAACTCTCTAACGTCTTGTCTTAACATCCTTACGTACGAAACAGGCTAATCTAATTCAAAGCCTGTTAGCCTTTGGACCGAAAAAGCTTGAATTTTGGCCTACAGGAATGAAAATTATTGATTTATCCTATACCCTGGATCTACGAATGCATTAACAGTAGTATTGAAGACCGTGTAGCCTGGTCATCTGATAGTCTACCGAAAGATTTCGGACGTACCATTTGTGCTGTGTGAAGGCTGAACGGTCCGGTTTTGCGGTAGAATCCCTGTTCCAGAGCAACACAATCCACTGGGTTAATAGGTTGAGCCGCAGCTTCGGGGGTGTAAAACATGCAAGCTCGAATATAGCGCGCAGATGACCTAAAAAACTGTCGTATATCTACTAATATAGGGGTGAGACTTGTATAGGGTATACGACCGACCGATTAATGGACTCAACTGGATGAGGAAGCGAGTCATAATGTCAAGAAATAGTAGATGAAATTTAAGACAAGGAGTTATCATCGGTGCATAGTACTATACTTCGGTTCCAGTCGCTTTCTGTATAGTAGCTAAATGGATGTCGGTAGATCATCTACCCCTACTCGGACATTTCGACGGAGTTTATACCGAGCCGCGATAGTAGGATAAAATTTCTGGTTAAATTATTCATTTTAGAATGAATATAAAAATGGTGCCATCTGTGCCTTCCGTAAACTTACCGCTTTGTAGAGACTAACTTTTACAACAAGAGGTAACTAAACAGAGAGTCCATTTGATTCAATTGCCAAACTTATCATATAAGTATTGCCTTTTAATCATTGAGTATGCATTTCAGTACCAGAATGGTGATTGGGCTAGCCCTTCCAGTTGCTTATGCACAGACGACAACCATTACAGCCTTACCGACAGGCGCTTACGGCCAGGTTTGTCGTTTTACTCGTAACCCCGATTTATGTTTCATTGATGACGAGCTAAAACTTTTAAATAGTGTGGTGGTGTGAGCTGGACGGGATCGCGTACTTGTCCAGTGGGCTGGACCTGCGTACAGGCCAATAATTATTTTAGTCAATGCCTTCCCGGATCCCCTTCGGATTACCCTCCACGGCCAACGACGACGCCGATTCTCGTAACGGGAGACCCAGTACCTCCATGTAGTCTGGGTACCGTCTGTATTACAACAGCACTAACGTGTGGACAACCATCAACCGATACCGTGTGTCAGACATTTTGCACAGAAGATGGCCCCACTTCGTTCTGGCCGCCTCTTACCTGCCCGTCTACAACCATAAAAACAACAAAGACCAAGAAACTCACGACTCCAAAACAGACTACTGCTAAAACAACAAAAACTTCAAAGACTAGAAAGACTACAAAAACTTCAAAGACCACAAAGACTACTACCACATTCAAGACCATCACTTACAAGCGGGTTTGAACTTCAGATTTAGAGTTCGTTCAATATTGGAAGCCAGATGGAAGTCATATGAGCTTCGTCTAGCGTGGATGTAGCTTACGATCACGAAGATACCGTTCTATACGTATATAGCAAAGCCATTGCTGTAACGCCGCAAGAATATATGTGTTTGTTGTAAGACTCAATGGTGAAAGTAAATTGACATCCTTCTGGTGAAAAGCTGTCACGCCTGTATAGAAGAGCCAAAAAGGCTCAAATATGCGATTTTGAAGGATTTTTTCTTCAACCTGGAAAATCTAAATGGGTTGCTTTAAAGTTAAGAACCAATAAGGTATCAATCGAAAATAGAGTTAGTAGATTATGAGTATCTCCAGTACTTGGCATTGGCTAGAAAAGTCACTCCCTTACCTGGTTGGCTCACAAGTGTGTTTTGCTTTTTCACTTCAAATCATTGCACTTATGCCCCACACTAAAGCGGTAGGGGTTTTATAGTTCCTTTTTGTAGAAAGCAGATCTCCAAAATGTTGTGACTCCCGGTGTATGGATATATGTGCGAATAGCGTGCGAGGGCGTTACAAAAGACACTCAGAGCAGAATAAAATGGACAAGACCGAAAGAGTGTGGGTCTCATACAACTACAGCTAGAAAGGCCGTCGGCAGTGTACTTCTGAGCCTAATTTAAAGATTGTTACCTCCAATTCGACTTTCCGCCGTTCGCAGGTCATGCCTATACAAAGGGCTAGTGTAGTTGAAGAGCCTAGTGGGAGTGCAAACCTCTAGGATCCGCGGCGAGCGACTAAACTAATCAGGAAGCTATTTTAGGTAGCACAAATGCTCTCATTTTCTGGAGCTGTTCAAGCTAGCATACTCCAATACTAGCTTAGCATAGCAATGTGGAGCTCTATTAACAGCTACGGGCTAGCAGCCCAATCTTCTGGGGCTGGTCAGAAAAATGGATACTTAATTTGCTTTTCACCTGCCAGCCTCCTACAATGACTCCCGATATTGTGCAATTATGTATATCATCTAGAACTACTATTTATGCAATTATTTATCTCCAAGAAACTAACAAAGCATCGAGTAAATCATGGAGATCAAGGGTGTGAGCGAGATCCATGTTTCAATACGTGTACACAAAGAGCCCAACAGAACGCGGTAGATCTCATAATGCGGCATTGTGTTGAATCAGTCAACAACGGAATCAACGGCGTGCTGGTATATATATTTACTTAGTTGAGATTACTTCTGATTAGAAGCTTCAGAACTCTCGATCCCCGCGTTCTTCCGGCCATACACATCGTACACAGCTTGCTTGACTTCAACAGCACCGATTGCACCTACCTTTTGCAGCATACCCAGTATCTTCAAGCCATTTTTTGTCTCTCCGAGGTATAGACGGGCCATAATCGCTTTTACTACGTTGCTATAGCAGCTAGTTCGTGCGTTGAGATGAGCACCAGCATCCAATAACATCTTGACGACGTCGACTGTCGTCGTTGTAATTCCGTAACGTATAGCCACCGCCAAGCAACTCCCGTAATATCCATCTTGCGCATTAACGTCAGCGCCGGCAGCTAGCAACATTTTAATAACGTCGACGGTCATTTCCGTAATCCCGTAGCCTATAACCGCTTGCAAGCAGGTACCATAGTGCCCACCTTTCGTATTGGCATTGGCACCCGCATCCAGGAGCATCTTAACAAGTGCTACCTTGGATTCAGAATTACCCGTTGATCGGGAAAGTTGAGCAAGGGCAGCCTGCAACACACTACCATAGTAGCCTCCATGAGCGTTCACATCAGCCCCGGCGTCTAACAAGATCCTCAGAATTTCTCCAGTCTCGCCGTAGTTGAATTCATTACGATCGGTTTTCACTAGGGCATATAACGCGTTTCCATCTCCAGAAAGCCCACCCTGTGCGTTTACGTTGGCGCCTGCATCTAACAAAAGATGAACAAGACTTTTGATTTCATCCCCGAGTCGCCAACTATAAGTTCTCAGCGCAGCGTTTAGGGCATTCCCATAAGGTCCACCCTGTGCGTTAACGTCAGCCCCTGCATTCAGCAGTGTCTTTACAAGTTCTATATCCGCACCGATGCCATATTCACCAGGGCTGGCAATAGCGGCCTGTAATGCACTACCATAACGCCCTCCCGAGATATTGACTTCGGCCCCGGCTTTCAATAATACCTGAACAAACTCATTGTATGGCTCTGAGACTGTAAGACTAAATCCAAAATGCCGGGCTGCAATAACGCCTTGCAGAGCATTACCGTAATACCAACCCTGGTCATTGACATTGACACTAGGGTCTAGTAGGAGTGTTTTGACAAGTTCTAATTTGTAGTCTATCGATAGCGTGTACAGTAAGCCTGCTCCTATGCTCCACTTTAGGCGCGAATTACTTATAAAAGCATTGCGTAAGGTTTGTAGTTGCTGCAGCAGATTAGAGTCGTAATGCAATTGCGTTAGGAGTACACCCTGATTGATGTCTTCAACACTCGCTGCCTCGGCGTGATTGAAGATATTCAAGGTTGCGTATTGAAGAAACGGGTAAGCTCGGGAAAGTTCCTTTTTATCTGGAAAGTCTTTTGGAGACAGCACACGGAGCTCTTCCATGTTGATATAAGACAAACAACAAGCGGCAAGTTTCCCGTGGCTAGCGCCAACAACATGAGGTACAAGTGTCGGATCTAATGTTTGGAGCCTCCTGTTTCGTAGGAGAAAGTCGTTGACAGTTTGATGAATGAAGCGAGCTTCTCCATTATATCCATCTCGTAGCCACCGCACTTCAATAAGTCCTCTCGAAGTACTAACAATATACCGCTCGATCGTTTTATCCGTTATCATTGAGCGATCCCATCTCCCTAGGCCGCTTAGGTTCGTCCCAGCTAGAATAGCATAGTATAATTCTGCAGGGCCTAAGGGAGGGCTGGCAAGCAACACCCATTGCAATA
Organism: Dactylellina sp. 'tibetensis'; assembly: GCA_036971435.1. Lineage (NCBI taxonomy): Eukaryota > Fungi > Ascomycota > Orbiliomycetes > Orbiliales > Orbiliaceae > Dactylellina > Dactylellina sp. 'tibetensis'. The sequence goes on along the minus strand of JAKDFA010000020.1, from coordinate 90,451 downwards.
TAAGGATGGTTTCATGCTTATATTGGTTATCCTTTTCCAGAAGGATACTGAAAACTTCGTCAAGATCGCCTGGTATCTGTGAGATCCTTTCCCGCACTAACGCTATTCTGCCTTCCTCAAATGCTTGGTTGAGTATTTCTATAACAAGAACGACCCAAAGGAAAATACCATCGGCTTTCCTAATGATCTCCTTCCTAATATCCTCGTCCTCAGCTCTAAGCTTATGGTAAACATATATACTGATATCCTGATCGTGTTGGTGCTGGCTCTCTATGACTATGTCCAACATCTTCGCCATGCTTATAGTGGGGTAATGCCGACTGGATAAGCAAATCTTTAAAGCAGTTCCGGATGTGATAGATGTCAAGGCAAGGCTTTCGAGGAATGACACAACGGCTCGTACTTCCGGTTCATCACATTCGTCTAGAGCATCCACGAGTAGTATTATCGGGTGAGCGCAATAACGGATAAGCTCTTGGAAGAAACTTTTAAGTTCGCCCAGATACCATTTCCAAGACCTGCCATGTTTCTTCTGCTTATCCAGAAACAAGGGCATGAATCGATCGCACAATTGCGAATCTTTCTCTAAAAGTTGATATAATAGTGAGCGAAGCATACCAATAGCACACTTCTCAAGGGTTCTCCCGCGAGCGTTAAAGAAATATGTCGCTATGTGGTGGTCCAAAAATATATTTTTACAGTGGAGCAAAGTGTGTTTCATCAAAGTTGATTTTCCGGCTCCTGGTTTGCCTTTGACCCAGAGCACTCCATTGTAGTCTTGAACATCGTGACTACTTTGCCATTTCTGAAACTGTTGGGTTTGAAAGAACCAGTTACATGTACCTGCGTGACCGACAGCTATATCGTGGAAGCGAGCGTCCATGTTCTGAAAACTAAGAGATTTCAAACAAGCTTCCTGATGATCGCCATGGGAGTCAGCCCATAGTCTTTGGCTAGCTGGTAGTGTACAAAGCAGCTCTTTCGTATATGCTGCCGCTGTCACTGCAGCATACTCCTGCCATTGTTTATTTTTATGGGAATCCGAATAATCGCAGATGCCCCTGATTACTAGACATGGTACGGTATCCATAAGCCCTGCTGCTTCCATCTCAAAACAGTAAATGTCAAGTTCTCGCGCGATTCGGTCCCTGATAATACCATCTTTCATGACTTGATTACCGGATGCAACGACACCATAATGGATAACCGGGTCATTCGTGGTTCGGATTGGTCGAGATACTAATTGTGTCAAATCACAATGATCACAAGTTCTCTCGCCGGTATGATTGTAGGTTGCCTGAAATAACAGATCTTGTCCGGGATGTGCATATTGAGTAGCCGTTCTAGGGTATCTCTTTATAACCTCGGAAAGGAAATCTGGAATCCGACTCCCTTCTGTCATCTGATTCGCTTGGAGCTTGGAAATTGCGGTTAGAAGTTCAAAAGGCGGTTTATTCAGCACACCCATACGCTGAAAGGAGCCTGCAACAGCTTTGCCATAGTCGTATTGTATAACGCCTGGGGACTGCCCCAATGGCTTACTGACTACGACATCGCCCAGTCGGATATCAGCAATGTCGCTGGGTACCCCTCCTCCTATGCCGACCATGAAGTAAAATTGTATTGAAGGGAAGCTAGCCCTCATTTGGCTAGCTACAGCTGCTGCGGATGTGGTACCGTATACACCCAATGGCAAACAGGCGATTGCAACTTTATGCTCGCCAATAGAGCCATATGTGTAGGCATTGCGATCATGCGGTTGGTTTGGTAGGTCGGGAAAGACGACGTCCAACATGGCTTTAGCCGCAGCCATCTCAAGAGGAATAGCGCAGACCCATCCAATCGTAAATTCATCCTGCGAAACATTTCTAATGCGGGGTCGGTGGCTGTCATTTTCATCGACTCGCTTTCTCTTTGACATATCTGACTTGAACGTGTACCCGAACTTGAATTATATCCAGATGGCAGTTTATAGGAATTTTATGTTGGCTATGAATCCTTCAGCGGATATAATACAACCGCCGTGGTAGATTCGCGAAACAGAGTATGCTGCGGGGAAAGCTCAGCCTCATTTGAGGAACGTATGCAGATTTAGTCACGTGATACCGAGTATCATCACGTATGATAGCTTGACTATATAAAGCGACCCTATGTTCTACTTGGCTATTAATATACTGCTCTTCTAGTAATATCAATATAAGTCTCTATATGGCTACTTAAGTGATCTTGTGCACTATCTGAAGCTTTATTTAATTATGTCGAAGCGCTCTGGTATTAGCGTGTTTTCTATATGTGCACGTGCGAGGGTTTGTTTGCATGCCAAAGACGGAACATTGAATCCGGCCGGCCTCCGAGCGAGACCTCGCGGTTTGTATAATTCTCCCTTCGGACAGCCAGGAATACACGTGCTATTATGCTAGCTAACACGTGTTATTCATTCTTTGTCTTTTAGCTTTCTTAGCGGGAGAGAGTAGTCCTATACTAGAAACATGTGAATCAATAATGTGGCTGCGTTGTCTAGTGGCGCCAGTTAATGGATATTCTTAACATTTGTGTGTAACGACGCCAATGCTGCTAGTTGCGAGCCAGCATCCCCCAGTAGCGCTAACCAGCTATTTAAACCAATTAGAACGCTATAAACTTGGTGCCAGCCAATTAGAACACCCACGGCTCGCAACCTGGCGCGATCTCGACTTCTGATAAATAAAAGAAGCGGCCAAGAATGATCACCGAGAGGAAGTATTTATTGGTGTTTTGCGGATCAGAAGTCCATCCAATATCCTCCATACGATTGTTCATAATCTAGTAGAGGGAGACTTTACTTAACCACCGTACAAATGCTCCGCAGCACAGGAGTACGTATGTTAGGGAAATGCCGACGACGTAGCACAATGTGCTGCTTTCCTTATTCGTTCGGCAAATACACCCGTGCGTCTCAATCAAGGAAATATTGCATTCAGAATATGATTTTAGCCAAGCGCAACGTGAAGCACCATTTTATGAAGCTAACGTACAAACCGAACTGAGTCCTTTAATATATCTGCACTGCTTAGCTAATCAAAGAAGACATCATCCGATATTTCATCTCAAGCCCTCGCACAGCTCACACGGTGTCTACGATTTTTAAAATAATAGCCTATCTAAATCTACTGAAAGATCATTTTTTAACACATTTAGTTACTTTAATTTGCAGCCGTTAAATCAATTTTCCTTAAGCTCATTATTCGGACGCCCAGAGGCAATATTTAGCCTATTGATAAGCTTAACCTAGCGTCTTAGTTGGTCACAATTTAGCTCCAAACCTATAGAATTCACCTGACTCATTATATGAAGTAACTTTCCCCAAGTACCCGATTAAATTTAGCACTGGCAGTTAAGAGCTCGGATTAATACTATGGTGCATTGTCCGCTCTTAAGTTTAGGACATAAACGGGTCTAATTAGCTGATAAACAGCACACGACTCGCCTTAAGAAGCTGGCTATATATGAATTCAGTATACGTCTACTCTAGTCAAAAGGTCTCGACAGCGGTGCTGACAATTTTACTTCGAGTCAAAAGAAAAATACTAATTGAAGCAATCTGCTCAGTGATAGTTATCAGCCCTCTACGAGCCATAGGGATGCTAATTACTCAAAAGCCTCGAGTAAGAACTATTCATGAAGAGGGTTTAATAGGTATATGACGCAACGATTACCAATCTGGTATTTGCTGCTTCTCTGATAGTTACAATCGCTCGATTAGATTCCATGAGTTAGAACATGAGAATCGTTTCTCAACACAGATCGGTATTACCTACTTGATAATTAATAATCAAGGCCCCTGTATCTCGAGATCTCATATTATTCAGCACTTTGACGTTAATTACCAAGAGTACTCGTCAACTTTTCCAAAGTCTCTCAGAAACAATATTCTAGCGATATTGAACGAAGAGCATTCGAAAACCGTTGACTCTCATGAAGAGGAAAGTCTAGAGCAGTCTGACTCGAACTAAATATATTTTACTGGATAATTTAGCACAGAGCTTAAGTTGTTCGAGTACCTAGATAAAGCTATAGTGGATGAGAGTCAACAATCAGAATATATCAGCGACCACTGATACTATAGATAAGAGTACTACGGTTTAATACCTCAGTTCCTTCCGAATTCAAAATAAAATCTAGAAAGTCAAACAATATCAGTTAAGTAGAGTTATAAGATAACAGATTTTCCGGAAAATGAGTTCTCTCGGTCTTCTAATGAATTGTTGTCCCTGGAGACACGGGGGCTGGGAATAAGACCACGTAGGCCATTATGCTTTTTAGAATAAAAAAAGCATAGTTCTTCCTATATTATCACTTCCGGTTCGGAACAGCTTTAGAATATTTATTATTATCAGCGTGTGTTATTATATGGCATTTATCTGCAACGCAACAAATTACTGTCAACGGGTTACGAATCCCGTATCCCGGCCCAATGGTGCTATAAAGCCCCCTACTACCCAGTACCACCTTTCATAGAGAGATCCGATACGTTATAATACGTCTAGTATAGCCAATACTACTTTCTTTACCCCTTTATGAGTGGTAGACAGCTACAGAACCATCCCATTACCCATTGGATTACCTGTGGCCGTTAGCTTTTCTCGCCGAATATACCTTATTTTGGATTTATAGTGTATCGATTAAGCTTTAGGAATCACAACCCGATTAGGTCGATTAATAACTTTAGATCTCTGATGCCGGGATTTCGCTCCCGGATCACGGAAAATATAGCTTGTTCGAATGACGTATTAGCCTGCAAGAAATACATAACAAAGCAATTGATATGTTGATCACCTTGACTATTACGACGTTTATGTGACGCGCACGCTTTCAGTAAGACGTCAAGGCAGATAGGTTTTATAATTTAGTCTATTGATTTTCTATCTATAACTTTCAAAAACTACACAGTTTGTAATCCTTAGAATCTCTGTTCGACCGTCAAAAGCTCAACTTTGCGAAATATCTCACGTTTGTGAACATGGAATCTATCAACAATATCGTCACTTATATTTCCAAGGGGTTAGATTACGGGTTAGGATGGTGCAAGTTGGTACGCAATTCAACATCATTCCGAATAGAAATACCAAACTTGGCTACCTTTTTTAGTCGGTGGTAGCTAACAAATTTCAGGTCCAAAACCGCGAGGTCGGCTGGCTTACTATCGATCGCAAGGCAAGTTGCCCGTTCGAAATCCGAATTTTATCTTGATATCTTACTGCTCCTGAGCCTAACTGTCATTAGACCGGAGAAATGAAGCGAGAACAGATGCCTTTGTTAGAGAAACTAAGGCTCGTTCTACTTTTTAACCCTCTCCTTGAATGGTGTATGTATTAACATCCGCAGTCTACATAAACCCGGACACGATGAAATTTCACTCTGATGCGATCTTCTCGATTCGGCGTTAACTGTTTTATCAATCAGTGGACCAGACATGGTTGATGAGATCATATCTCCATAAAAATTCGATTAAAGAAGGGAAAGAAGAAAGAGTTTCGAGGTCTAAATCCAAGATTGGACCTTTCATCAATTTCTATCGAATAGACATGAAACAATTCGTACCGAGCAATATCGCTGACTATCCAGTAAGCTTCTATAAACTAAAGCCCTAGACTTTTCTCCAACGGTACTGAATTATGTGGAACAGAATTTCGAAGAATTTTTTGTTCGACAGCATGCACCTGGCTCGCGCCCGATTTATAAAGAAGATGATGATGTGAGTGGAGCATTTCAACAATATCAAATAATAATATCCAGTATTTTTCTTCCTAACAAATCTTGATAGTCTCTCGCTGTAATCCCTGCGGACAGTCGAGTGGTTGTATACCCCAGTGTTGAGTTGGCCCAAAGGCTCTGGATCAAAGGGAAACATTTTTCTATTGCAAACTTGCTAGGTGAAGAACATCTCGCAGAGGAGTTTGCAGGCGGCTCTATCGCATCCTTTCGGTTAAGTCCACAGGATTACCACCGTTATCATTCACCTGTTACGGGAACCGTTCAGTGGTTTAGGCAATTAAGTGGGGAATACTACAACGTGGATCCTTGGAATTTAAGATCTTATATTGATGTATTGACAATGAATGCGAGGTGTGCTGTAAACCTCAAAACGGAAAAATATGGAAATATGCTCTTTATTGCGATTGGGGCGACCGACGTTGGAACGGTCAAGTCTGTACAATCTCTTAGAAGATTTATAGGGAGTTACATTGCTAACACACTCGGCATCTGAAATAGATTTCGGAACGAGACGATGACCATAGGAAGTAAAATCCATAAAGGGGATGAAATTGGTCGGTTTGAATTTGGTGGCTCTAGCATCCTTGTTCTCTTCCAAAAGGGACGAATCCACTTTGACGAAGACCTATTAAAATACAGTAAACAAAAAGTAATGATTGATGTTGAAGTGGGAATGAGCTTGGGTTGTCTGCAAGCACAAGATTGACAAGATACCAAAATATTACAAAAAAATATTGATGTTGGTGAGGAAAACTTGGTGCGGGTAGAGTCTTTTTGCGATTTATATATATGTAAATGGAGATTGCTCAGTATGGCATCTACTGTTTTCGGCTTTCTCTGACTGCTACCTTCGAGTCCAAAACATCTGTCCAAAGTACTGGCGGTAGCGTCGGCTTGCAATTATTGCACCTCTGCATTCGGAAAGCGTTTCCATGCCGGTTCAAACTTGTGTATTATGAAATCGACAAAAGTGATAGTTGTTTTTAATTTATGAGTTTAGCGGATGCAGCTGTACAAGGTTTTGAAAGCGAGACGTTAAGCCTTCAAAATAACACTCGGTTACAAAAATTTCGAAGCCTACTGGTATTTAGATCGGCAGAAGAGCCTTTTAAATACGAAACTGGCATATCTAATTGTGAAGATCAAATACGATTACCAGTCACTTGATATATGTTATAAATTGCGGATGCATACATTACAGATTCTCTTTCCACAGTAAATAATACAATTTATATGAAACAATAACATACTGGAGAGGAGTTTGAAATGGGGAGACGGTCTGGAAACTAGCTTATTAACTAGGTCAAGGGGTCTAGTCTCGTGAAGATAGATTTATTGTACGACTTCGCAACTTATCCAACAAGCGTGTTAACCTTAATTCCCACTACCTCTCGCAGCCTAATAGAAGCTGGGTCTAGTAGACGCTGGGTCCTTCTAACAACATTCCACCTTAAAGCCTCTTAGTTAGTTGTGTCTATGGATATATCAATCTTTGATTTCACTTACCATCAATTGGAATTACAACCCCATTGGTATACAAACCGGCAGGTGATGCAAGGTATAGAGCAGTTCCAGCCATTTCTCTAACATCTCCTGCCCTCTTAGCCGGAATATCCATTTCTTTTGTGTATGAGCTGGTGTTCTTCTCATCACTGCCTTCAGTCGTCATCTCAGATGGGAAGACGCCTGGAGCGATGGAGTTACATCGAATCTTCAGTGTTTTGAAAGTTTCCGCCATCATCTTTGTTAGATGAATCACAGCAGCCTTACTTGCATTGTAGGCCATTTGATTCTGGCTCAACTTTGTCAGGCCTGAGACACTGCTGATATTAATGACGGAGCTTGAATATCCTTTGGTCACTTTTGTGCCTTCCTGTAGTAAAGGCAAAAAAGCTAATGTTACAAAGTACACGGAGGCAACATTGGAATCAAAAACCGCCTGCCAGTCACCGAAGTCCTGGCCTCTGTAAAGATTTTCTTGCGTTTTTATAGCAGAATCTCCAGATTCAGCGGACTTTGGCCCGGCCACTCCTGCATTGTTGAATAGCACATTGATATGTCCTTCAGCTTGACGAAGCTTTTCCACTACTTCGTCAATTGAGGATTTAGATGTAACGTCTCCCTGGATTGGGGTTATACTGCCAGAGGTGTCCGATCCATGATGTTCTGCGGTCGCCTGAAGGGTATCTTCACGACGTCCTATTATATAAACCTTTGCACCATTCGAGGCAAAAGCTTGCGCAATCATTAAGCCGATCCCCTATTTTGATAATATTATCGGTTAGGAATTTGAATTCAGGGCCGGTTTGAGATTACTAGTTTCCCAATGCCGAAGATACATACAGTTCCACCGCCTGTGACTACGACCACTAATCCCTTAACCGAAAAAAGGCTGCAACATGTAAGGTCTTTAGTAGAAGCACTACTTTGCGACATTATGAGGGTTTGAATGTTGAATTTATTAAAAATATTTTTACGACTAGTTTATCTGTTGATGCGTCTTAAATTGATGCACTGATATTATATAGAGAGTAAGGACTTGATCTAGATTTCTTATTCTTGTATGACTATATATATATCTGGAGAAGTATTCAAGTCGTCTTTGACTTGAGCCAGCTCCGCTTCTCCACACACACCGAATGTAAATATTCCTATGAATCCATCTTACCTATTTTGATGTCATCTTGCGGATCACGGCATCGGCATAGCTGGTCGGCAGCTTTGCCCGTATAGTACACAACACATTTTTACCGTTATCCGGACGGTGACGGTTGAATGTCGCCAGAAGACAGTAGACCTTTTTTCAAAAGTAACGTAATGGAATCTATTGATTTGATTTTAGGAGTGGAATTTTTGGTGCCGGGCCGAATTAGAGAAAGAGCCTTTCTCTAAATTCTTGTTAGCATTCAAGATTTAGATATTTTCTTACAGTGTATGTCCAACCTACTACGTTGACATCGTAGCCCGAACAAATCGAGCCAGATACTCTATTTAACTGGTTTCTGTAGGGCTACCGCGCAATCTTATACGATAATATAGTAAAATAACGAAAGTATGGATATTGTTTATATCTATCACCTACTATTAATAGGATGACAGACAGCCGAAGTGGTTATTTAACGGCGCGTAGACCCTCTTGGAAGACACTCATGAATCAAAAGTCTGCTATTTTAACTACTAACTGTATAATACTTTAGGTTTAATTTACAACGAGAGTGGGTAGGTAGCTTTAAACTGTAACTTCTGTAAGGCAGTACTAAAATAAGCCTAGTAGATGGATAGAACGGCTCTCTTGCATGTTCACAGTAATATATATAATTCTGCCAGCTAGTCGTTAAAAGGATTAATATAGATAGAGTACAGAGCCGTGTGGCTCTTTTGACCTTTGTCTGGCTCTATACCAGCTGTAGGTTTCTCGCTGCCTTTATACTCAACGGTTACCAATATGCACCTGTCATTAAGAAGACTTATATACAGTTTGTGTTTTACTTGCTCGGTCTACCGGTGCCTTACCCTAGTATCGAGACTGCTTTAGTACAATAGTTTTAATCAGATTCAAACTAGAAGTAAGTTCCTGAACCTCGGGTCATGTACTGTACAGCTGTGATATATCATATCTGGCCTTGAGATTCTTCAAGTAGTGTTTATTCAATCTAAGAACCATATGCTTTCTCGGTCGACCCAGTCTTCGGCGATCTCTCACTCGAGTTCATACAGGCTCCTTCTTCTCAATGTTCACACTTCTTTTTAGAAATCTAATACGCGGTACTTGTTGCTCGCGGGGTATAACTAGAAAAGAAGGCTAATATAAAATAATATTAAGTACCCAAACTATTGGAGCGTTTTTCGCAGCTAAAGCAGAGTGCTTGCAGAAGTGGGTGGATTATTAGATCTTAAGGGCTTTCGTAGGCTCCATCAAGCTGACTGGAATAATATAAGTCGCCATTTTATGACTGACAAGCTCAATGTCGAAAGCTGCCGCATATCTCACAGCCGACAGAAAACCGAAGCCTTTAATAGAAGCTTCACACGCCATTGGCAGATCGTATTCGCATCCTTCCAGCAGCTCTCGCCAAACTAAATTATACAGCATCAGACTATTGCACGCACAACAACCGATTTATGTATAGATAGTTATGCCTACCTTTTTAAGAGTTGTCGTTTGTACTGCAACTGGACTCTTCATGTACTCATATACATTCTGCCGAAATGTTGTCTTTTATTTCGATTGCGCTAGCATCCTTTGTAGCCATGGGCTAGTTGTATTTGGCTCTAATAATAGGGCCAGGATCTTGGTATCCAAAACAACATTTCCAAGCATTCCGGCAGCCGTTTCTTTTATAGTAGTTTGCGATCCAAGTGAATATGGAGTAGATCTCTTATTTAAAGTTCTATACCACTGCAGAAATATCTTAACGAGACCCAATCCAATAGGCTGAGACGGCCGCATAAGAACACTTGAACGCAGAAACATTATATGTAGGGCCCTATTATACTAGTATATTCTTTTAGTTCGATTGAGAGAACTTGGCGCCTAGACACTAGAAAATTAGTTCAGATACGACACATATATAAGAATTTGCTTACTGGAGCTTAAAGTATGATGATAACTAACGGCGATTCACCCGATCTTACGATTAAATTTCAATAATTTCACAAATTATACCCCATGGCTTAATGTTACTGTATCTGGGGTTTGATAAGCCCATGATAGGCAGTGAACTATGGGCTGTATCATGGATATCAAGCAGAACACAGTCATATTGAATTCAATAAATAGAAAAGCCTCCGTGCTATATAGTAGATCTAGTTGGAATGCGTTATTTCCACCTACTTAGTCGTCCTAAAAGGCTAAACTCCTCATCAAAGGTATGAGTATCTAGAATATAAGTAACTCCAGATGAAGAAAGATGACATGACAAACAAATACTATTGGCCTCACTATAGAAGTATCAGCCACAATCCAGCGGAATAAATAGCACGGATAAATCACATCAACTGTGCAGCTTGTAGATGACATAGTAGTGAGCAATATATACTCTGAGCTATCTATGTCATGAATAAACGCTTAAAATTTAAGCTGATAGTCTGCAGCTATAATCAAAATTAATGACAATAACAGAATATTTAATGATATTTATAGACCGTTCTTGTGTCTATGTCTAGCTGATCTAAATCTGCGAGCAGTCTTTCTACATCGAATATGAATATAATGTATGTAATTATGGGAGTTGTAGAGCTGCAAAGTAAAACTAGGGTGTGAGGTGGGAGGAGTGAATCTGGTATTGACTTGCATGCCCATGGATAACTTGGTTAAGCTTTATTGATTATGGCTCCATTGGCTTAGTATCGCCAGATTCGCCAGTGAATAAACTTAGCGTGCTCGTTCTGCTATTCGTGCCCGTTTCCGGCTAAACACCACCATATTCATCAATTCGCCATCATCAATCTACCTAAAATATTTTATGTACCGCTTTTACTTTATTTAGCGGAGTCCACCACCATGATCCGCCAAGTAACTGGCAGTCTCCCCATTGCTACAATATTAGCACTATAGCGGGTAGTTCTTTGCAGGATATTTTAGAAGTCATGACTCCGCATAAAAGTAGAGACCGCAGACTATCGATATCTCTATAACGCCGATTGACGTCGACGTAATCCTTACCCCTAGATCTATAGTCGCGCAATAGTCCCCCATAAGAATAAGTGTGAGTTTCTTACTATATTAATCATGAAGTAGAGAAGCGAGAGGATAATACTCGTCAGCACGATACGCACCCAGCACGCATTCACGCTCTAGGCTGTGAGCCATTATGGCGTCTATGAATATCCTTTAAAGAACGGAAGAATACATACTCCATTACGGAAGGATCCTCAATACAATCAACTAAGGTGGTCAGTTTATTCTTGGTAGGGCGTTTGCAGAGCAAGTCGAGTACGAAAGAGGATAATGACAGGATAAAGAGTAGATTGAGAAAGATTTCCTCTCTCCGCTTATGTTTTGTTAGCATTTTATAAATAAATTTTCATTGTTTAGTAGTAGGATTTACGAGTAAATATTTACGACCTGATAACAGTAGATAGGTAGCAACAGAACGCACATCCTGCTAACATTTTTGTGTTTGAGTAAATCGATCCCGCCCTGAGACCAGACACGAAGCATCAGGGTCTTTTATGATACCGTCAAATGAAAGTGGATTCGGTTAAGTTCCAATTCTCCAATTCTCACCCTCTCACTGTCAAATAATTGGTCCCTATTTATAAGGCAAAACTTTATTTTAACCTGCTCATGGTATATAGTAACCACAGTACTCTATCAACATATTTTAACACGAGGAGCAAACTGAGAGAAATGAACACGGTAGAGTCTAATTTACGAGACCGGGGGAAACGTTATTGCGAGAGCAGGGAAACGGTGGTCTCGTAAACCAGACAACACAGTGCGAAGGGACACGGAGACTAAATAACATTAAGCTAATAAAACTTAAATCTTGAGAGCCTGCCCAGCACACATTCTTGCATCATCAATTCATCATCCACACCCTCGCTATATAAAACACACCACGACAGCATCTAACTACTACCGCAAGAGCTGCAGAGTCTAGCTTGCGGTTCAATAGTTACTTAGCCTGCTGGTAGGGAAAGATGGCTTTCCAGTTACTGAGAATCATTTGCCGACATAATCCCGCGACCAGACCTTTACCCATCAGCTTTACACTTTCACCAACAGGCAGCATAATATCTTAGCCGATGTAGCTCCCACCTCATTTCTAAGTTCACAGAAGGTCAGACGAGCGTATACATCGAAAAAAGTTCGAACGCCAACTGTTGGGCCTATCATCATATGCGAACTCAAAAAAGCAGATATTAATGTTACGAAATTTGGCAAGCAAGCAATCATCACTAGTTTTAAGTCAATGCCCTTAAACAGCCTAAATGAACCTCACCTCTCATGGATTCTACACGACGAGTATGGACGCTCCAATAAATCTAGAGGTTCTTCAGACCTGAACCTTTACTGCCTTCATTATAGCAATATATCTCCGTGGAGGTTAGACGATGGATTCGATGAATGCATAGATTACAAAGTACACAAGATATGGGAAGCGCTTTATGCTAATTCTGAGCTGTTCCGCAAGATGATCGATTATGAGGAGGAGGACGTGCGGCAAATGCAACGTATTAATTTTATGAAGCATCACGAAGTACGAAGCCAATCTCTATGGCAGATGCTATCCGATATGCTTTTAGAGGGCGTAATCGACCGGTCGGATGTGGATCAGCTTCCTGAGCCTTTCAAGTTCAGCAGTCTACCCGCGCCACCATACGTATCTAAATAATTATATAAATGCGCTTGACAAGGAAGTTAGGTAGTACGTACGAGCAGCCAAAGGTTAAAAATCTCCGCTGTAGTATAAGACCGCATAAATTTAATAAACTGGAGCGGCACGCAGACGTATATATCGACGACAAATCGAGCTTGGATAGCCTGAACTAAACTTGACACCGAACGCAAAACATGTAATAATTATGGGACAGCGGAACTAGCTTAACTATCAGAAAATTAAAATTTTTATATCGTGCTTTTGGGCTTCTTAGTAGGCTTCAAATCATTCAGACTCAATACAATCATTATTTTGAGATTTAAAAATATCTAGAATTTAATTTTCCTAGTAATTAAGTTAACCTGGTATACTACTCGCAACTCGAGAAGCACGAGAACGGGCGGGTGGTCAGTAAAGGGATGGAAAAGCAAAATATTGAGCGTGGCAGAGTTGTTGATAACTATTTTCACCCCTTTTATCGAATATAATTATCTTGACACAGGTACTTTGATCGAGAAATAAAATAAGTGGAGTAATCAAATAATTAGTAGGCAGTACTTGGTCGATGGGGATCGGTAGTTGTATGAGCCTTGAGTTATAGAAAATATTTCCAAAAAACATCGGAAGAGTCGTCGCTCCACCAATCGGCCGGGCTGACGAATGGTTCTTGGTTGAGGATGTCTATTAATCAAAAATCAAGTGATTTAAGTGCCGTTGGTCTAAGCGAAGCACAATACAAAGATGAACAGCCAACTATTGCCCTTAGCATTGATAAAATTTGCTAGCCCCGGTAACTTTATTGCTCTAATTGATTTTTTGCAAATATTTAGGCGAGATACCAACTGGTTTAAATATTCCGTTATATTCAGAGTGCAGTATGTTTGATTATTTGCCATCGGAGGTTCAGCCTAGCAAGGATTGATGACTAACAAAATATGCACGTTTGATTCAAAATTTGCAAAAAGGAGACCTGAAAAACCGGCTGTTGTGTTGCAAAAGGTGGAAGGTCTCCTAACACCAAACCGTCAATCCGTTGGGTCACAAACTAGAAGAATCTCTCGTGAAAGAAGCAAGGCGCTGGAAAGGGAAAAAAAACTGAAAGGCCTTAAGGTAATATGTCGTAGTAGTCAGAAATAGTATGCATACCCGGTGACCAAGATTCGTATATTCGCTATCAACAAGGACGATTTGTATCGGAGTAGACCAAGATTTGTGAGTTTATCTGCGATTGGTCAAATCCACTTTGCCGTTCCAAGTTTTCTTATATTGGGATAGCGTAGGACGATCCTTTCCTATGTTGCCATCCAATTGCCTTGGAAAATGTGACCTTCAGGCTCTCTCCTTACGGTTTTTGAACCCTTTCTCCTTTTGTTGGCGGTGTGCTGTATCCGGGTGTGTTGGCAGTAACTACCTTGAGAGAGGTACCTTGGAAACTAACCAAATCAATCAGCATACTCACCAATCATGTCTTCTACCAAGATCGATGCGCGCCTGATGCAGAGGTTCCACAATACAACGCAGGGGAAAGATTAAACGGAATGGAGAAAAATAAAGTTTCCTGTAGTTAGCTCTTCCGGGTCATTCATTTCTTGGCAATGCTGTCCGTCGTAATGCAAATGAAGCAACTTCATGATCCGAGCGGGTCTTGCAGGCTGGGATATTCTTCAAGATCAGAAATCAAGATCCAGACCCTCTCGGTTATTTTGTGCAAGTAGGGAAACTTGCCGTTGTCTGTTTATTTACAAACGCGGCGATTCTCGGGGAACGAGAAGGCAATTTTCTAGCGTAATCAACGCAATGGCATTTCCCGTGCACTCGGACCAAGCCAATACTCACGAGAAAGCAACTGGTAGTTCAGCCTCGTGTTGAGATTTGCGCTTGGCTTTCCGTTCCAAAAGCTGAACACCGCGTTCTGGACGCTGGATGCCGCGCTAAAACCGGACATCATTGGGGCGAAGCTAAGCTAAACCTCAATCTGGCTTTCAGAATGGGGTGAATCGAGAAAATCGAATTTGTTGAAATCGGAGGCAATTCTTTGCTCAGAAAAAATGCAATATATAAATTATAGGTACCTCCACGATTTCCTGATGTCAATTTTCTCAGGTAATATCATCGTTCTAGATAATAATAATGGTAGCGCTTCTTAGAACACTGCTGATATTTGCGGCGGCTGTTTCGGCTCTGCCTCTGCCGTTTACTTTTTCCTCGAACCCGCTGTTGGAGGTTTACGAGGCCTTAACGGCTAAAAGAGCCACGTGCAATGCGGACAACCTCCTTCGCCTACTCAGGAACCCTGATAATCTCCCCGAAGCCATTCCATACTGTCAGACGTATCTCGGTCTTCGGCCCACTACTGTTTTTACTACAATCTACCCTGTCACCGAGTAAGTTCTCCTCTATAAACATGTGAAATGAATATTTGACACTAAAACCTCAAGCATAGAACTCAAAAGACTACCGTGATTGTCCAGGTTATTTCGGATGTCTCCAAAGCGTATACTATAACTACCACTCTTACAGAAACCACAACCGACACGCAGACTTTGACCAATAGCAAGACAACGACGTCGACTGTCGTGCAAACTGTCTATGCAACGGAAACTTATGCGACCACAGCTACTGTAACGGTAACCCTGAGCAAGACTGCTACTCAGACTGTTGAGGCCAGCGATGTTTCCACTGAAGTCGTGCTAGTAACTGTCGTAGCTCCGGCTACTGTCTATAAGACTATTACGGACGTCGTATCTGACACGGAAACTCAGACGGCCACTGACACCGAGACGGATATCGTTACCAAGACCGATTCGCAGACCCTGGTTGAAACAGTGACGGACACGATCTCCTCTACTTCTACCAAAACTGACTTCTTTACTGTTACGAATTCGATTTCGAATACAGTTGCCACGAATACGGTCACTTCATTCGACACTACTACCTCAACTGAGACCTTGACGGACATAACCAGCATAACGCGATCGACTGTAGTCTACACGACTATTGTAATTACCACAGTCACGCTAACCACCGGCACTACAACTACCACGAAGCTCTACACCTCAACTCAAACCATCTCGACCACTTTGACCATATCTACCGCCGCAGCGATGAAGAAGAGGGCCAAAACCCCTATATCTGTCCAACTTCAAACCGGAACCTACCCGCCTTCTCGCATCTCAAGCGCTTGTAACTGCTTGACACTTCCAGTATCTTACATTACAGTATCTGTTTCAAAAACAATCACAAGCAATACCACTGAAACCTCCACAGTCATTGTCTCCACCACGAAGACAGCAACAGCTTTCACCATTGTAGACGCCACACAGACTCTCAAGGCGACAGTAACCCAGGACAAGACGATAGACGAGGTTGCCACCATCACGGCCTCTATCACAAACACTGTTTCCCAGACTCTCTCAGATACGAAGACTGATGAGGTCACTGAGACTGAACAACTCACTCAAACGAGATCTTTCACCGAGACCACCTCGGTTTTGATCACTGAGACCAGCTCTTCAACGGATACCTCCTTCATCACTTCACGTGTAACCCTTACAAACACTAATACCGTGATAAATACTATCACAAACACTGATACAGTCGTTCAAACAATCTCTCAAACCTCCAGAGTTACCGACGTGCAAATTGTTCCCATAACAACCCCCTTCACAGACACACAAACAGCAACAGTTCAAGTCACGGCTACAACTACCCTCTTAACCACCAATACCGCCACCAAAACGGTCTACTTGTCCGTAACGCAAACAATACCGAAGACCAGTACCGTATCATCAAGCAGCACATCCATCACCGGCACCATCACATCATTCTCCACCGTTACCATATCCTCCACAACCACTGTCACAACCACTGCCACTACCACCGTCTTACGATCCTTCAAAATCCGTTTCAGCCCAGATGGTGTAAGCAATCGCTGGGCGGGGATCACTTCTGCTGGTAACGGCTTCATGTACGACACCCGCAACTCTGGGTCCAACTTTGCTGTTGTCGGCTCGTACATTTTTCGGCTAGGTGACTCTGCTGGCAACACGAAATACTACCCCCAATACGGCACCGAAATCGGTCAGTGGTTTTGGAAGACATCTTTCAACAGTGGGGAACAGAAGACTACGGGATCTGTGGCTGGCGACAATACGTGTTCCTTTGGATTTCAGTCAGGCCAACGACTTGTTTACTGCGGCTCTTACTTGTCTGGCGATGGTTTGTACGTGGGGACTCCGGGGGCACAGTTGAACGGTAAAACTTGTTTGTCTGTAGGTACTCTTTATGTTGATAATAATTAGCACTTTCAAATTTAGTATCTGGAGTATGGTGTATATGTTTAGAGCTTTTGTATGAGGGATATACATCATACACGCATGGTTGTATCTATCGCCAATTCTGTAGGTGTTTCCTAGACACTGGAGTTTATCATGAGGATTCAACTTGGCAATTTCTTCGCGTTTCCAGTAGTTCTTATTTATCCCGATTAGTATAGTTAATATTAAGTATTCAGGGTTTGGATGTATTTTATACTTTATTAGATGTTTTAAACAATACAAAATTAGGGCTGCTACATGTTCAGATGTTTCTTATTATGATGCGAAAGCGACAGACTCTCCAACCGGCCTCTCAAATGGTATAGCGCCCGCAGCCTTTTCGGAGCGTTAGACTTAGGATTATTCGCTTTGCTTTTCTGAAATCCGCAAAGCTCTTTCACTTTATTCCCCAGAACATTAACCAGTCGAAACTATATCTAGGACTTAACGTGATACTAGGGTAAAATTGCCGCTCGACTACTGGCAGAGAAGCCCATATCATTGAATTTTCGCTTGGAGCTAGCACCCCCTTCCCTCATATGGTACAGACTAAGCGAGTCGCTCGAACCCTTATTTGCTAATTCTATGTCCTAATTCCCAGTTCTACCTCTTCCTCTTACTATGCCAACTTGTAGATGTAGTTTATTTTCTCGGGTAAATTCTAGAAATGACATTTCTTGCGTTTTCTGACATTAATTTGCTCCTCGCCAATTGGCGATGGAAGGCCACACATTAACGCCCTCGGATGGGAACCTCAATCCTTCGTCTATAGCTGGTTATTGTTAAGGCGAAATCTGTATATTTTGCTTAGGTGTTTTTTATTCATAGTAAAACATGATATCAGGAAATAAACTATAATACTGCTACTTGATTTTGAGCCAAGAATCATTTCATAAACTGTCTCCCATATATGTGAAGCCCAAACAAATCTCTTCGAGATATATACTAAAAACAAAGTTGAGATTGTTCATACATTATATAAAAAATTTAATGATACTAGTCTACTTCCGGTCTAAGACTTACGCGGCCGCAGAATTATATAGCATATTCTCGCTTAATTGTTATATACGATCTTGCAGAATGGTTATACCGTTCTGTAGCCATATACTGCTTAGGCGGAGAAGCGTAATATATTGATCCGTTAGCTTGATTGAAACCTGGCCCTTTAAGTATCTTACGCATAAAAACATTGAACGCAACTGAGTGCATCATTTAGAGCACCTTGCAATTGTGGTTGGCCGTCGAAAGCTGGACCACCATGAACAGTTATCTGGATACCCAGCCCACCGCATCTTAGATTACCGTTTGAATCATACCAATAGTCATCAAGCTATATAAACTTTACGTTCGTAAGCTTAGGGCGAAGAACAATCCGGATAAAATGTTAAGCAATTTAATAAGGGTTTTCTTACCACAATACAGGTCTTGCTAGGATACGCGTGAGAATAAAGTTTGATACTGCTTATGTGGTTGTCGAGGGTATGAAACCAATCAAAGAGTCTAAGGTTACCGTCAGCTGGGAGAATTTTAAGAAAGTAATTCTCGGCATTCCCATCATACCATCAATTATCGTAGATCTCGAGGTATGCCTATTGAGCAGTATATTCATCCCGCTTTTCGAGCTCGGTCTTATTATGTCCCTTCGCGAAGCTGGTCAACGTTTTATTAAAACCCGGTGGAGGGTCTTATTAGAGATATCGACTCCAGCTGGATAAGGGATCTACAGTAGAAAATGTATTAGACCAATGAATATCAAAGAAGGTGACGTAGAATATGCCTACATATATCTCTTTAATGTCAGAAGATAGGTTTGATCGGTTGGTAGCTGCAGCAGTGACCCAACTACTGAGACCCAGGCCAAGCCAAAATAGTTTGGATATCAACTGCATGATCTCGGTCTGATTGGATATTGGGATAAAAACTATACCGAAAGAAAAGGTCGGGAAGATGAAGAGTGAGTGATAGAAGGTTTTGAGGATCGGTATTTAAGTCTTTCATGTGACTAACATAGTAATGCTGTCATTATATGATTCATGGCGGTCCGATAGAGTCTAGAGATAATAGGATCGCAACGGGTTCGCACTGTTCGCCGTCAAAAGAAACGACTTTTTATGTTTTTTTTTATGCTGTTGGTATCTTGCAACGTTGAATAATAAATCTCCATAACAACTAGAGATTGACAAAGCTGGATAATTTCTATGGGCGAAATTAACCGATAGACTCTTTATATTCTCGGTATATAGTAGTTAACTACTTGTGAGCTAAAAGAGGTTGATCAAAAGCCGAGTCCACTAAATTCGGCCAATAAAGTCTTATACTTAATATATTGTTACCGATTAGCACCAGGCTTCATAGCCGCGCCAGTTTTCAGCCATCTTTATATTAAGTTCCCACGTTTATCCATACCTCGGTGTGTGTATCGGAGTGACGTGTATAATACATCGGGAAAGATCCTGGTCGACTGGTTCAGAAACGCTTCTTGATTGAAAAACTGCCAATATGATCACTAATTGTTAAACACGATCAGTAATTAGAGAATGAATCATCATCGTCAATATTGAGTAGATAGCTGGATAAGAGGCAGCAATTATGATCAGTAATCATACACCGTGAATACACCGCGAATACGCGTTTTTTATCAGTATCATATACCGCGAATACAGAGCGAATACGCGCGTGCAGGTGCTAATACGCAAAGCTTGATCAATTATCACTATTTTCTTGGCCGGGGCGGTGATTAACTCCGGAAAATATATACGTATATATTTGCTTTTTGAAAGTCCATCCAAGCTTGGGAAGGTGACAAAAGATTCCAGGTACAGGCTTTCAAACTAATACCAGCTCTTTAACGCTATGGGTATGTACATACATACTCTTCGCTGAACGCGTCAAAACTAACATCCTTCAAACCTATTATCCCTATTATAAAGATTTGAATCTTGCGGCCGAACATAAGCATGTATAAAATAAAGTATATCTTCGATTATCGGCTGGTATGGTAGTCATTTTATTTACTTAGAAGTTAGATAAAAGAACAAAGCTTACACCAGTATAATATAACCCAGCCATTAAGCCAGCCACACAAAATATGCTTCTTAAAACAACATTCGCATCTTTCCTCCTTGCTCACACTGCGTCCGCAGCCTGTGTTTTTTTCTGTAACAATGAGTTGGTTCCACTAAATAGTAACCTGAAATTAAGCGTAAAGCTCAGGCTAACTATTGAAAAAACATCAAAATAGACACTTCAACAAACCATGTTAGCACGAATGCTTCATTAGCTGCATGAATAGGGAATTCTCGGTTTCTAACTGGGGCCCCAATCAGGGGACAGGTTGCATTATTTATCGAGGTTGGGACTGTACGGACCAAGCTAGCGGCGCGACATATTATCCTGGGGAATCAGGTTGGCTGATACAAGGAGGATCGCCTGCTGGGACATACCTGTAAAGATTTTTAATTGTTGGAATACTTAAGGTGGTAAGTATACTGAAAGCGGGCTTAATAGCTAAAGCTTCTTACAATCTCAAGCTCCTCAAAAAATGGTGGAGCGTTCCCTAGATGCTTTGGAAATTAGATAATTTATTTGTATTACTCAGTACTAGAGAAATACGTTTCTACTTCCTAACCAGGCTGACATAGTTATATCTGCAATTTTTTAGACCATCATATTAGTATATAGCAAAACTACTGATACTATCATTATTATTTACTAATGGAAAGCAAAGTCAATCTCGAAACTCAGAGTTAATATTTTGAGTAGCCTTTTGTATTGTTTGGCCTATGGTACCATGGTTCTGATTCGAGTAGTCTCGCAAATGGCGATTAAAGCCAGGTTGAATACTGGGTCACTATTTATTTGGGAACATGCTTTCATCATCATCAGCCTCTACAAGTTCATATTGTAATACTCCATACAAGGGTAACACCAATGAGCTCTGCAGAGGGACCAGTAGAATCGGACTCTATATAACTTAGCATATACGCCTCCAGTGGTCTTACCCACAGTGCTTTAAATCTTGGCGCACTACAATCTTGTGAAACCTGAGAGGCTAAACTAAAAACAGTATTAGAATAATAAAAAACTTCCTTAACTGGAGGCAGTTTAAGACGTTAGGTTCGATATATAACTGGAAAGTATGCCTGAAGCTTACTTGCAAGCCGAAACCCCTTTTAGCTTTAGGGCGCAGGTAAATACTGTTGTAGGATTTCGATTTCCAAGTCAAAAATCTCACATTATTTGATTTTACTAATGAATCCTTAATTTATTCAGATCCGTTAATACTGAATGCGGCTTCGATCTCAGGTACTACTGCTAGGGGGGTGTGGTAGGTCAATATATGATGATTTTTCCAGCTTGAAATGGAAAGTTAACACGATTTAATAACATAATCGACAGATATCACCAGAACTGGTCTATCAGGCTGCTCAAGTTTTTAGAAGCGTTAGTATTGTTTATAGTGTAGTGGCTGTTGTTGCAAACATAGACGCAGAAGGAATATCCGGTGTTATAGGACTCATTGTCAGCATCGGAGCGGCCTTAGGTATCGAAGTAAACGGTTTGGGTCCTCCTCCGCCAAATAAAAAACAACAACAATAACAACAATAGCAGTGCCTATAGCTTCACCCACTCCTACAGTATCTTGTGGTTTCGTAAACCAGGCTCCACCGTGCTGCGTTACAGCACTCTCTGCGCAATGGTATACTGTGAACTTCGTGTTGTCTGGCGACCAAGACCAGTATATTGTGGAATCCAGGAACCAACGATCAAAAATACGAAGATATGATAACACAGTTTGGTACAAATGCATATAATCAGAGACTTGATTATCCACGCATCGATATGAGGATGTATCGAGTCCTGTTTGATTCATGCAATAGGAATACCCTTAATAGCATAATGGATCAAGCGGGCTCTATAGTTCACATTGTAGTTATCAATGAACTTCTACTAGAAGATAATGATTTCAGGGATCTCATACCGGGTACAATTACAAATGATCCAAATGACGATCAAGATATACTTATATGGAGAGGTATGCTTGGATGAATGGCATATCATAGCATTCAATAGCAAATCGTAGATCTAAACCTTGTAGTGGGTGATGTTTGCGTAACTAAAGCATCAGTTCTTGACATTTAACATGGCTTAAAGGCCCTCAATGTAGATGGAATTAACTTGGAAGGTTTTATGAATTCAGTAATTCGTACCTATTAAAGGAGAACGAGCAAGGTACGGGTGGTGCCATTTAGTTGACTTGAGCTTCAACCAAGCCGCCCGGTATTTGACACTAAAATCCATAGTTGCGAGAGTGACTACTAATAATTCACCACTCACCAACAGGAAATTTCCAACCGAGTACTAGCCACGGTCCCTGGTGGCAACAACTTCAATGACAATAACCCACCGACATAAACGGATATTTACAGGGTTCCGTTTGTGCATCCCTAGCTGGTGGTAATTATGTCGGCATTGCTACAAGTGCGAGCTTAGTCCTCGTCAAAGCAAGCTTTTTAGTGATTACTCAGTCTGCATTCCTCGGTAGTCGAGTCTTTGGGCTTCGTAATTTTATAATGCAGTTCAAGAGATAATTAAACATGTAAATGCCAATTCTTATTAAGGGAAGCCTGTTTTTTCGATGACAGTGGTTAATAACGATTCAACTTGATGTATTCTCGAGATCTCAATTTGTTTTCAATATATTAATTTGAATTTCATTAGGTACTGGCAGCGCTTAATCTAACAGTACAACTTTTCCAGGCGGTTCTGGTGGTGTACAATGGTAGAGCGAAATGTTCAGGCTCTTAGATGCAAATAAGATTACCTTCGTGGTCTCCCCAGCAACAAAACTTCATTTATCGCGAGTTCGCATTTGCAGTAGGATCACTTGACTTCAAACTATGGGTGGAAGAAGATGGTTTGATTGAAATTTCAATTCAGAATATCAGACTGATGAGTTGCAGATGGTTGTTGATGTATTTTATTCGCGTTCATGGCTCTTGTAACCGAATTTAATAAACTCCAAAAACCGCACCATTACTATCAAGACCTATTTCATTGCATAAACCGACCCTCCAAAAAGACAGCTGAATGGTCGGTAAACTTTTTCTGTTCCATATGGAAAATCCAGGTTATGGACAACTAACTAGGCCTCGCCTGGGTGCACCAAAGTGCTAGTAATGTATAGAATTTTCCCCCCCTTTTTTTGATAAAAATACAAATAATGTAACATAACATAACTGCGCAGCCGATTGAATTCAAAGTTGGAAAGTCAATAATCGTCCCTAGCCGTGCGCGCACACTCTACTTTGGGTACCCTGCTCCTAATAACAAAAATATTATTTCGAATGTGCAGTAGCTTAGGGGCCGACCTGTAATTAATGTGCGGTACTGTCCTTGTGCGTACCTCAGGGTAAGTTGCAAGGGCTGTAGTTAGCTAGAAATTCGTAGATATTTTGAATTGCTCGCCCGTGTTGTGCTCATGCTGGCCCGTTGCGGTGTGAATAGCTCAAATGTTTCGCGGGGGGCGCCAAGACGCGGCCCGGCTGGCCTGTCGTTTCTGGAGCTATATACTCATAGACTGACCCGATGGTTCTGGAATCGAAAAACCAATTGGATGCCAAGAATGCCAAGCTTCATCAGTATGTTACAGTGCTATGCAGGCGTTTTCGCTCCCTTGTGGCCCCGATTTTGTGTTTTCGGCAGAATTCCGCATGCTAGCCCTCGATTCCATCGGGTTTGCTGATGCCCGACTGTTTAGGGATAACTGTCTGGGGCTGCGCGAGCTGCAACACCGGCAAAACTTGGCTGGCTCTCCGGTGAATTTTTGCACGTGACCATTCAGCTGATCATTAAAAATCAAAGAATAGTCGGGTTTACACGGTGCGGAGCACCCTTCTGACTAGTTGCGTGGGTTTTTGTGCGATGCCAAGAATAATAATTATGTTAGTCAGATAGTGTCACGTGCTCAAGCAATGTGTTGCTCCTACTCACACCTCTTTTTATTTTTTGATGACAGATAACTCAGTCTGTATTCAATCATCCGTTAAATTCTGCCACGAGAACACGCCGTTTGATCAGACTGAAGCCACGATAGACATGGCTGCTTTACTAGACAAGAGTTTTGCTCAAGCAACGAATTTGCTCCTCGATCATGGTATAAACCTCATCATATGGGGTGACCAGGCTCTCGTGTCAAGGGGCTATCCAACAGTCATATGTGTAAGTTGCACTAAAATGCATTACCGCCACTTTTAATTGATCTAGACTCCAACTCACGTAGTACAGGTTTTTGACTTTGTGATTGAAGATTCACGCCTTAAAGAAGCTGTAAGTCTCCTAACAAACCATACAGACTTCAAAGTCATCGATCCCCCATTATCAGCAAAAGCGAAAGGCGTCCTCGGATTCGGTGGATACCATCTTATAAGTAGCGTCGATAAGGCGCTTTGGCCTACTCGTATGCATTTACTTCCGCAATCATTAGTCCATCTCTCAGCCTGCGATGCCGAGCCTGTTCAATCGCCCTTCGATCCGAACATCAAGTTACTACAACCAATTCTCCAACAATATTGCATCTCACTAGTAAAATGTATGGAAGACTCCCTAGCGGCATTAAAAAATGCAGTTACGGCAGAGCGTGCTCTGCTAGCTCTCCTTGCAGTAGCAGTCTACAAAATTCCTAATCTAGGCGATAAAATATGGACCTCCGAAGAGTCAAGCGAATCAAAAGAGGATTTCCGGACTCAACGGAGTGTTGCGGCCCGGGAGATCGAGAAATGGGATGTGGCTGAGGATGATGAAGTCTATCGACAGAAAATAATCAAATATATTTTAACGAAATCGATATACTAGAGCTAATAACAATCTTTCTTTCTTTCTTTTATTGGCTTGGTATCTATCTTAAATAGATAATTTATTCCTAACTACATTAATTGTAGTCTGTTTCTACATGATTCCACCACATGCCTTAATTTAACACAATCTTGAGAAGCTCGTTAGCTTCTGGGTCTATATCACTTAATTTTCTGAAAGCTTCAAGATAGTTTCTACGTCGGTCCTCGTCGACCCCTTCGAAGCTTACTCTCTTCCCATTAGCAACGAGCCAGTTGAGCAAGAATATAATATCATTCTGATCATTTTTTGCTCTCTTTTCAGATGCTGGTCGAGTAGATTCGGATAACCAACTCCATCGCCTAATCTTCATGCAGACTAGTATGGATGGATGCATAACAGGCACTTGAATCTTTAGCACCGTGGATATTTCATTTTACGAATTCGCGAAGTACTTACTATTTTTAATTGTCAAAAGTGCAGATGTGGATAAATCCGGCATTTTGAAAGTAGAGCCCTCTCCGTGTTGTAAAAGCTCAATTTTTGTTGATTTTCCGATTCCCTTTATAGATAATCATAGTGTTAATTGACAGCGTATTAAACGGTTATTCGCTAAAGATCCTGCCGATGCTACATACGTTCGTGTAATTTAAACTCATATCTGCCTTTTGAACGAACTTGTCACTGCTACCAAGCACAGCATTACGTGCTTCTAAGCTAGCCGAATCAACCAAAACATCAACATCCTATTTTGATAAGACTGATAAGCCTCATTCTGTGGAATAAGTTTATGTAGCGACATGAATAGATTCACACTCACATCAGTAGTTCTCTCAGAACCCAGGATGTTCCCGGCCGCGCCTCCTATTATCGCATGTTTAATACCAATTTTATGCAAAAGTGCCGAGACTTCGGATGCGGCTTGTAGAATGTTATTGTTAGAGCTCATTTTCAGGTCGTCCGGGATTTCGGGGGTCTGGCGCTTGGGTCTGGGTAAGCGGTTGTATCTAAATACTGAATATTTTTGGCAAAATTTCGACTTTTGCACTTGCATTTAGTATATTTTCAAAGGGTCGGTAGTTTTTATATCCGATACTTCTATTCTCTGTTTCTCTCTCTCCTAAAGTCTAAAGTCTATTGTATATGTACCGTGATTGCATAAAAATATATATGAGCTAATTACTGAACCAGATACATTGGTGTCCAGATCGTCATTATCAGATCAATCTGCTATATTTGAGCCCCCCAAATGGATAACATAGTGATATGTAAGGTAAACACCTCATCTTGGGCTCTAGAGTAGATATATCCTTCTTCACCCGGGGTAACATTTGAAACGTTATAGCCTTTTTAGACGCTACATCTCCCATTAGAGGTTATATACTATGGCGTGTCATCAGGAGTTCTTGACACTATAAAATTATCGCAACGGTTGAGCCCACTAGCTTCCGCTGGTTGAGGCTTTCGAGTCTTAATGGCAGAGAGCCGAACCGTTGGGTAACAGCAAATTATAGAACGCACTCGAGGTTTGCAGGCTGACATGATGTTCTCTGAGAAACGAAACTACAGACGAGTACAGGTCACTCTAGGATGGACCACGGTATAATAGTTATAGAAGCGTCTACCACGGGACAACAACCCTATGCCCAAGCAGGTAGCAGCGATGGAACCGGTGTATATGCGTATACTAAACCGACGTGGTCGATATATAACCGGAAATTTGAGCCTAGACTAAAGGAGAGGTTTTTTGCTACCAGTGAGAGCTTGGGTGGATAGACCTCTAATCTAGTAGAGAATCAGTTTACAGAAAAGATGACTCTTTTTTAGTTTGAATACTTCGAAAGGGTTTTGAATAACCGGATATAGCAAGAAAGGAGAGTAAATGGCTTCCAAAGCCTAAAATTTGTCGCATATACGAAGTTGGCCTCGGTCCCAAAAGCCGCTAATCATAAGTTAGTTCACGCAAAGCTTCTTCTAACTGCATTCTTTCAACGATTCGATTGCCTCAGCTGTATTATACATGAATTTAAAATGCATCACAGAGTAAACATTCTGAAGGCTAGACCGCCTGCCTGTCATTCAAGTTAGATTGGAAGCCTTCGAAACCTCCAGTATGTCAAGGTACACCTCAACTATCAACAAAATCTTCCATATACACAATCTCCCATCTTACTCCGTCAGATTCTTCAACTACTCCTCGTTATCATATTTATCCAACAAACTCTTCTTCAAATCTGAAATCTCCGCCGCCTTCTCCTTTCTCACACTGGCCAACATATCCCCCGCATCACCAATCAAATGCGCATCCGAAAGATCTATAATAACTGTCCTGAGTACCAAACTCTCACCCATGGCTTTCAACTGTCCATCACCCGCCATACCGTTAAATATCTTTAACATCCTCTCAAAATCCTGAGACCCAGGGGTTACAATACAGCGTAAGGTGGTCGGCTTATCGCCTACTTGGTATTTATGATATTCTCTTGGTGGTACGGTAACGGGAGTATTAATCGATAGCGACTGAGCTGTAGTTTCGAGAGTGGGTACCAATGGGGTGGTGGTATGAAAGACAAACAGGGAGCCGGATATCAGGTCGAAGGTTTCGGAAAAGTTGTTGTGGAAGTGCTGGGGCACGGTGGTGCCTGGGGATCTGTGTTCGATGAAGACGGTGCGGGCGCCATTGTTTAGGGTTGTGGATTCTTCGAGGTGGAAGCGGCGTTGATCATAGCGGTGTTCGGCTGACATTTGGGTATATATATATATTTTTTTTCTTTGGAAGTATACGGGATATCCTGGGGGTATATAAACTATGCGCTGCCAAAGTTAATTTGGTATATATTCGAAGAAGGATTGAGACGACGCAGAAGGATGGTTTCAGGTACTAGGTCTTGAATTTCTTGGAATAACTTGCAGACTAGAATCTTGAGGTCTTGAACGAAGTTATGATCCCAGGCCTTCCATGTCGCTTCATAGCCAGCTGAACCTTGGCATAAGTGTCCTCTTTGATCAATTGAGGTCGGTGAATCGGTAGTATCCGGTTCTATTCACGGTATATCGACACCCTGAAAGTCACGACGGCAGTTGCACTTGCTGACGACAGGTGCGAACCTGACTTGCTTGGTAAGTCTCCAATTGCCAGGGCAGCAAAACCACGGAAGCTATCCAGCGGGTGCTACCTGTTCCTGTTTCAGGGAAGCTATTGAAGAGCAGCATCTCGGCATCCAGCATCTCTAAAATGGCAAAAGAAGTCGAGCTGACTGGTTCGGTACGAGCTAGCCGGAATCAGTCTAACACCAGTCGGGTTGCCAAATAATACAACATTAGACAACACAGAAGTAGAAGATGTTGGGGAGTCGAAGGGTATAAGATACGAGATCTAGTATTACCGGCTGACTAAGTGATATATAAAATAGCAGGCAACACACAGCGATCGATTTTTCGAGGTCCTCAGTAATAGCTTGTGGTCCCTCCTTATACATCTCTTCCCGGAACTAGCACTTCTTTAGCGTGCTGGTTGTAGGGTTGATCGTGGTTCGGCAACGCGTATAAATCACTGCATCAACGTTATTCTGATATATCTCCAGTAGTAGTGCTAGCATCAAAGTGGATCCGGGGTTCCCTTGAGAATTAAATTAGCTCTTACAGGCTTAGTTTTATCGCGGGCTGCAGCGTCTTCACGTATTGGCTTAACTTCAGTCACCCTGATAGCTGAGAGTAGTTACGGAGGTTTATAACCTCCTGACGCAGCCCTTCCTTCTTTGAAATAATGTGATTTTTGGGTTCATTTTTCGTATACTATCTCAGTAGCCGTACAGGGCCTCGAGAATGACAGTTTTGGGAGCCGATATTTGGAGATAATCTGCAGCAGAGTAGGCTGCACTAGCGTCGAAGGGCTTTAGGCCATAGCTGCCCTTGTATGTACACCTAGTTAACAACTATTTCGAGTGTTTCCGGTTACATTCCTTTAGTCAGACTTTCCGGTTCTGGCTTTCGAAAATTGCTAGGGCAGATGGTATCAAAGTAGGCAGATCCAGCGGCGATGATGATACGGCGAAGATTGAACTGTGTCTTATCTTCGCCGACTACTATAGAACCTTGATATCTAAGTATTTAGGGTTTTCGTAGAACCTATAGTCACGTATGGTGGTCAGCTATAGCTATAGAATATTCTATTCCCTAAAGAGCTCGTTGCTTGTAATTACCTGAGAAAGTGTTACGCTCTGCGACTTCTTTCCGCTACCGTTTCGCCGTGTCTCGTAAACCAAACGTTCAACACCAGGGTTTGGTAGAACATCAAGAATGGACGGCTTAGCATAAAAGCATTTCTCCAAGGAAAAGACACCTATAGGCCGAAAGGGTCGTAAAATGGAAAATCACGGGCTAAAAAATCCAGCTTTGTTGTTATATTAATGCTTCAGTAGTTACCCAAGCACCGCCCGTTTAAATGTCTCGGAGTAGCAGGTGGATCTTGTATACTATCGGGGACAGTGAGTGTGTTGACTCGCTCAAAAGCACGGCTGTAGTTGTAGCGATGGGTGTCTCATTAGGTTGCACCGAAAGCTGGAGGACAATGCAATCAACCTCCGAACGAAGTTTTGCTAGCTAAAATTTTGACATTGACTATTTAAATTCTTATAATCTACTCGCAGAATAGGAGTTCTGGTGATATAGCTTTTGTTTTCGAAACCCCTCGTCCGAACTGACTTAATGAAAATATTTGCCGTGCGTGCAGACTTCAGGCATCATTTGGCCCAAGGTTCGACAACGCACTGCGCACTTGCTATCGAGAGTGCCCTGGTGAACGCACCCCGCATTTCAATGTTTCCCTGGATGCTCGAAGTATTAAGTGCACTTACTCATTTTACAGTTTGAAATATCTCGCATTGTCTAACATCACAGCTTTTCTTCGGGGACAAGATATGTAAGCTTATTTATCCGACACCATGGCCAGAAAAAAGCTTGCAAAGAAACCAAAAGCCCGGCCGCATCCCGGCAGCAAGCCTAAAAAGAACCCTCCAAAACCAATTATAACCAAACTTCCGATCATAAAGTCAATGACCTCTCACTGCGAAACCTGCGTAACCCGCGAAAACTCTACCGGATACGCTGCAATTTTACACTGCCGCTTCTGTGATATATATTTTCTCCTCTCCGACTCTTACAACAACCATAACGCTTTACATCACGCCAACAATGCCCGACAGCTTCAGTCCGCCCAATTCGCATGTGCGGACTGCCAACTCGAGTTCTACGATGAATCAGTCTGGTCCCAGCATCTAGCCCAGCACTCCATCCTAAGATCACAAACGGACCGCGCTGCCGCTACCGGAGTACCCCTCGACCCGAAAATCAAAAAGATTCGCATCTGCCCGGATTGCAGCAAGGATTTCGCCTCGAAGAAGCTTCTGAAAGCACACATCTGCACGGCGAGGCATCGGTGTATCAATATGAAGTGTCGCAAGACGTTCAAGATGCTTGCGTCACTGGTGGATCATTTGGAAAGTGGATCGTGCGGTAGCGGAGTGGACCATAAGACTATCGCGCGGTTTGTATGCGAGAGGGATACCAGAGGATTAATTACAGTTCCCAGAGCTAAGAAGACTTTGGAGATGTATACTGCCTCTGCAGCGTTGGAGTATGCACCCTAAATACAGGATATTCCTGTAGGTGCATTTTCGGGGATAATCGAAGTAATTGGCGAGGATGGAAGTGATGAGGAGTACGGAGACGGGGTAATGACACCGGCTAGCGAAGCTGGTATCGATATGCTCGCGGACGCGGTGGGTGGGATTATTATCGACGATGAGGATTGCGATTTCGACGTTCAATCACTTTCATCATGGGGGGATACTTCGGGTATTTCCACGCCAAAGTCCATACCGATGCCAGTGGTACAGTCGGGCCTTGGGTGTATAATCTGCGGTAAAAGGTTTCCAACGAAGAAAGCACTTAAGAAGCACAATTTGTCATGTGCACATGCCATATCATGTGTATGTCCGATTTGCAAAAGGGATTTAGAAGAGCGAAAGATTTACAACAGCATATGGAGTCGCCGGTCCATGCACCTATACTGTACCATTGTTCTTTGCCGTTCTTGGACGGACATAACGCGGGAAAGGTGAGGACGTTCAAAACTATGAGTGGGCTGGCTATGCATTTGGAACGTGGGTCGTGTAGAGGTGGGAAAGAAACATTTAATATGGGGATGGTCAAGTTGGAGAAGCTTGCGGAAGAGCTTGGGATTGGTGGGATAGACAAGTTGGCGGGAATTATTGGCGGGAAGTTTAACATTTTTAGAGCATCAGGGTTGATAGTTGGGAGTTCGTAAGCTGTTTGAATGATAGGAACTTTTGTATTGATACAACCAAGAAGCGCAGAGATTGTTCGATTTGGGTGTTTCTAATGAAATTGGGAATATAGGCTCCGTCGGGTCCTCACTAGTAAATTGCATGATGCTTAAGTATCGCTTAGTATTCGGCTTGTGGCAAAGTATAACTCTAGTCCAGGCATATGAGCATGTGGGTGCCATGGGAATCTCATGTCTATGTATGTGAATACCTGCATGCACTATCTTCAATTGCTCAAGTAGACCAGGTCGCTTGTTAACCTTGAGATGCTATTAGCTTGGGCGCCTAGGGAGGAATAAGCATAAACGTTAGGGCTATCTGTGTGCCTGGAGGTTGGGTAGGAAATGACGAGGCTAGGCAAGAATCCGGTCATGTTGCGAAATATTTCGGCCTTCAGACAAACCTAAAATCTGGAAGTAAACACTCAGGATGTTTAAGGCTCCTAAAGTTCCGTTTTCGAAGCATGATTGCAAGATTTTGGTTTTCATGTTCTGTAGTGTTAGATCGACTCCATAATACTAATGATCTGACCGGAGTGACAAAACACATAGAGCAAGTGGATTACGTAATCCACATATGTACTTAGACTAGAGATACGAGATAGAGAGAATAAAGAGACGATGCAAGCTAAACATCACGTGTAGTTGTGGGAAAATCTTGAAATTCAATTCTAAGTCATGGAGAATGTTAGGAGAATATGATGATCATAGTTTTTATGTGACTTTGGTATGAACAATACCATGTTTATTATGAGCAGATATGAGGTTGTTAAGAAAGAGAAAATTGAAATTCGGAAAGGATGGAAGCCATGTACTTAAAAAATAATCAATCTTCGCCTTCACCATCTTATCTCGAAGGGAAGAGTCCCTGTAACTCCTTTTTGTAACTCGTACTACACGTCTACTACTAAAATTTAGAACTTGTTACATGATAGCTTGGTAATAGCATAGAAATTTCTGTTACAACCAATTCCCAAGACAACGAGAACCTAGTGGAGTCTTATTCTATCTTCAATTCTGTTTAGCTAGCCCAGCGCAGCTTCGATAGCGCTGTACTCATATAACTCAATGTCTAGCATAACTTCAAGCTCAGGCTACCTGAGGGTAGAGCTTCTGGACCCACCGGGATTCTTTCTATTTCTTATGTTATCGTCTCCGAACTAGTCTGGACGTATAAGCAGCTGTGCGTCGTCGGATAACTTTGGATTGAGATCAAAGTTCCAGAGAATAACGTTTGGCGACAGCCTTTCCCAATATTCAGAGTTGCTTCGAATCACAATACAAAGAAAGGATGACGTTCACACGGATTGCAGTGTTTTGAAAATTTGAGAAATTTGTAATTGCTGAACAGATGGGATCAAGGAGGGCAGGTGCAGATACCAATTTAGGAGATTGATATACGAGCTTGTTGGAGAGTCTGTTGTGATCGATCGAAATAAAGTGCCAACCCAAACAAGGGATTCATTCCTCATATGATGGAACCCCACTAACCGCGCTATTATCAACAAGCCCGAATGCTCAAGCAAACATCCACATTACCACAAATATTCGATCCGACAGTGGCTCACCGTCGCCCGATTCGGTTTTCTTTCATACTCAACATTTGCATTGCAATGCAAATCATGACATGCTAGGTTCTGTCACCTTAGAGCTGGCCTTTAAAGTAAACTTGGCCAGAAGCATAGCAACTGGATCTATTCGGAGCTGTTTTATGGCGAGTGGCTGCTCTGAATTTTTGGCGAAACCTGAGCAGATTAGGGGTTGTGTGTCTGAGAGGGTTCGATCGAGGTTGGTGACCTAGTTGCCACTTCTTGGTTATCAAAATCTAACGCTGTTGCGGTTAGGCTTTCGTCGCTGCTTTTCAGGGGATTTATAATATTGAGAGAAGATATATTTAGCTTGGCAGTTGGTAGATAGCTTGGAGGTTTGTGCTGCAAGTTGAATTGGTTGTGCTTTCATGAGAGCGAGTACCTTCGGCGTCGTTGAATATACTCTAATAGTAAGGGAAAATATGGTTGACACTGCCAATTAGTAATTAATATTTTTCACTACAACTTTTATTGATATTGTTATTGGTTCTGGAGAAACCATGGGAAAAAAGTAGAAAGATTCGCAATTTCATTTGTCGTTACCATACACCCGACGCCAAATATCTCCGTAAACTTAAATATCATACTACATCAGTCCAAATATTGTTCTCCCCGCGACCAGTATATCTTAACGTTGAGGCCGTTCGAGGTGTACCGAATAGTAGCCGTGTAACTAATACCTATTCTGCCAGTACGGACTACTCACGGTGTAATAAACATCACCGTACGTTTGATCAGCCGCCGACATTGCCCTACCGTATGTTGCACCACCACCTCCATAAACACCGCCGCCGCCACTAGGCCCGAACCCGAATGGTATCGGTGTATTAGCCATCTGTTTCTGCAACGCATCTCTCCGCGCCTGATTTTCCAGACTCTGCTGCTGTAAATTCTGCCTCATCTGGCTGATCGGGGCGCCGACATTCCCCACCCCCATAGCCGCGTTATTCAAGCCTCCCACGGCGATGGAAGATAACGAGATGAGATTGTTCAGTTCGTTTGTTTGGCGGTTCATAGATTTTAACATGCAAGGAGCACAACAGTCGTTTATGAGCTTGTGCGGGCACGAGTTATTACACGCTGCGACGGCGCGATCGAGTTGGCCAGTTGCGAAATTAAACCCGCCGGGGACACCGGATTCTACGGCGTGCTGGATGCAGCGTTTGATGCGTGTTGAGCAGTTGTCGCAGAGTCCTGTCTCGTGTGCGCAGTGGGAAACCCATTCCACCGGGTTGAATTCAACGGTAATCTTTGGTTCCTTTGGTGCGGTGACAGGGGCGATGGCCATCGTCGCTGTGGGCCCCGAAGCTTGGGAGGCTTGTTGGGTTTGGGTTTGCTTTTGTGACCCAGCGGGTTGGTTTGGCGGTTTGGCGAGCTCTTCCAGGAGCTGGAGGGAAAAGTCAAACGCTTTCGACGCGAATTTCTTAAATTTTGGCATTTTGTGAGGGATATGGATACCTTTACTGGTTATGGGACAGAAAGTATGATTTGCGGCATATCCCTCCTATTTGTAAGGCTTCTCGAATACTGGCAGCCTCGTTGAACAGTTCAACTAGAGAGGTAGCCAAGAGGTGGCGGTCGACGAAGTTGTCCTTTGACTGTTGAGCCAAGCACTCGTGATCCCGCCATAAATTCTTGGCCGGTGGTCGGCGCACATACAAAAAGTCCAAGAAAGGGTTTACAATTGAGAGAAAAATATCAAGAGTAGTGTGACAAGAGCTCGCATCGAAGCGAGATACATGTATCTATGAATTTTGTGTCTTCGATCTACTTCCGTAGGATAGTCGGTGTAAAAGTACTTAAATGCGATTAATGTTATTTCTTGGCTTTCTTGGATGATTTCTTAGATGGTTTTGGAATCAGTGCGATCTCACGCAGGGATATTCAGGCAAATTAAATGTGCCACAAATTAAACTTAAATTTTAAAGAGTGCGACTCAGTGGGACTCCGCCGGATATATAACCAATATCCGGTGGTATATTGTCACAGCAAACATGCAAGGCACGATAATAAGAAAAACATTTATTCAAAACATTTTCCCGCTAAAACTCGAATAATGTGAAATAGAATAGGCTTCCTATAGTACCTACATAATAGTCAACGTGAAAGTGCATTTAGAATAATACCATATTATTTTAGAATATTTATATTATTTAAACACTACTGTACTACGATTAATAATCTGTACTATTTGCTCTGGCCAGCTGGCAAACTCTGTTGACCTGGTTGATGATTACCATCGATAAATCAACATCTCAAGAGTGAGATAAGTAATTACGACTTGGAACGTGACGTATCTGGGACCATCATTCACATCCTTTGGCCGTGTTCCCCAAAATTTACAGATATATTAGTGGGCTCGAATACTCTTAACAAGAACAGAATTATCAAGTTTTATCAATAATTTTTACCGCATTCTTAATTGTGCCCACTAACTGGATTGTAAATCTTTACCACAAGAAGTCAACAATTTGAAGCTATTAGCATTAAATCTTAAAACCTCTAACTTATGCAATTTTACTAAAGAACGATCATCTAGAATGAGGTTGGACTATCCCAGCCCACGCAAGGGAAATCAGAGTCGTCAAGACAATAATCAGTATAAATAACCTCTGCCGTGATTATTGATTCCTTTTGCTTCGGGCTCGTGTTGGAGACGAAGTCCGGCGTCCTCAGAGTTATCTCGGTCCATCCAGTACCACTGTCAAATCTCTGGGTGAGTTTATTATAAACCACACCACCCACAGTGCAAGTGCAGCTCAGGATCCGATCCGCTCCCCAATTGCAATAAACTTCTGTTCCGGTTGGGGGAGTTCCTGTAGTCACAACCGTCATTGCGCCTATGACATGCTCACCATCTGCGTCATCAAACGCTTGTAGGCAGTATCCAAGTCTTTTTATCCCGCCAACGGAGGTGTAAGTTCTTCCATTCGGAAGACGAATCGGCGGGACGTTTCCGAAAGCCCCGTCACCACGTGGTTTAGAATCGAAATGATACTCGGCGTTTATATACAGAGGTGTGCCCGAAGCCCATTGATTGGCAGGGTCACCGCCTTCGATGATAGCAACTCCGAAAACAGTGTTTTCAGCGACTACCCCTGCTACCGTACTAGTTGCACTCTCAGTAGCCGTTGCGGTAACGGTTTTTGTTGTTACAACTTCTGAAATTGTTGCGTAGCCCGTCGTGGTAACGTACACGGTGACAGTGAGAGTGGGAGTTGCCGCGGTTTTTATACTGGCGATAACACCAAAGCAGGAACATGCACTAGCGTACCGTGCTCCGCTGGAACAGGCAGTAGCATACGTGGGTAGGGGCTTGTGTCGCGAGCCTGAAGGTCTCGCGGAACCATAGTGGCACTCCAAGGGTCTGCGCCTGAGGCCCTGATCATGGTTGTAGAGGCTGCCGCCGTGACAGTTTCAGTCATAGTTCTAGTATTTATCTTAGTCTCTTCGACGGCGAGAGGCACTATGACTAATTGAGTTTCAGTAGCGGTGCCTGTTATAGAAACAACACTGTAAACCGCACCGTTAGCATTCTCCTCTATAGTTAACTCAAGTATAGGTTGAGCAAGACGGCCTCGCCAGGTTACAAATAAATCTAGAGAAATACTGATCCTGCGATTCATATTCCGATAAAATATATTGGAAAATGGAGTACTCACACTGTGGATGGTGTTACGGTTTTTCAGACATAATCACGACAACCCGTTGACACACTTGAGTAACTCTTGCTAGCAAGGCCTCTCAGCGCTGTAATCAGGAGTTTGTAATGTTAGCCAGTGATTGCAAAGATTGAGCAAAAGGGATGGCTTCAAAAACAAACCTCGAAGGCAGTTATCCGCATAACAGGCCGTAGGGTCAAGAGTAGCGGCCACCCTTTGAAGAGCAGGATTGAGTGCTGTGAGCAGGAAGAGAGTTCGAAGGGGGAGCATTGTTAATTGTGATTGCATTTGCTCATAAGAGTAATATGTCCCAAACCATGGCTGACGGTGTTCCTTTTATCTTCGCTTGGAGCAGCATCACGGCCATGGCTGTTAGCGGCCTCCACATCCAACTCATCTAACGGGTTCTATCAATTCCCGGACTTGCATTAAGAGCCCTGAGCGTGTTCTGGTGCGCATATACACAGATGCTACCGTGATGGTCTATCCTGGCGACTGAACCCTTAGGTAGTGCGATGAAACAGAGATATTTCAGAAGACCCGTCTCTAGAAGGCATTTAGCATGCGCCAAGCTATATCGAGGTATGTTTTCGCATTCGCGCGCTATACCCACTATGCACAGGCCCACCATACATCAAGCAAAGGGGACGTTAGCGGTGTTTCCTTCGGAACTAAATGGAGCTGACTCGTATCAATACTTCCGGAGGACGGTTTCTTCAGTGTAGAAAGCATGGTGCCTATCGGGATAAAAATCCATTTCCCGCAACTGATACTATGTATTACACGTCGCGTCGAAGTTTCGATTTTGCGGAGACATATATTATTCGCGAAAAGCTGCCACGCAACGCAACTCGTGAATTCTGACCAAATTGTTGAGACTGTGGAGCACGAACACTCAAATTCTTGGGCTAGCGCAAGGCCAAGGTGGCAACCCGTTGTGACTAGCCGCTATAAGCCTCGAACCTGCTAGTTAGTTACTGTGAACCCAGCCAACTAATATCACACACATGCAAATGCATTAGCTGTGGCTTATTATTATCCCTTCGCATTTCGGCATGAGCGGTAATAATAAAAGAGCCAAAGGCGGGTATAACGGTTGGCAGAATGCGGGCTATTCGCCTCGTTGAGGGATTTTGTGGGACCGATATACCTAGACACCACTGAAAGAGATAATCTGGCGAGCTCCTAATTTTCTCTCTTTCCGAATAAACCTTCTATGCAACACATGACATCAGGAGTTCATTGTAGACAGAGGTTGGGCGTAAGGCAGCCTTTGAAGAACTTCCTCTTATGGCAATTGAAATTTCGTACCCCGCACCTCAACATATATTAAACGGTAGACGCATTCTAAGAAACTTTGCGTGAAGGTCCTCGAATCAATTGGGGTTTCAAATCATATAATCTTTGTTTTCACCTTTTAATTTTGGGCCACTTTTTCACTACGAGCAACATGCATAGAATAAAGGTCCCTAGCGCTGGGGTCTGGTGTCCCGCAGTAACCTTCTTCGATCCGATCACTGGAGCCGTCGACCTCAATTCCCAGGAAATATACTTCAAATATCTTTCCAATTCGGGACTGGCAGGACTTATAGTGCTGGGCTCCAACGCAGAAGCTCAACTCCTAACACGCGAGGAGCGGGGGACTCTCATGAAAACTGCTAGAAAAGCCGTGGGCCCCGACTATCCTCTTATCTGCGGCGTTAGTGGTTTCTCCGTAATTCAAACTTTGGAATACATCTCCGACGCAGTTGAAGCGGGGGCTGACTTTGGTTTGTTACTCCCAGCGGCCTACTATGGTGCGGCAGCAACAACAAAGGAAATCGTGAAGGGGTTCTATGACGAGGTTGCGCAGAAGAGCGAGTTGCCGATTGTGATTTACAACTTTCCGGGAATATGTAACGGTGTGGATCTGGATTCTGACACCATAACGGCGATCGCAAAGAGCAACCCAGGGAAAATTGTCGGTGTCAAGTTGACCTGTGGCAGTGTTGCCAAAATCACAAGGCTTACCGCGGAGCTTCCGTCAGACGTGTTTTCAACATTCGGTGGCCAGTCAGACTTTTTAATCGGCGGACTTGCCGTTGGAAGTGCAGGATGTGTAGCAGCCTTTTCAAACGTTTTCCCGAAAACAATATCAAAGATTTATGAACTTCACACAGCTGGGAAGATAACTGAAGCGTTGGAATTGCATAGGAAGGCAGCATTGGCTGAACCACCGATCAAGTCCGGGATCGCAACTACAAAGTACGCTGTCAGTCAGTACAGTGCGAAGGACGCCGGCATCGAAAATGCGGAGGAGAAACTGATGCCCCGGAAACCGTATTTACCAGTGAACAGCACCATGAAGGATGTTGTAAGAAAGGCAATGGATGATGTAGCTATAATAGAAAGAAACTTTAAGTGATTCGGCTAAGGTTGAAGAGAACGACTGCGCTGCGAATGTGAGAACAAGTATTTTGATGTGAAAATTTGAGATTGATGGGTGGACTACGGCTGAACCCATGATTGCAATGAATATATTGTTAGAAAGCTAGGATCCAATGTAGAAAGAAATGTTATTGTGGCGTGGATTTTTCAAACTCTAAGTAGTTTGATTAAGAATATTATACGAGACTGAATACGGAGAGATGTGTACTCCTCTAGCTGTTGTTCTTGTAAATATCTCAACTCAATCGGGTTTTTTAGAACCTGGTTATTTATATCTGGATACAAGGTTAAGTAGTAGTCCGCGTCCGAGATGGCGAACGTAACTCGGAGGTTGTCATGTATTATATTTTATCGCTCTTTTCCCATATAGTCTTGTTGAAAAGTACTTAAGTATGAAGCCAGTAGGCTGATCCTGATGGACTAGCGTATACCCCAGCAGGAGCTGATATCAAGAGCAATTGCTGCGACGATAAGGCACAGGCGCAGTAAGCAACAGCAAAATAAACGAATAACGATAATAGGTTCGAGGCAATCATCAAACAATATTATATTACAGCGCCAACAAAATACCCAATTGCCATCGACGCGGATCCGAATCCACCTCTCTGTCCGCGTTCGGAACGGACAACTCCGCGCGCGTTGCGACATGAATTGCTGGACACATCGTAACCGATAGAACGTCAATTAATGGATTGTATTTCTCATAAGGGCTTGAGGTAACAATAATAGCCGCGGTCGAGCTATTGCTATCTGCAAGTAGCTTAGTACTCCATGGTTCGGTAAGATCTTGCGGCTTCTCAAAGTATGCAGTAGAGACGTTGCGAGACCACAATGGAGAGTAAAATCTGCATCTGGCAAACGTAGCAATACGATCCTCGAGGGGGGTGTTATAGGAAGCCCTTGTACAAGCCGTGGCACGACTGAGCCCGAATGGGAGGGGGTCTTTATGACGGCGATCATTTTGGACAGCTTATCCGAGTTTACACGTATATTAATCGCGTCCCCGTCCAGAAATTCGTGGATGTTGAAAACAGGTGCCTAATGGCAAAGATTTGGTAATAACAGAAAGGTCCTCCAAATTTCTCGGGACCTAGACAATTCCCGTAGCTACAAGAAAGCCCTACTTCAGAGTCCACTGACCCCACTCACCACTGCATTAGCACACTTTGTTTCTAAAGTGAAGCGCGCCCCGCAGTTGTATAATTGCCCTCCAAAACACAAGTTCTGGAACTATCATTGTATTGAAGAATGTGCCAATCTTACCACCCAGGTGAGGCTCGTTAGATTGTCTAAAATTATTATACGTTGCTGTCCATGAGCATAAAAAGATACTGATTAGATATGTCCAAATCAGCCTTACCGCTCCCCGAAGGTTAGACTCCGACACGAAGCCAACAGCTGTGTGGCACGTGGCCCGCACCTATCATTGTATTCATAATAACACTTATGATATGAAAGAAAGCCGATGTCTGGATTCTCGTATGTAACTGTCAAAATATGCTCTATATTTTAGACTGCGCTTGGATCCTCTAACTTACTTCTGGTGAGTGTAATATTGATTGAATTCTTGTATATACGAAAACCGAAGACGGATTATATGGTTTCCCAGAATACGCTAACTCGTGGAGATAAAATAGAAGTTTCTAGGCTATAGGTTGTCCTAGAAAAAATCCTTGGTTGATAATGACGGGGAATTAATAATGCCTTAGCAGTGGGCCTAACATCAATGGTATTCGCTATAGGGCGGGTTGATCTCTGGATTCTAAGTTATATATTCAAGATGTGAGTATGCTAAGCCTGACCATTATTCCATTGCGTTGAAGCAGGTCGGACGAGTATGTAGGTTTGTGTTTGTTACAATATATAGCCCTGCTACCATATACCTTATTTATTACTATATGTGCCAAGATTATTTTTGCGGTTTTGAGCGAAGCGAAATTTTCATCAGCCGCAGATATCTTGGCTCAGCCTCACATTTGATTCCAGCTTCAGTTGCTAATATTTAGCTCGCGATGTCCTGAGATTCTAGTTGCGGGTTTGTTATTGAGCCTCGTATTCCCCTAGAACGCTTTACAAAGATGCTAGTCCAATTTACTCTTATCCTTTTACTAGAATTTTACTTTCAAATTGCAAAGAGCCAGCTCGCCGGGGAGCAGAATATCCTAGAAGAAGGAGATGCAATCTGGACCATACTTGCTGAACGTGGTTTGCGAAATGATCCTGGAGCATCGGGCCAGACCGATCCAAATGAACTGAAAGATGCCGCCGAATTTATATATATTGGCTACACTCACTATTTATCCGACATTGGGCGAAGTCTCGCACTAGAGAACTTCGAATACAAAATTACTGCAGATAAAAAAAAGAAGCACCAGGATGATCCACTTTCCGACACCTTTTGCACTATAGCACAACTTAGAGAATGGGAATCATATTCTATGGATGCCCTTGATTCTAGCCTTTCGGGATTTATCAGTGTGGGATACCTTGCCTGGTTCAAAACGAATTTTGGTCCACACCCGTGAATCCAAGATCATGTGTGGATGAGGCTACTGCTCTTTTCGAGGCTTATCTTGCAGCACCGACCCGCGCATTACCCTGGGCACCAATTTGAATGCAACTTTAGGTTCCTCCCCTTTTGCAGCATTATTTTCCTGGGGTGATGATTCGTCGCTCCATGAAGAGAATCCGATCGAAGTGGAGACACCTTCGGATGAGCCGGCCATCATAGAGGAGCTGGAAAACCCGACCGACTTGCACAGTAACCCAGTGCCAAGTGATAACATACTTCCTATTATAAACAGCGGTTTTGAACAGTCACCTTTATTTCCGGGGCCTTTACCAATCTCACATTCAGAACCACACTCAATCAAGGAAAAAGTGTCGCACAGAGTCCTTCAGTGCAAGAAAGCGACCAAAGATGCCCTAATCACAACGTTTGCCCCACCCCCAGACTTTACTAAAATTGACGATCACTTTGATCCCCTGTGGATTTCAACACCTGTAGAGCCCGGGCTAGTTCCAGTTGATATTTCTCTCAAGGATGAAGTCGACGCAAGCCATTGCAAGACAGCAGATGATAGCTCCTCTGAACTTTTGACAAAGCTTGATATAGCATATCAAAAGGCTCGTAACGAAAAACTCACGTATTATTTTGGCCGCTACCATGTTTGGAATATGGAAATTAATGAAAATGAGGAAGTTGAACTGGCTCTGGATTCTATAGCCTCACAGATCAAAGCCAGCACAGATACATTTTTCTCGCCCATTATCCAGGGTTACGATCCTCTCCTAGGACTCCGTCCCTGTGCGGAGGAAGGTGAGGATGGCCCCGACGGCACTATTACCGCGACCATACAC
Source organism: Dactylellina sp. 'tibetensis' (assembly GCA_036971435.1). Classification (NCBI taxonomy): domain Eukaryota; kingdom Fungi; phylum Ascomycota; class Orbiliomycetes; order Orbiliales; family Orbiliaceae; genus Dactylellina; species Dactylellina sp. 'tibetensis'. The sequence continues at coordinate 47,839 of JAKDFA010000020.1, read as the reverse complement.
GCACAGTTCATACCCAAGCTCGATGATCCGGATGAAGAACTTGAAGTTGAGGACCTCACTGGCAGAGACAGCCCCTTTGATGCTTTTACCACAACTCGCTTCATCAATACATTCTTGGACAGTCTATTTTTTGGTAGCGAGAAGTTAGGCACAGATGATGAGATCCATCCTGCGATCTGGGACGACATTTTGAGCGGGCAAGTCGCAGGAGCCGAACTTGCTACGTATGCACGAAAGCTTCAAGCTGGATGTCCTGGTTGCTATGCGCGATTTGTACGATATCTGAAAGAGAATCAGCAGCATTTCATGGTCGATACGCTAGCAAAAGGGCTATCCATCTTTTTATCACCAGGGATGATTGGTAAAGAGGCAAGATGGACTATTTCCAGGGCCTTCTCGGCTCTTTCCAGGCTCAATCCAGGATTTTTCACGCGTATCGCTTCCTCTACTGCACTTACTATGGAATTAAGACTAGGCAGGCTTTCTATGGAAAGGCTCGCAAAGCGAATGACATTCTGGAAACCAGCAAGTGGAAATGTTGCTTTTGTTCACTCGGCTAACCAGTTCCGCAGCATGCTAGCAACTATTATCTATCGAAACATTTCAAGGAACATGCAGATGAATGGCTCCAAGTCGGTGTTAACCTGAAGACCGAGGAAATGTATCTTCAACGTGCACGAGATCTTCTTCAATCGACCAAGATGGAAAATGTCTACAGCTATGTTGCTCAGGGCGGGCCAAATCCGGGAACATTTTACAAGTACGACCGTGATATCAACGAGTTCGTTGGGGTGAGGGATGGTTATATTGTAGTCTTCCAAAAGCCGAAGGATGGCTTTTTATACTACCTTCGGGATATGACGAGGAATTCTAAGTAGTATAAGGGCATTTAAGTATTAGACTCGATCAACATACGAAGATTAGACTAGTAATTCTTTATTTTTCATGTCTAAAATTCTTGCAGTATTGTGCTCAAGTTTCATCCCACAATGCGCTACAATAGTAAAGCCTTTATATAGTTTATATCAAATACTCTAAATAGTATTCTATGAAAAATAAATACTGTATCCTACTATTCATATACTGAGCTGTTTATACATGGCGCGGATGGCTCCTCAATGTCTAAAAGTTTTCAATTACCGCTTTATTTTAAATTAATATGAGGCTCGTGCGAGGCCCCAGTTTTTCCTGACTTTAGAATTCAACAATAGTTATAAAATAGTCTAAAGCTTATTAGACGAGACCTAAGAATGCCTCATTTATGCTTGCAAATATGGTGCCCCCACTAATTTAGATTATGTTGTATTTTTTAGCTGTGTAAATACATTGCAAATGGATAGTTTAGGATATTTTTGACTTTATGGGATGGTAATATATGGAAATCTTGCCCTTTAGAATATCCTTTCGGATATAAGTCGCATTAGCAAACTTACCTTCGCACCAGCAGTTGAATTCTGGCAAACTGTTCTGACTTCGCTTTTGAGTTTACTAACACTTTTAAGGAAGCCGGGTGTCAAGTGATATACTTTGTAGACAGAATAAATGGGAAAAAAAACGAGTATAACTCGATAGAAGAAGAGAAAGGGAAATAACTACAGGAGATGGCCAAAAGAGTGTGTCTATCATGGAACTTCACTAAAGCGGGGCTGCAAGCTGCGCTGCCCTAACTGAGAGCAAAGCTAAGCGGTCGCGAGGTAAATCAGCGATGGGCACAGCTAGCTCTCTAAAGTTAGAGTAGAGGCGGGTACCCGGGTGCGTGGCAAATTAGTAAGACGTGGCCATTTCTTGCAATATCATAATATAGCAAAGGCTCTAGGGACCGCGTAAACTCTGACTAAGCTGTTAACTTTTAAGTTGATTGGTGAAACTTGAGCTGTTGAGGCTATCTCGGAATGACCAGTTCACTTAACGAATTGGTAAAGTTTTTTCATGTCGAAACTAATCTGAAAGGGCATGAATAGAGCCTGAACAATCGGGGATTCACACTTCCGTCTGAAATCACATTCCGCCTTTCTTAATTTTAGTACTGCTTAATTTTAATATAGACATCCAATGCTTGACGAACAGGTATTCTCTATCATCAACTGTCACTGTTGCTTTTTGGCAGAAGAAGAATAATTGATGGGTTGACTGATACTTTGCTAAACCTGTTGCCCGCTATCCAGCCAATGAAATTCCAAAATACGGGTCAATCTCCAATATATGGTATCGATCGCTCCTTAATATATAAAACTCGATTATTAGTATTTATATTTCAAAATGATACAAAGCTCGTGTAAGGCCTCATCCTTTCTTGACTTTTAGCAGTGACGAGGAAGAAGAAATTTCAGCTCAATTAATCAACAGGGCACTTACGCATGGACAATCAGCGGAAATGTTATATAATACTGATATCATGATTCACAACGATTCAAATAGAAAACAATAGACGTAAATCGGAATAGATCTACTCGTCAATCTCGTAGCTTTTGAATATATAAGGGGATCAGAGTTGACCTTCTACGTTTTAAAGAGCGTCAAACTCGTATCCATCCTCAAACACTTAAGAATATCGCTGTAATCTATTAAAACAGCCAAGCTTAGCGTTTCTCTATTCTCTCTCCTCACGCAGCCACTCCCGTAGCTGCCGTGCCAACCCGCAACGAGATCTTCAAGAGAGATGTAACTTGTCGAGACATACTAGGTGTCCGAGCTTTTGCTCAGGTTTGTACCCTGATTGTTATTCGTATAATGGAAGCTTATGTGGAATCAGGTCGAAGAGGCCGTTGAATATATCATCTATCTGGGTTCTTTCAGAAATCAGCCGTGCGTGGCTACCGTTTGGGTTAGCCTTTCTATAGACGTGAACAGACCTAAATCACGGGACTTAGCAGACTAGGCGGCGGACAAATCGCTATCTCTAGCTGGTTAGTCTTCTAGTCTTAATTTCCGAGTAGACAAGCTAACACCCTTTAGTAACGATGTTGCTTGCGGAGCGAGCCAGAACTCCGGCCGTTGCACTCGAGCTGATGGAATCGCCAAGAGAATTAATGAAGCCTGGGGCAATGGCAATTTGTTTGTCGATAGCGTCCCATAAATCCACCAATCGATTAATCATGTTAGCTAGATCATAACGGAAAAGATAGCAGAGAAGCACAACATGCCACAAGTTAGAGGGGTATAGCGATAGGATTGCCGGTGGATGAGTGGGTTCGAACGTACAAAAGCAGACCGGGAGCAATCCAACGATTCCACAGCAAATAGCAATTGCCACATGACGCTCTAAATCCAATTTGAAGGCAACAATTCCGAGGAGCAAATGGAATGGTAACTATGAGTATCCCAATTTGTTGGTCAATATCAAAGAGATTTGGCTGTTTTTTTCTTCTAAACCGTTTAAACAACCTGCCATAAATACTGAGACGCAACCAAGGATCTTGAAACCGATGTGAGTACTGAGCCTCAGAATTAAGGGAAACCTATAGCCATATACAAGACCGTACCCACTAATATACTCCAAATAGAAGGATACGGTAGTTGTCTGTATCTGTTGGCCCGTTGCCATATTCTATTTGAACCATTCGTTAGTTTTACTAGAATACCGAAGACTGTTTATACCCAATAAGTGCTAGATGACGATTAGGAAGTTCGGACGAAAATCTAATTATCGAGCCTTGATTCGGGGGCGAAATTACAACATGACAAACTACGACTGTATCTGAGCCGAATCCTTGATACGCGTAGCCCCTTCTAATTCCGGGAAATACTTCACATGAACCAATCAGAGTACGGCTGGCCCATGTACTTTGGTACACTACGAGGTTATTTGAATGACGCAAATCTAGGGGTAACGTTTAGGAAGGTTTTTAGGCGATGTTAGACGCCAAGAATCATCATCTTGGTCACGTGGTATCTGATAAGTGTGAATGATCGTCATTGTCATGTGACATTGGATTATGAACTCGGTTACTAACTATGAGGTATTATGAGCATATATTAGTTTGAGTAGTTGGAAGAAATGAAAAGACAGAAGACAGAGTTGATGTATCTAAAAAGAATTTAATCGAAACTTCATCATGATATCATATTAAAGTACCTGAGATATATATGTCAGGTATAGTACCTATCCTCTCTTCTATCTATGCTCTGCCAAACTATCTGGGAGGTTTGGTAAAGTTTTCTTCGAAAACTCCCCTCCTTTTCAGTCGGGCATTCAGTTGGACAAAGTGTGGTCTCGGTCGCCTGAAAATACGAAGTTCAGTGTATATTTCATCCTGTTATCATGCTAAGACGTCTGACAACGGTTATAGAACAGAATTTGATGGAAATTTGCTTAATGTGGAATCCTAGATCGATATCTAGACATAATTTCGATGAATAGTATTCATGGCTTGGTTCAAAAGCCCTCGTGGCTGCCTACAGCTCGATTTCATATCTCGAATTTAGGGAAGAGAGAGATCATTATTTTTAGCAGCTCCATTGAGCCACATAACAAAGAAAGAAAATTGCCTCTTCGAAAAGATTTAGCATCCGGCGCTTAGTATAATGCAGCACCGAGTGTGATCGAGTGCTGTTGTGATTCAGTCTTGGCATGCCTAGTCTCGAAACTCTGAAGGACAAACGATCTGCACTTTGATTCCAAGTCGGTTGGTGAGCAAAGGTGGCTGACAAAGCGACACAAGCGACCTGCTGAAAGGTTGGTTGGGAGAACAAGATTGGAGCTCTGGATACTCAAACGAGACCAGATACTCATGGTCTCGTAAAAATCAGACAACACAGTGCGAGGGATACTCACTTATTTCACCAAAAACCCAAAAACTAGTTTATGAAGTGAAAGTTGTGAGTTATGTGAAGATAGCTTTGTATTTTTTTTGTGGGGTCAGGATACAGTAGGTTTCTCGTATTCTAGAACATATTAAAAGGTCTTGTATGATATGCGTTTAGAATAGGTCCTTTTTTCAGTGGGTATAAGTGGAGTAGCAGTCCTGCATGTTTGTTCTCGGTCACCATTTCCGCGAAGTGCATGTTAGAAACTAATTAAAGAGAGCTCGAGCTCGTTCAGGGATGTAAGATCGCCCTGAAAAGTTCGATCTCGGGCTAGGCCGGAAGGATCTTAGTGTGATATGATCCAAAACCTGAGAATCGTTGCCAGCGCCCGCAGCCTCCTTTCCTCCAACCTCCTATTTTACAACAATAGAGGCATAAAAAGTATCTTGTGCTTTGTCTTCAACGCCGCTAAACTATATCGGCTTCCATACGAGGACCATAGAGAAATCTGTCAATTGTCGCCGACCGATCTTCTGAAGATTTAGGGGCAGCCACAGAGTTACTATGAGTACTCATTCGCCAGGTATAAGCCTTAGTTGATGGGAGCATTACTGGTAACTTCTGAACTGACAATTTTTTCAGCTAATACGGATCTTCAGGATATTGCGAAGCTAGAGTTGCTGATTAGCTGCCAGAGACTGGAGAGGACGGTATCCGGATATGTCCAAAATCTCGAAGCCGAAATCAGCAGCCTGACGGCAGAAAGAGATGGCTTGACGGCGGAAATGAATGACCTGAAAAGGAAAGAGGGCAGCCTGGTAGCAGAAATGAATAGTCTGATAGTAGAAAAGAACGAACTGAGAATAGAAAAGGACAGCTTAGAAACAAAAAAGAAAAACTTGGAAAGAGAAAGGGATAGCCTGATAACAGAAACCAACGATTTAAAAACAGAAATGAACGATTTGGAAACGAAAAGAGAGAGTCTGGTAGTAGAAAAGAGAGATTTGGAAACGGAAAGAAAAAATCTGATAGCAGCAACGAAATTTTTGATAACAGCAACGAACTATTTAAAAGCAGAAACGAAGGATTTGCGAACAGAAAAGAATAATTTAGAAATGGAAAAGAACTATTTGGAAACAGAAAGGGAGAGTTTGATAACAATAACGAATGACTTAAGAACAGAAACGAGCGATTTAAGAACAGAAACGAACAATTTGAGAACAGAAAGGGATCAATTGATGATAGAACGAGAGCAACTAAAAGTCACAAAAGATTCACTGGAAGCAGAAAACAAGGAACTAAAATTAAAAGGTAACACGCACCTTGAAGAATTACAAGGAGTTCATAAAGAGTTCCAACAGGCCAAAGAAATAATCAAAAGCATGGTACCAGATACAGTACAAGCCTTAAAATATTAGGGCATCTGTTTAAAAAGTATATGGCAATACAAGAAAGGAGCCAGTGACTAACCAAAAATTCCCATCCTACATAGGTTTCTGGTACCACCAACGTGAATCCATCAGTGCCTTAAGTTCAAAAAAACGGAGAGAAATCAAGGAGCACAAGAAGGCAGACCGCAAGGATAAGGGCCAATAAACAGTCAAAAGGGAAACATCACACATCGATCATTCAGTTGACAGTCCTTAGCAAACCCCATAGGTGCGCTTCATAGCATTTTTATGGTCCGGCTATCACGTGTCACACGAGAAAATTTTCACCAAGATTATAGTCACCACAGCCGGTGTCCCTCCAAAGTGGCTTGGATAGGTGAATACATATTACGCCCCGATGATCTAGGATTATCATTCGTATCTCTTTGATAAAAATCATTGGCAAAACTGCTTCGTAGGTTCCCCGAGCTTCGAATAATGGAATAATGTACTACAGGTGCTAGGCTTATTCTTAAGCCATTCTGTAACAAAGTTCATGCAACGCCACTTCCATTAAATTTCCTTTGAATAAGCCTTGATCTTCAGCACGCTCTAGTGCATAGTGAAAATTTCAATCAGAGGCAGTGCTATGCCGTAGGAAATTTGCTGTCCTATGAAAGGAACAGCATTGTCCAGTGTAGAAAAAGTACGAACTAAAGAATGAGCAGAATGAAATTTCTAAACCTACTATATGATTGGAATGTGTTAAAACACACCCTTTAGGGTGAAGGTAGCACTATCTTACTCCTTTCCTTACTTAGTTTCTCATATTGCTTTCTTTGCTTGGTAATCTAATAAGTATAGTCAATATTATTTATTGAACACCTCGAAGTTTCTTTTCTGCCTTAGCGCGTTTCAAGCCCTCAGTTTCTAGAGTTGGCTCATGTAATGACGACCTTATCTCGAAGTGTGTTGAAAGTGAGTTATATGAGACATATGGGGTCCCCCTACAAGTTTTGGGGCTGACGGCCGGCGTCGGCGCCAGCTGCATCGGCATGGGGCGCAGGTTGGACGACCTTGACTAAATTCTGCAAATCTCGATCCCCCAACTTCTGAAGCACGAATTAATTGGTCAAGGTTGCAAGACCAGGTGGAACAGCATTTCTTACTAGTGAGCAATTCTGTGTTGGCGGTGCATCAATCTCACAAAAGCAAGAATTATAAGTTTGGGGCTCCGTGGTGAATACAATGGGCGGTATTGCGCAAAGCTATCTCGCTAGGAGAAAATCTGGTTGGTTCAACGGGTTTCCCCCACCTACGTGATTCCCCGCCTCATGTATGTGCGCATACTGGATTGAGTAGACCGTATGCATAGTACTGTTCAGCTATCAGAGCGAACAACAATTAATTTAGCTCGATTCGGAAGAAAGTAATAACTATAAGGGTAAAAATTCGTGCCAGCGAACGCAGCTTGAAAACGAGACCAGATAATAATACTGTTTATTAAAAAAGGAAAAGAAAAAAAAGAAATTGCCGGCAGGTTAAATTGAAACCAATCGCCCTTTTACCGTACATATCTCATTCTCCTTTGTATTGCACGCACACACGTTGTTTTATCGATAGCCCACTAATACCATAGGACTATATTCAGGCTCCTATTTTTGCGACGAGGGAAGGATCTTGTACCTTATCTCCAACACCGCTGAATTGTAAACCGTTAGCTTCTAACGGGCTCGGGGATCATAAGAGATCCCTTCTCACCTCGCAGAGAGTGTTGAACCCGGCCGAGACCATTCCCACCTAAGTTTCTCAGTTTTTTTTTGAAAGAGCTATAGGATTACAATGTCGGGTAAGAACCCTGCTCAGTTGGAATATGATTAGGAATTTTGGAACTAAAGTGTTTTTAGATTATACGGACGAAGAGCTCAGTATAGGCCTTCTTTGGTAGCAATATAAAGTGTAACTAATGATTTAACTAATTCTTTCATATCTCAAGATATTCTTCAGGATATTTATGCGGCAAGTATGAGATTCGCTTAGTGTGAGGATGGCCAATAAGCGTTTAAACTAATTATTCTTTAGATCATGTTACGGGTATTAAGGATCTAAATCTACTGGAACACGCCAGGGCATTAGAGGGAAATCTAGCCGAATGGGATGAAGCGTACGAAGAACTTGAAGCCGAAGTTTCTGAACTGCGATCGAAAAATTCTCTGCTGGAGAGGGAAATAACGGATATGAAAATCAAACAGAAGGACGAGAGTAAAGTCAACACTGAAGAATTGGCAAAACTTCGTGTTGAGTTGCAAAGGGCCCAGAGGATCATCACAGATATGGTATCGAGGTATCAGTCTAGAACTAAGGTATGTTGTGTTCAGACTAAGAGGTCTACGGCGGTTCTAGTGACAAAGTGACAACTAACCCAGAGTACTATCCTATATAGAAACCAAAAACACCAGTAACACAATAAGTTAGATACATTGTTAGCTTGATAGGCGCCCTACGCGGAAAACAGATTTCTGGTCATAAAAGCTATTAGGCATAACGAATCTGTCTCTGCAGTTCTTTCTATTTAGTTTAGAGTATTATCACCTGACCGGCTGGCTTTGCTATCTAACTGCCATCCATGCATGATTTAAATTATAAAGCCTGATGGCGACCGCTTTTTGACAATTGGCCCTCTTGCCCTCCTAATTTTTCTGGCCTCCTTTCGTTTTGGCCTTCAACACCTTGCCAGCAATGGCCTTCACACCTTTTTTTACGAGACGAATACTCTCGATGACACATTCTTTGCCCGAACTTGGAGTAAACTTGCCCTCTACGACTTTTCCGAAATCTATCAATCTTCCCTGTTTGTCGATTCCCATCAACTTGTCTGCGGTTATAAGGTGTGTTTCAAATTTCATATCTTCGTCTGGAACAACCATGAAGTTTATGACATTTTGATCTAGTATCGGAGATTTTAGGACGTTATCTGCAGCTAGAAATTAGCTACTGTTATATAATTCTCAAATCGAAGCGAAATAACTACCATGCCATTCTCCAGTTTCAAGGCCCTTAACTAGGTAGTGTATATACCTATCTCTACCAATGTAGAATAGGTATAAGTTTTCGTCGGCGGAGCGGATGACTAAATGCCGGGTAGCCTCCAACGGTTCCGTAGGGATCGGACTTAATAATTCCCACGTTGAGCCTCGGATCTGGATACCCTGGAGTAGACCAGATTGGTTTTGAAAGAATAAAATCTGCCCCTCAGGGGTGAAGCAGCCGCTGAGCTTGCTCTTCTGGGGTATGGGAACATCTTCTTCTCCCTCTCCCTCGACCTGCCACTCTTCCTCATCTGTGTCATATCGACTGCGCCTTAGAACATTTTGTGTATCGACGTAGAAAATGAGGCGCTGGAGTGCGGTTAATATAAGGTTATAACAGGTTAGCGGAGCCTGGAGCTGGACCATCGAGCTTTTGTTACTAACCGTGTCGTCGCCCAGAAGATACACAGCTGGAGTGCCCGTCCTCACGTCCTCCGCAATGAATACTTGTTCTAAAACCTCGGATCCAGACCAGAGTTTCTCGATTAAACAATTGTCTTCTTCATATAGTAAGTAAATACCGGAGTTTTCTTGTGGTATTGCGCCTGACGGTGCAAGGAGATAATCGACGAGATCCTGCCACGTGAAGTCCATGTTTCCATTAGAGCTTTAGATTTTATTATGAAAGAATCATCACTACCAGTGCGGGGAGCGTTGTATATAACCGCAATAATATATATAAGGGAGCACTTTATTAAGAACTGTATGGAATAAATTGCGAAAGTATCAGAATACTCCCATCTATTACTTTTGCTAAATTGATCCCATTCCGCAAGGCTTGGGCTCTGATTGGGCAACGTGCTATAGATTTGTTGTTCATATATTGCATATACCAACGTTCAGTGCATCTGCATATGAGCAATTACACTGCAAGGACGCGTGGTCAATATATTAATATTGGATGGATCTGTAGCAGCTCCGCCCGCCCCTTATGCCCTAGTAGTTTCAGAGAACAAATATTGGTTTATATGTACGTGTGAACTCGAGTGCTTGGCTTCAGTTCCTAATTTCTTTAACCTGTATAGCACCGGCATCAATTGATAGCAACTTAAAATAAATTGGCTGAACTTGATGTTCAACAACGTCTTCCACAGGGCCTATTCTCTATTATAGTAATTTTGTAGTTTACCTACGCTGTTCCGTAACCATGATCGACCTCACTCTAAGCCCAATATTCCATGATCCTGACTGGAGCAGGCTGCCGGAGCCTGAGGTCGCCGGAGGCTTCCAATTCTCTCAAGTGAGTCGGAGGAATGAGTGGATAGTCAAGCTGAAATTCCAACAAGGTTCTACGTGCTCGTTCAATCTTTCTTGCATGTATGCTAAATCGCGAAACTGACGAGTTTATAGAAGGCAATACCTTCTACGGTTCGGGGTTTTATCTCAACGTTCCTGATACGACGTCCAACGTTATCGTCACCGCTGGCCATAACCTGATTAACGAGAATGGGATCTTATCAGAAAATCTCGAGATCCTGAAACCGGGCGAAGAATCCACCAAGGAGGAGATACGCGGGGTCTTTATCCCTGAAAGCTATCAGCGAGACCCGAGTTCCAAGAATGCAAAAAACGATTACGGGGCGATTATTACGAAGAGAGGCGAAGGTATCAATGCAGCTAAAGGTTTCGGGTTTTCTCTTAAGCTTGGCTATGGAGAACTAAGGGGTCGGCAGTTGGAAGTCAGCGGATATAGAATTGGATCGAACCCTGGACAGCCAGATACTAGTTCAGGGCCTTGTATCCGTTCCTGGCCAGGCCAAATAGAGTATGAAGTAACGACCGAGAAGGGATTGAGCGGGTCTCCTGTGTATTTACCCTGCAAGGGACACGAAGTTGCGATTGCCATCCAGTGAGTGCTACTACTATAGAGTATCGTATTATATGCAGTCCTCTGACAAATCTACGCAGCCATGGCCAGAAAAAGAAAGCTAGAGGGACTCATCTTGACGAAAGAGTCCTTTGCGATATATTTCGCTTTTTAAAAGTGGGCCACGAAGGCAAATCTTTAAAAGTAGCTCATAACGATGCGCATAGGCTGGGCATGTACCTCCGGTTCTCGGGGGATGGCGAGTTTGGTAGGGTGCGCCTAGGTAAGGATGGACTGGATACCGCGTTCAATATCTTTCCCGGTTACTCGCCGGCGTCGGGAGAATCGAAAGACCCTCTTTATGTGTTTCGATTTAAACATCCCACGAGTTGGCCGGAAGAAAGGGGTAAGGATGATAAATGGGTACTTTGGGATGCCACCGACGACACGGTCGCTCTAACCAATCACTTGCGGGAATTCTGTTTCGTAAAGTTGGTCAAAAAAAATACGAAAAAGCTGGATAGTCCATTTAGGGTCGTACTACCGATCACAGGAAAAGAGTTGGTTGAACTAAGGATGCAAGCGACCGAGATTACCCCACAAGATATCGAAATTGGCGTTAGGGAAACGTCGGAGATTTCGTTCGAGAAGCACATGAAAGGCAAGCCCGCTAAGGTAAGCAATGATTACGATATCAATATGTTAGAGTCGTACCCGTATTGACAAATATGTAGTTTAATGATTTTCGATTTGAATAAGAATGTAGCTAGTGGCGCACGTACCAGCATAGGACCCTCGCGAGTCAAAGCTCAGCCCAGCGAATACCTCAATTCGACATGGACGGCTTGAATTGTCATGTAGTTTGAGTAGCTATCTTATTCATTATTCTAGGTCCCGAGGAGTAAATATAATGTAATATTCAAGTCCGTTCTCTTGAATGCCCGTCGGGATGATATAAATTTGAAGCCTGTAAAACCCCATGATTGATGATAAAGTTGTATTTCTATATCTCTAGCCATTCTTAATCCTACGTAGATCCAAATTTTAAAACCCCTTCCTCTCTGCTAGTACCTACTCCAGACCCCCTACTATCAGCAGGGGGTTGGCGGTTGGATCGCCCTCGTAGACCTTACTCCCACAATAGTTTTCAGACAGTCTAAAATCCGATCACTGGCAACAAATATACTATCAGCTAGGATAATGATGCCCGTAATGAATGGGATCAACTGCCCAGGTGATTGAAAGTCTGTTACTGGTGCAAGATGATTCCATTTGATTGTAAGCTCAACCCCCAGAACAGCGAGTGCCCAGACAGCCCAGTGAAGAAAATGGCTAACAGGGCCCTCCCATCCCGAGGGGTTCCGAGTATCTTTTATACCACTACCCAGCTTGGGACGGTAGTAGATCATGAATACACGGCACACCTTATAACAGGAATATATCGATGTTGCTGCGTCAAAGGCGCAGTACACTAAAGCAAGGCTTCGAAACCATCCATTGAGAGACACCTCTGCAAAGAAAAAGGTGGTATTCTCGGTCCAGAGAGTTGGAAGGCTATTAACCAGCGTAGCGAATAGCCACAGAAGGGCACCGCAGATTCCGAGCTCTACCAACAGCAGCATTATCACTCCCATAGTCTCTGTAACCATCTCTTTGGGGTTATCCTGTAGCGTGGCTTTGGCTGGAAAGTTCAGACTCGCCAGGATGGCAAGGACAATAAACGCTTCGCAGGGACTAAAAAGCTGCTTGTACGCGAAAACGAACCAGGACACCAGTATCGGTATGGTAATACTACTCGATGCTAATTTCAAGCCTTTTGCGTCACAGTAGCTGTAGAAGATCCATCCCAGAGCTTGGAAATATAGCCCAAGTCGAATTCCTAGCCCATAAAGATCCTGTGCCGCATCGGGATTTCCAGCACTACTTGCAGAATTGACGGGCTCATCACGTCTAATGGCGCCCGTAAGTTCCAACATTGAAAGAAGATGAGGCCTGCTTGGAAGCGAGGCTAATGTTTGTGGTAGCTTTCGATAGTAAAAGATAGAAAAGTGGGGTTTTAGAAACGAGGGGAAGGTATATACTCATCCGGTCTCGCTCTACCCCTCAGGTGGAATACACCCACTCTTAAGCTTTGGATTTCAGGAGTTTATTTGGGTGGAGTGGGTTGAGTGGAGTGGGTTGGGTGGAGTGGGGTTTGTGAATTATCAGTATGCAAGCTGAGCTGTTCAGAAGCGACACAGTGGACCAAACTGATTCCCATGCTCCCATAGCTCTTAACAAATGCTCACTTCGTGGAGCAGGCTAGTTTACGAGACCAGCAAATAACTACCTCGAGCTTTTGTTTCTCTTTCATTCGACCAATCACAGAGCAGCAATAGCATGAAACGTTGTGCTTTAGCACGCATTAACATGTAGCAGCTATCCTGGACTTATTCTATCCTGTAAAGACACAGTATAACAAATTTTGGATGTGTTTTGTTTCTCAAGTGCAAATTCGTCGGCGTTTTCGAGCATTTCCGGATCTCCTCTTTTCGAGCTCCTTCCTTTCCTTGATTAGCATTATATTTTATATAATCGAATTGAGTAAAAATCCATGCCCACCCAAGTCCTGATTTTACATTCCGAATTATATTTCTGTTTTACAATATTTTCGTCGACGGATGTTCGCATTCCAAAACACCCCTTATCGAGTACTAACATTTTATTCTTAACCTCAAAGCACTTAAAACAACATTCGAGCCTTCTATTCGCCCCCAAAGAGTATGTTGTGGATATAAATGTAGCAAGAAATTATATACTATGTCCGCAAGCACTATCCACGACCTTGCGTGGGAGGGAACTCTCACTGAGAAGGATCTTCTACAGGCCAACCGGCTGTGGACTATCGACGAAGTCCACGATGGACGTTTACTTACCCCGCTTGGTGCCGCCGTATTGAAGGGCCATGTATCAACCGTCAGACTACTGCTCCAGCACGGAGCAGACGTCAACAAACTTTCCGGAAGCCGAACACCTCTTTGGATAGCGGTGTCGAAAATGCAAATGGAGAAAAATGTTGGCCTGGTCGTCAATATTCTTCTCGAAGCAGGGGCAGATCCAAACATGCCGTCCGCGACTGATAACAACTCGGCGCCCTTGTTAAACGCCATAAAACAGAACCGTAAACCCGAAGTGATCGCGATGTTGGTGGACCGTGGTGCCTCACTGACAGCAAAGGATGGTTCCGGAGTGTCGGCTGAGAGTTTTGCAAAGAAGAAAGGTCCTAAGATTCAAAGTGCCCTGTTCGCCAACACGTGGCGGATAGATCGGTACAAGGCTGCTGGGATGGTCACGGGCCTTGTATTATTCGTCGTCGCGTGGTCTAACACCACCCCGTCCCAACGTAGAAAGATCGCGACAGGCGCCACGCTCCTAGCCCTTATGGGCGGTGCGGCAGTTATCAGTGCTGACCGGCGTACAGCTCAGCCGACCACCCGGTCGGTTACTGATGGTACGTCCGCCAGGGTTGTCGCGGGTAGCTCTACCCGATCTGGTGCCGAACGTGCCGCCAAAGCGACCGCCGTGGAGAATCCTGATATTAATCAATCTGCTACTCATACGGCTCAAACTACATCTGATCACACTCAACCTGCAATTGAAAACATCAATCAATCTGCTACTGATACAATTCAAACTCTATCTGATAGTACTCAGCCTGAAATTGGCAATATCAATGAATCTGTTCCCATTACGGTTCGAACTACATCTGATCACACTCAGCCCACAACCGACAATATCGCCAACTCTATAATAAGTAACTCCGCCAAATCCGTCATAACCGAAACCGTACAGTCTAGTGATCCCACGCAGTCTGCTACTGACAATGCCACCGAAGGAGTCGTTACTAGCCCTGCCCAATCTGTTACTGATAATACAAACCAGTCCGACGGTGGTACTACAAAACCTCCAATCGATGCTACCACCCAAATTACCGCCGAAAATACTGCAAAACCCGCCATAAATAATGGTACACAGGCTACAGCTGGTGAAAATATCCAATCCACTGCTAGTGATATCCAGCCTACCGACGATAATGCCACCCAACTCACCGCTGATGATGATGATGATGATGGCACCGCTCTGCCTGGCGCTATTCTCCAGCGATTCGGTATGAGTGGTGAGTTTGGTAACGATATTTCTCCGGAACTTAAAGTATATTCATCCTCGGTACAGTATTCAAGACTATATGCTAACTAAACTTAACCAGGAATTAATGGTCGAACAGAATATTGAAGAGTTCAAAAAAGGTATCGACGAATACATAAAAAAGAAGAACCTAGACAGATTTTTCCCACCTGATAATCCTTTCTTGAAAACGGTTGTGAGAAAGGCACTTGACCTTGAGCAAGATCCGGACAACACGCTCGACGTAAGAGATTTAACAAAGTTATCTCTTTATCAGACAGTCCTATATTTGGGCGAGTCACACACTCTAATTTCTATTTCCCTTGAATATCCAAACTAATTGAGAAAAAAAGACGACAGCGGTTCAATGCGTAAAGGTACACGCCACAACGATCTAAGAGATCTAGTTCAACGAATAGCTAGCATAGCTACAAGATTACTTCCAGATGGAGACGGTATAGAGCTACGCTTTATGAACGGCCCTACTAATCCCAGTTACAGCAAACCTAGCTTGGATAATATTAACAATATCATATCAGACTTGCAAATGTGGGGGTGGACGCCGATTGGAACAAACCTAAAAGCTAAAGTTCTCATACCGCTTGTTTATAAACAGCTCAGGACTGAACAATTGACCCGGCCAATACTTATCTCCATTATTACCGATGGGCATCCTGAGGGACCCCAAGGTCCAAAAAACAAGGAGAAACGTGACTCGTTAAAAGATGCTATTCTCGAGTGTGGGAAGAGACTTCGGCAATGTGGCTTTGAGCCAAATAGTAAAGTTCCACTTCTATTATTTCTAGTCCCCTCCTAACCCTTCTACCAGCTGTCCTGTTTCAAATAAGTCAAATTGGGGCGGAAGAGGAGGCAACACAATTTCTAGAAAGCCTGAGACTTGATGAAGAGCTGGACGAGATATTATACTGTACCACAGGTAGGGATTGCTTCTTTGAAAGTTCACATCATTGTCATAGCTAAGAAGCCGGCTTTCTGATTTATAGACCAGCTGGATGCGAAATACGGAGAATTACGGCTTAACCACCAGCGATTGGAGCAATACGTAAGTCATCTACCTATAGCTTACAGGCGGGTTATGTTGCTAACTTCCGCGCCTAGCTCTTCTCCACGCTGTTGGGTCCTATCCTTGATGCAGACCCAACTTAGAGCTCTGCCAAAGTAGAGAAATTGATCCGCCTTGCGATTTAAAAATATATGATAAGAGGTGGCCAAACTCTTACTATCAACAGTTTGGCTAGTTTTAATACTCTAGTGCATAGTGGAACTAGATCTACACTTTATGAGTCTATAGTAGGACTTTAATATTGTAAAGTTTAATGAGGATTAATTTATTGGTGTTAGGCTGCGTGGTGGCTCCCTGACTTTTCCTCCAATATCACGTTTTTCCCAGCGAAGAATTCATCGCAATATTCTAACTTGATCTACTCTGCCTTCTTGACTAATAAAGTTATTGTTGTTTTTATAAGGCTACTTTATCTGTAAATTTTTAGAATGGTTTGCCAAGCAGTATGGGCGACGAGGCTCGTAGGTCAATGGGCTACGCTAGTTAGGCTTTTTTTTTTTCGTCGCACATGTACAAAGCTGGGTTAGCACCTTGGCTAGGCGTCTGTCGGTGGGGAAAATTACCTTACACGTTCTGAGCGATCGAGATGAGCTTTTTCTGAAGAGGCGGGGGCGAGATTGAGTATTTTCAGCTGAACATGAGGGTGGCTCAAATACAAAAAACCCAACCAGGTTAACGTCTGAACTAGTAAAATTGATTTAACCGAACGTCCTGCGCCAGCCAGCTTTTTTAGCCCGTCCGTCAGTCACCGTTGAGTATACTGGTAGTGGATGTGTAATATTAGTTTTTTGATATAATCCAATTCTCCGAGTTTTCTGCAACATGTGGGTCAATTGACGGTTTAAAATATTTCTTAAACCAATCTATCCACTAGCTTTTTCTTTAAAATTCATTAAAATCTAAAGATTACAATCTTGAAGCCCTGGGACCGGTAACAGACCGATCAAAACACAAGTGGATATATACACCGTTAGGGACGGTATACAAATTACGGTATTGAACTATGTCGCAAACCACAAACACCGCAACCGTGACGCCCGTTCGCCTCTTCTCGAACGATCTCACAGATATAACCGACCAAGAGGAGCGGAAACGTCAAAGAGAGGAAGAGGCCAGACTCGTGGCCGTCGCTGCGGAACGCGAGAGGAATCGGGCTAGGGGTGAGAGCGATCTGAGAAGATTGAGAGGCTCGAGAAGGGTAGCCGGGTTGGAGGTGGACAAAAAGGTATCATTTTTTCTCTTTTTTTCCCTACTGAATCGTCTTTGTTTTGTTACGGTTCAAGCTGCGTGAGACTATGACAATGATATAGATTCGAAGGAAAGTGGAGGTTTTCTTTCTCTTCTTATATACTTGTGCATATATAAATAGACAAGCATATGTATAGAACATGGGTACATGTATACACAAAAATATAGTATCGATGCCAATACTCTGCGCGTATAGAATGTAGAATCTAAATTGCAACAAGAAAACAGCCAGGGCGAATAAGCTGGAAGGGGAGAGAAACTTGAAATGTTGAGTTTGCATGGTTTTCTATTCTCTTTTCTCTATCTAGGTTCTCTATCTAAGTACATATGGACTATGTAATTCGTATTTATGTGTTTGTCACTCTGGTCAGATCATTGGTATCATAGAGAAGATCTAACAAAACTCAGCCCAAACCGACGCACAGCAACAGAAAAACAGAGTTGCGCAACTCGAAAATGAAAGAAACCAGCTTCAGAATGAAAAACTCGATCCGAAGAATAACCTTGACCCGGATTATCACGGTAAATTTGTCATGATTGTGAATATCGGCGGTAGGAGGGCTATCGCTTTGGGGAAATGTGAGTTAAGAGAAAAAAAGAAAAAAAGAGAGAGATACAAATTAATAATGCCTTTTTTCCTTTTTGCTTCATTTAATGATCTGTACCGGAGATATACTAAATTTTGCTGATGATTTACACTATCAAAACTTACAACAGCGAATGGCTCGGAGGCATGGGTTCACGACTGGAGCTGGGATAGCCCTAACCCTAAACTTCAACTGTTCAAAGTCGACCAGAACGATGAAAAGTCAGCGTGGAGGATCAAATGCGTCGGTAACGGGAAATGGTTGCACGCCGTCGGATAGGATCAGCGTCAAGCTCCCTGGGCCCGCAAAGAGCAAGATATCAGTCCGCCGGAATGGGGACATTATTACATCAGGTCAGCCAGGGCGGGCGAGTACGTGTCAGTGATATAAGTCGTTCCCCCTCGTTTTTTTACTTCAATCATATTTAACAATTTTCCCTTTATGGAAAGCTGACGATAGGGTTATGCGTGATAGCTTTGAGAATACTCATGTAAGAGGGTTTTGGATCAAGGTGATACGAGCCGCGGAGGAGGCGGAGGGTAAGAATTTACCCCGTTTTTTCTTGACTAAAAAACAATTATTTTTTCGTCCTTTTTTTTCTCACGTTCGAGAAACTTATCTAATCATAGAGCTATTGGTAGCTTAGGAAGACGCTGTACCAATATGATCGGTGGGTCAATTCACATCAGTTGTGGATATCATTGAGATGGAACCAGATATGGCATAATTATATAAATTGCTCTTAAGCTCTTATTATATATGCAACAGATTTAGAAAGGAAAGAGATGAACTTTAATACAAGGGAAACAGAGTCATCGCGGCTATAAACCAGTGCTCTCATCTATCGGTGTGGAAAATGAAGCCCGGTCATGTATGTATTCCTCCGGATTTACAAATATGCTTGTTTAGGTTTGCTATAGCTATTTTGGGGAAACTCGAGTATAGAAAATGTCTGATCGTTCTACATGCCAATCGAAAAATCTTAGAGACAATGTAACCTTTGAAATGTAATGCAATGTAGTAGTTCAATTGAGCAATGATCAATGGTATATCTCACTGCGTGGTAATAAATGCAATTCAATGGTTGGATATACCAGATTGAGTTTCTTTCGAGAGGACCCCAACTACACGCTCCGCATAGAATATACGCAAAACGGCATAAGCTTGCCGAATTTGACTTTCCAACCACGATTTCAATCCAAAGTGGGGAAGGCATGTATCTTTAATTGTCAGACGATGCTTTAGAAGCTTTAGATTTTATTCATGTTACTTGCTATCAACCTCGAAAATATTCTCTCATATATAGTGTCACATGAGTCGATTTTTTAAGGTGCATTTAAATGTTCGAAGTATTTACTTATATGTTAGATTATATTCAGTATGATAAAAAGAACAAAATTCTTAGGTCGCCTACCAGGAGAAGTTGCTTGAAGACTAGCAGATAGCAAGTATTAATCTCTGGTGGTATCGCTCGCCATCTTTGGATATTTAGCCACCAGATCAACTTCCTTAACAATTTTAGACATCTCGAAACGACAAATCTTGCGGGCCAGGATGAGACCTGCGAATGACGGCGAGAAGACGGTAAACTGGGTGATATCATTTGCGAATTTTGCTCCAGTTGCCGGAACGAGCTGCATGGTACCGTTTGTGCTTGTATCAGTATCAGTGTTATTACTGTCGCTATTGCTATTGCCGCTATTCTAATTACCACGGTTGGACTCGGTGCCGGCTTTAAGCTCAGCACTATCAAGCTTTTTTTTTTCACAATCTGATTTTTGGGGATAGCCTTGACTCTCGCTAGTTCGTATATTTCTTCCGTTGGTCTGGCGATTTCGATACTGGCCCTCCCGACCTCTAGCTCGTGCGATGCCTGGGCTATCAATTTCTACAGGGCCTTGTAGTCCATATAGATATCGAGTAGAGATCTGGTGTATATTCTGGTGTATATTCTGGTATTCTTATAATTTAAAAGCGTGCCCTTGATGTTATACTCATGGAAACTAGCGAGCGCGGAGTATTTTATGAAAATCGTACAAGTACACTAGGGGGTTACCGCGATTAGTTCCGGAAATATTACAGCAACAGCTTTAAGTAATAAGATTCTTTAATCTTTACCGGGGTTTTTGATACCACCAACTCCTGACTAATTTGCTATAATTATGGTATCCGCTTCATTATTTAGGTTGTTCTTATCAATTTCACTGTTGGCTTTAACTTCTCTGGCAATAGAAAAGATATTTAATTTTACTGTCAAACTGGTTTTTATGGAGAATATTTTCGATTTGCCCTGTCATTTCATTGAGATGATGGCGTATAACTCACCGCCTTCTTCCCAGCCGGAGATGAAGGTGTCCTGGGGATTAAAGGTGTTAACAGGTGCTTGTTCTGCCCTTCTTTTTTCATATGCATATACGCAGATACATCACTCACACCGTAGACCTCCGGAAAAGAAGTTGCGACAATATTAAGCACGACGTTGATTATGTTGTAATTCTTAGAGTCGTAGATCTAGTTTGTAACCTTGACTTGTAGATGAAAATTGATATCACTCGATTTAAATTTATCAATATCGACATAAGAGCCGTTTGCTTTTCTACCAATCGTTGGACAAAGATCCTGATATATTTATAGTATCTAGTATATTTCATTCAATATCCAATCTACAAATCTAGGTTTAATTAAATTTCCTCAATTGGCCCGGCTCTCTTACCCGTCACGTCACTCAGGTTGTCTACGAATTTCGAAGAGTATGTTACGATCTGTGGTTTCACTCAAAAGGTTGGAATTCTATCTTTCGTTTGAGTTCTTCCCTCTGGGTAAGACCCTGTGTAGGACCTTGTGCTGAACCTTGCGTCTGCGAAGTGCCATCATCTTTGGTGGTGGTGTCTGTTGACGTTCCTGAAGTGTCGGGAGAATTTGAAGAACCGCTCGTTGGGCATGCGGTACCAGCTCCTACGAGACTCTAAGTACCGCTCGATAGAACGACGAGCTCTTTTAGAGGGTTTCTGTTATCGGAAGTCTCCGGTAAAACGGCCTTGTCAAGACATATTTGTTGGGTGTGGGAATTCAAGCCTCGGCCCAATCGCATGGAATTGTTGTATAGTGCTAACATTTGCGCCATGGCGAATAATGTGAATACCGATTCAAAGCTATCGTTACCGAAAGACAAACATTAAAATTAAAATTAAAGCTTGATACTTTTCTTTAAAAGTTTCAGGGAATTGGTTATGGAATGGCCTTTTTTTCTGCTTTGAAAGCAAATGTTCGCATTAACATTGCAACCCAATTAACCATATTGATTAACCGAATTCCACATTCGAGAGACAAAGCGCGCGAGTCGACAGGTCGGCTGGGAGAGCTCGAGAGCTGAAAAAGTGCCGCTCAAGTCACGATATCACTATGCATATATGCACAGAGCGGCAACCCACTGAATTTCAACTCAGCTGGAGGCAGCGTTGCATTGCATGAGAGTGGCGTCCTGGGAACACTGGTCTCGTAAAAACCAGACAACACAGTGCGAGGGAACACATCTATATCCCGCCTCACAACACCTTTCGCGGATCGGAAAAGTGAACGAATCAGATGTATTTAAAGCGGGGAGGAATATTATTGTTTTAGGAATGCCAGCCAGAAATTTACAGCATAGCTTCAGGATACTAAGCTCAGAAATTTTGCAAATTGATTTAGAATAACCCTTCCATCCTTCGAGTCCCATCAGTTGAAAAATAATTGCGATGGAGGCAATGGAGCTCTTGGTGAAAGGGTTTAAAGATGATAATAGTGGCGACAACAACCTCAGCCTCATGACACCAGCTCTGGAGACATGGACCACAGCTGGCAATACTTTATATGCCCTGGAGCGACAAAGTAAAAAGCCCTACTAATGGGCTTCACATCAACATTGATGAAAAAGCTGTTAGGGCCTTGGTTTGTGACCTGTCCTTTCGATGCTACCTCACTTATGCTAACTACGGTTCTGCCCGAGTCTGGTGGCAGGTCACCTCCTATCGCGACGGGATGAGCACGCAAGCCGGGTCGAGTTCTGAACACCTTAGCGCCGAACTGGCGGTCACGGTTGGTTACCCCTTTTTGAACGCGAGCATCAGCGGAAAATATGACCAAAACGTCAAGGAAAACAATCACGTAAGTTTTTTTCGGATTCGTAGTCCCGCGCTGAGCAAAATTTGCTTCGAGCAAAGTATACGCTTTGATGGCCTCTAGTGAGCAAGAATGCGCAAACAGGAATAGCTGAATCGAATGGTTCGATATCTTTTAGAGTGTAAAAGTCTCCCGAAATTCTTCGTGTCGGATGGGCCGCAGCATCTTGGCGGATACCCCTCACTATTCAACCGCAGCTCTCAACGTGCTCCGATCCAAGAGCCCTAATGATAATGCAATTCTAACAAGTGTAACATTGTAGGTATACTTTGTTATAAAATTTCTAAAATATATTAATACCCTCTACTTAAAGGCGTTCATTATTAATTAATTGTATGTATTTTCGTATAGCTTATTTTGGTATTGTTAAATAAATTGATTAACCTAGTTCTTATTAATGAGCTCACTATTACGGAGCTCTTCAGGTATATTCCTGACAATTTAGCTAGTTAGTGGCAACACTGTTCAGTTAAGTAGTTTATAAATTTACTAGAATTTTCTCTTAATTATTAGTGAGGTTCTAAATTAATTTTCAAGTTGACCTAGATTTGATAGAGGACCTCTGTACGCTTTGAAGACAGCGGCTTAAAGTTGTCGGATCGACTCCATATTTGATAGTAATTGCTCTAAGGTTTGGTACAGCTTGCTAACGGTAGTCTTTAATCCATTTCGTCGATTCAATTGCCGATATATACTGGTATGAAGAGATATATAGAGTAAGGTGGTAGGGGGATAGTGTTTTCGGCAAATTTGGGGTGGGCATTTGCCAGGGGTGGGCGACCAACAGGGAACTCTTCTATAGGATGTTGACCTGATCGAATTCATAAATTGATTTGAGAGTCTTTTCAACCGTGCATTATAATTACTAGCCCATTGAGCAAGTTGATTGCAAACAGCTGTTGGCAAAGGGCTGTTGGCAAACTGTCATTGGTTCCACTAGTTAGTTTGTTGAAGCTTTATTCTCAAGACACACATGTGCATGTGCCTATCTTGCAAAGCACATATGTAGAGCTCTGAACAAAAAAACAAAAACTATTTAGGTACGTATACTTAATTCCGGTATCTAGACCAATTCGCACGGTCGCATTTGTAATAATACCACGAAAAATCATTTCTCTTGCTGGGAAATTTTAAGCGTTGTGGCGTTACAAAGGTTTTAAGCTACACGGGACGGACGGACCGCAAACGAGGAATCCTTACCCCATGCATGAAAATTGTCTGAGATGGAACATGTTCTGGAGCTGAGGGGGCTCAATATTGACGCCTCGCTGCTTGCTAACAACATTCTCATGCAGCCACAATAGACATTGTGCATTTACCAGGCGCTCGTTGACTTATATTCCACTCGAGAGAAAGCGAGCCTCCAATTAGTGACTGAAGTGTGAAAAGACCTGCACCAACAGGTCTTTCAAGCAAATTTCCTATTGAGGCGTGTCTTTTATGAAGTGGCGCTAGCCTTGATCTCTCAGCAGGCCACAGTCCCTTTGCAAAACGCCATGATGTTTTCAATCTAGCCGATAAAATAATTTGTGGATTCCTATGAGCTCTCAGCCGTGCCGTAGTGCGAAAATCCTAAATGTCTGAACGTTTTCGTGTCTTAATTATGATAACTTAGGTTATTTTCGATCTGGAATCTTCGACCATTCTGTTCCCACACAACTCAGCTGAAAAGGTACGCTTTGACCTGTATTGTAAGCGCTTAAGCACTTGAGTGTTGTCCAAAGCTTAGCTCATTTCGAAGGATCGATTCCTAACCCCCAATGCACGCGCCAAACTGGGATTTTGTGCAAGATGGCGTTTGCATGTTGTGATGGATGAGTACTTTGAAGCTATGATAAATTTCGCAATTGTTATATATTATTGCTATTGGCAGTTTTGGATATAAGCAAAAGTTCGTTTACTATAAAATTCCAGAATAAAGGCTGGAAGAGCTATGAGACAGCCAATCATCGCATATCAAGCGTGGTTGGAGCTTCTGTGCTTAAATTTGATACTTTCGTGGCAATTGCACTCGGAGTATCGGACTTAGAATGGAGTTCTATGGTTGGCTGGCTTTTTTGCCACTAAGCATCACAGCTATCTCTTGCATACTAAGAGCTTCTGGTCAAGACTTCAATCCCTCACTTGAAATTATGCATGGGGCGCCATGGCGCGGATTGGTTTAAACTTAATTGATCAAATCACATTGCATGGAAACCTCACTCACACCAACCTTCGACCAAATTCAAGTTCCAGTTCCCAATATCAGTATACCTTGAAGGCTGAAATGGCCGTTTTTGTTGATCTTCACTAATCTCAAGATGATATTTGGCTGAAGTTCAGGCAGCTTGTCACAACCGGTGGTTACTGTGAGCGCATCTATCGCACTAGCATCTTTCAGGAGCTTGCCTTCATATCACCTACCCTGGAAATAATAACCGAAGCCCAACTGAAGATATGGACTACATCCGAATATACTCCAATCTGTTATCCTGAGTTTTATGTATTTAAACAGCCCTATTTCCCATTTACATGAAATCCTAATATACCAAACCATTTCCAAATCATCCTCCTTACAATAAAGCTTCAGCTTATAACAGCATAAATCCGATCAGATTTATTTAAGGTATGAAATATAAAATAGGCATCACAACGCATACCTAGCATTGTTACTGATAGGAACATAGATACTTTCTTTCCGAGATATACACAAATCATGTCTATTGCTATGAGTCATGCCACTGCCGAGGGATCATGGAATAACCTCTGGCCCGTACAATTCCCATTTTCAGTTGCCGGTAAACAGTATTTTTACGGCCAACGGGCATCTGGTGGTAATGCCTGGTTCATTCAAGAGTTGCTGTCCAACGGTCAACTGGGCCAAGAAACCGCTAAGGGCACCTGGAGTAGATTGTACGAAGTCCAGTTTTCCTTCCAAGCTGGGGACCGGGTCTTCTTCTACGGACAAAATAAGGAGAAGAAGAACTGGTTTATTCAAGAATTACTCCCAAACGGTAAAATGGGTGCAGAAACCGATCATGGTTCTTGGGGTTTCTTTTACCGTTGTCAGTTTGCCTTCAAATTGGGGGGTAAGGCCTACCTTTATGGTCAAAACGACTCAGACGGTTACAACTGGTTCATTCAAGAACTACTACCCAATGGCAAAATGGGCGGGCAAACTGACAATGGCAAATTTAACAATTGGTATCATGTGCAGATTCCAGTTGAAATTGGCGATAGACGTTTTATTTATGGTCAAAACGGGAAAAGTAAATACTGGTTTATTCAAGAGATTCTCCCTGGTGGTAAGATGGGCCAGGAAACCGATAACGGCTTCTGGGGCAACCTCTATCATGTCCAGTTTTCCTATCGTATTGGTAACCATACATATCTGTATGGGCAAAATTGGGACACCAAGTATTGGTTCATTCAAAGAATTTCTGAGAACGCCAAGATGGGAGCAGAGCTACAAAATGGATATCTTCCACGGGCATACCAGGATCAATTTCATTTTTCCGTAGGTCCAAAACACTTTCTTTATGCGAACATAGGGTTGCTTAGGAATATGGGTGCACAGATGGCCAACGAGATATGGAATTATCTAGCCAATGATGATAAAGTTCAAGGGACATATTATAGTACGGATTGTTCTTATACTATTCGTGAACTTTTAGATGTACCATTGTAGCGGTGGTAATGGCAGTAATTATATTGTATCTTAGTGTTATTATCCCTGCAAACTTTTAATTCAATAATACATCAGATTGCACCAATCAAACACTAGACTTCCCGAAAGGGGGGAAATTAATCTACTAATGTGCTTAATCCAATCGCCGGCCTGAATTCAATTTCAAATTTTCTCAGTCTCGCCGGGAACCAACCGAAGTTTTGTGCTTGAGTACTGTTCTCTTCAGAAAAGCCGCTAAACGGCGTTGTGCAGGTGTTACTTCCCCCAGACCAGTCAAACGGCACCGTATGCCAGACTATTTGGGCTCCAAGCCCGCCGAGACCCACTTCGAAAAGTCTAGCACGTGCTGCAATCCTAATCTTTTCTCCGGTTTTCTTCTTCGAATATATATATTCTATCGATATTCGACAAAGCTCTGAAGTATATGTTCGCCAGCATTGTATTCTAGTATTAGTACAAAGGCAGAGTAGATAAAAGCTTACATCGGCGGGAATATAACTCTGCACCTTAAAATTTTCAGCCTTCTTATTCCATTCAGTTAGCATTATAACAATAGAGTATTTCGCACACCATAACTAAATAATCTTGGTCTCGATATAGCCAGCGACTAGAATTAATCTGCTTTCTTCCTCGTCTCGGTCATCTAGAGTAAGCAGAGACTACAGGGTGTCGGTGGAAAATGAAACCAACCATGATTATTCATAAGATATAGCCGGTTAGTCTAACTAAGTCTGGTAAATATTTACCATTTTGCAATTAATCCCGGCGAAGTCTTTAAATTCAGCCCTCAAAATGGCAGCCTTACAAGAAAAAGTAAGCATTCAACTTTGTCCAGAAACTGATAAACGGCCGTTTAGCTTATTCTTCGTACCTTTCGCCTAAGCCCGAAACTTCATTCGCAGCTGGCTGTTTGCTCGTAGGGCTGATTACGAAATCTTGGAAACAGCGAAATAACGCACTTTGCTGAACAAACATTGCATGGTTGTGCTTGGTTTCCATTCCGACGGCGTACATTGCGTGCTCTAATTGGCTGGCGTGGAAAGTACGAAAAGGACAAGAAAAATCACAATAGGTTGGGAAAAATGCTGGTATAGACGTATTTTAAGCACAATTCCGATACAGCTGAATAAGAAAATTGGAATGAGCATGCGACCGCCCAAGGCAGCTGGTAATGTCGGGGAGCTTCTTGAGTCAGACATCGATCGGTTGGATCAGGAAATACCTTTTGTCCAAGCTCATAAGCATGCATAGTTCGCAATTTTTCTTTAAGCTCAGTCTCCAGAAACGATGTCGCGTTTCTGGGCAATGTTTAGAAGTTAACTCAAGTTTTCGTGCAGCATCTTCATTAGAAGATGGTACCACAAACTAACTAGTATAGCTGAGATTAATCATTAGGCACCAGCCCTATAAGGACGAAGATTGCTTGTGAATATTCTCGAGTACTTCGCTAGGACAAGACATCCAAAATAGAGATCGATACAGGTTCATTCTTGGCGAAACCATGGTCATACGCCTTTGTCGCTTGTACCCAAGAGTTCCACGTATCTTGGTAAATCAATCTGCATGCGGCTGTAGGGCTCGCCGAATGCTCAAACTGATTAACCCATCAATAATGGTAGCTACCAACGCGAGTTTGATGCGAAAATTCAGAATACCTGAAGCCTGGACTGGGGAATTAATTACCTTGAACAGTTAGTAGTAAATGGTAATGCACGTCTACTGGTCTTGGAATGCGATTTCTCTATGCATTGGTATACTCCGCCCGGTGTATCGCGGGTATAGAAAGCAAACCGAGGGCAGGAGTCAGATCAATGATATCATGATTCTCATGACTGGGTCAACGGTAATAGGGCAGAAACTTCTCCTAAGTCAGCTCCGTTTGTATGGTCTCAAGATAATAGGTCTCTCTCTCACTTTCCCTACACAAAAGTGTCTAGCAATAGCTTCGCCCGAAGCTGAGAACATGAGCATTTCTTGCTAAGTTCGAATATATCGATATTTGCTTTCGGGTTCAGAATGGGCTATCAAAAACACTATAAAGGAAGCTGAATCTACCTCTGGGAAAACATTTTTTTACAGCATCACCCAAACATTCATATTCTGTGCTAACTATTTTCTAGTTCCTAACCCTGTACTATTTTACATTTTCACGATGCCGTTCGCTATGCGGCAGTCGTTCTTATTTTACTCATTTTATTGATAGCTATTGCTACTGCGCTTCCAACCTCTCCTCAAGATGATCTTCGCCCAGCTAAAGTCGAAAAGCGCAATTTAAATACTAAGACTTCCTACTTCGATCCTGCAAAGACCCCAAAGGCTCTGAAACCTCCATCGGGAGGAGGCACACCTACCACCACCTACTCGGTTGTCTGGACTGTCAGCGAGAAATTGTATAATCCTACATACACGCCTCCAGGTCCAAACCAGAAGGGTTACATTGCAAAATCTATGATCCATGTTAAGGACGAGAGTTCTACCCAGTATAAATACCCACCTCCACCTGTCAAAGTCTCCAGCAACTCTGTCATCCATCTGAGGGTTGTCAACGTAGGCGTCCAGGAGGGAGTTTCAGTTCATGCGCACGGGCTTTACCAGAAAGATAAGCCATGGTTGGACGGTCCTGTCGGTGTCACCCAAATGGATATACCTTGGGGTAAAGAATTTACATATAAGTGGACGATCGGAGAGCAAACGGGAACTTATTGGCTTCATAGTCATTTTAGCGGCCAATATCCCAAGGGATTGAAGAGTCCATTGATTATCGTCGACGGCAGAGTAGAAGACGAGGAAACTAACTATGGAGGTGACAGGACTTTGACATTAACCGAATGGTGAGTAATTTTTATTTTATACCAGAGTATGGGTTCATGGCTTTTAAACAGTAGCTAAGCTCTAAATACAATTGGCCAGGTTTGGCCTTGATAATGACAAGGTAGATACAATTTACAAAATTGGCGCATGCGGATCTGGGACGAATAACCTAGGAATTCCCCTCAGTCCTGACGGTCAGCAGCCCTTTTCACTCAATTTTGGGCACGACTGACTTAGTTGTCACACAGATGCCGTGATCAATGACAACAAGGGGACCAAGACAAATATCATCGTCCAGAAAGACAACAACAAGCCGATCCGCCTACGCTTTATTAATCAGTCTGCATATGCGTCCTTCTTCGTCTACATTCGAGGACGCGAGACTGATACCAGTGTAATTCCCGACATGACTGTCATAGAAATCGACGGCGTTAAGACCGAGGCGAAAACTTTTAAGGTTATCCCGGTCCATCCAGGACAGCGCTATAGCATCTTATTTGACCCTCGTGGTGTCCTAAAACAAAGTTACGCGGTAATGGCTATAATCGACCCGCACGAATACAAGGTTTCCCAGATATCCAACTGGGAAAACCAGCCGTGTCAATCTAAAGTCAAATTTTTTTCTCCACCAATCACCCGACGGGTACGTTTGCTCCAAGCTGGGTGTCCAATCCGGGCGAAAGCCCGTATCGCCTCTGCTTTCCCTTCCTGGACGGCGCAGACTGCGTATTGAGAACGGACCCTGCTTTTCCTTACGATGGCTTCGACGAGCAAGCAATCGGGCCCAGTCCAACTGTACCAGTTCCTTCCCGACCTGACCCTATAAACGGGGTTTTTGAGATCACTGTTCAAAATTTCGGCCAAGGTTTGGGTGGACTGAAGGCTGGTTCAGCAGCTCCAGCAGCTTATACCAATTTGTCCGAAAGGACTGTGATGGACCTTGTGAACACAGGTTCCCTTTCCGGTACATGGGCTCAGCAGATGAACACTTTCGACGTTGGCGAGACGGAGCGGACCATATGGATCGTTTTGAAGAGCACCGTCGGTGGCCATCCTTGTAAGTGCTAACTGGCAATGGTTTATACAACTTCAGGCTGTGATCCTCGGAATACCATCGAACTAACGATCTGTATATAGTCCATTTGCACGGCCACCACTTCCAAGTCATCTATGCTTCTGGCGAAAATAATGATCCTCAAACTTTCAACTACTACAGCGTTCCCGTTCCGACTGCGAACCCGCTTCGGCGCGATACAATTTGGCTCCACAGAAATGAGATTATAGTGTTTGCTGTGAAGCTCGATAACCCGGGAGTCTGGTTCATACATTGTCACAATGATTTTCATGCTATGTCAGGTATGGCGGCTCAGATGATTGAGAGAAAGCAGTATCTCATTGACAATAAGATTGGTACGTTGTCGGGGAATGATTTGGCGGATTACAAGATTTTACAGCAGCTTCCCGGAGCTACCTGGCCCGATATCCGAGGTTAGGACTTTCTCTTTTAATATACATCTATATTTTAAAAACAGAAAAAAGGAAGCGATGAAGAAACAGCAGAAAGAGTTTTAGTTTATAGATTAAATTTAAATCAAGGATGTAAATACTTTGGTGATACCGAGTAATCCAATATAAGTTATACAAATAGCTAGCTACACACCTAAACTGATAAACAACGTTAAAAACAGGTAACGGAGGCAAGGAACTAGCCGAGAAAATTCTTTTGAATCAAAATGTCAATTTAAACCTCCCCAAACCAATTTCTTTATTTTAGATAATATAATATTATAAAATGATATTAGCTATTTTGTTGATTGCGCCAACTATGATATATATCTGTATACTAAAAACATATACTTAGTAACTTAAATAATATAATCGTCTTTATACATACATACTTTGCTTTCTAAAAACCGTAAACCCATCTAAAATACGGCCACGAGCCGATGCAGATGGTAACACGGGGCGCAAACGCGAGCCTGTATTCGAATTTACCTGGCCTCACTAACAACCCAATCGCGGATGGTTTACGAGACAGAACCCAATCGCAATCTTCGAAAACCAACATTTGAATTTCGTTCTTGTTTCTCCAGTTCCCTAGATCTAGTAGGGAAAACAAGCTAGAAGCTTCGAAAATCGGAGCCGAGAGATGACTTCTGAAGTTTGATAGTTATATCACCGCCGATGCTAACTGAACTCCTTTATAGAAAGCCACTTACTAACAACCAACTGTACGGTTTAGCATTTCTTTGTAAATATGGTTAACGTGGTCTCGAATCCAGACACCTTCCAAACAAATATGGTCAGCGTACGCATACGCTTATATCTGCAAACGAGCGCGGTTCTAGTTCGGTCGCCCTATTGTCTATACCTACCTTAGCCTCATACTCCTCTTCGGAACTCAATGTCATGCTGTAGCCGAAACGTTTTGGCTGTAATCTATCACACAGCTCCCGGACTTTGCAGCACTGGATCCCTGTGCTCAATAGTGCTTTCACGATAATTGCTCCGGATGTCTCTGCAACATGCTAGAAGATCCCTTGGGATGTAGCTACAGCTGTTTTACTCCGGGAACTAATAACTGTATTTGTCGCAGCGACAAGCGGTCCTTTGGCGTCTCGTATCTCAGCAACTGCATCTCCAAATTTTGTACGGTTGGTATTCCCAGCATCAGTATCGGCTCTGGCATCGCTGTGTATACGCAATACAGCGGAAAGCTGGGCTATGCTTTCATATCCGGGTCGCCAGTCACATCGGCGCCGCTGACTCCAGTCCCTACCGGTAATCAGGGCCAGGCGACGACAGTGTATGTTACTGTTACTAAAATCGTGTCTTCGGGTGCTGCACTCACTATTGTTTTTCCGAGCACCTAGGCGGTACTATTTTGGGTGAGAAGCCCTTTGTCTGAAATAACCGAAGCGTCAACAAGCGGCTCAGATTCCAGACATCTTTCTCCATCTATTTTCTTTATGATTGCATCGTTGCTTCGTGGCCGATCTCATACTCTATAGTAGTCTCGTTTCTCGCAATGAGAAGTAACTAGCAAGGAGCTACCTAAAAGTCAGTCTTCGAACGGTGTTCTGGCTCGCGCATCAATCGAGAGCTTGAGGTTTAGAGCACTACTAACATGCTACCTACAGCCACAATTGCACAACACACCCTCACTTCGGACAAGGCTAACAATTTTAACGATCAGCTGAGAGCTGTAGGGCATGCGCATGTACAGATGCATTACCAAATCAAATACGACTTTGAATTATTGCGCTTTACCCCGCACTTCAATCCGTTCCCCTCTTGACTTTTTGAGGTCTAGCTGGGAGCCGTGTTCCTCGTCAGCGCTTCCATGTGTCGAATCCCTCTAAAACTAGTTCTAAAGATGTCGGCAGCACTGGCGGGGCGCTGTTGATGCCATCGCTGCACAGAATCGGGTTAGCCCAACAGATTGATTAAGTTATGATCTACGCTTTTGCAAACGCAAAAAAGTCGGGAAAGGCGACTAGATTTAATTGCTAATAGCGTTACAAATAATAAACGAAATCGATTCTTGCATTAAGAGTTTTTGTGCAGTCTAAAAAACTAGTGCTTAGCGTACCAAGCCATTGGTGGCAATCACTACATCACGATGCTCTATAGGACTGAAAAGCTGCTCAAAGTAGTCCGCGAGCGGACTTGCCATATGTTCTCAATCCTCAGCCGCCTGATTGCCTCAGGTTTTGAATCTATATGCTTGGGCTCGGGATACGTACAGCTTGTGCAATTGATCCTTAAGATGCTACCGTACATTTTCAATGGGGTGGGCCATTCCATCACCGAAAAACTCGCAATCCTAAGCTATTCTCTTGCCAACTGGGATGTGTGAGCTGGGGCATTGTCATGCATGAATAGTGGTGTGTGAAAAAATTTATTGAGTTCCGACTAGAACTTGCGTATGTATTCGGCAAGCATGACGTATGTGTAGTTTAGTAACTGTTACTGATGACCAAATAACATGATATTCCAGATATAGGTATGACAATTCATCATATATGATATGTGGATTTATATAATGTAGGCATGTCATGTACCTAAAGCGCTAGCTTGATATTTTCAGAGAAATAAAAAAAGTAGACGGGAGGGGACATCCTGTAACGAATAAACTTCTGAGCAATGCTATTGCTCAGAAAAGAATCCGATTATCTACAAAACTATTAGCAAGAAAGTATGTGTAACATCAGAAGGTGGCAAGCGTGTTACACAGCAGATCTACAAGCAAAAACGAACTAGAAATTTGTGGAACACATTAGATTGCCCCCTTTATTTAGGTTCCCAAATTTTTTTGCCCATGATACCATATAACTTGCTTTTCGCCCCAGCCAATCACGTCGGGCAAGCGCTGCTACGATGCCTTAGCATGACCTTCCCCTCCCCGATAGCATTTCCGCATTTGATTCCGGGCTCACCCCTGCTCAGAGCACATGCAAATCTAGACTTGAAACTTGCAAACTCTTCCGTAATGAGGCTGCAACAGCATAGTTGAAGGCAGAAATCCATCCAAGCCATACTGTGGTTGGAAGAAAACCACAGGGACAACACAGAAATACCAATCTTGAATAGGGCGGCACCCAAGTCGGTACCCCCCACTCTCTCACAGTTATTCAGAGTGTCAACTGAAGACTGACCATAGTATAAAGATATCTTATAATATATTTGATTCGCCTATTATGAAATTTGGTATTTGTAAACCAATTAGAAACCTTGTATTGATTGAAAAAAGGACTCCGCTTTGACCGAAAACTTGGCAAAATTGGCTAAACTTTTTGTTAGACGAAACCCCGTTATGAGCCGCTATGCTACGTGGTGTGGATTTCGCGTTGTAACAGCGACAACAAAACGTCCCAATGTGTGCGGCAACACGTTGTTCCCAACATCCCCACTCCGCCGTTTCGTTGACACCATTCATCAACCACCCTCCGGGATGGTATTTCGCGATGATATCTCTTACCGAACCATGTGTTCCTCAAAGCCGAAGCTATCATGAACTTACTGCTAGCTAGTAATGGATCTCCAACGCCTAGCCAAGGAAATTAGAGCAGCGGACAGGGAAACATGTAAGAACGCACCCTGCGATTGGCTCTGGTTCAGGATCCTGACACAACGATGAAGTTGCTCGAGAGAAGATAGCGCTAGCTGCTATTCGATTCACTCTTCGATACATAATTCTGACAGGATTTGAGACTCCACAAGTAAAGACCATGATGAAGATCGGCGACGCTCAAACCCGATACATACCGCAAGTTCCCACCTGAAGGTCCACGGGATGGTTCGCGAGACAAGCGTGGATCTACTGAGATTTGCTGATTGCTGCTGCGGCGAGAACAGCATACGCCGCTTACTTATAGCCAATCGCAACCAGATAAACCTTCGATATCGCGATTTTCGGCATGTATACATTTCGTACTGTTGAATTATAATCTATGCTAGCCGTTGCACAATATTTTTGTTTTGGGTAAAGGATTTATACGAGCAGCTGATAAGTGACCAGGGGCTTGACTAATAGCCTTGGAAATACAATGCAGCGTTATGCTTCTTCTGTGAATAACAGATCTGCAGACCTCGCTTCTCTAGTCTAGCATATAATGAGAAAAGCCTATGATTATCAAAGATTGGATCACATTGATGGGCTTTCAAGCATTGAGCTCCTCCCTTTAACGCACTGGAGCTGTAGCTTGAGTTCGAGGCTGCCGTTCAATAACGAGCCTCCTTCTTCCTCACCTTTCCCGCGTCAGTGCATCCCTTGGCGTTTCTCTTAGCAATGAGCGTCATCTACCAATCAGAGTTTAAGGAGACCGCGGATCTTTCCCCGATCTGTGATATCCTGGGCTTGGGAGGATGGTACCACACAAGATGCGTTCACGTAGTTTTACAGCCTTTTCGCGTATAAAGAGATGCGTTCGCTCTCCCGATCTCTCTCCTCATTCTAATATATAGGACATAAGCCTTTCACTAGACCAACTACACTTTATTCTCCAGTTATTCTCTGCTTACACTCTGCTCAAAATCGACCCTATCCTCCCGAGCTAGCGGCTGTTTATACTTCGTCGTTAGCGATGGACCCGCCTCCTCCTCCAAACGGTCAGCTTCGGCACTCCGCGAAACGGAAAGGCTGAAGGACGAGGATTGGGCTCCTTACAAGGATCATGTCCATCAGATATATGTGCAGAATGGTAAATCCATGGATGAAGTTATAAAATCTCTGGCATCAAAGGGATTTCCCGTAACGTTAGTTTTGCACCTATCTAACCATACCCTAACCACTGAGAGACATAGATAACGAAACTCTGTGGTAACATGGTAGAAATGCTCAAGCTGTTTACCAAATTAATACTCGCTGGCGCTACCGCCGACGGCTAGATCGGAATGATCACAATCATATCGCCCAGAAGACGACGCAGACGGAGCTCGAAGGAAAACTAGATATAAGGATAAAACTCTGTGGCAGGGTGATCCCGTAGGGTATTATTAAGCGTTCGAGAGAGAGGCAGCGCGTTCCTATTTTGGATGAGTAGAAATAAAAGATCCTTATATAAAAGCTATAATAAAACAATTTGTCCAATATTTAATAATTAAAACGTGCGTATATCACAATCTTAATTTTTGATTTAAACCAATTTTTAAAATCTCTTTAAAATTGCAAGTTAAAATATTAATGTTTTTGATAGTAGTAAGTATATTATCTGCTAGTTCCGGCTTAAAAAACGCCAATTTTATAATGATTAATATTCTTTTTGTATAAGAAGATATATCTTCTTTAACTTTATTTTTTAGGGATATGGATAAAGATTCTTTAAATGCAACTACTTTATAAATCATATATATAAAAAAAATTATAAAGTTTCAAATCAGATTGATTATGTTGAAGTTTGTTAAATGTTATAAAACTTTAAATATGATACCAATACTACCTCATAAATTCTCTTTAAGAATATTACTAAGAGAACTCAGATATACTGTACTTGCACACTTTGGAAAGGCATATGCAGCCGAAGATGCGTCGGCATCAGAAACTCTCGATCTATGGTTCGCTGATCTTCCTATAGAGACAGCAAATTATGGTCTAAGCGTCGAAGAGTTGGGCTTATCAGACCTACTCGTTGATGGCGTTCTCGACATATATTTGGTCGAGCGGCTGACCTCAGCTACACCTTTGCCAAGTTTGTCGCATGGGACTATTGGAAAAGAGAGGATTTTCAGCATGAACCCCCATTGGCAGCCCCAACCTTCACAGACTCCTCGCGGACTATCAGTATTCCTCTCATCGCTTCGAATATTCGCCCACAAGATTTCTTCTCGAGAAATGACGAATTTCCGCCAGGAAGGTATTCTAAGGGTCATATACCAGGCCACGAGATTTTTCCCTATACTAAAAGCAATCCGAGCCCTTATGAGCAATCAAAACCTATCGCCTGCACAATCCGCTGTAATTGTACAGTGCTTCTTTGAATTGCTAAAGGATATTGTCTCGCTTGAAATCCTTAGCAGCGACGAGACACGATTGCTGGAAAGCTCTCGACTTCTCTTCGGGTACATATTCGAAACGGCAACATTAATAGGATTGGACGACTCGAGTGATTTACCCCTCCTGGAAGCTTTCAAAACTGTCGATCTATCCGATGTGACGAACTCGAGCCCCGTCAAGGATCCGGTATTAACGGATTTTGGGCTTGTCGACAGATCCTCGTTGCCCACTCTCTCTGATGCAACTGTCATATCCCAACCTAGTCCTGATATCGCCCGTACCATCAAATTGACGGATGGAAAATACTGCGAATTCTCTTACTTTGATTTTGATGGTGTTAAAGCTTTCCTTCGGCGTTACCCCGATATTGATATTGACCCAAGGATCATTTGCGATCCTCATTACCTATCTGGAATGTGCGAAGCAAACGGCTTTATTGTCACCCTTCCTGGAGATCTCGCTAAAGCTAGTGATCCTTGTCTAACATTTGACGCAGCAGAAGGGCTTGTTGCCGTCTATACTGGCCGCGCCCCTTGTGCACTCCCGGGCAAAGACTTTCAAATTTTCCGGCCGTTTTTCGGGACCGAAGTCGCCATCGATATCGCAGCTACTACGCAGTTGCTACAGCCAATTCTAGAAGCACGAAAGAACGAAAATGATGCTAGTGTGGTTTTCGACGCTATTGGCGTAGCCGTCAATCGGAAGCAAAACGACCCGGAGGAGCTGATAATGCTCGTAGTCGACTGTAGCAGGAGCATGCAGGGACCATCAGACTTCCACGAAAAGGATGACGGTGACAGCGCGATGAGCGACGACGACTCTTATGTGGAAGAGGCGGATTTCGCTGAAGTATTCGAACTGATAGAAGGGAATCCAAGTGAGAGAGAAGCTGTCGATCTGCTCAAGTCCCAAGAGTTCTTCAAAGATATGGTCGCAATCGTCCGGGCTTCCTCAGAGCCGCAGCGGCCTCGGGTAGCACGTGAAATTATTGAATACACCTCTAAACTAGCGGAGCAAGAAGTTAAACACATCATGGAACAAAATCAGAATGCTTACAAAACACTCAGTTCTCGGGCCGCAACCTCATTATTAACCCGGAATAACATGAGCCTCATGAATGCTGCATCTAAGCTTAAAAATCTAAGGCTCCACACACCAGCTCTGGTTGAAATTCTTCTTTTAGAAGCCACTCGGACTTTCGACACCAGCCTACCGGGATGGGTATGGAGAACCGGTAGCCAGAGGCCAGACGGAGCAGATCGGTGCCCTGTATCGGAGATGCCCCCAATTCCAGTCGTGTTTACTACCCTTCCGGATACATTAAGATGCCCTATCACGAAAGAGATATTCCAGGACCCAGTTGTTGCAGCCGATGGAGTTACCTATGAGCGGAGAGCAATAGAAAGGTGGTTCGAGATGAATACACGAACAACGTCTCCTTCCACAGGCCGCGATATCCAGCATACGGCGCTAATATTTGACACATCCAAAGCAAAAGCAATGGACGGCTGGACAAAGGCCACCGATATCATCCACTCCGTGTTCTCTGGAACTGACGGAGTGGGCGTAGCGTGGAACGAAACTTTCAATCAGCTCAGGGTGAGTCCATGTAGTATTACCTTCCGCATAGCTGGGATGTTTCCAATTCCACGTATGATTCCGCAACTTGTGAGGATATCAGACCTATACGGGCTTGCGTATAGGGAATTGAAAGGCCAGAAGCACAACTTTAGGTTGGTTTTGGATGGTCGTCTAATTCACACGCCCGCAAAGCCCCCCTCCGCACCATCAGTTCATTCTTTCGCCGGGGCATCGGGTATGGTGCCTGAAGGATATCTACAAGTCTATCGTGGTGCCATCATTATGATAGAGTTTGTAGATAGTCACAAAGAAACCTCCTCCGGTAAGTTCATATTCGTTAGAGAAAAGTTTTACGAAGTAAGAAGATTTCTATTCGGCTACTGGATAGATAGCAAGACGATTCCGGCAGTATCGTCGATATTTTCTAAGGCTCTGCGATTCAAAGCTGAAACGAGACGAGACCTACTACGATTCGAAGATCTGACTTTGGAAGCTAGGATTACCGATGTCGGCGACGGCTGGTACACTAGGAACATTTACCAATCCTGGGATTCCTTACGACTTGGGACTATTATCCCCGCTACGGGCAATCTATTATCGCTGGAACGAATTTCCGCAAATAACATAGAACTGAACTCACCGGGCCGGCGGTATTCAAACTAAATCTAGAAACTAAAAGCAAGATACGGAGGAGACGGAAATCACAATCCAGCGTTTTAAGCAGGCTAGATGTCTGCAAGGAAATATTTTCAAGTTTTGTTAACAGAACGTTACCTTACAACTACGCCAATCACTATGGCCTAATTACTTTTAGCTCTTATGTACAATTAACGCAGAGCCTCACCTATGTCATGGAGGATTTTCGAGGAAAAGTACTCCAAATGAAGCTGAATGGAGATACCGTACTATGGGATGCTTTGGACAAGGCGACCGAGGAGCTAATTGCCTACGGGAACAAATTTCCAAAGGCAAGAAAGCGAATCATCTGTCTTTCCGATGGCGTAGACACCCAATCAAAAACTAGCCCAACAACCATTCAGCAGCGAGCTCGAAGTAATAAGATTGTAATAGATTCTTTTTGTATTGGCGAAGTTAATCATGAGAATCTGATGCGAGTATCTCGAAATACCGGGGGCTACAAATTCAGACCACGATCCTTGGAAGAGGCAATGGACTTAGGAGAGATGGAACTCGTTTTAAGTCTATCGGAAAGATTTGAAAACGGGCTGCCCATCCAGAATGTCCTGGACATCACGGATACAGCCAGACAATCACCCAAGACGCAAGGACCATGCGAACATCAACGATCGGTTTATTCGAGTAGGTTCAATTTCAAGCTCTAGTCCACGCCAATCAGACCACAGTCCATCGCCAGCGCCAGCTAAGCCGGGTATCATCCGGACAACTCGCATCCTCTCTGAGATCCGCAAGGTCGTGGATAATCCCCATCCTTTTTACGACATTTTCGTGTCTGAATCCAATATGGGTTTCTGGAAAATTCTTATGCAGGGTCCAGAGGAGAGTGCCTACGGCGGGGCAGTATTCGTTCTATATCTTGCTATAGAAGAAAATTACCCCTCTTTCCACCTGAGGGGCGCTTTATAACCGGAATTATTCACCCAAACGTCAATAAACATGGAAGAGTTTGTCACAGTATTTTTGATAGTACGTACTCCCGCTTTTTGAAGTACCTATATTTGCTAAAAAATGTAAAACAGGAAACTGGACTACCGATACCTCCAACGTACAGTTGTTGAATATTGTGTGGGGGCTTTTGGCCGTCCCCGAGGTATCAGACCCAGTGTAAGCGAATTGTCCTACGCATGCCTAATAGAATCTTAGCTATAGAAACTAATTCAGCTTGTATAGGAGCTCGGTAATTACTCTAGATTATCATTGGGACGAAGTTGCATTTAGGGATCGAATTAAAAAGCATGTCAAAATTCACGCAAAGAAGACAAGGGAAAAACTAGTAGAGGAAATTGAGGCTCGGAGCCAATGACGCCCAACGAATTCAGATCATTAACCTGCCATGGGGGCCTAGAGTACCTGAGACCGTTGATGTTGGAAATTTTATGTTGCTCTGATCAATATCGCGCCGTCAACAGCACCGCAACACGGATCGAATCGGGATTGCGACTCCCCTCTCGTGGTCGATGGCTGTTGTACCACTAGCTGATATGATGACCTCTTTTAATTCTATTGTATTCGTCGAACGATGTTATCAATTATGTAGCTCATGATTGTCATAATTTGGTTTTGGTGGGAGTTTGGGGTCAGAGTACCTGTGCTCATACCGGGAGAATAGCTAGTAGTGATTTTATGTATTATAAAATCATTATAATTAATTATAAATTTAATTTTTTAGCTGGAAAAACTGCTTATGAATCTGGCTTCACTTACTTCCTTTTTAAGAACTTTATATTTCTATTTTATATTTAATCTAGTTCATTCTAAATTTATTTACTTAAACACCTTAATTTAGGATAAAATATTTATTATAAATTTATAAAATATTAGAAAAGAGTATTTAGCATTAATAAAGCTTTATTATATTATAATATCCAATATAATAAATTTTTTTTTTTTTAATTATATAAATAATTATAAAAGGGGTACTCCTAATAAACTCTTAATAAATTTATTTAAATAATTTAAATAATAATTTTTTTTTTTTTCTAAATTTATTTATTTTTTACTCTTTTTATTACTATATTAATTTAAATTTTTTTTAATTATAATAATTCTATAATATTATAATTAAAACTGAAGTATAAAAAAGGTCGACCCAAAAAATTAACTTTTAAAAATT
Organism: Dactylellina sp. 'tibetensis'; assembly: GCA_036971435.1. Taxonomy (NCBI): domain Eukaryota; kingdom Fungi; phylum Ascomycota; class Orbiliomycetes; order Orbiliales; family Orbiliaceae; genus Dactylellina; species Dactylellina sp. 'tibetensis'. The sequence goes on along the minus strand of JAKDFA010000020.1, from coordinate 7,217 downwards.
TAAGAAAAGATAAACTAATAAAAATTATAAAAATTAAGTAAAAATAAAGGAGACCTAAAAAAATTGATATTAATAAAGCAAAAAAAATCCTAATAAATATTAAAAAAATTAAATTATATAAAAAAAATTTTTATAATTTAGAACTTAATATAATTTATTTAAATAAAAAATATAATAACTTCAATCTATTTATATATATGAAAATTATAAAATATAATAAATATATAATATAAAAAAAGTAGTAGAAATAAAAATAATTTTTTTATTATATTAAAAATAATTATAATTAATTTTATATTATTAGATTTTTAAATAAATATAAAGTAAAATATAATAAAAAGTCCTTTATAAAATATTTAAAAAAATCTAAAATAAAAGAAGTTAGAGTTTTCTTTAATTAGCTTCTATATATAAATAAAGTAAAATATTTAAAATTAATAAAATAATATTATTATAATTTTAAGATAGTATATTATAAATATATAAAAAAGTTTTTAAACCAAAAGAACAAAATAACATTCTAATTATAAATTTTAAAGATTATAGTAAGTATAATTTAAATAATTAAATTTAATTAATTATTATCTATAATATATTTAAAGTTAATTAGCGAAGAAAAGAAATTTTATATTATCTATTAAAAATAAATTTATTAATAATAAAAATATTTTATTATTATTCCTACATTACTATTAAAATCTTTTAAAAATTATATTTAAAATTAATAAGTTTAAGATTTAGTTTATTTTAATTAATATATTAATATATTTAATATTTTTATATTTTAGATTTATCCTAAAGCTTTAAATTTTAGATATTAAAAAAAAAATTTTATTATTTAATAAAAAAAAGATAAATTTATTAAAATATAAAAACTTAAAACTACTTTTAATTCTTAATATAATAGATTTAAGATAAATATGCCTTATTTTAAGAATATTTAATTAATTAATAAAAAAAATATAGAATAAAGTAATAGCATAAATATTATAATATAGCTTAGATTTAATAAAATAAAGAATAGAATATATTTATTTTATTTAAATTATTATAGACTTAGATATAAAATTATTAAAATTAATAAATTTCTTAATTTTAATTTTAATATTATTAGTTATATACTAGCACTTATATTTAATAATAATATATTTATTAATAAATATATATATAAGCTTAATAATTTATACTAGTTTAAAATATTTTAATATTTTAAATCTTTACTAATATAATAAAAGAAAAAGATATAAGAAATATTAATTTTTTATTACACTATTAAAGTAAAGACTATATATATAATATTAAATATTAAAAAAATTTTTAAAAATATATAGAATATAAAATATAAAAAATTAAATAAAAAATATAATTATCTTAATTTTTTAATTATATATAATTTTTGTTAAGATATAAAGAAAGTAATAAATTATAAATTTCTTCATTTTTCTTTTATATTTAAAGAGGTTTTAAAATAATTAACTTTAATTTAATAAATATATTTAAAAAAAACTAATTAATTATCTTAAACGTGGGTAAAAATAAAGGAATATAATATAAAAATCCTTTAATATTTTAAAAAAATTATATTTTATAAGATATATTGAATATTTAATTCACCTATTTTAACTAATTTATTGATATTAATTTAATAAAATTATTAACCTATATTAATTTTAAAAAAAACTTAATAATATATAAAAAAATCTTCGAAAAGATAAAAATAATTATATTAAAAGATTTAAATATTAATAAAAATTATAAATCTCTTTAAAAAAAATATAAATTTTTAAAATCTACTATAAAAAAGGCTTATAGGTCTATTATAGTTATTAAAGAAATGAATTTAAATAATTATTCTTAATTTATTACTTTAAATTAAAAGGTCAAATTAAAAAGAGAATAAATTAATATAAAAGTATATAAAAAGTTATAAGCTAAATATTTCTTAATAAATAAAATAATTAAAATTAATTGTTAAATTTAAGGGTTAATTAAATCTCTATTAAAATTAATAAGAATGTTAGAATTATCTTCTAAGAGATTTACAATTATTTGAATTCTATTTATCGAAAATTATAATAGTTTAAAAACATAAAATTTTAAAATTAAACTAATTATTTAAATAATTAGTTTTTGTTGTGTTTGTAAATTATAAAAATATAAATATTATATTATAAAATTAAATATTGTTGTTTAAATTATTATATTAGTAGATATTTTAAAAGTAATCTATTTTAAAATTTTATAATTTTTTTTATTTTTGTTAGTTGATAGTATGTTAAGTAATCTTTAATGTTTAATATATTTTTTTTATAAAAAACTCTCTAAAAGTTTTAATATTGTTGGGGGTGTTAGGTATTATTTTATAAAATAATATTTAAATTATTATTTAATAAATAAATTATATTATTATTTATATCCTAAATATAAGTTTTTTATAAAAATTAATTTAAATTTCCAAAATTATTTTTGTTTAAAATATAACTTTATAATCTTAGTAAGATTAGGATATTAATCTAACAAAAAAATTTTATTTATAAATAAATAGTAATAATTTAGTTATTAAATTATATATATATATATATATATAATTTTATTATTAATTATTTTATATCTTATTTTTTATAGTAATTTTTAGAATATATTTACTTATATATTAATTTATTTTATTTTAAAATTATATTTAGCTTTTTATTAAAATTACTTTATAAATTAATTTAAAAAATAATTTTACTTTATAATTTGCTTTGTTAAATTTATTTAAATTTTAAGAATTATTACTTAATATTTTTTTTTTTTTTAAGTTTATTTCTATCTAATTTAAATATATAATATATAATTAAGTATCTAACAATTTTAATTAAAATTTTATTTTAATATTTATATTTAAGACTTTGTTATTAATTTAAAACGCATTTTTAATTTTATCGCGAATTTTTTTTAAAAATTTTAGAAATAAATTGTACTTATCCTTCTTTTATATATTATTTAAAACTATTAGATTTTTAATATTTTTTTTAAATTTAGTTTTAAAAAATTTTATAACTACTATAATACCAAAGTAGCTATTAATATATTTTAAAAAAAAAATTTTAATATTTAACAAAATTATAAATATTAAATAATTTAATTTTTATAAAATAATAATTATTTTATATTATAGAATATATAAATTTATTTAGGAAAATATATATAATTCTTATTATATTTTATAAATTATTATATCTATAATATATATTAAAACGAATTAATGATTATATTTTTTAATCTCTTTTTATATTTCTTATTATATTAGGTAAAAATAAAAAAAATCTTATACTTTAGTTTAAATAATCTTCGCATAATATTAAAGCTATATTATATTTATAGATTTAATAAGATTTTTATTTTTAAAAGTATTTAAAATTATAGCTTTAATATTATTATATTTTTATATTATTATCTAAATTTATAGATTTTATATTATTATTGTCGTTAATTTAAATTTAAACTACTTATTAAGTTGTTAATATATATAGAAATTAAATATATTAATTTTAAATATATAATTAAAGATTTATTATTATTATTTTAAGATAAATAAAAAGCTTTAATATTTTTTTTAAAATTATATTATTTTAACTTTTTACTTTATAAATAGCCTTCATTATAAGTTAAAATAATATTATAAAATATTTATAAAAATAAAGTTAATATAATAAAGTTGATTTTATTTTTTTAAGTATCTACTTTTTAAATTCAAAAATTTCTATTTCTTTAAATAAAATTTTTAAAATTTAATAATAAATATATATAAGTTTCTTATATTTAGAGGTTTTTTTAATTATATTTTTTAGAGATATTATTTTTAGTATAGATAATATTGTGGAAATAATAATTAAATAAATAACATTAATATAATATCTAGATTTTTTAATAAGATAAATTATATTTTATATATTTTTACAATTTAATTAGGAAAAAGATAAAAGTAGTAATATTAAGTAAAAAATTAAAATAATTTATAAAAAAATATAATAAATATATTATTTTTTATATTTAATATTTATTTTATAAAATAGATTAAATTTATATTTTATTATTTATTATAGTATATAATTCTTATTATAAATCTAAATATCTAATATAAAGTAAATATAGATTTTAAACAGATTATTTTTTTTAATATTTAGTAATAATAAAAAGATAGCTTTAAATTTAATTAATAATTTTAAAATTTTTATTTTTTTAAAACTTTTATTTTAATAAGTTTTAAATAATTTAGTAAAGTTTTAAATATTTAAATATTTTATTATTTAAGAATTTAATTTTTTATATTTAATTAAAATAATTATTTAGTATTTAGATGTATTTAAATAATATGTAATAAATTATAATAAATTATATAACTAAGTAATAATTATATTAAAAATAAAAATATTTTATTAAAATTAATAATATATAAAATTTTTTTTTTTTTTTTATAAAAATCTAAGATACTGGTGTATATAAAAAAAAGATATTAAAAATAAAAATATATAAAAAGTTTTAAAATAATTAATTATATTTAAAACTACTCTTTTATTAGTAATTAATTATTAAAATTTAAGAATTTTTAAATATCTCGCGTTAAATACCAATAAAATTAGGAAAATTTTAATAAATAATAAATATATTTTTGGTTTTTTTTATAAATCAACTATTAAATAAAAGAGTTAATAATATGTTATATATAAAATATAATATTTTTTAAAATATTTTAAATATATTATTTTAATTTTCTATTAATATTATTATTATTTTTAAAAATTAATTTATTAACTTTTATATCTTATTTATAATTTTATTAAGAAATTTATAAAATATCTTAGTATTATATATTTAACTAATATTCTTAAATTATTATCTATATTTATAAAGATATTTATAAAAATAATAATAAACAATTATTTTAGTAAATAACTTATATATCTTTATTTTTAAACCTTAAAAATTTTAATTAAATAATTAAAAAATAATAAAGTTAATAATTATAAGTAAATACTTAAAAAATTTAATTTAATTTTATTAAGTTAATTTTATTTTTATAATAGATTTATAATATTATTTTAATTTACAATAAAGATTATTCTTAAAATAAAAATATAAAATAAAAATAAATTAAGATTAAAATTTTTTAAATATTTTAAATTAATAGTTATAATTTTTAAATTATATTTTTAAAATATATATACTTAACTCTTATAAATATTAATAACTAAGTAAATATTCTATATTTAATTATAATTTAATAATTAATAAAAATATAATACTTACTTAAAATAAGCTATATAATATTTTTAAATTTTATTTTAAAAAATAAAATATCTTATAGGCTAAAAAAAAATATTTAAAAAAATAAATTTTAATAATTATTATAAATATAATATTTAAGAGAATATATATAAAAATAGTTATATATAAACTTTAGCTAATTATAAATTTTTATATTTTAAAATTTAATATAAATATTATATTTTAAAAGCTAAAAAGTCTAGGATTTATAATTTTAATTAATAATAAAATATAGTTTTTATTTTTTATTAAAGTTTATTTTAATAATAATATATTTATTTAATTTTTAAAAATTAGACTTATAAAGGGAGCTAAAATAATATAAATTTTAAAAATTAAAAAAAGTAAAATTATTATTAAAAAAGAAATTTTAAAAAATCTAGAATAAAAAATTTTATATATATTTTATTATTATATATAACTTTTATTTATTTAAAATAATAATATTTATATATTTATATTTTTATTTATAATTATTTATATAAGCTAATTAATAACAATATTTACTTATTAATTATTAATTAAATATTATATAATAATTTAAATTATATAATATAAATACTTAAAATATATTACTATTTAAATTATCTATAAAAATAAAAATTATAAATATTATAATAGAAGTATAAATAGATAATTATAAATTATTACTTTTTTAAATTTTAATTATAAATTATATAGTAATATTTTATTTACTTTTAAAAATTTATTCTTTATAATATTAAATCTAATTTTTGTATTATAAATATAAAATATATAAAATAAAAAGACTTAATCTTTTTTTATTATAAAATAAATATACTTAACTTAAAAGAATAATATATTTTAATAATCAATAAATTTTACTTAGCTTTAATAAATTAAAATTAGTTCAAATTATAAAATAAAAAAAAATTATAAAATAAATTAATTAAAAATATTTAAATTTTTATAATTTAGGATTAAGAAAAAGAAAATTTTATTAATAATATTTTTTAATAAATTTTTAATAATATTTTTTAAGATTATTTCTAATTTATTCTCTAAATTCTACTTAGTTTTTTTATATAATAAAAGTAATTTTATTATATATATATATTATAATTAATTTATTTAATTAAATAAAATTAATATACTTATTTAAAAAAGTAAACTTTTTTCTATTAATTTTAAATTTAATTTTTTTTTTATTGAGTAATTCTTGATTATATATTTTTTATTTATTTATATCTATTTAAATAATTAAATATTTAGGAAGTTAAATATTTAAATAATTAGTTTTAAAATTATTTTTTTAAAATACTAAAATAAATATATATTTAAAATAAAAAAGTATAACAATAAATTTTAAAACTTTAATTAATATATAAATATATTTTTAAAATTGTAAATTCTAAACTACTTCTTTATAATATTTATAAAAACTTTATATTTTAAAGATAATTTAAAAATTATATTGATTTAAAGAATTTTTTTAAATTATATATCTATATATTTAGATCTATAGAATTATAAAAAGAAACTAATTAATATTTCCAAATTTTAATAAAATACTATAAAGTAAAAATAGTAAAAAAAAAAATATAATAAAAATTTTTTTTAAATTTACTATAAAGTTAATATATACTTCCTTAATATATATATTTTATTAATATATAAAGTAAATTTAATAATTAAAATAATTTTTAAAATTAAAAATAAAATTAAATATTAAATATTTAATATTAAATATTTATTTAATAATAATATAAAATTTAGCTACCATATTAAAAACTAATTTATAAATATAATTTTAAAATTTTTTAAATAGTAATTAAAATTTAAAAATTTATTTATCCCTTCTTCTTAAATAAAATAAGTTATAATATTTTAATTTAAGTAAAAAAAATTTATAAAAAGTAAATTAATATTCTTAAATATTATATTAA